>CP053174.1:7364915-8564915 GCA_014607495.2 Carposina sasakii | reverse complement strand
AGATGTCTGGAAATATATTTTTGTTTTTTTTTATTATTTTTATTTAAAGTAACGAATGTATGGTGTATCTGCCGTGGTAACGGACTAGACAAATAAAATAAAATAAAATTGCATTATTATCTTGTTGAAAAATCCGCCAAATAAAAACTATTGAGCAATTTATAAATGGGTAAGTAAATAAGTAAATATAAAGAAATTCATTGCATCATAAAAGAAACTAAAAGGAATATAACATCAAATCCGTGATGGTTCACTTAATTTCTAAGAATGAAAACCCAACGCTATATAAAGGATAGATTTAACTAGGAATTTTCTAAAAAATATAGAAAAAATGTCACAAACGAAAAAAACAGGACTTAATAATTATATTATACATAAACCATAATAAGGTTCTAGTCCACTAATGAGACAGCAAAGAATTTAAATAACTCCGCTAACGATCACAAAAGCAATACAAGATTTAAACAAGTTTTGAGAAAAGCAGGTGATGTTTCATCTTATTCCATGTGAGCTACCCATGTGCCATTTCACTTGATCTATACATATACTCTTACGTATGCGTCTACGCAAACATACTTAACTTAGATTCAGTTTTGTACAGAATTTTAGGATTAACATCACACAAAACTCGATTTTATATTTGTTTGAAAATAATCCAAAGACTTTTCTCGAGAATTAACCTTCTTAAAAAAATTATATTAACGCCTTTGTCAAAAAAATCTAAGTACCTCTAGATGATCAGCGATTTTTATGTAAAAATAATTATAAAAAAAAAAATCGATGTAACCTTTACTATTCCGACCGAATATTTAAAAATCATATGAAATCGTTCTATTAATACGAATACATTATTTACCAGCAATCACTTTAGAACAAGCGTCTTTTTTCTACAATAATGGTTGATATTACTTGTGCAAAGCTTACAAATCTTACATTGATACAAATGGGTTGCATAACTGAAATCAGTTTGTACTTTCCATCTCTCTAACTAAAAACCAATTTTTCGCCCTTACTGTGATTTCACGGCGTCGGTGACAGCGCGAGATGCTGAAAAAAGACAAATATTAGACTCTCGCCAAAAAAATATTTGCTTTCTCTATAACTCAATTCCGACTTATTTAAGAGCACCTGAAGACTTGTTTTAAAATGAAAAAATGTGACACCCACGTTCACAGATAAATAAATTGATATTAATGTCTTCAAAAAAGCAAATTAACAATAAAAACCCGTACTTAATTAATTTCATATACTTAACGAATTAATATTATAATTCATTATCTAGAATTTCACATAAAATTTTGGGATGGACCTGTTTTTATAACTTCTTCTTCAGCCTGTTGCAGTCCACTGCTGGACGTAGGCCTCCCCAGGGCATGCCACAAGGCTACTGCCACAGGGGGGTTTTTATAAGGGGGGTTATGAAAAATTGAAAAAAATAATATACAAAAGCAGATTAGATTCAGGTACCTTGATAAGGTAAATTGTGGAAAGTTATTAAATACCTATCACAATCATTGTTATAATGAGATAGTAACAAAGTATTAGGTTGTTCGGAAAGTCATTTCGTTTTTTCCCGCCAGAGGACTTATTACGTTTTTTCGAAACTAACTTCACACTTAAGCCCCATAACCATTATATGTCTTGAGAGCTGATATTGCAAGGCTTGTGTGTGAAAAGTTCTATTAATTCTACCCAGTAGTTTTTGGTTGGTGCCCTTTACGAAAACTGTCTTTCATGTTCCCCAAAAAAAACGAAATGACTTTCCGAACAACCTAATATTTAAATTAAGAAATTAAAAAAAAAAACACAATTCACACATAAATATCACAATACAACATACAGGATAAAAAATAGGATCTAACACTACAATAAAACTGTGAGTCAAACTGTTTGTATGGTGTAGATGGCCAGGCAGTTTATCAAAACCTCTAAAACAGAATTTCGAAACATAAGTGTAAATTAGACCTACTTATACGAAAAGCACTATTTGGAAAAACTAAAAACATGAGGATTTATGATAAAAGTGTCATGCATGTGGTAAGTTGTGTTAAGTACCTATGTGTGTGTATATTTTAGGTTTTTTTAAGTGGTTAATATTTTATTTATTAATGCAGTCAAATCTTCTGATGAAAATTGATTAATGCTGTTTTATAAAGTTATTTCTATAAATTACTTGCCAGCAAATACAAAACAAGTTTAGTAAATTTTGTTATTATGGTAAGTGCCTGCCTAGAACAAAAAGTACTTAATTGATTTTTTTTGTACTATTTGTATTTTTCTCTTTTGTCTATTAGTTTATTTTAAATTAAAAACTATTATTTAGGTATTACTATCGGTACTACATATTTTATTTATATTGTACTAAGAAACACACTACATGCACTGTAAGTAAAATTATAATTAAATAATACAGAAAGAAAAACTAATAACCTAAAATGCAACATCATAATAATTAGAATTACATAAAACCAAGAAAGCTGGTTTGTTAAACTATTTGAAATTATGAACCTACGTCTAAAAATAACACAAACAAAAATAAACAATTATGTAGTTTTTTTTTAGTAAATTAACACAAGCAAAATCAGTCTATTATCAATTTTATAATATTCACTTACCAATATGATTTTTAAATAGCGTAAACTCGATCTAATCACGTTTACCTAGAAATAGGGATCTAATAGGAAAAACCAGGTTGGTAACGTTGCAAACTACTTTAAGAGAAATATCTAGACTGAATACAGGGTAAGCGAGATCAAGGGAGCACAATCTCATTCTGCTTTAGAATAACAGTTTCTCGCTTAGGTACAAGCGTTTCTCTCTTAAAACCAGCAATAACAAGTTACAGGTAATGTCTGCTAGTTCTGTAATAAATTTCCAAACAATAAATTTCTTTAAGAGAAATATGACGAGAAAACTAAAAAAACAATAAGTACATAAGAATGTTAGCAGAAAATTTGTTTTGTCATATTGTTGAACCAATTTTTTTGTACTGTTCCTCCTAAATATATAACTTATAGAGGTATTTATTTCAGTGAGGGAAAACGATTCAAGGTTTCCGTTTCTCACAAATTATTTGTCCATACAATACACACCCAGGTTTACGTATAACTTTATTTCAGTATTCAAACAAATTATTTGTCCATACAATACACGAAAAAAAAACGTATTTTAAATGAGTTACTGCGAAACAAATCTAAGAACAATATGTGAATTTTTCTACACTACAATATTAACATTATAATTTAAATAAGTATGGCTTTAAATTGTTATTTTTAAACTAAAAAAAAAACTAGAAAATAAATTCTAGCAACCATAAAATACAATGTTCAGGTAAGACTTGTTTGTATCGGAGAACTATATTTTCGGTTTTTTTTTAACTACCTACTACTAGTACTATTTTTTTGTTTTTTTTTCTGCCAAAAAAGGTTTTTCTATACAGACTACAATAACTAAATCTACAAAAAAAAAAAACGTACAAAAAAACTATCCACAAAACTCATTGATCGTTCAATCTTTGTATTGAATTGTTTATTTTCGCGTTAGCCTTGTTAACCACCGCTTGGACCGAATCAGTTTTCGCGATCAGATCTGTCGGTTGTTGTGACTCCGGGTTTATTGTGGATGACATCGGGGGGCTCTTGGTGGGTTTAACAAAGGTTTTTACTGGGGGGAAAATACTGCATTTTAAATTACATCTGGTTTTGAGCGAAAAAAGTTTTTATTTTGTGTAAAGTGGTGACAATGTTACGTATGATAATAATATCTCTATTTATCTAGTATGTATGATTGTATCGATAAACAATCATGTCATGGATTCATGGATGTTTATATACTTATCTATGTATTTATATACCGTTGCTTAGTACCCACGACACAAGACCTTAGGGATCTTAGTGTGGGACTAGGTCAATGTGTTGTGAAGCGTGTGAATATTAAACAAACATTCAAAATAACAGAAAAATGCAAGAGAAAGTGTGACCATTAAAAAATCCTTTAACCAGATTAAATTACTTGAGCAATTTAATTGATAGTTTAATTACAAAAAATGACGACAGACATTTGAGACAGTTAATTAGAACGACAGACACAAGACAAAAACCTTTCACCAGTTTCACCTAAAGCAAAAAAAAATCCATGAGAACATGAATACGAACGTCACAAAAAATTTAAACTAGAATTTTTTGAATGGTAAATAAAGAATTCATTCATTCATTCTTTCGTCCATTTTATTTAGTCAATCTACCTGACATGACAATAACCAAGTGAAATGTAACATCACTGACTAAATATATAAATATATAAATATATAAATATGTATGTCATTAACGAACATAGCCTTAATGATAAATTAAGCCCAACTCATATCAAATCAACTGAAACGTTCACCATTCGGTCCTTTTCATTCGTTCATTCACTTACTAAAGATGTAAATCACGAAAACAAAACACGAACCCGTAAGCTCATATAAACGCCGCGTGATATTATATATATATACCCGAATATACATTCTATCTACCTTGAGATACGGTAAAAAATTAATCTTTATGCGTTCGGTCGAACACATTGGAGACCGCAGCCCGAGTTTTGTCTATATTCTCGTTTATGAGTTCTAAAGCTACAAAAATAGAAACTTTGAAAAACAGAGAAAAAAAAAAAATAAATGGATATCTGTTGAAATTGTATATACAGGATGTTTTTTGTTCGTCAACGTTCCCGAAAACTACGGAATCTTCTCATCATCACGATCATTTATCTCCATGGAAGCATGCCTGGGAAGTGACTGAGAAATAATTAATATCTGTCTATGATAAAACTAGCATAAATTACGCCCGATCAAGTAATTATCTTTTTTTCAAATTTACTTTATTTGATGTATAGAGTATGTACCCTTCGTTAAGAGTGGCAACAAAAAAACATCCTTTATAGCAACAAACGTGTATGAATGTGTGTGAGGTCTATAAAAGACGGCGATCGTGTGTCGCACCGTTATATTCTTAGGAATTTTCCTAATACTAATACAAATGGTTACTAGGTACTTTTTCGATGGCAAATACATAATAATTACTAGTGGACGCCCGCGACTCCGTGCGCGTGTACTGCAGAAAAAACAAAATGTCAAAATTATCCGGGATAAAACATTTTTCCGGGATGAATAGTAGCCTATATGTTAAGTGGGACCTGTCACAACATATTCCTGAAAACTGCATCGAAATCGGTTCAGCGGTTTCTGAGATTAGCGTGCACAAACATAGATCCGTCACAATTTTATTATATGTATAGATAGATTGATAATTATTAAAAATACATTAACATTGACTAAGGATCTCTGGCATTCTCTCAGATGGCAAGCTAGGAACTTGTCACTGTTCATTTAAATCAGTATCATCGATAAACGCGGCTGTGAGATCTGCTTTATGATCCTGCAGTTCTAGTTAACCCACAGCCGCCTAGCCGTGTGTCTTTGTATCTATGTAAAAATGCAATGTAATAGAAATCGCTATATAAAATTGTATATTTTTTTAATTTCTGACGTCATAGAGTTATTTAAGTTAAATAATCTAATCAGTCACGTCATTAACAGTAGCATTCACAATTAATAAGAAACCGGTATATCAACTTTTATTCAGTAATCATCCGCGTAACTCGCACAACGTAACGCTATATACCAGGTTCAAGCAGACCTCAAAAGTACGAACGTACAAAATAACCAGTCGCTATATATTGCAGTTTATCTTTGAGAGTACCGACGATGTGCGTGTACACAAAACAGCAATGTAACCTACCAGAGTTGGCCATGTCATCGATGCGTGCATGATGCTTCTGGTAGTACGGGCGGATGATGCGGTTGTATATGATGAGGGAGCCGTTGTAGTCGGAGGGTAGGTAACACCAGATCACGAAGACGCACTGAAAATTAAAAAAAAACTTGTTACAGCTGTGTTTGTGCTGTGGGATTTGCTAGTAGAGTACATCATCTGCTCCCTCCGTGCATGTCGTAAGAGTCGACTAAGGAACTCAAGGTCGTCCTCTCAAGCGATGAGCTAGCAAATTGTTAGCATGAACGTATAAAGAACAACGGACATAATGCTGTCTATTCACAGATTGAAGCACCGTAATGGCGGCGCGTTGCGCATGTATGCGTATTTTCTAGTAGGCGCCGAGCTTACTATGGTTTGTATGTGTGGGTGAGTAACGCGTCAATACACACACATCCCTACTCCATGGAATATCGTTACAGAGCTTACTATGAATGCTTCACTCTCTTGATTAAAATTAAAATGGGTGGGTATCCAAAAACTGTTACGTGGGCCTTTTTGTATTGGGGAAACATATTGTGCTTTGTCTATCCCCCTAAATGAATGTGTACCTTATTACCCAAGTAGAAGGTAAGTAACTAAGTACCCAGTTACAAAATTTTAAAAAGTATGTAGTAAATTTTTTTAACAATTTTTCTATAAACATGTTGTTTCGATTATTTATAACTATGCAGTCAATAAAGTATACAATAAACAATTTTAACCTTTGTACTAATAAATTAATCAGAGAAAAGTTAAAATATAGTTGTTTCATTTCAACCAACATAGTATGATAATCTTCTAGTCAAGGTGAACGAGGTAATTTAAGCCTAACTGGTAGATGATTAGATGACATAGTACATAATAATTTTCGGAGCTAGACACTTGTACCCAGTACCTACTAGTTTACATTCATGCATGTTACACATGACATCTTTTCAAGCAATAATGTGCAAAAGAAGAACATGTTTTTAGAAATTAAATGGAAGTGGCATAATGCCTTGTCTGAAGAAAATTTGGCAACACACATAGACATGCAACTTCCATTTATCAAGTTTCAATGAGTGATAATCACTATGATACAAAAAAGTCGGAATTGCCCATTTAGGGTTGCATAGGCTAGGTAGTTACTTTATATACCTAATACTAAATTAAAAGTAGATACCTACACCCACTGATATAAAAAACACCAACTAGTCAAGGTAAGACAATCAGTTTTCACCACGAAAACAATTTCACCAAAAGTATTTGACATTGTTTGTATAAAAGTTATATTTTTCAGTGCAAGGGACCCTTAAAACTACCTTTGTGGTGCGTAAAGTGTATTAATTACTCAACCTATTAGAAGCCCATTGTGATAATAATTAAATAATACTGCCTACTTTACTTGGACAAAATAAATGCATTGTTTTGTACCCTCTAACCTATTTTGTCCCGGACAATGTCAATGAATATTATATCTTTTAAATTTTAAGATAAGTAAGGAATTATATACCTAATGGAATAACAAAATTGTGCAATAAGGTACAAAACACAAGTGAAAAACACCAATTTGTGGTTAATCATCACTACTTAATTAAATTACTAATTATTAAAATAGCACTTATAAAACTAATTGTTTTTGACCCACCAAGCTATAAAACCATTTTCCCATAGAATAAGTAGGCAGGTAAATGGAACTTTTCGGTCCTTGGCTCAAAGGATTTAAAGATATTTTATACAGATAATAACCCGGTAGCTCAGTGGTTAGAGCACAAGCACGGTATGTAGAGGTTGTGGGTTCGATTCCCCCTCAGGTGAAGAATTTTTTCCATTTCTTTATTAATAATTTTATAACAGATAATTGTGTTAAATTAAAACTATGGGATGTTGTGTAACACACGACTTAGACCCATCAAAAAGGTGGCCTCTAAATATCCAATTTAAGAACCAGTGTTAATTAGTGTATAGTGAAAACATTTAACATAAATCTTTATCAGTTGTGGTAACTATGGTAATTAGTTAAAAATTAAACCAGATAAGCATTGAAAACAATTTGCATGTTACAGTAAATAAATAATATTTAATTCATTTTTATCATTTCCAAAACACAGGCAAAATAATTATGCTAGTTTTGGTAGAATTATTGTGCCCAACACAAATAATATCAGGTCAAAAATAAAAATAGAGTAGGTGCATAAAATAGATTACAGCTGTCACATTGAAGAAGAATACTAATAGAACACATCATATAGAGATAGATGGAATGAAGTAAGAATCACCAATGCCAAAAAGGACTGAGGTATGGCCATGGCGGAGTTGGCAAGGTAAAATTTTCACATGAATTAGCGGTCAGTCAGTAACAGTTTAATATCTTAGAATATGAAGACATTCCACTCTTTACCATTCTTAATTCAATCATCAGTCGTAAAACAGTGATATTCTCAAATGGCTGGATCACACCAGTGTGTGTTACTTATAGGGTGCTGATGTAAACACAGATGGCAGGAGGCTGACGTTGCCTTTCCACCAGACATATGCCATATTATATTGCTATGGATGCATTTAATATCTATCTAACAAATTCAATTAAACATGAATGAATGGTGGACATTACACGCACCTGTAGCAACTTATAATAGCACATCTGTAGTAGACATGCAGTCATTCAATCTTTTGTTATTTGAACAGCAAAAAAAGAAGTTTTGGTAGCTCCCAGGTTCATTTCCCTCCTTTATCTATACTAGTTATTAGTGAATAAATGAGAATTTAACGACATAAGATAAGCAAAAGTGAAATTACAATATGACAAGTTTTTTCATATCTGCCTCTGATAGTGAAATTTCGTTATCAGTTCCTTATGAAGATAAAAATCATTGGATTTCTTGTTACAGTGAATCATAAAATTTAATTTTAATTACTTGTGCCTATTTCTAACTAGTTATTTGAAAAGCTTAAGCTTCAATTAATTAAGCAAGGATAACATGGATTACATTCTGATGAGTGAATAGATAAATACAGCTGCTAGTTTTATACATAGAAATCCAATATATTTGTTCATTTATGTCATTAGTACACTTTAACATTCCTCAAACCAATCCTCTGAAAGCCTACAGCTAGATACATAGTACATAGTAAGTTATATTTTTTGTAGCACAGCTAACAAAAAGGAACAAATAAATGTTAATCAAATAAAGGCTGTTTGTAACTAATTCACATAGCTTTTTTATGTAGGTTTATATGATTAATGAACTATGATGTAAGTAGGTAGGTACTAACCTTAATTAACCAGTACAACGGGAACCAGCCAACAATGAAGTCCGCAAAGTATTCCACAATAGAAAAGCAAGAAAAGACCACCCAGTACGTCAGCCATTTCGTGTCATCGTCTTTTTGTGGGGACTCCAGTGCCTTCATGGACATATACGCCGGGTACGCGAAACCAATGATGTTGCATATGAGCTCCGCTCCGAAACCAAACACTAAATATAAACCCGTGAATGCTACCAGTCCTGCAGACAAAAGAACAACTGTCAAGCTATCCGCTATGGATATAAATAAACCTGAATGCGTGCTGAATGCAAAAAAACTCACCGACGAAGAGGTATACCCTATTCACTCCGGTCTTCTGTTCAGCCTTCTCAAAGTATTTCGTCCATGGCTTACCCTTGTCCGCCAGGTTACGTTCAATCAAATCTTTGTACTCTTGCAATTTAGAACTCATTTTGTTTTTTTGATATTTAGGCGGCTATGGATTTTATTGGCACCACGGCAGGTAACCAGCCACGATCTTAAAATGACAGGTGGACAAAAATGACATGACAGCACAGGGGCCGTCACGTCAACATGGCGGCTTTCGGAGTTGCTAAAATATCTGTTACAAATTACCCAGATATCTCCCCAAAATAGTTGAGGTGTGTACGAAAGTTTTCGTGGGACTTTGTAATAATAAATAATAGAACATCGTTCTCTTAATTCGTCGACAGAATGTTTTTTTTTCTATTAACTTTTGTATAAAAATGGAATGTAACTTTAAATGTGTTAAATTTTACGTGTGTTAAGAAATACAAGATTTATGGTGGTATGCAGTAGATAAGTTCGTATTTACCTATGCTTTACTTAAAAATAAAAAAGGCGTTATCTAAAGTGATGTCTTCTTCTTCTTCCTGCCCTGTTCCCATTTATTTGGGGTCGGCGCAATATGTTCTTTTCTTCCATTTATCCCTATTATCTGTCATCTCATTGCTAACTCCCAGTACCTACACGCATATCCTCCCTCACACAGTCCATCCAACACTTCCTTGGTCTACCTCTTCCTTTATATCCATCCACACTCATGCACAACGCTCTCTGTAAAATATGCCTTTCATCCCGTCGCTTTACATGCCCGTACCATGACAGACGGTTACTTTGTAACTTGTCTGTGATCGGCGCAACTTTCAAACTTCCTCTTATATACTCATTTCTTATTTTATCTCTACTTGTAATTCCACACATCCATCTCAACATTCTCATCTCGCTTACATGCAGTTGATTTTCATCCTTCTTCTTTACGGCCCAGCATTCAGATCCATACAAGACGACAGGTCGAATTACGGTCTTGTACACCTTACCCTTTAGTTTCAACGGCATCCGGGTATCGCACGTAACTTCCGTGACCTGTCGCCATTACATCCATCCTGAACTAATTCGGTGCTTTATATCTCGGTCTACTTCCCCATCCCCTTGTAAGACTGAGCCCGGTACTTAAAGTTTGAACAGACTGGCAATGCCACACCATCAAGGGATATTGCCATAGAGCTAGAGAGATCGCCGAAATCACAAAACATTTGTTCGGTTTTGGACCTGCTGATTTTCAGGCCAACATTCTCCAGCTTTTGCTGCCATTTCACCAGTCTGTTCTGTACCTTAGACCCGTCCTCACCAACAAGGACAATGTCATCAGCAAAAAGCATGCACCAAGGTGCCTCTTCCTGGATGTCTGATGTAAGCGCATCCATAATAAGAAGGAAGAGGTAAGGGCTTAGCGCGAAACCCTGATTCAAGCCTACCGTGACACTGAAACTATTGGTGGTACCAGCAACCGATTTCAAATCAAATCAAATCATTTTATTGCACACTAAGTGTTTGCATTGCATTTAACGCTAGTACGAGATCCCTTGTACATAGCTCGAATTAGTCTTACATACAATTCTGGCACACCTTTCTCTTTCAGGGCCCACCACATAACCTCACGGGGAACACGATCATATGACGACCAGGCATAAAACCAAATTAATTCCGTGAGATTTCACTCTCTTCTCTCATCACCTTCACTTATCACCTTCTCCCATATCTTCATACTATGTGACATGAGCTTTATTCCTCGATAACTGTTGCAGTCCTGTACATCACCCTTATTTTTTAAAATGGGCACCAATAGACTATTGCACCATTCGTCAGGGATCGTCACCTCTTGCAACAATTTATTGAAGAATAAAATCAACCACAGACATCCATCCTCTCTCAAAAACTTCCATACTTCAACTGGTATACCATCTGGTCCTACAGATTTTCCGTTTTTCATACTTCGCACTGCCATCATATCTTCTTCCTTATTCACCTCTCTCACCAAACCCACTTTCTCAGGTGGATCTTCTAAAACTCCGCTCCAGGCATTTTCCTCATTCATCAATCTCTCAAAATACTCTTTCCATCGTTCTGTAATTTCCTCATCATCTGACAGAACCCTTCCTGCGTCATCTTTTATACATTTGTTACATCCCTAGCATTCCTCTCTTTAGCCTTGCCTATTCGGTAAAGCTGTTCTATTTTATATTAATATTGCCTAAAATTAGGCATATTTTTCCCCACGTTTTTCATGGCGGTGTTGTTCCGTTTTACGCTAAACTAACTTATATTTTCCGACAAAAGGTTTAGCTATGGGGCGGAAGAAAGATTAAGCGCAAGAGATAAGCTATAGTCGTTTTAGATAACTTTGAATCGACTTTGAACCAAATGGTGAAAAATATTTTTTAATTTATTACATACCCAGTGATTTATTTATATTTTTTTGTCGCAGTTCACTCGTTACATTGCTCATCGCTTCTACCCTCCCCTGTGTTCTCGGTGTCTTCCATATCTAAAGAGCAAGTTAAAATGTTCAGCGTGCACATGTTGCACGAATTTGGAACAAAATAATTGTAGGTTTTTTTTTATTATACCTACGGGCACAATTTAAAGTCTGTCTAGTAGGTATACCGAATAAAGGAAACTTCCTGGGGCTAAGCTCAAGATGGATTATTTCTGTAATTTACCTACCTACCTGGCGATAATGGAAACACGTTTAAATGTGCCTGCCTGCCTATTAAGTAGGTAATTCAACTTCAATTACCTACCTAACTTAGTGAAAGTAGGCTACCTAGGTGCGAAAGAGATAACGCTCTATGGAGTCGAAATAAGTCGTCTATCTCATTTCAATATGTAAGTTTTTTTTATTTTTTTACATTAATAGGGATAAAATTATTAATAAAGAAAATGGAAAAAATTCTTCACCCGAGTGGGAATCGAACCCACTGCAAACCGTGCCAGCTGCTATAACCACTAAGCCACCGGGTCAATTAATAGGGATGTTTACGGTTATTTTATTTGTATTTATATCGAAAGATCATAAAATAAAAGAAACATTTGCGAAAGAAAAACTTAGCTAGCATGAAAACTTTCCGGGATATAACGATTTCAAAATCACAATTTTAGTTTTGCCAAAAAACGCTCCATACAAACATACGTCTACCCAGTGCCGTAAACAGGGCGGTGCCAGCGGTGCCCAGGCACAGGGCGTAGACTCTGGGGGGCGCAAGAATGGCCTCTTGACCAGACCAGACAGGACTAAATAGGGCGCAGTTATAGAAGCTCGCACAGGGCGAAGAAAAGGCTATTTACGGCACTGCGTCTACCACAATTATGACGTCACTCTATCAGTACCTAACTTGTACGTGCGTAAAAGCACTTCTGTTCTACTATCAAATGTTGCGTTTATAAATATGGTCACTAAACAAAAGTTGCTGTAAATGTTGCAGGTGGTCATGTGATGTAGTAATTTTCAGTTAATTTCACATTTGAAAAATGGACTAATCAAATTTTAATTTTACAGATAGATATGATTTTGATTATTTATTCTGATAAGCATAAAATGTCATTAAAATTCATCCATAGTAAACACCCCTATTAGGTAGGTCCATACGTAGATTACATACGTAAGTGTAAAAAAAACAGGAACACCGCTTAAACCATTGAGGTATTGAACCTAATACTTAGTCAATGTGCACTAAGTAAGAGAAGTTATCGCCGAACTTAGGTACGAGTAGTTACTCGTAATTGCTTGGACTAGCAGGCAGTGGGATTAAATAAAAGAACTTGGGTACCCATTCTGAGCGATTCTAGCAGACACATTTCTTTTTAATCTTAAGTTTAGTTTGAGAGATCTAAAACTAGCTTTATCCTTTTCTGGCACATATAGTAAGTAAAGGACAGCACTAATTTTAGAGCTGTCAAATTAATTTAAAATTAAGATTGTGCCTGCCAGAATCTACCCCATTATCTTACCTGTTGTTGATGGGATAGGCAAGTTCATAAACTACGCCTTCTGGCGTAGTCGGATAAAAAGAAAACGAACGTGCAATCTTTCATAAAATTTAATAATTATAAAATATGAAAAGCATTAACATTATCATCACCTTGTGCTCATGGAAATGGAAGTAAAAAACACTGAAACATTAATTTTCAAGTTAGAAATTCTGACCCGAGATCTTGATAGGAAAGTTATCTATCCAAGGGAAAATCCCAGTAGAGTACTTTACTTAGTTAGACAATGTAGCATCGTTTCGCAAAGACGTTCGTTATCGTAACACTCCCACCAATAGCGTTTCATCATGTGATTTGACGAACGACTGAAAATAAAGGCTTTCCTATTGGATCAAACGTTTCGTTGACGGACATCTATCGATTATGACGAGAAAAAACTACTTTGTCTATTTGCTCCCAGTGTATCAGATTATGATTCAGATTTTCGGATTAAGATTATGTAAGTAGCTAGGTAGGTACAACAAATGGATTTGTTATAAGAAAACTTTCCTGGGTGTTTTTAGGTCACATAAAGGAAGACGTGTGACAGCCGCTCTCAGAGACGTTCTTTTAATGACCCATGACTACAGTCAATGTCATTAACTACCTATACATATAAGGTAGCGTGCCGAGAAGTGGTCTAACCGTATGCCTCATAAAGAAGGTCAAGATCACGCAGCGAGCAATGGATAAGGCTTTGCGCGGCGTGTCGAACCGTAGATGTCACCGACATAGCCCAACGATTCAGCAACAGTAGAAGTGGGCGGACACAGCTCGAAGAACCGATGGCCGATACCGAGGACTACTTAGTAGATTAAATCTAGTTCTAACCGCATATAACCGCTTACACCTAGTTCTAACCGAAGATAAGACCGCACTTCGGTTATTAGCTGAAATTCGATATCCATAGGTATATCGCATTGCTAGTAAATGAGTGATTCTGATAGATAATAGGTAAGTTTTTGAATCTGCTGCTTAATTAACAATTAACGTCTCTGAGTGCGACAGCTAAACTGATAACATTAAAATTATAACAAGTAAGCTCACTTAAAACGATTACATACTTACAAAATTCATTTTAAATTAAATAAACCTTAACAAACTATAATTAAACTTATCCAAAATATAATATTCAGTAATACCTTATATCACATTTTATGCTCTTAGTACTAAATTTTAAAATAATAGTGTGCATATAGTGCTAAGTGTTGATGTAGTAATATTTGTGTCGCCGTGCAATCACACTAAAATTTATTTCTCTTAATTATTTTTTTTTGTAAATAAGCGTCACATAATTTGAGAATATTCTCGACTTTTTATAGAAACACACTAGGTACATACATTTATTTCCGATTGAGTTGTTTAATATTTAATTGTACCTACCTATCAGGCGTCACTATTCGGAAGTTTAAATTTCCATCACGCCCACCAAAAAAAAAAAAGAAAGAGCAGGGGTACATAAGCCAAATGTGTCAATTTTACGAGTAATAGCGAATTTCGCAAAATCGAAGAATTCCCTCCATTTAGGGCTGCCATCCGTCCGGGTTTCCCTGATTTGTCCTAGTTTGGAGGGCGTCCGGGGAGCGTCTGGACGGGGTTTTTTTTATGTCAGGGGAAATCTGGTTAACTTGATAGAATAAAATAATACGCAATAAATTACGTAATTTCATAGTAAAAAATTACGTAGTTACCGTTGCATCAGCCGTATGAATGACCCGGGCCACTGGTCTAACATGTGTAAGCATAAATATAGATTGTCGTGTGAGAATAATAAAATAGTTAAATATACGTATAGTAAAAATACTATTTTTTAAAATAAATAATTGAAGCTTTAACAGTAAATATGGTAAACAATCCTTGTTCACTTGGTTGGCGTCATCATTTCCTCGTAAATTGTTACAGGTATCTGTCTCCTGACGACATGTTCAAACCCTTCGAGTAACGCAATCTATACTAAAAGAACCTTGAGAAACTCAGTGCTCAAATTAGGTGACGCTTAAAACTAAGAATTTTGATGAGGAAGTTATTAATAGATAACAAGCAATTGACTAGAAAATACATTAGAAAGAGAAATGCATGTCATGTAACCTTTGGTCATAATTCTGATGAAATTTAAACATCTTCAGAGATATATTTTGGAGTTATTGGTGATTTGTGAGTTTGAATTTTCTCGTTAGCAACATGTAGCTTTACGATAGCCATTTGTAATAAGTAGGTAAGTACTAAAGATCAAGAAGAGAAGAATTCGCAGATCGTAGATCAAACCATTTTTCAATTAAAAAAATGATCTCGATCGCTAGTACAGTAACTGTACAGCAATTGGTTGTAATTTTAATAACCTTAATTTATCACGCATCGCCGCAATGTAAATCAAACAAATTGTAACGCAGGTATCTACAGTCTGTTGCAACCGTGCTATACCTATAACGAGCCCACTAGAGAGCGTTTCTTTAAATAGAACTCCTTATAACGCTGGCGCTTGTTGCTCTATGTATGTCTACATTTTTTATATATCTGGATACAAAAATGTCTGCGTTAGTAGCGTATCCGACTCGTACTACTTACTATTACCTATACTTTGCAATACATTGCTGTTTAGAAAACTTATGTTATAATTTTACCCCTCGATGTTTTGTTATTATGACCAAAGAGATTCAAATATACTAAAATTTCTATCTACATAGGTACGTGATAAACATTGAGACGTAGTTTTTTTGGCAATAATTGATATTTAGAACATTACAAAATAGAAATATCACTTTATACAAGTTGGATACTTAACTTTTAATTGCATTTAAAATTAAATAATTTGCCCTAACTAAGAAACTATTTAGATAAGAATATACATAGAAATAAATTAAGTTTTATATTAAGTGAGGAATAAATTTAATTTCTATAGGAATGGAATGAGAAAAGAGATAGATCTGAGAGAAAATCGCGCATTTTGTGATTTTAGTTTCTATTTCCTATATAAATAAAAGCGCAAATGGTTTGATCTCAGTCTTATTGTTATTGAATACAAATAAAATATCTTCAATAAAATAAATCGATTCGTAGAAAACAAGTTATTTACCATTGGTTTAAACAATGTAACTTTCGTTATAAAAATCTTACGATAACAACTAAATTATCAACATTTCATACATAACATTTTAATATAAGTTTTAATACTATTCCAACAGTTTTTGTTTTTAATAATTTACGCCGTATTTAACTAACAATTATTTTATTATTGTAAATGAAGATCGAAATATAAGTAGGTACAATAGTGCTACAAAGTTATTATTATTAAATTGGATGATGGGGATTTTGGAAAAGGATTTTCTGAAAAGCCTCATTTGAACCTAGAGAGATTTATCTGATTCGAGTTTACTTATTTATAGGTGCTTAGTAGTAGCAATAGAAGAAAACCTTAAAATATACCTAATTTATCCACTAAAAGTATCTCTTTTATCTATTTGGACGACGTTGTTATATTTTCACTTATTATTAAGTAGATATATTTCATAATAATTATAACATCTGGATAATCTGTTAAATAGTTAAAAAATATGCTCTCGATATAGAATTTTTCATGATTAGAAGACTTGCACGGAGTTATTTAAAATTTTCACTATAGTACGGACGTGGATAACGAAGATTCGTATAATGACCTCGCTTTATGATCTCTGTCATGCTAGTGAGTATCGTCTTCTACGCGATAGAGAAGGCAATAGGTGCCTATATAATATTTACGCCAACAACAGTTCCATACAGAATGTAATATGGAAACGTCTGTGCTGATGCGGGGCTTCACTAGAATTCATCCGCTGCATCTTCTTTCGTATATGACCAGAATCGACTAAGGAATTTAGGGGCGTTCTTTCAGGCTATGAAGTATTTAGTAGACGGACCTGTTATCAATATCTCTTACTCTCGTCTATAGTTTTGTCGTCATGATCGTGACCGATCTCGGCCCGATAGAGACAGCAAAATATAACTATTATACGTCAATGACAGAGATGAACAACAAGAGGTCATCTGAGGCCAATGGACGAATTTCTTCATGATCCACGTTTCTACATTACAGCACAAGATTTTTTTAGTGTATGGAGATGCAACAAATTTATAATTAGGTATTCTTTGGTATTTAATTGGGAAGAGGAATTTCTGTATTTGAATTGAGATTATTTTAGGTGCTTACCTATCTACTACTTATAGTTAGTACATGATTGAGATTCATGTTCTAGATCCAACGATTAGACACTGAGAACAATATAATTATTATTATTTTTAAGATACAATATTTTTCAATACTTACCTTGGTTTTATTCAATCGGGGGATTTAGTAATTTATTTTTTCCAATATAGATTAGATACCTAGGCTATAGAGCAAGGGGCAGACCACCCGATGCACTTACGATCTCTTCTTCCATTCATCCTTCCTTATTATCCGTCATTTAGCCCGTCTTACTCACTTCCAGTACACGCATATCCTCTCTTACAAAGTCCATTGAACACTTAGGTCTTCACTTCTACCTCTATAACCTAGGTCATATCTACTCAAAGAGATTTATGGAATTTTTGGGTTTCTCTATACAGGGTGTAACAGAAAGGGTATGTTAAGCGAAAAGCTATGTAAATAGCCCACTATAGAGAACCTAATTCCAAAATTTGAGACTCGAAATCACATGTTTATTTTTCTAGATTCTATGAAAATTTCTGAGTTGTCTAGGAATTCTCCATACTATCTGGAAAAATAAACATGTGATTTCGAGTCTGAAATTTTGTGGATAGGTTCCTTTTAATGGGCTGTTTACATAGCTTTTAGCTTAACATATCCCTTTTGTTACACCCTGTATAGACTATCTATTATAAAATCTAGCTAGGTAAGTTTTGATCTTTTTTCGGATCGTAGTTGTGCTGTGTTACGCTGCTTTGTGCTTCTTTCTGACATCCCTTCGATGATCGTTCGGCGAATGAGTTTTCAGTTCTCTGCAATCCAACTGTAATGAAGAGTGGTGATAAAATACTTAGATATCGAGCCTTAGGCATTTAGACAAACACCCTGTTAAAAGAATATAAGCATTGTTTAAGCTAAACATTGCCTAAATTTGATAGATCTTCCACACATTTTGCTGTTAAATGTCATTTTTAACCTTGATTTTGTAATAACACATACATAGGAACTTTAAATACCCAAGCATAGACTTAATGCATCTGGCCCACTGTTCTAAACGTGGCTTTAGAACACAGCTATGTGTCTTATAACTATTAACCACTTACCAATATTTCGTCATCAGGTACTCGAGACAATAGATCTAAAACCTCATTATTAGGTATTGTGTGAGGCCTTAAGATTTTTCTAGTAAACTTATTAACTCCTGAAAAAGAAGGTAAATGTTCGTGGGCACATAAATAACAAGGGTAAGGTAAGTTAACTCCGAAAATTTCCACCACTTACCCCAGGCCATGAGGAGGTATCTTAAAGGTATCACATAAAGAACTATCATGGCTCCTGCTACCATTATTATTGCTATGTAACTGAGATAGGGCACAGTGAAATTCATTAAACTGAAACAAAATAATTAAATTCAAAAAGGTTAGTAGATATCTTATTTTAAATCCAGGATTAAGATTCCTGTAAAAGTTGGTCAGGGTTTGAATATCCAATTCCTCTGCCTTTCCACTCATTTTTTCTATGATTTCCACTAAAGATATCCGCCAAACAAGTTCATTCATATGACGGACCAATAATATGGTTGGTGGTACATCCACGCATCCCTTGAGCAATGTAGCACTCATCTCATGGTGGAAAGGCAGCCTTAAGGTCAAAATTATCTTTAAAGTTTATTTGTGCATCTAGAATAAGTATAAACGATAAAATTAACGTTAAAGATAGATCCACAAACTATTAGAGGGTGTAATCACTTACTTTTTAACCGCCTCCCCCAGCGAGGCGACATAACCGATAGCGTTTTGTACAGTTTGAGTAACCTCTTGTATCGCTTGCAGTCTTTCTTTGAGAGATTTCTTCTCTTCCTGTAATACACGTCAAAAGATCGATAGATCTTGCAAGTATTGGAATTTATTTATTTGTTAATTATATATAGGAGATTAATATTGCTTCGTAATGTTGTTCTTTCTAAAATAATTTGTTTATGTAGGTACCTTATCAGGCTCCTCTTCATCATCCTCCTCAGCTAACAAATCGTCATCATCAACCGGTAATAATAATGGGTTGCCACCTAAAATAAATGAAAAATATTGGTAATTTTGTAAATATTTCTATTTTTTTTCTTTTGAACAGGAAAACACATATTTTACATAAGAGGATGGCAACATTCGGACAGACGACGTATGGTTAATATTTGATGCAAAAAAGTTATCCTTGAGATTTTTTTTATTAAAAAGTTAGGTAATGTTTTTGTTATTGAGAAATGACACCCTGAAAAGTTTATGAAGCTTTCAAAATCCCCAAAAGGCAACACGCAACTATGTTACCAAGCTGGCAGAAGGCAGAAAGAAGTAAAAATTGATTTGACATTGTTAGTAATGAGCAAATAGCATCTACCACATCTACCAAAAACGATTTCGTTTTTATTAGTAATGAAAGATATACAAACATTCCACGACAAAAACTTAATAAACTTACTAAAAAACAAAAGTTTAACATACTGCCAAGGATTGCTTGCTAATTGTTTTGTTACAGTTTTCAAACGAACTAAAAATAGAAGTTTAATTATTTATTGCTAATGAGAGAATCTATAAAATATGCATACCTATTAACAAAATTAGACTAATAGTGGAAAATCATAGTAAACTCTTAAATCAGTACATATTAAATTGTTTCGGTTGTGAAAGCTAGATAGTACATATCTACCTACACTGCAAAATCTATTCGGCGTCGCACTTCTACAATGAAAACAATCGTGCTATACTCCTGCTTCTGTTCTATTTCTAACAAGGTTGCGTACATATTTCAATTCATGGAATAATTTTGGATAAAGTGTTAATGAACTCTACTTACCAGTTAGCCTATAAATAAGCCAGTTCCTCACGAAGAAGGTGAGTATAATGAGAGGCAGCATCCACATTTCATAGTAATAGCAGAACGCCAGCCAGACCAGTAGGCCGAGGAAAGAACATAGCTTTGACTCCCACTCGAAACAGTCTCTGGAAAAGAACAATAAATCAATTCTCACACCGGTTGAATGCATGACAAAATTGCGCTCAATATGGATGAAAAATGCCGAGTCCATGACTAACCCTTTATTAGAGCTGTTATATATTTGTTAACACACACATCATGCACGGATGGTATAAGTGTCCAAAACGTCATGGTATACCAAAAAAATTTGAAAAACTAAAGGTTCAGGCTGGAGATCCTATGAGTCACGTTGGGTATAAGAGGTACCTACATATGAGTAAGATCATGAACGAGACTTCTCAAATCTTCTTTCTTGTGAGACAAAAGAGGGACAAAATATGCTAAACAAAATGACTTTTAACCCTGGTATCATGATAAATATGTTTATAACTGCTCACGCGCAGCACAATATCACAATGGATCAAATACCTACTGTTGAACACTTTCAAGGTGAAATCAATAACTTTTTGGGAGTGGAAGTAATCTATTTTAGATTCTTTAGTGTTTCTATTGCTGTTATTAGGGTTAGTGTCTCATTGAACTCTATCGAAATAATGAATAGAATCAATATTCGTAGAGCTATATTTTTTGGAGATACCTACATGGAAAAATAAAGATCCATAAAATATAAGATTCCGTAGATAAAAAGGTCCGATGACGCAAGCTGTTGTAATATAATGAATGTACTCTCAAGATAATCTTCTCCTAACAACACACAATTTCTATCCCATCTGCAACTGCATCTGCAGATACAAGCCAAACCACCGACGATGTGCGACGTGGATATAATACATCCCTAGTCTAGAACAGTAGAAAACTTAATTTGAAAGATGTTACTCACTGTAAAATCTTCCCAATTTCAATGAACCACATGATAATGGCCTTCAGTCTCATGACATTCCTAATGAACAGCTGCCTTTTGAATTTGGCTTCTTGATGCATGTACCTCGGCTCCTTGGGATTCACTATTCTGATGGCTGCTTTCAGCTAAAAAGAAATGTAAATAAGCCTATCAAATAACTCAATGAATGTGGATGAGGCGAAAGTAGTACCTACGTTTGGAACGTACTAAATAGAGATCTGTAGTCTCTGCCTACCCCTATGGGATATAGGCGTGAGGGTGTGTGTAATGTATGAATGTAATATTTATAAGGATTACTAGTGGGCACAGCAGATGGATGGTTCGTATAGATCGGTTTGTATTTACTCATTTCGTATACATGGGATGTTGGCACACATAAACACCGACAGAGCATTGGCATATAGCGGATATTGATTCATTTGCAATGGCTAGCTATTGCACAATAATCTATTTCAGTATTACCAAAGAATAGTTGAGTAATGAAACCAATTGACATTAAGGGCCGATTTCTCTAACACTTAGATAGCCTATCTGAAGAATCTGATGTGATATCTGCTGTCTTTCTCGTTGATCTTCGTCAAATTTATTTTTCAGATAAACTATATAATAGACAACTATAAATTGGCCCTAGGGAGGATAGATTGATATTGTATTTTTGGATAATTTGGAATCTCCTGCAAGCAGGGATAGTCAAGATAATCTTACGAGTGGTCAATGTTGCTATAATGCAGACATGTCTTTATTTTTATTTTTCTAGACGAGCTTGGCGCCAATAGTTATTCGTTAAGATCAAAGCGGTTTACTTTACTTACAGGATTCCAAATAGCAGTCATCTCCAACTGTATCTGAGGGTAGCTTCCCTTCGCCCGGGACCTCATCTTCTTGTCTTTCAGTGCGTACCATCTCTTCTCTCCATTGCGTATACTTAGCAACGGTATTGCTAGCTTGCCCAGGAACTCCACTTTGTGGTCGTGATCCTCATCGTAGACGGTTACGTCGAGGATTGAGCTGATGTCTTTAATTGTACTAGGCAGAGAAAATAATAAGAATATAACTAGAATAAAAGCTCGTTCCCACTTATCGGATGTCGGGCTCGGATTTTCGTCGGATTTTTCAGTGGCAGAACATTTTATATGAAGTGCGAATTACTTTATTATAAAATGTTCTGCCACTAAAACATCCATCCGAGCCCGACAGCCGACAAGTGGGAACGAACTCTAAGACACATCATCCTATTGCAGTCTACTGCTGGACATAAATGCTAACCTTGTCCAACAGAAGTATACCTTGTCTACCTAATAGAAGAAAAATTTATATTCGAAGGCTCTGCATCTCAATCGAATCGATAGAGATTCGTTTGTTACCGACACGTTTGCTTCAATATCGCACGTTCGTCAAGTCACGTGATAAAGTGTGATCGCTATTGGTAGGAGTATAGCGACAGCGAATTTCAATGCCAAACGATGTTACATTGACTAAGCAAGATAATCTCTGATGCATCAAAAGAATAAAAGTACCTACTAGCACAGCATAACCCTACAGCAACGGTGTGATTGATTTGCAGCAGTTTTCGAAGGTAATGCGTTCGTGATGGATTGCTGATGAGCCACAATCATGTTTTCCCCTTATGTTCAATATTCAAATTTATCATGTTTTGAACGTGTGAAATAAAAACAATACGAAAAAATACTACATACGCAAAACAATGACAACGTAGAAATTATACGTATTTTTTATTAGTTTATACAGGGTGTGGGTGACAGCCAGGCAAATACTGAAATGCTGAACAAGTACTATTGTCTTGAATTATACGACAGTGTTATTACTCGCAGGAAATGTATTTTTTATTTAATTATCAGTAATCTTTGCTCTCCGCGCCAATTGTATCAGGCGATCCTGTGACTAATTAAATGGGCTTATTGGGTATTGTTTGACACATTGCTGTTTTTTGGATCATTTGTGACTCTCCATTAGGTTGATCAGTTATTTGAACTTTTATGAGGGCAACTTTTTTTTGAAAATCATCTTTTAGTTAAAATTTTATTTTTAAGTCATTATCTAAGGACTAATTAAACGAACTAAAATATTTTTTCCTGAAAATATGAAAAAAATTACGGAAAAGTTTGGATTTTTCCTGCGAAAATTTTCAGTGTTTTCCGCCTCAGAATCATGGTCTGAAGTCGTGGTATTAATATTTGCCTGGCTGTCACAAACACCCTGTATATTAGTATAGATAGCTCAGGTGACTTCAGGTAACCTAGGTATATTTATAACATACTTACAACGTAAAAATCTTCATCCAATTAGGAGTAAGCGTTTTATACTCAGTATGCGTTTGAAGCCTCGCATTGCCCAGTTCTAGCACACAGAAGGGGTCAGATTTGCCCCCTAAATCGGCAGCAGCGAGACCCTTGGCGCCGTATACTTTGACACACAACCATCCAACTCCGCTCGAGTTTTCATTCAACCGATGCCATGCCTGAAAGGGATGGAAGGATATATGAAATCCTATTCTGTATCTATTCACTACTTTTACAAGAGATAGGTACGTAATAGATCAAAATTATATACTACAATAAATTGTACAGAGGTGCCTGATACTACTACCGACGCGTATCACGATATACGTCAATTTAGATACGCCGTTATATGACTAGCAATGCGGCCCGACCTATGATGGTTGAGTAGGTAATTCTTTTCTCCTATCATCAAAGAAGATACGGAGGTGCGTCCACAACTAGATACGATTATGCTGATCAGAGGGGTTAGTGAGAGTTTTCACCTCGAGCTCGTTCGCGTTAACGTAAAGCGGCCAACCAATCACGTAGTGCCGTTGTTCTCACTTTTATTATATCACGCCATAATTTGATTAGTTGGCTGCTTTACGTTAACGCAATCGAGTTCGAAGTGAAAACTCACACTAAGCCCTCAGGCAAGTGATAATATTACTTATTATGAAAGTCATTACTAAACAAAAAAATGCACTTCAATGAAAATCAATCACAAAAATTATCGGTTTTGATATGAAGGTGCATTTGTATATTTTGATTCGCTATAATAGGGCCGAGTAGGAATCTAGCTGTAAAAATATCGACAGCAATCTGTAAACCATTACTTCTACGCGATATAGGTCAATCATCTCAATACTTCATACTTCATAGAAAAAACAGTTTAACTTCCCAATTAATTGAAGACCAAGTGCTATATTTAACCATAGCTTGTAAAATTTATCTTGTAAGTACCTACTTATTTTTATGTAGGTAGGTAGGTACATCTACCAATAAAATTTTCCATTTCCATTTCCAAATAACGTATTCTCCGGAAATGTCGCAATGTGTCTGGCAATGTTATTTGTTAACTATACAACTAATTGCATTTCTATAATAATTATCATATTATAAAGCAACATGTCCTGACTGACTCATCAACGCCGAGTGAAGTGAAGTGAAGTGATATTTGGACCGTGGTTTCCTATTGTGACGTAAAGGTCCACTAAGAAGGGATTTCCCGAAATTCTCACGGAAACCGGGAAATAAAATAGCGGAAAAAATTATGAGCGGCCTAGTCTATCATATTGTCCTAGCTAGTCATAATGAGCAACATGTACTTACGTATCGCCTTTCAATAATCTCTCGGTCCCTAGGGTTATCCTTATAGCTGGTCAGGTCCGTGATGGTTTCTGATTGGGTAGTGCCACTGATGGTGAGGAGCAGGAATATCTGCCCGTTTCCATCTTCCAGATCCTGCCACATGTTGTGCGTTTTCTCCCTTTCTAATTGCGATAAGTCTATTGTGCATCTGTAATGAAAATCTTGTTATTAATATTCCTAAATTTCAATTTTACTATAAAGCTAGAACTTTGTCTACTATTAAATGAACACTTGTGGCATTTGCATCATTCCTATCGCGATGAGAAATATAATCAGTATTTTGTATAATGCGATCTTTTGCTTCCCTGAATACATCAGCTGCATCTCCGTCCATGCATGTCGTAAGAGTCACCAAGGTACTAGGACATTCTCTCAGGCGATAAGCTGGTACCTTGTCATTGATCATTTACTTCTGTCTCAGCTATGTTAAATGTGGCTGTGAGATTTCATTTATCAGCCTGCAGTTCTCTCCAAACACAGCCATGTGTATGTGAAGATATAAAGTTTCATGTCCATACTAGCACAAGAACTAACGTCTTTACGTCCCGTAACGCAATCGTAACTCAAGCTAAATCTATAAGATTTGACAGAGTACCTAATGATTAGAACCGTCGAAGACTTTTTGCTTGCCCTACAGATAGTAACAAAACAACGTACCTTCCCAAGAAGTCATCTTTAGTCTGCTTGTCTTTATCCCAGACAGTGACTTCTAATATCTGCTCCTGATCGTCATACAGGTGAAGATCAAACTGTTCCAACCAGGACGGGTGTAGGGATTTCCATACCACTTTACTCTTGTATTTCTCGTTGCCTAACCTGTAAGAAGAACCTTATTTTAGATTATCTTAACGGAAGATATTTCTTACAATTGAACGGAACTATCTACTGGACAAATCTAGGACTAAACTTAGAACGCGATATCGATGTGTCCCACAACGAGACGAATATATAAAAAGGCCAAACAAATCGACACCCAATGAGGCTGAAAGTTACTTTTTCACCGCGCTCAAGTATTTTTTACTAAAATTTTCTTAATGATCCAACAGTAAAACCATCCTAAAAATAGTCTATATTCGTATATGAAATATTCTGTTATCATTTCCTTGTTCTCTTCAAAGTAAGCTTTGACATGGTGGTATTCACGACATTGGCATTTTATACATTCCAAAACAGCACATACATTTCCAATTTTCGTACATATACAAGTCCAAGTTTATTCATTAACTCACTGCAAAATGTACGAAAATCAAATATTTTCAGTAACCGAGTTAAAAGTTTACAAAATCAGTGACAGAAACCCCATTAAACGAACGAGGCTTCGGAATTCTAATTTGGAAGCCAATAATAATCCGATTTTAGGATTCCGTACCCAAAAAGTTATAAACGAAATTACGAAAGTGAAATTTCTCTAAGGTGTTCGTCTATCACCTGGCCAAAATCACAAAAATGCATAGTGGGCGATGGAAAAAGCGCCAGTGGTGGATGACGTTTGAGCTTCTGAATAGAAGAACTCGATACAATACAAAATATTATCATCCACGGAACAAGAACCACAGATTTTATAATACTGCGTACAAGAATCTACAAAACAAATTGGTATTTTGAAGATGTACATAAAAGAGTCGTGTCTACTATGATCCCACCTTTATAATCGTATGGCATAAATCTCGACGAGCATTCTTTGCCAGTCCTCCTTTAATAGCGTAACAAAGACACAAAATATTACAATACATAAGACGTCATTATCCAGAGGAGGATAGTCAAAAGGTAGTCCCATCTCATTATTTCACTTCACTCACCTAAATTTACAATAAGGGTCACTGGATCTCGTGTCCATGTCCATTGCAGGTAGATTCTTGGCTTCCACCAGCACTATCGTCACTACCGAACTCCAGATCTGGGACTTGAGGCGTTTGTTCACGTCGCACAGTCTCGTGTTCTTCATCAAGTACTAGAAGCAAGGGAAGAGTTGTTAAAGATAAAATACACACGCACACATCAGCCTATTGCAGTTCACTGCTGGACGTAGGCCTCCCCCATTCCACTAAGCTACTGACTACCATAGCCTAGAGAAGATAGAATAGAGTTGAAGAATTTAAAGCTTGACAGCTGGAGTGTTAGCCAAAACTTTTTCTTACCACCCATAATTAATACAATGTACGTACGAGTACATCTATAATAAAAATCCAAAATCCAAAACCTACATTTCTGTATGTAATTTTCTGTCTATTACCTATCTATAGACAACTTTGGTGCACGACTATCCAGAATGTCCGGCATTCAGGCAATGACTATGGACGGACTTGAGACTGAGAATTATAATTGTACGAGTAATTATTCGTAGACGAAATGTAGAAAAATGTACATAAAGCTATTTTCAATATCAAACATGCTAAGAACCTAAGAAAGCTACCAAATATCCAAAATGACAGGTGACTTAACATTTTTGTATTTACCTACTTACACTCAAATACATAAGAAGAATGCGTGAAATATTATAAGCGTTCCTGTATCTGCTTGTAAGATCAATGGATTTTCCGAAAAACCTCCCATTCATTCTGTGTCGTCGTGGTAGCTTAGAAATCGATTCGATTAGAATCCTAAAAATAAACCTCAAAGATAAGATTAGATCGCAATTCTATTGAGGTGCTTTATTTAGACCCTGCTCTGTATTCTCGCACTTAGGAATATTCGTCTGTAATTATACCACTTCAGTGATTTCTATGAATCTTCAAGTAATAAGATTTATTATAATTCTCCAAGATATCTGAATCTATAGTGATTTGACAATTTTATGAAAGAATTGATAAACTAAGCTATCACAAATAAAAGTTCAATGTCATAGAATATTTTTTATAAACGCATCAGAGTTGATCTCACAGCAAAAATACTTAATTGTAGGTAATATGTTACTATCTAGTCCTGCAAGGCCGTTTTTATCCTATGTAAAGACACTAACACCACCGTGACCATGTTTGTAATGAAGCACTCTTTACGATATCTTCACGAAGTAAGCCGGTAATTTAAGTTTAAACCGAACCGTAACATGCATGACGCAAGAGTACATAACTCGTACTTGAACTCATTAGTACCTACCTACCATTATCTTGTGCGCTGTGAAATTATTGCAAGTAACGTGCTCAGTAATTGTGTCATAAAAGTAGAATGTTTTTTTAAAGTAAGAATCAAGTTACAGTTGTAACACTTGTAACACATGATGAAATAGTCATATTTTTGGTAAATTTAAACGGTGGCCATTTTTGGGGAGATAATTCATTAAATAAATGCAAAATCTCGTCTATTATCGCCTGACATTTTGGTGGTAAAGATACACAATAAACGAACAAAAAAGTTTATCAGTAGAAAATGTAGTTCTTCATTCTTCAATAAATATATCACATTTTATTATTTTTTGCTGATATAAACATCGTATGTAGGTTTAGTATTTTATTTGCAATGTGTAAAGCTCATAATTACTTTCTTTTCACTTAGGACGTTTGTCTTCACCATTTATTTGGCAATACAAATAGATACAATTTACTTATAAGTATTAGTCAGAATAAGTACAGAAATATACTTTATTTACACATTTTTTCTTAAACAATTAGTAGTGTTAGTAACAACAGCTAACATCGATACCAAAACAACATAATACCATATGGAGCTGATTTCCTTTGCTCCTAATCTGCTCTAGTAATTCCGAGCAACTGTGGTTGATGGCCGTCGAGAGATCCAAGTGATGTCCCAGCGGTAAGCTCCCAGATCTCGGTCTTGCTACAGTCCTGGTACAAAAGATTACGAATAAACCAAGAACGATCACAATATCAGAGGTTACATACAACTTTGCGGGATCAGTTTCTAATTCAATCTGATCCTGATATCCGTAAATATTAAGATCCGTAGACCCGGGAGAAGCAAAACCTAATTTCTTTTAAGCCCCATTCGAAGCAATTGAAAAATTTGATTTAATTCAAATCAAGAATTTACACACATTATGTGGCCTTATTTTTTAACATAACCAGAAATAGCTTGTCGTGCGTGTGTGCTTATTGTTGTTTTACTTAAGTCTAGGTTTGGGTTATTAGGTATTTTCTGCAAAATTGGGCCAAAGAACTAATATCTAATTAATTTTGATGGCCTCCGATTATCATTATTAAGAAATAATTCCATACAGGAAAATAATAACAATAACTATTCTAATGTAGTATTCATAGAAATAGCTACCTTTCATCATCAGTTAGATGACTGGATGTAGAGGATTCATCAGACGATTCTGTATTTAAGGATTCATGCGCCAAGTTTGTAACGGATACACTCTTCCTCTTATACAATACTCCATGAGATTCGATTTGAATGAAATTCTTACTTGCTTCTTTATCATCTTGATCATCTGTAGGCTCATCTATTACAACAGAGGGTAATCTTAAAAGCCTTACTTCGTCATCTGTTGAACTCACAGATACCTTGTCGCCAGAAGATTTATCCTCATTGGACTCAAAAGAGCTTCTATCATCAGACAGGTGAGAGATGAATTTGGAGATTTTCGTTTTCTCATATTTGCTGTGAACGTGATCTTGGAAATCTTCAACGCGATCCTGAATTTTTTCTTGCAGTTTCACTAATCGGTCCTTCTGTGATTTTAGTAGCTTATCTAATTTATTTCCCTTTTCACTCATTTTGTTGCTTATATAATCATGTTTCACACGTTATTTCATTATGAAAGTTGGATACAAATGATTTTCTTCACATAAATACTATTTGAATGTACACCTGGGATTCCAGGAACCACTATTATTGGTTAGATTCACGGATACAGGCATTTTGTCTGAGGTAAATACTCTTAAAACAACATTGTTTGAAAGCTGCGAAAAGTTATATTCCTGTCGATATATTCGGTAAACATAACAGTAGGTATACGAATTATTTTGAGAATCTCTTCGAATAAACGTGCTAATTTTAGATTTTGGAATTATACAAACTTTAGTATCTATACTGTAAAGTAGTTTGAAGTATTTCAATAATCTAGTGCTGGTTAATAAAATAGATAAGTAAGTATATGCTTTTAAAAGAGTTATCTACTAGTGTTTTTAATATTACGCTTTATTTGTTTTGTAGCTTACAAGGATGGATGCCTTACTAAAGTAAGTAAATAAGTTAGTTAATACAAGACATTACCTATCTATACATTCTAGAAGAAGAAAATACTTTCATCTCTGTATTATATTCCTCTGGGTATTTTTATAAAATACCTACCGTACTAAAAACTCCATACATAAAAACTAGGTTGACAAATTCGATAGACTTCTCAAGGTGCATGTGGGCGCTTTGTCATCATTGAAATTAAATTACTATCACTTTTGGTAGTCTGTCTAGTGGTAATTTAAACAGAATTTAAATATTGTTAAAACTACATTTCCAAAATTTGACAAGATATTCCATACAATGTGCTGTCAAACGTCATTTTAAACAGTGTCTAAGTTTAGATGCAATTTTGTAATAACACTGATAATTTCGTTAGTCATATTAAATGAAGGAAGACTAAATAAAATGCTGTTCTTACATATAAATACTGTCACATTAACTCCTGCTCCATTACATAGGTATCTTTTTTATCTATGTACATTTAGGTAAGTACGAGTATCTACTTTAACCCCTGATATTTATTTATTACTAAGTACTAATATTAAATGTTTGCCGCGTGGTGCCGGCACAGTAGAGTTTGTACCACCCCTGCCTGTCCGTGGGTATCGTACGAGGCGATTAAGGGTTTCCGAGAGGTGGGCACCCGTGCTGACAACATAGTCCAAAAATCACACTGCGGTCACCAACCCGCCTGCTCAGGGTGGTGACTATGGGCAAAACCCCCCTATGGCAGTAGCCTTGTGGCGTGCCCTGGGGGAGGCCTATGTCCAGCAGTGGACTGCAATAGGCTGAAGACGAAATTATAAAAATGTATTTACATTATAACTTATACCATAATTTAAGAACTTTAACTGTCACTTATCCTTACTTTAAAATGCGAACGGAAGTACAACACGATATTTTATTACAATTTTATATTAAGCAAACGAATTAAGTTTTGTTTTACTCCTGCCTATATCATACCAATACCACATAGCTACCTCTCAGGTTCGTGGTAAAACCACTCAATAACACGTCTTCCTTACTCGTGATTATTTCAACAAGTCCTTTTGGCATGGCGCTAGCATCTATGTAGTGTTACTGTGGTTATACCACTGAGTTATATATTTCCATCTGTTTTCACGAAATTCCGCAGGCCTTACGTGAAATGGACTATATATGTATGTAATTAAGATAAGAGTTGGCATATTGCAATACAAGTCATAAAGATAAATTCGTCATTTTTATGGTAAAATATCAACATTTCTAAAACAATAAAGTGGATATTACAATGTCTAGCTTTAAACTTTATTACTAAGGGATAGTAGGTGATAGATTTAACCCTCACTGCAAACAACGTTAGAAGTATTTAGAATGTGTTACCTTTAAATTGCTTAGATAACTAGGTTATATGGCAACATGGTGATTTTTGGTGGTCAACGTTCCCGAAAACTATGGAATCTCCTCATCATCACGATCATTTTTCTCCATGGAAGCATACCTGGGAAGTTTCTGGTTTCCAAAATATTAGAGTCCAAAGTTGAATAAATAGACTGTGTTTTTATGCATAAATGCATATTGACGCGTGTAGCAATTATGAGTTATCAGATCCGAGGGTCAGTGGAGGGTGTAGGGCCCGGTGGTGGGCGCACCCATAGTGAATGTTTGAACTTCCGAATTGTAACGCCTAATACAATTTCATTTATAAAAGCGTGTAGCAAGATTTTTTCACGAGAAATAATTAATGAAAATGTCTGTAGCGGACTCACATCATCGCGCTACATTCATCTTCATCATCTTTTCATTTATCATACATATTTTAGACAAGCAAACCCGCGTGATTGCTACGCCGTCTGTGTGTCCGACTGTACATTTACATTCAACATTTTTCATCACTCACTGTACCTCACACGACCACAGGCGGCGCACGCAAGCGCGCTACGGTTCAATCTGAGCAGTCAGATTTTGTCACCCGTAGAGTCCACATGCATTTTTGCCTAAGCTATCTTGTATTTTTACCTTCCTGTACATAATTCACAAATTCTCTCCTTCTTTACAATATACCTATATACAATTTTACATTTTGTTGGGACTTCTTATTTCACCACCCAACCTGCTAGGAGGCACGGCCACCCAAGAGGACCTGCCGACTATCCCTCCTACACTGGTGACCCCATCGAACATTCAAAATTCAGTGAACTCAGTGCATAAACTCAGTGAAAACTATAGTGTTTGGTGAAAATCAAAACAAAAAAAATTTACAATTTTTTCATGTGACATTGACTGTGACAAAACAACCCAGTTGCTAGGCGTTACCAAGGTGCCAAATATCAACATTGACATTTCTTGCCACAACTGTTCCAATGACGTCCCCCGCCATAATAACAGAAATGACGGACGCCGCCACAACAACAACATCAACTGACATTTGCCGTGTTGGTATGAAATTGCCGCCGTTTTGGCCAGACAAGCCAGCGATTTGGTTCGCCCAAATAGAAGGCCAATTCATTCTGTCGGGTATAAGTACGGACGATACCAAGTACTACCATGTCCTCTCCAGCATCGACGCACGATATGCCGCCGAAGTAGAAGACATTATCGTTAACCCACCAGCGACCGACAAGTACGGTAAGCTGAAGAGCGAACTCATCAAACGTCTCTCAGCATCCCGCCAGAAGCAAGTTCTTCAACTTCTTGGCCACGAGGAACTCGGTGACAGGAAACCGTCACAGTTACTGAGGCATCTACAGAACCTTGCCGGACCCGGGATACCAGACGACTTCTTGAGGACGATATGGAGCAGCCACCTACCGCCCAGCACGCAGTCTATCATCGCAGCGCAGGATGGTACCAGCCTCCAAGCCGTTGCAGACCTGGCAGACCGCATTCACGACGTCGTCCCACTGAGTGCTCAAATTGCGTCGACATCAGTTCCAGCCGCCGCAGTTCCTGGTAGTACAGTCAACGACATGACTATGCAGATCGCCGAACTAACTCGGCAAGTACAGTCGCTGACCAACATCGTAAACCGCGACTCTCGATCTAAGGCTCGGAACAGACATAGCAGCCGCAACCGCTCTTCGTCAACAAGATCGCACTCAAGCTACCGACGATTTCCCACGTGCTGGTTCCACAAGAAGTTTGGCAATAACGCTCGACGATGCGTCAAACCATGCGACTTCGTGTCGGGAAACGCCCGGGACAATTAACAGTGGCGACGAATGATTGTCCCAACGCCACCGGTCGCCTATTCATCACCGACCAATCGTCGAAGATCCAGTATCTCGTCGACACTGGCAGCGACCTCTGCGTCTTTCCACGCACAGCTCTTCGAGATCGACGCCCGAAGACGAATTACCAGCTGTCAGCCGCCAACGGTACCGCGATCGATACCTACGGCTACGCGCATCTCGTCCTAAACCTCGGGCTACGACGAAACTACCCCTGGCGTTTTGTAGTGGCAGATGTCACTAAAGCTATTATCGGTGTTGACTTTCTTTCATTTTATAATTTAACAGTTGATTGCAGGAATCAACGTCTCATCGACGGCACCACTTCGCTTTCTACTGTCGCATCCATTGTCAACCCATCTCATGACATATTATCTGTAAAAATCATATCAGGTACATCTCGATATCATTTTATCCTAAAAGACTTCCCTGACATAGTCCGCCCATCCGGTACAGATCGTGCGCTCACTCACAACACGGTGCACCATATCCGGACAACTCCAGGGCCACCCGTGTTTTGCACTCCAAGACGCCTGGCCCCTGACAAGTTGAAGATAGCACGGGACGAGTTCAACAAGATGCTACAGTGCGGTACAGCAAGACCGTCCGAGAGTCCTTGGGCATCTGCATTACATCTCGCACCCAAAAAGGACAATCAATGGAGACCATGCGGAGATTACCGAATGCTGAACGCTCGGACAATACCGGATCGCTATCCAATCCGGCACATCCATGACTTCGCCCACAGCATTGCCGGATCCAAAGTATTCTCTATCATAGACTTGGTGAAGGCATACAACCAAATCCCTGTGAACACTGAGGACATTCCGAAGACAGCGATAACGACTCCGTTCGGGTTATATGAGTTCCCGTATATGACCTTCGGACTACGCAACGCAGGTCAGACATTTCAACGCTTCGTGGATGAAATGACTCGAGGTCTGGACTTCTGTTACACCTACCTCGACGATTTTTTAGTCTTCTCACCTGATGAAGCCACACATGAGAAACATCTGAGAGAACTGTTCACCCGCATGTCAAAATACTCCATTGTCATCAACACATCCAAATGCACCTTCGGCGTTCCTGAAGTGACATTCCTGGGCTTCCGAATCTCCGCAGAGGGAGTCAAGCCCTTAGATGTCAAGGTCGAAGCCATTAAGCAATTCACAGCCCCGACTACAGTTAAGCAGCTACGAAGATTTTTGGGTATGATTAACTTCTACCGGCGCTTCATCCCAAATGCCGCTCAACTTCAAGCACCTCTTAACGAACTGCTGACGGGTTCTGTAAAGGGCAATCATCCAGTCCAATTAGTGGGAGAAAAGCTAAGCGCATTTAACGAATGCAAACAGAGTCTATGCGACGCCACGCTCTTAGCATTCCCAAAGGCAGACGCCAAGATGGCAATTGTCACGGACGCTTCAGACACAGCAATAGGCGCAGCACTCCAACAGCGTGTTGATGGTTTATGGCAACCTCTTGCTTTCTTCTCACGCAAGTTGAGTCAATCGCAGAGAAAATACTCTCCATACCACCGCGAACTCCTAGCGATTTATGAAGCTATCAGATACTTCAGACACATGGTAGAAGCTAGAGAGTTTACCATCTACACGGACCATAGGCCCATTTGCTACGCCTTCCACGGTCGAAAAGACAATTGCTCTCCCAGACAATTCCGCCATCTTGATTTTATTTCACAATTCACCACGGACATTCGCCACATCTCTGGCAAAGACAATGTCGTGGCAGATACACTATCTCGTGTAGAGGAAATGACTGCACCCATAGACTTGGAAGTACTGGCAAGAATTCAAGCAACAGATCTAGAACTAAAACAACTTCTAGAAGACGGTTCATCGCTAAGACTGCGAACGGTGAAGTTACCAGGAAGTAACATCGACATCTGTTGCGATACCAGTACTGATCCACCAAGGCCTTTCATCACCAAATCCATGAGACGTCAAGTTTTCGAGAGCTTACACTCATTGAGCCATCCTGGAGCCAACGCCACTGCAAGACTGGTAGCCGAACGCTACGTGTGGCCTGGCGTCAGGAAAGATTGTCGTGAGTGGTCACGTTCGTGCCTACCATGCCAGCGCGTCAAAACCACTCGACACGTCACAGCACCCATGGGCACATACAAGCTACCAAGAGCCCGATTCATGCAGGTCCACATAGATCTCATCGGCCCACTGCCAATATCACATGGTCAGCAGTATTGCCTCACAGCCATTGACCGATTCACACGATGGCCTGAAGCCATACCTTTACCGGACATGACAGCAGAGACGGTAGCCAAAGCCTTAGTGTCAGGATGGATAGCCCGTTTCGGATGTCCTACAGACATCACAACTGACCAAGGACGCCAGTTCGAGTCAAACCTTTTCGACCAACTTTCTAAATTGATAGGTTTTAAACGTAGACGTACAACAGCGTATCACCCGGCATGCAACGGCCTCATCGAGCGTTTCCACCGCCAACTTAAAGCCGCTATTGTTTGTCACGGAAACAGCTGGACAGAAGCCCTACCTCTGGTATTACTCGGAATCAGGAGCGCGCACAAGGAAGATTTGCACACATCGGCCGCTGAACTCGTCTACGGCGAGCCGCTCCGACTTCCTGGCGATTTTTTCCAGTCCGACAGTTACTGCCCGCCAGACATCACGCAGTACACTTCTCGTCTACGTTCTATAGTGGAGAAACTACAGCCGACTCCAACATCTCGACACAGAAAGGAGAAGATCTTCATCTTTAAAGACCTTGCTACGTCGAAATACGTTTTCGTCAAAGACGACGCACTACGTGGCGCTCTCCAGCCCGCTTACACCGGACCTCACGAAGTCGTCGAAAGAGGCGACAAGTTTTTCAAGATCCGTCAAAGGGGCAAGACCGTAAATGTTACAATCGACCGTTTGAAGCCAGCCTACTCTCAGGTTGACAACGAGTCGAACGTCCAAACCAGTCCGCAAATGAACGAGTCTGAACAGAGTCAACCTCAGAGAACAACACGCTCAGGTCGAAGGGTTCGCTTCCCTGATTTTTTACGCCCGTAGTTACGGTCTCCGCAGGGGAGTGATGTAGCGGACTCACATCATCGCGCTACATTCATCTTCATCATCTTTTCATTTATCATACATATTTTAGACAAGCAAACCCGCGTGATTGCTACGCCGTCTGTGTGTCCGACTGTACATTTACATTCAACATTTTTCATCACTCACTGTACCTCACACGACCACAGGCGGCGCACGCAAGCGCGCTACGGTTCAATCTGAGCAGTCAGATTTTGTCACCCGTAGAGTCCACATGCATTTTTGCCTAAGCTATCTTGTATTTTTACCTTCCTGTACATAATTCACAAATTCTCTCCTTCTTTACAATATACCTATATACAATTTTACATTTTGTTGGGACTTCTTATTTCACCACCCAACCTGCTAGGAGGCACGGCCACCCAAGAGGACCTGCCGACTATCCCTCCTACATGTCTATGAAAAAACTAGCATAACCACTGGACACTATAAATTTCGCCCAAAAAAGTAAAAAAAAATATTTAAAAATTTACATCGTTTCCCAGCATTTTTTGCCATATACTTACTTTATTTGATGTATAGAGTACGTACGTACCTTTCGTTAAGGGTGGCAACGAAAAAACAGCCTGTATTTTTTATACATACCTAATGTTTTTAGTTGTACCTATCCTTGGCTAGGTGCGTGCATAAAAATGGTAATGTTGTTCATTCAGTAACTGGAAATGTACGTACTTCAGGGAGTACATGACTTTTTCAAAACGTAAAGTACTTACTTCGATTTTTTTTGGTCCCACGGATCACAATCCATTGGAAATAAAACGTAACTAAAATAATTAGATTAGACTGTTGGTGGAGAGTGTTCACCTGTCTGAACTCTATCGTTGGCCAGCAGGACCACCGCTTCTAGTAGGCCTAACATGCGCAGCAACGAGATGACATAAGGTCGATAAAATTCGACTTGTCGATTTGTAGAGCTAATATGCCAGGCATTTTTATCGTATTTTTTCTATGTAAGTAATGTCGAACGAGAACTTGTCGACAGATCGCTACAAAACGTAATATGCACGCCATGAATTTTGTCGAAATTAAATGTCGATTTGTGAGGTTGGCTTGGGATCCAAAGATGCAGTGGCAAATCCCATGCTACGAAGTATGTACCTACTCTGTAGCAATATGTATGCTCGCTCATACTAAAACGCTTTGCAGCTTACAGTGCTAATGTCATTAGCAAATTCGTAATAGGTAGGTACATTAGATAATTGGTAGGTAATGATGATTATTTGCAAAATATATTTAGGTACCTAACCATTTTATAAAAGAGTAGGTATAGAGGTGTGGGTTCAGGCTGCGTCAATGACCAATCAAAAATAAATAAATATGCATCATACGATGTAACAAAAGAGGTGTTTTAACCTAATACTGAAAGCAGTAATTTCGAGTATATACATATGTAGATACTTATCTATCATCTTCGCTATAGTGGGCTATTTTTATAAGATTTCGCTTAACATACCCCTTTTGTTAAATCCCTACAAATGGCGACATTTAGAATTTCAAACATACCTATCTATATCTAAGAACGCATATAACGCACAAAGAACTCTGTCCTATTAGGGACTCTTAGAAAAAACCTTTCCATTATTGCCATAGCGGCTAGACTTCATCTAAATAGATGACGAATTTCTATCGACCCTATCGAGAAATGTTGTGATTTTATCTGAACCACAACTACTATAACTACTATTAGTGACTAGTGGACACCCGCGACTCAGTCCGCGTGGACTGCAGAAAAAAAAAGTCGAAATTATCCGGGATAAAAACATTTTCCCGGAATAAAAAGTGGGACCTGTCACAATATATTCCTGAAAACTGCATCGAAATCGGTCCAGCCGTTTCTGAGATTAGCGTGCATAAACATCAATCCGTTACAATTTTATTATATGTATAGAATAGATATAGATTTGGCGTTTTTCCACTAGACGACACGGCCACGACATGACTACGACAACGACACGACTACGGCTTTTTTGAAAGCAAAAATGTAGTAGATAGTACGGCTCTTACGGTTTTTCCATTACGACCACGACTCGGCCTCCCATAGGTACTACATGACAAAAAGCCGTGGTCGTGTCGTCTAGTGGCAAAACGCCCAATCATATAGATCGCTATTGATCAATGAAGATACAAACTTAGTATACAAAATAATAATAAATGACAACGAGACGGAAAGACTGTGAGGACGATTCTGACGATCACAATTTAAATATAAACTTAAAATTATTTAGGTATTATACTCGTATCAGTACCTCTCCATTATAAATGTATTTAAGGGACATGCAATTGTTAACAAAAATTTTACTTTGGTGACTTATTTTGTGTCAGCTCCTAAAGTTTTAACTTTTTGGCCCTTGGGTATTCGTGGAACTACTCGTACCTACACATTTAACTTTCTCAATTTGGTTTTAGAACAGTTTAGTTGAACGAGATTAACTAAAAGTACAATTTGTCACGAAACTAAATACAAACTCGACAGTTTTCAAACAAGCTGTAAGTATATAGATAAGTATACCACAATTCGAATGCCAATTTAAAAAACTTTTGAAACACGTTTCCGTTTCACGCATTTCTGCGGGAACAATCACAAACAAACACAGATAATATAAACCAACAATCGCCAGATGTTAACCGTGAAATGAACCGCGGTTTTTATTATTTTTCATCGCACATGATCTTGTTTGTTTACTTTCAAAACCAAGGTTAGGTTTAGTTAGCGCGTGCGTTCGACGCCGATCGCGTTTTGTTACTGAGTGTGTTCACGCCGATACCTCTAGTGACGACACAACAGCAGCGTGACGTCAGACCGGCGATCTACCGCCGGCCATTGCGCTTTGGAACCTCAGCGAAGACGCATCATTATATTAATTTTGTACACATACTTACCTACCTATATAAAATATACATAAATCATTAAAGTTGAGGTTCTCATTTCAACCTACACTAAGGCGTAATCACATGGTGACCCCGACGTGATCAAAAATACGCTGAGAGACATCGACAAACCAAATCCAGAAGAAAGGCCATCATCCTCCAGGACACCGCCAGCCAGCAGCTGCAGCGACTTAATCCGAGGGAAGTGCGATTCCAATTTCTATTTTACCCATCCTTTTTGCTACGATTTGCGTAATTTTGTCGATTTCTCCTCTAACATTAACATACCTTCAATTAAAATTTATTTGCTATAACGATCCCTACAATTTTAAAAATTTTCATACACTTATATCAGGTTATAATCTAATAATTACAACGTATAACAACGTATTATACATATTAAAGTCCCGTTCAAAACATTTCTATACATTTTCCCAGTTAATTACATTACATTCGATATTTTACCATACCATATACTTTATTTCATCTACCTACTCAGTTTGAATTCATTAAAAATTCCCATTATACAATAGTATATGCCGATTATTCCAGGTTAAATCCGTGCAATTATTTGCATAGTACTACGAATTGTGCAACCATCCACTGTTTCTACGCCCGCCTGTTGCTCCCGGGCGCCGGACTCGGCCGCAAAACAGGTTCCTTATCAGCACTGGACTCCACGTAACGTACCATTTCGCACTATTTCTAGCTTATATATTTAGTTGTAATTTGGTAGTGACGAGTGAGTGATTGGGTTGTGATACATATTTGTGCCTACAAAATGAGTGAATTAAAAGATCTTATTAAGCAAAGAGGGACGATTCGTGCTCGATTAACGTTATTTGATAAATACTTAACGCCTCTAATGGATTGCAAGGAAGTGAACACTTTACAACTAAACGAATTGCGTCTGCGATGTGAAAAGGTTCGTGATCTTTCTTGTAATTTTGAAGAAATACAATCACAAATCGAGCGGTTGGATGAAGATACCTCTAAACAAATTGAAGAACGCGAATGTACTGAAAATTCATTCTATAGCATAATAGCAAAAACTCAATCCTTATTGGAATATTTCGAAAATAAAGAAAAAGAGGAATCTTCACCCAACAGTACAAGTAGGGCTAACATGCAGAATGTGAAATTACCTCCCTTAAAAATTACACATTTTTCCGGCGATTCAAAACAGTGGCTTTCCTTTAGGGATACATATATATCTCTTATACATAACAATGATTCCATAGATGACGTAAACAAATTCTATTATTTAAAATCCTACTTAGAGGGCTCGGCTAGTTCAGTTATAAGTTCATTAAACGTGTCTTCCGATAACTATCCTATAGCATGGAATCTGTTATGTCAGCGATATGACAATAGGCGCCTTTTAATAAATGAGCATATTAAGTGTTTGTTTTCGATTAAACAGTTACATAAAGAAAGTGAGCAGGATATTCGTGAGTTAATTGATTCGTTATCTAAAAATCTAAGTGCTTTGAATTCTTTAGGCGAACCTACTGACAAGTGGGATACTTTGGTGATTTTTATGGCCTCGGCAAAACTTGACAGTGTGACCGCGCGTAACTGGGAGGAATTTAGGAGTGATAAGGATTCGCCAACATTAGAACAATTTTACTCTTTTCTCCGCCATCGCGCCACAATATTAGAAACAATTAATGCAAGCAAGTGTGTTCATAATGAAAAGCGGCACAGTTTGCCACACACAAAATCATTTATTTCTTCATAAATTGAGCCGTTGCCTGGCAAAAAATGTCCAATCTGTAAACAAGATCATAGATTATTCGAATGCTCGAAATTTAAAACAATGTCGTAACTGAGCGTATATCTAAGATAACTGCTTTGAAGTTATGTAGTAACTGCCTTCGCAGTGGACATCAATATTATCAGTGCCGATTAATTAGTGGTTGTAGGATATGCCATAAAAGGCACAATACGTTATTACATAGACAAGGTTCATTAAATACAATTCAAAATACGCAATTACAAAATACAAATACAATTCATAGTGCACAACAAAATACAAATACAGTTCATGACACGCATTCACAAGATTTAAATTCAAATTCACCCATAGTCGATTCGGCTGCTTCCGGACCCTCCACTTCCGTTTCCATGTCAGCTGTCACCACCAATCAAGCTCTTCTTTCTACGGCATTGGTCAAGGTAAAAGGCAATGGAAAATTCTTCATTTTGAGGGCCTTACTGGATTCTGGCAGCCAATCATCTTTTATTAGTGAAAGCGCTCAAAGAAAAATCGGTTCATCGATAATAAAAGATACTCATCGCTGTGTGTCAGGCATAGGTAACACAGTGTTAAACATAACAGAGCATTGCGTCATTAATTTATATTCTATGCATAATCATTTTAACACAAAACTGCAATGTTTTATCCTTCCCAAGATTACGGAGCGACTGCCTCATGTTGCAGTGTGTATACAAAACCTAGGCATTCCAGACAATGTCCAGTTAGCAGACCCACAGTTTTACCAACCTTCCGAAATTGATTTGTTATTGGGTGCCGATATATTTTGGGACCTAGTTCGGGTATCTCGAATAACTTTAGGACCTAGAAAACCAATTCTGCAAGATACACATCTAGGTTGGGTTGTAGCTGGTTCAATGTCAATCAATTTTCATAATGACAATAATGAATCCATTCAATGCAATTTTTCACATGAAATTAAAGCTCAATTATCGAAATTTTGGGAACTAGAGGAAATACCTTCAGCAAATAGTCATATAAAAAACGATTATTGTGAAACTTTGTTTAATGAAACTACTCGTCGAGAAAGTGACGGACGATTTTCGGTACAAATTCCATTCAACAATTCTATAGATTCATTGGGTGAGTCGTATAGCATTGCAGAAAAACGTTTCATGCATTTAGAGCGAAAATTAATCAATAAACCACAATTAAAGCAACAATATTTTGAATTCATTCATGAATACGAGCGCTTGGGACACATGACTGAGATTACTAAACCAGAATTTGGTGTCTACCTACCACATCATGCAGTGATAAGGGAAAACAGTGAAACAACAAAACTTAGAGTTGTATTTGATGCTTCTTCAAAAACTTCTTCTGGTGTATCATTAAATGATATACAACAAGTTGGCCCTGTAGTTCAAGATGATCTCTTCTCTATTCTGCTTAGGTATAGACAGCATAGGTATGTTGTATCAGCGGATGTAGAAAAAATGTACCGCCAAATAATGATAGAACTTAAACAACGAAATACACAACTCATATTATGGCGAGACGATCCTTCACAACCAATAAAAATATTTCAATTGAATACAGTAACATACGGAACAGCGTCAGCACCGTTTTTAAGTACCAGATGTCTTATACAGTTGTCAATGGAATGTGGTGATGATACTAACTTATCCCAAGCGATTCGACACGATTTCTATGTCGATGACTTTCTTTCAGGAGCAGAAACTGAATGTGCTTTAGAAAGGTTGGTGAGTTCCGTAACTGCTAAATTAAATTCAGCCTGTCTGCCGTTACGAAAATGGCGAACTAATGCACCAGCTATTTTTAAAAATGAAACCAATACCATTTTGCCCAAAAATCTAGACACATCTTCACAGTCAAGCGTCTTAGGATTGAATTGGATTCCAAGTAAAGACACACTGCAATTTCCAGTTGACATTAACGTTAATCCAAATCCAACAAAAAGAATAATTTTATCGAACTCGGCAAAAATATTTGATCCCCTAGGTTTGCTTAGCCCATGTACCATAATACCCAAAATCATATTGCAAAGGCTGTGGCTTACAAAATTAGATTGGGATGATTTAGTTGACCCTTCATTGCAAAGGGAATGGTCTCGTTTCACATCCAACTTAAATTGCATATCACAAATCGAAGTTCCTAGATGCGTCATGACTACTAATTCACATACAATTCAATTGCATTCATTTTCAGACGCATCCCAAGTAGCATACGCAGCTGTTATTTATATTGTTTCTAGGGACAAATCTGGACACGTTTTGGTAAGATTACTTTGTGCTAAAGCAAAGGTTGCGCCAATCAAATCAACATCCATTCCACGTCTCGAACTATGCGGCGCTTTATTATCAGCTCGTTTAAGTAACAAGGTTATCAAATCATTGCGTTGTAGGTTCGATTCTATCTTTTATTGGACTGATTCCACAGTTGTCTTGAGTTGGTTAGCTTCACAGTCTTGCAATTTAAAGCCCTTTGTTGCTAATCGTGTGAGTGAAATACAAGAATTAACTGCCTCAGGAATTTGGAGACATGTTCCTGGCGAAATAAATCCAGCTGATTTGGCTTCGCGAGGTGTAAACCCTAAGTTGATTCAGTGTAATAAATTGTGGTGGGAAGGCCCACCATTTTTAACCGAACTTTCCAGTGAATGGCCTCAAGTTACGCAATTAAAAAATGTCGTCGATTTGCCTGAAACTAAATTTAAAACACTTACTACAACTATTCTGCAGGCTAACACAGAAATAATTAATGAGCCACATAATATTCCCATCTCTGGTATTATAGACATTGAACGATTTTCAAAATTTACAATCCTACAAAGATCATTAGCATATGCTTTACGATTCATTAACAATTTACAAAACAAACAAAATAAAATTACAGGTCCATTAACAATTAGCGAATTAAATTCATCTTTAAATATACTGATTAAACAACACCAAAATGAATGTTTTCCTGAAGAAATTAAAATAATAACAAAAAAACAGATCTTACCTGCAAAATCTCGTATTTTATCCTTGACTCCTTTTATAAATTCTGATGGTATTATTTGTGTAGGGGGGCGACTTCATAATTCAAGTGAACCCTACGCAAAGAAATATCCAATTTTAATCAACACTAATGATAATTTTTCCAGACTGCTATTTACCTACTATCACAAAAAACTGTTACATGCAGGTCCTCAACTACTTCTAAGCACATTAAGGGAAAGCTATTGGCCCCTGAGAGGAAGAATATTAGCCAGAAGTACAGTAAACAACTGCAGATTATGCAGGATTATGAAGGCACAAAGTTTAAATCCAATTATGGGAAACTTACCTGCCAGTAGGGTAACTCCCAGCCTTCCATTTCACAACAGCGGTGTTGACTTTGCCGGGCCGTTTTACATCACTGATCGGAAGGGTCGCGGTTGTAAGATTTCAAAGTGCTACATGTGTTTGTTCGTATGTCTCACTACAAAAGCCTTGCATCTTGAAGTGGCAAGCGATCTTACAACTGATGTGTTCATTTTATGTTTAAGACGTTTCATATCCCGAAGAGGGAAGCCATTAGTGTTGTATTGCGACAACGGCACTAACTTTGTCGGTGCAAATAATGAAATCACAACATTTTTAAATTCGAATAGTGCAAATGTTACTAGTTTTGCGGCCGATGAAGGAATTCAATTTAAATTTTCACCTGCTTATTCACCTCATTTTGGAGGATTGTGGGAAGTCGGAGTGAAATGCGCAAAATTTCACATAACTCGAATCTTAGGTGATAAACATTTAACGTTCGAGGAGTTATCGACATTATTTGCTCAAATCGAAGCAATCCTTAACTCCCGACCTTTAACTCCCCATTCCTCTGATCCTAATGACCTATCTCCTTTGACTCCCGCGCACTTCCTGATCGGTCGGCCCCTTACATCATTGCCATCAGAGAATTTACTGGATGAGAGGCTAAGCAGACTTGATCGCTACCAATACCTGGAGAAGATGCGGCAACACTTTTGGGATCGTTGGAGAAATGAATATTTAAGCGAACTTCAGCAGAAAAACAAATGGCGAATCACCCAAAGAGGACTTCAAGAGGGAGACTTAGTAGTCATTAAGGAGAGCAACGCACCACCTCTTAAGTGGCACATGGCTCGTGTTCTCAAATTATACCCGGGATCCGATGGAGTATCCAGGGTGGCAGACGTCTTCACTAGCAAGGGCATCATCCGTCGAGCCGTACACAACTTATGTCTGCTACCAGATCCAACTGTTTCCTCAATACCTGACCCATCAATTACGTTACGAGATTCAGCTTTACCAGATCCTCAAAACCCTGACGATTTCGAGGGGGGGGAAGATGTTCACGCCGATACCTCTAGTGACGACACAACAGCAGCGTGACGTCAGACCGGCGATCTACCGCCGGCCATTGCGCTTTGGAACCTCAGCGAAGACGCATCATTATATTAATTTTGTACACATACTTACCTACCTATATAAAATATACATAAATCATTAAAGTTGAGGTTCTCATTTCAACCTACACTAAGGCGTAATCAGAGTGAGTAAATGAATTCAGAATATTGACCAAGATCGAGTCGAGTGTTTTCATAGAGTTCTGTATACATTATGTTAATCTTTACTTCGGTTATATATTATTCGGTTATATTAGGTTACTTTAATTAAAGTAAATAGGTAGATAAGTTATTACATACATAGGTAAACATATAAGCAGACGCGGCTATGTTCCCGAAATCGGGTAGCTAGAACTGCAAGATCCCATAGCCACGTTTAGCATGTCGGAGATAGATGTATATGACCAGTGACAGGTTGCTAGCTCGTCGCCTGATATAATGCCCGAGTTCCTTAGTCGACTCTTACGACATGCACGGAAGGAGGGAGATGCAGTTGGTATACAGGGTGCGTGTGACAGCCAGGCAAATATTGATATGGCGACTTCAGACCTAGCACAAGAAAACTTAATAAAACTTTCTCAAAATACTATGTGCGTAAATGAAATTCATCTATCTAAAGACAGAGTAAGTAGGTATCATCATCATCATCATCATTTACAGCCATGAGAAGTCCACTGTTGGTCATAGGCCTCCCCCAACAACCTCCACTCCGACCGGTCGGAAGCAGCCTGCATCCAACCGTTATACACGTTATAAAGTAGGTATATTACTAAGTATTTGTTATATCCTCACAAAAAAAGGCGAATAAAAAAAAATAAAGGATAAGTTAAGAATACAACTTCGTAAGAAATAGGTATTTCGATCGGGTCGAAAGTACTCTAGAGAAATTCGTAATACAAATAGGTACCTACCTAATAGAAGAGCGAAAACAAGACTAAGAAGTGGACTTAATGTGCAGATTATCCAAAGTAGTGTCGGCAATAAACAAGTGAAATAATAGCTTAAGCACCACTTGTAGTGTGAGTTTGATCTTGGATCAATCTTATTGGTTGTAATAGGTCCTCCTTTTGCCTACATTTTAATGTTTCCCTAAGATACAAACACAATAACTACCTATTTAAGCCACTGAGGATAGATCAAACGTTATTATCATTTTATTATATTTATGTGAATATGTCATTGTCAAGTCCATTAGTCTAAAGTCATGTAAGTTTGACACGCAGCAGCTGGGTGATAAGAAAAAGGTCAGGACCAGGACATTGTACCTTTGTGCACATAGGTACTCGTACACTGGGTAATGGTATTCCAATTAAATACGGACCGGACCAATACAATTTATAGATGTATGTCTACAAAATATAGAGATACCTGCTCTATACTCTGCATAACATAATAGATACCTAGATAAAATACTCGTAGTATAGAAGGCGCACATCCATAATCTTCAAGTAAATTGAGTGTCGCATCAATGCATAAAGTGTAGCTTAGCGTACAATTAGGCCGTTTATTTCTTTTTACTAGTAAATCTAGGTTAAAAAAAACTGTTCAAATTAGTTCAAATTCAATTAAGGAACTCTAACGACACAAGAGCATGACTCACGTCCCCGCATGGCGGTGTCTGATCATTCTTGCTAAATTAATTCCTAATGGCACTATACCTATAGTATGAGATCCCACTGCAGATGTACGACGCTCATCTGTTTATGGAATAAAACCTCATTATATTACTAACATTTACAATTTGGGATATTTATCTACTGGTTTGCCTATCAAAATATGGCCGCTACTTTTAGATATATTTCTCCTAATTGTAAATGTAAGGTTTTATTCAGTTTTATTCAATAAACAGATATGCGTCGTACATCTGCAGTGGGATCTTAGGCTATTAGCTAGGTAATACACAATGCAAACCGTACCTACGTCCAGTGCATAATAGAATAACTCGATTCTGAGCTAGACTGTAAGATTTGATTGGCAGCTAATTAAAATTGACAGTGAAATTGACCGGTGTTGGCAGATCGTTTATTCCAAAGGGAGTTAACTGACTCACAAAGTCACTCAAATAATAATCATCAGCGTTGCAGGTAAATTAGGTTACCTACCTACTGCAATACTACGTTGAGCTGGAACAATTTTTCTGGCACATCACACACCACATGTATAGGTAAGCTTTGTCCTCATTTGTAAAATTATTATTTTGTCTTCTTTTACTTTTCTTGTGCGCACATGTATTTGCGTTACAATTTAGATCGTGTTTTTATAATTTGTGTAGTTTAAGTTGCATGGAATTGTAATGTGTAGTGTGTGAGAAATAAAAAAAATAAATAAATAAAGATGGTATTTTATTTTATCTCTTATGTTTTTGTTTTGTTGATGTACCTGTCTATATTATGTGATATGTGTGTTATTTTAGTGAAAAAATAATTTTGTATTGTATTGTAAATTACTAGCGGACGCTTAAGGTGGGTTCCCACGGTGCGTGATATTACGGACGGACGCGCACCAGCCCGCACCCCAGATCGTGGGAAACGGAGCGTCCGTGATAATACAGACGCGTCCGTGGCGGTGCGTGCGGATCCGCGGTGATAAATGTAGCCCGCACCGACACGCACCGTGGGAAGGGGTCGTTAGTCTGACTAAAGGTGTAATAAAAGATATACCTATCGTAAGCAAAAGGCTATGAATATAAAGGTATAATTAATAAACTATCCACAAAATTTGAGACTCAAAATCACATGTCTGTAATAAGTATATTTAAGACCCTCCCTTTAACTATAGCATTAACTTAGCTTATATTTTACATAACTGTAAAATTAACGTAGGTAATACCTATACACGGTACACCATGGAGAAGGTATAAAAGAGGAGGTGTGACTATGAACTGAGTCGTGTAGCAATCATGAGGCCATGACGTCATGATAGGGGCGGAGCTTCAGGGCCAGTGTGTGTAACGCAGTAGCTGTAACTACACGCTTATGCAAGTAGTTTGGCTAGTCACTACAAGGTGGTTGCTCTGTAAATGGGCAGGGCTACAGTGTTAGGATGCTCCCCTCGTCCCATACTTCACCCCCGCTCAGCGGCACACTATTTTTGTATAAAGCCTTAGCCGCTGCTCCTCTTTTATTTCTTCTCCATGCGGTACACCTACTTCTCTGGGGCAGAAAGTACCCAAACGATAATTTTTTCTGTAAATCCAGATAGTTACTGGTCAGAGGTAAGGGTTCATAATAAAGGTTAAATTCCATCAGATTTATTACCTTTTTATCGTTTACCTAACGTTTTATTTTCTGAACTATTAGACTTATACCTTATTCCTATAGTCTGCGCTTATACCTAGATTTGAAGTGCTTTCAGGAATAGGATTGTTGACGTAGTATACCTATTCAAGAGCCAACGACTGCGGCCAGACATGGTTAAAGTAACCACTATCCGCCTGTCCAGCCTAAACTTGAATGTTACTACAAATATTTTATAGTCAAGCCTACCCATAATTCCTAAAGAAATGTTGCAAACACACTCACTCTCGATCAGTTTGCATGAGCCTATTTCAAAGCCATTCATTCTAAATAGGCATTTTACTGACCTGGTCTTTATCCTCTTGCGACTTCGGCCATAGAGTGACATTGAGGACTATTTCCCCCATATCCTGGGCCGGCTTGTTAGGGTCCCGCAGACAGAGCACCAGGTCCTGACTCCGGCCTAACTCCAGGGCTGTCAGGTCGATCTGACAGGATCCCATGAAGTCGTCTTGAAGACCCCAATCATAGTCGAATACCTGATGATGAGAATGTTGCTGTAATACATAGACACGGGTGTGTTCCCGAAATGGGGTAGCCAGAGCTGCAGGATCATAAGGAAGATGCCACAGACATGTTTAGCATAGCTAGGATAGATGTCAATGATCAGTGACAAGTTGCTGGCTGAAAGGATACCCGAGTTCCTAAGTCTACTCTTACGACATGCACGGAAGGAGATGCAGCTGATGTATTCTAGTGAAACCCCGCATCGGCAGATAGAATGTACTAAATGTAACTCACAAATCACTTATCCTTCTATTACGGACAGTCGTCCTCTCAGATCGCGAGTTATTTTCACTAAGGGCCGTTTTGCCAATATTATCAGATAAGCTATCTGAAGAATAGAGTTCACGAGGTCTCTATCTTGATAAAGTTTTATAGATAGACAGCATAAAATTTATCCTTCAGGCTATACTCGTATACCAGATACCATAGAAAAAATCGACCCTAAAAGAATCATATAAAGCTTGGGCAGCATACTGAATTGAAAGGCCGTCAATAAACAGCCTTTTTTAACCTTTCTAGACACATTCAGTGCCGGCGACTATATATCTGCGTCTTCTAGGCATTCTAGAGGTCATGACGCTAGGCGGTGGCGTAATGTCGGCACCCTTAGAAAATCTGCCGGCAGCGAATGTGTCCATAACGTAAGTTACGTGAAACCCTATTTACCTATTTTATATTCCTATTTTTACCTCACGGAAATAGGGGTTGGTAATAAATCCACTGGGGTGAAAAATATAACGTACTCCTACCCCAAATTAAGGGCAATTTAGACATTAACCCATAAAGGTTCCGCTAGGTAAACTTTACTCATTTACATTCGCGTTTTAACCCCCTGTTCTACATATTCCGTAAGGTTATGTTTTGAATGTTTGGACGATATTTTGTAAGCTACCTATCATATCAGATATGAATTAAAATAATTTAATAAAACGTCCATTTTTAATATTTTTTATCGTACACAAAATTAAAAGTTTCAAAATAGGTTCAGCAATTTTTGCGCGAAAGACTAGCAAATTTTTCACTGTCACCATTCTCATAAACTTTAATATTTTTTAAAATATTAGTAGAATGATTACAGGATAATGAAGTAAAATAAAGATTATGATCGCCTCTTCCTACATAATATTTTAGTTTGTCTGGTTTTTATTTCCTTCTTAATATTCCTACTTTAACACTATTTGAGGGTTGACCTTTTGCGTTAGAATAGAACGAGTAATTCTGTTAACGCCAGACATTATCCCAAGTCCTGAAAACTTGCTTCGGCTTTGCTATTGCTTTTACGTAATCAGGGGGCGGGTAACGAGCTGAGGCAGCTTCTATACCTACCTATACATATTGCTCGGGCTTGGGTCGTGGCAAGCGCTCGACCCGAGGCTCTAACGGATTAGTGGCTAATCTAACTAACCTAAATGGCTAGCTGGCTGTCACACTCTCTAAAGTAACTTTACGCACCTTAATCTGCAAAGGCAGAAACGGATCTTCAACCGGCACCGTGAACACCTCATCCCACACTGGGTTAAGGTCTCTATACACTATCCTGGACTTGTGCAGCAGTCTCCCTCCAGCTTTCAGCTTCACATAGGGGTCACTGGTGCCTGATAACAAACCTGGTTTTGGCCACAAAATGTACAGTTAGAGGAGAAGCGAAAATAAACGTAGAAGTAAGCTTAGGTAAAACTAGAATGGAAATTGGGTTCTAGTTAGGTATAAGAGGTACTAGTTCAGCAAGAAAGATTATGTAAATCGACGTGAAGGAAACTTAAAATGTTAACAGATAGTCGACTAAATAGTTACATTAGATATGGAAATTGTAATACTAACAATTTTTTCTATTTTAAGATATTGTATTGTAAAAGTTATTTAAAAAAGCTTTTAAAGCAAAAGCACTATCAAAATTCGCAAGAAAAATAACATGCAAAATAATTGTGTGGATCATTTTAAAATTAAATGCTTATTACTATTGTGTATGTGTTATTGCATAGAATAGTGTACAAAATGTGAGTTTCAAAAGAAAGCTATTTTAAAAGACTACCTATAGATTTATTCATTTTAATAATACCAAAGTCTATACTAAATTTCCTACTGCAGCGAACGTTTCATGACGATCTTCTATCAATTTGATCGAGAAATAATGTTATTTGAGCCTATCCCATGCGATAATATAACAAAAAACATTCAATACATAGGTAAATCAGTGTACTTTATGTGTACTTCTGTACGTTAAATCACAGATATGATAAAGTTCAAAAAGTTTTTATACCTACCTTTGACCATGAATATAAAGATCGAGATGAAATTCTCGAAGATCTTCAATTATTACTTTCATAGATACTATTTAAATTAAAAATCGAATAATCTATAGACTTATCGCGCTCTTTAGTAGGTACTGAAATTAGCCATAATGGCATAGCATAAAGAATACCATTGCAGCCCCCCCTAGCATGACCACGCATCGTGAATATCGTATCGTACGATATCGTATCGTCTCTATACAACTTTCAACATGGCGGCTATATTTATCGTATTTTGACAGGCTAGATATCAATAAATCGGTTTATTATATCGTGTTTCGCAGGTCATGCTACTTGGGCTCACCTACACAGGTAACCTACCTACTTTATTTTTTACCAGACACGTTAAATAAATTTCGTTCGCACTATTAACGCCAGGGTCTGATTCATAAAATAATCATTACATTTCACGGTTTGGACAATAAACATTATTTATACCATAAACTTTGAAATGAAAGGTGTTCGGAATTAATAAAAAAGGTGTTCCAATAGTGTTAATAAAGTTACTCTATATAGTATTATAAATTATATAGTTTAGTATATTACTATAGTGCATCATGATTGGTGCTAAGTGTTTTGGATTTTTTTTACAGCGTCTAGCATTAAAGGTGGGATGCTTTTTGATTGACCTTCAGGAAATGGTCAGAATCTTCTATTACTAAACTAAAAATTATAACTACGACGAAATTGTTAAAAAAAATTAGTTTTCCACCTTTATATCATTAAAATGTGTTAAAAAGTGCGTGTTAGTGCGTGTTGTGAGCAGTTTATGTATCGTTCTTACCATTCTTGTCCATGGCCACTAGATTTTGGCCTCGTTTGAGATGTACCCTGAGTTGGAAGAACGCATATTGCCTGAGCTGCTGTTCCCTTAGCCTTTGATTTTCGTCTGGTTCCTAAAAAACGAGATTTAAGAAAATAATATCGGCACCCTCCTAGACCGGACCACTTTCCACATTGCGACCTCCCTCCGTTTAGGTGCACCATGCAACGTCCTCCATCGCTGCCGCTGTGGCGATGTCGTCGACCAACAAGGCCACCATGGCCTCTCATGTATGAGAAGCGCTGGCCGCATATCCCGCCACGCCAATTTAAATGACGTCATCCGCCGGGCTCTTTCCACCGCCGGGGCACCATCAGTACTAGAACCTGTTGGCCTGGTGCGCGACGATGGCAAGAGACCCGACGGCATGACCCTCGTGCCTTGGAAGATGGGGCGCTCTCTGGTGTGGGACGCAACCTGCGTTGACACCTTAGCAGCGTCCCATCTCCCAGGCACAACAATCAAAAGTGGCTCTGCGGCCAATGCAGCTGAAAACCTCAAACGACGCAAATACGCAAACCTCAGTGGTGACTACCTATTTGAGCCGTTTGGGGTTGAAACCATGGGGCCATGGGGTCCAGGAGCCCACAACCTTTTTAAGGATATTTCAAAAAGGTTGGTCGAGGCATCTCATGACCAGAGGGCTGGCTCATTTTTTTGGACAGCGAGTAAGCCTCGCTATCCAGCGGGGCAACGCTGCCAGCCTTTTGGGCACATTGCCAGCGGTGGAGGACTTGCAAGGAGTCTTCTATTTGTAAATTTTATTTTATTTTGTAGCTCTAGTTTTTTTTTTACGTAGGTTTAGTTATTATTGTAAATAATTATAGATAAATAAATGTTACCTTACCTAACATAAATTAAAAGAAAATAAATTAAATAAGGTATGTACCTAAGTGACGAAGTTTTAAGGTAGGTAAAACAAACTAAAACAACGTCACTCCTTTGGAGACGGTATAAAATTCGTAAAAATGCGAGATCTTGGTAAACATATCGTACATACGAAGAAGTCTTGACTTACATGAGGTATTTAACTAATTACAGCAGTGAAAAATAGTCTTTATGTATGAGACGTTGAAACTTAGCTTTTGTATCTACATTCTACATAAAATTCCCGACAAACAACTATAGTCTCGCTCGGAATTGCACCTTAATACGAAAAGCGAAGGTGTAAATAAAATTAAGACCTTTATCTTCGCTTGGAGTTTTCGGCGAGAAAGAACAATAGTGCCTACATAATACAAATAGCAATCTTGTATTCTACGAACAGCGCTTTCACGTGAACCAGTTGTAAGTAATTGAATAAGGGAAATAAACTTTACAATGGAAACTAACTCTGTTCTGACGGGGCTGCACTAGTAGGTATACATTAGCTGCATCTCCTTCCGTGCATGTCGTTAGAGTGGATTAAGGAATTTAGGGACGTTCTCTCAGGCTAAAAGCTCGATGAGCAGCTCGTCACTGGTCTTTTACATCTGATCCCTCTATGCAAAATGTGGTGGTAGGAAGTTATTTACGAATTTGCAGTCCTTCAGTTCTACCTACCCTATTTTTGGGAGCACAGCGGGAACTTCTGTACGGAACCTACACTGGGGTTTTCGTATAGGGGAAGGTGGGGTAATTGAGAACGGCGGGTAATTGAGAACAGTTGAATATCAAATAAACCTCCCGCACTACATCGCCCGCACACATCTAAGCTGATGCGCTTGCCAGCCCTTAGTATGCCCGCAAAAGTGCGAGTGAGAAGATGCACGCATTTCGTCACGGTGAGTCGAATAATCTTTTACGTAATTTTGTTACAATTTTTGTCGCATGTAAAAATCTGCACAAAAAGGATATTTTTGAGGTTAATGACAACATATTTTGTTGCCATCTTACATGTACTATCAGTTTATAAATTCCAAGTTGTTTTAAGTTCACCGCCACTAATATTGCGAGTAACGGTCATTTTGTTTCGACTTTCCAAGTTCGGGTAATTAGGAACGTTGCGTTATTGCGTTAGGTGCGTCATTTGCAATACCTGGGCACATGATAAATTACGTTACGTGTGATTTGTGCTAAACTAAATAATTATAGCACCTACTTATTAAGACTTAAGTATGTCGTTCGCAATTACCCCATATGGTTCGTGTCTCCACCGCGGACTGATCTCAATTACCCCACACGATATCGGGTAAATACGAACACCAATGTTTTTTATTTTCTTATTTTTTTTATTATAAAGTTTTTTTCCAAAAGTTTTGAGTTAATTTCATTGTAGCTGGATAAGTAACGTTCCTGTTGCAATAAAAGTTGATTACATTTATGACTTTCTTTTATTATTTTACAGGGTTGTAAGTTAGGTGTTCCCAAATACCCCACTTTCCCCTAAACGACTACACATACACGATACACGACTCAAAAAGATCTCACCTGGAACTTAGACAATGTAACAATTTTACAAGCGATAGCAAGATTCGCCGAGTTATCGCGCAACATTTCCGACTTCATCACGCAATTTAATGAACGCTCTAAATTGAAGGCTTCCTACTAGTGAAAACCTTTCGATAACTTTGCAAACCGACCTTGGCCCCCTAACCATGAACTTGGTATTCTAATCAAACAGAACGTGTCGAGTCTCAGTGTCGACTTTATTGGAATGCCAATTTGACTATTTCATACAAAGTGGATTCCGCGTCGAGATGAAATAATTATTTATTTGTTCGGAACATAGCACAATAAAGCTGTTCATTATTATATCAGAGACACGTTTCGTCAAAAAATATGACATATATTTTATTTCTTATCCTTTATTGTACATAAACAAAAAATACTACTTACAAGATAATAGAGGAGATGCATGTACAATGGCAAGCTTATCTCTACCAGAGATCTCTTCCAGCAACCCAAGCAAGTAAAGAGAAATTATTAATTTATTCAACTACCTTACAATTTTTTTTATTACAAAACATTGTAAATAGTAAAGTCAAAAAATCCGCCAGTTCTGTTACTCCTGCACAAGAATAACGGCAAGGGTTTGACAGGGTTTTTAAGTTTACCTTGCATTACAGTTACAGTGTAATTGTTTTCTGTGGTTACAGTGCCCTTGTTGATGTTTGCTTATCCGTGGGCTAGACATGGGTAGCTATTGATTTACGTTCATAGAATAAGTCTCATGTCTGATTTCGAAACAAACATTTTCTGTATGCAGAGAATGTAGTCATATACAAAGCAACTAGGGGGGCGGTCTATTTGGTAGAAACTTGATACTCCGAAACCTATTTGGGATAACTGACTTCGCAGAAACTTCTTTAGTCGATCATTTATTAGGCATAAAAAATATTTGACATAAATATTTTTAGGTATAATGTGCTTATGACCGAATTTAGAATGGCATACATTTAAGATAATAGAATTTTTATTGGCATATTTACCTTTGGCATAGTTATAATTTTGTATAATATCATTTAGCATAACGTTCATTTAGAGTACAGATTATTTGGCATAATTTAACTAGGCATACTATGAAGATCATAGAATTTCAATTAGAATAATATAGATTGGGTTACTTTCTTCTTTAAAAATGCGTAGGTTAGGTTAGGTTAGAACTGTGACCTCTTATGCACGAGCCGAGCGAGCGAAGCGAGCGTGCCGCGGCAGCGGCCGGCGAGTGCCAGAAACGAACATGCTCTCATGGGCAAGGATATAAAAACCAAATAATTATCATTAAATCAACTTTTATTTATTACAATTATTAGAAAAAAAAACAATTAAATTAATCAGAAAATAAAATTATACTAATCTTATATTAGCTCCTATTGCTTTAAGGTACCCACATTCTGTGTAATCAGACTGATTATTTATAATATTTTGAAGACGATTTGTTTTATTTAATGTTTTCCTTTTTTTGGCTGGTGGTGGCGCGCAAAGTGTTGCAATAATCATAAAAGATGATTCTTGCTGTAAGCATTATGGTTCGAAATGATGGTTCTACTTTTAAATAGTTATGGATAAGAAATATATGCCAAAAGATGAATCTGGTTTTGAACTTTCTGCGATGTGATGATTATACATTGTGATTATTATGGATACCAAAATTATGCGTACAGATAATTCTGACTTACAGAAATATGGGTTTCAATGTATGCTAAATGAGTTAATGCCAAACGATATTCTGCGAAAAGAGGTTTATGCTATTAGTTGTTATGCAATATAAAATTATTACTTAAAAAGTTCTACTATAATAGGTATACCCAGTAGCGTAGCATTGGACGCCCTCTGTCAGATGGACCGATGACTTAAAGAGGGCTGGTAGTGACTAGATAGCAATAACGTGAGATCGAGCCTTGTGGCGTGCTTTGAGGGAGGCCTACATTCAGCAGTGACTAACGACGACTCTAGTATATTTATAGCTACTATGACAAAGACGTCTTCAAGCCTTCAGCTTATATGCACTGATGCCGCAAGCCCGACTGATATCATCACATTATCCGCGCAGATTATATTGTATCCAAAGCCATTGTTCATTTTCAGAGTCACTGAATCTGCTTGCGACAGCATATTCAAATCGATTGCATTGTCTCTCCTCGGTGGCTGCCATTTTGAATAGCGGTCGTAGAGGAGCCAATTTTCTTGATTGAATGGTGACTGTTTTGGCACTTAACAATATGTTTGGACAATATAAATATCATTTAGCAATGACGTTGGTTGTAACATTTCCATGAATAGCTGCTAGACTTCGTAGACAGATAGATGAAATTCTTTACTGTACTACAAAAATCATTTTCTACAAAGGCGAGCTTAATGCCATCTTCATCACATTGTTTTTACTTGAACTTTCGCAAAGTCGAGTTAATATTTTCCTTCTTAGAGATGGTACGCTGATACTCTAAGCTATGTAATATTTTTTGGAATTTTCTAGTCATCGGCTGATTAGGTTGTTTATTTGTATATTTGAAGTTTACACAGAATTTACATAGCTCGAAGAACCGATGGCCGACGGAGCCGATAGGTTCTAGAGTGGATACCACGAATCGGCAAACGCATCGTGGGAAGGCCACCCGCGAAATGTATGGACGACCTAGACAAGGTCGCCGGCATCGGTTGGATGCAGATCAATTCCAACCGGTCGGAATGGAGATTGTTGGGGGAGGCCTATATTCAGCAATGAACTTCTAATGGCTAACAGCAAGTATACAAAATATAGTATTAACATACCAACTGCACGTATTCTGGTGCTGGTCGTGGTCCATGAGCTGGTGTACCCGAGGTGGAGGCCGTGGGGTCGGTGGACACTTGCCGGGTCATCGATGATACATCTGCTGACAACAGAGATGATTGGGATGAGTGCAAGTTTTTTGATTTGATTTTGATGTTTATCTTAGCCGTTAGCTGACCGTTACATCTCTTGCGAAATGTAAAATAGGAAGTAGCGCCTGATTCAAAAATAATGATAATAAATAATTAAATTAGAGACACATGTATGTATGACGCCCATGGAGAAGAAATAAAAGAGGAGTAGCGGCTAAGTATATTTTCATACAAATATAGTGTGCCGCGGAGCGGGGGTGCAGAATGGGACGAGCGCTGAAGCTCCGCCCCTATCATGACGACATGGCCTCACGATTGCCACACGACTCAGTTCATAGTCCCACCTCCTCTTTTATACCTTCTTCATGGTTTCGCCTAAAAATGGACGCCTTTTTCACTGATCTTAGGCCGTAGGTTTTCAAGAATCTAATTTGTCTAGGGAGGCATTTAGTTATGACTAGTGGATGCCTGCGACTCCGTCCGCGTGGACTACAGAAAAAACAAAATGTCGAAATTATCCGGGATAAAAACATTTTCCCGGGATAAACAGTAGCCTATATGTTAAGTGGGACCTGTTACAATATATTCCTGGAAACTGCATCGAAATCGGTTCAGCCGTCAAACAGACAAAAATTCCAAAAATCATCGTTATGGGTTCTATTGTTTCTATTGCGTTGATAAAGATCTCCTATAATATTTTTTCTCATATATCTTCCATGTACAGATAGCGATCCGTTACATTTTTATTATATGTATATAGACGACTCCTAAACCACAACGCCAACGATTTCGTCCGCGTAAACTCTTCGATTGGAAATATCGCCCCTTAGATAGATAGTTAAATTAGTGAAAGAGACTGAAAAGTAAAATAACAGTAAGTAAAACTACTGTCTTTGTATTTCCTATTATTTTAGCAGTGCATGTATTTCGCCTACATGCTCATTAAAACTTTATATTAGCTTCATCCTATTTGAAATAAAACGTACATTGATGTTTTATTTGCCACTGAAAGCAACTCCAGTTGAATTGAAGAAGCAATGTAACGTAGTTTACTACTGTATACCACTTTAGTTTATGATATACTAACTTGACTTGACCTATATATATATTTTATTGTGTGATATGTTCATAAACAGACATTTCTGTGAGTAGGTAGGTATTTTATTACAAAAAATGTATCAGACATTTTGTAATTAATGTATCTTATATAGTAGGTATGTACGTTTATTATAAAAAATACTACCCACAAGTGATTTTTTATGACCTTTAAAGTTTTACGTAGATATTGGTAAGTATGTACTTGCATCTATTTTAATGAAAATTGTTATCAAACAACTTCTATAGGTAACTTGTGGACATAGAAATTATAATAACGCTGTAAATGCATGTTTTCCTAGGATAGCGGTGCCGGCAAATAACGCCACCACTTTCAGAGGAATCCAAAGCTTTGGCGCCAGAGCCTTGTACGTTATTATGACAGATATAATACCTTTTGAACTGAGGAGAAACTCAGTAACTTGGCGAATGAAACGGAAATCATATTCATACTTCCGTGCTGATGCGGGGCTTTGCTGGAATACATCAGCTGCATCTCCTTCCGTGCATGTCGTAACAACTATAAAACTCAGAGGTTCGCTAAGGCGATGAGAGATAAATGAACTAAGGAAATCCTTAAAACTTTACGAATGAAATATTATATTCACACATCCTCTGATGCGTGGCTTCGTTAGAATACATCAGCTGCATCTCGTTCATATATATACATATTATGTATGTATTTAATGTATTTGTATATATTTTTATATGAATGTATTTAAATATAGAAATATATTGACACTTACCTTCTTTCTTTCGAAAGAGGCGCATTCTCCGCCACCTCCTTACTGCAGTTTTAAGTTTCTTCATCAGCAAACAGTTTAGCAATGCTCCCGATATTATTTGCCGCCATTTTGTAGACATTTATGGTCTATAGTCGAATACACTGTCTATGGCTGCTTTCATTTTTTAAATCACATTTATTACTTTAGCAAGTGCTACAAGCGTTTAGTAAGCTCAGCATCTATGCGATTACATCACTACACACTTAACTTTATGAAATAAATTTGAGGAATAAATACAAATTAATTTACGTCTCACTAGATACACTAGGTACACTGCTAAAATTGTTTGTTAGAGTATACTTATTATTATAGAACTAAGAAAAACCGACAGTAGTTTTTCGAACTTTTTCCAGAAAACTATAACCGTAGGGTTTTATCCAGCTAATTTGTCAGTAACCATAGTTACCTGTTATGGAACTAAGAAAAACGACAGATGATTTTTGAACTTTGTCCAGAATTCTAAAACCGTAGTCGTTTTAACTTTTAAACTGGCCAACTAACGAGTGAATTAGCTTCTCTTATTGACATAATTTGTACAATATTTTATTATCAAAGGACGCAAGCCGGATGCTAAACGTTATACATGTATCTTCCATTGTTATCTTATTTACTGGCAGGGAGCCAAAATATGAAGGTCAGAGGAATTGTCGAATAAATCCTTGAATTTTTAGTTTTAACATAAAATTGTATTAATTTTATAGTGAATGAAGATAATGTTTTTTTATTCAGTTGTAGGTAGGTACCGTAAGGGATACTCGTAAAGGCGTAATTATATGTATGTATGTAGGTAGGTATCACATCATCATCATAATTCTAAGCCATCAGAAGTCCACTGCTGAACATATTTAACAAAAAACTTAGAGCTATTACTAAATTAGTAGGTATATTATGTTCTATGCTGCTCTGGGAGTAAAAAAAAAACGTATAATACTACAGCTGCTTGTCTTCCCGGGCATACTGTACAAGCATAGAGGAATTGAGCTGACCACCTGTCACTACTAACCAAAATTGTACATCTCGACTATATTACCCTCAAAATTGGTCAGAAGTGGCACCATGTGGTTCTACTCGTATTGGCCCGTAAAGGATAAAGGCGTGATTATACATATGTATGTATTAATATTATGTAGGTACGTGTTTTACCTAATGTCAAAATTATATTTGTTAATTATGGTACTCGATAGAAAGAGACATGAATTTAAAAATTAAGAGATATTAAACCATACATTTTTTCTGCGATGGTAGGTACGTATTTCGATTTTGCCATCCCCAACTTTTACCACAAGTTTGACACTAATTTGGTTGATAACAAACCATAATTTACCAGTCCATCTACAGAATATGTACCAGATCATATACCTATAGGTATAGTCATACATGATGCCGATTTTAATTTGCGCTAGAAGGTATCCTATGAATTTTTAAAACGTTTCATACTTTTCCATTTAGTGCTACAATATTTCGGCGGCCATGATAACGTTGCGGCAACTTAACAACATTATTCATTTACAAAACTCTAGCAATTAGAAACACGGTGAGGCATTTTAAAGGGTAATTGCCCACCAGTTGCTTCCTTGGGGAATACCTTCATTTGCACCGTAGCATAAATTCCCGACAGTACTCGTAAAATATAGGGTAACATCTACTATTTTATTTAACCGACTTCCAAAAAAAGAGCGCTTATTAATTTTAATAATTCATTCGTAGGTGGGTAATAAAATATGTAAGTTACAAGGCTAGGTATCAAAATACAAATACAATAAATTTTATTATGAGCTTACTGGGAAATAACGTTATATGGATGTCATTACGTTTCCTAGTAGAGGGGTTTTCTAGGTGAAATATATGACATCTGGCCCCGATATGTTCTAAACATAGCCATGTTCTCCTACCTTTCTGGCTATCTAATTTTCTCCATTCCGTACGTTCCAAACATGGCACTTAGACACAGAGATAATCATCTTTTGATAAAGGATTTAAAGCAGAGTGCTGTAATAAAAATGACGGACACCCACCACCCTCGACTGACAACCCTAATGCAGCTCATTACCGGTCACGCGATACCATTGTCTGTCCGTCCGCAAGCGACCACTTAGTGTTATATTATTAAACATTGTTACACGAGAAGTTTGAGTGGGCTTACACACTTAGTAAAGCATATATTTTGCATTCCTCTATTGATTCTCCCTCTCTTCTGTCCCTAATCACACTTAAATCAAAATTTTGAGCCCGCGATCATAGCCATAACATCTTTGTTCTTCAAATATAATATATTTATACAAACATATTATGCCAATAACACCTCCTATTTTAACCCTATAGTCAGAATTTGTCGTGTATACAATGATACAAGCACACAAAGGACTATCGATATATTTGATTGCAGGCTGCAGAGATTCCAGACTTGCCTTAAATATATTTTGTTTAACCCTCCTAGTCAGCCAGAATGCACCACTTCCACTTAATTTAATAGTTTTTAACAATTTAACAACTTTCTATGTATTTCCTCTTATAAGATTTATTGTTAGTACATATGACAGTATTTTAACCTTTTTTTGCGGGTCTGATTAACCGACCCTACCCTTAGTATATGCATTAGCAAATTGTGTACTTTTACTTAGGATAATAGTCAGCCCTAAACCATAATATATCTTATACTGTATTCCTAGGCTATTATCTGTTAATTGTACCTAAAGTAAATAAATAAATATACACTTACGGAGTATATGCTTTGATGTACAAAACTATGACATTTTAACCAACTACAAGATTAATTCACAAATGCATATAAACACAAATCTCCATTCCCTCACTCTCATAGTCCGATAGAACTGAAATAAGATACGACCAAAGGCGACTTCAGACGCGTGAAAAGTGAACATCACACTAATATTATAAAGGCGAATTTTGTGAGTGTGTGACCGTTGAGTGTGTATGTTTGTTACTCTTCACGTCTAAACGACTGGAGCGATTTTGATGAAACTTCACAAAAATATAGCTTACATATCGGAATAACACATAGGGTACTTTTATCCCAGGAAAATATTTTTATCCCGGACAATATCGACATTTTGTTTTTTCTGCGGTCCACGCGGGCGTAGTTTTACATAAAAGTTAGTTGAAATTACTTCAGTGATTCAGGCTTATGAACGTGGCTGTATTCGATCTCAGTCATAAGCAGAGGTCGGAATTAGGTAGAGTCATTTATGTACTTGCATCGAAATGTTGATATTAATGTGGACCTTCCCAGGATTTCTAATGGACAATCCCGTGTGGCCAACAATATTACAAATAAATAATAATAAAACCCTCACAGATAAACAAATAAAACAAAGATAATTAACATAAAATTTCTGCTCTTTAAAATTAATACCGGAATTTGAGGCATATCCACTTTATTCTTTCGCTGTATGAAATCAGTGCAAGTACATAAATGACTCTACCTAATTCCGACCTCTGGTCATAAGTTATGACCACAGACTACATAGAGGTTATGACTGAGATCGAAAACAGCTACGTTTGGCACAGCAGAGCTAGATGTACTCGTATAATATCAGTTGCTAGCTCATTGTCCGAGAGAACGCCCCTAAATTCAATAATCGACTCTTACAACATGCACGGAAGGTGATGCAGCTGATGTATTCTAATGAAGTCTCGCATCGCACTGGATACATTTTACACAGGGTATATAAGTGGGTATACCATCATAATGTGGTCGATTCCGGCAGTCACACACTTAAACCTAAATTTACGTAAAAATATGTAAATTTAAAATGAGTATAAATTTAGTAAATTTTAATTCACTGTACGCGTAAATTCATGTATTTTGATCAAATTGGAGAAAAACCACGCCTAAGATATTCTACTTTAAAAAAGGAACATCATGACATCATTTAAATCACGATAAAACCTATCATTTCTGCTTAAAACAATAAAATTGTTGTTTGAATTTTTAATTTTAGTCGCTAAAGCTATTCTGACCGCAAATTTTATCCTAAACCTAAAAAGCCCACTTCTAAATTTAATAATCTGTGTTGCCAGTATACAGGATGATTTTTGGTCGTCAACGTTCCCGAAAACTACGGAATCTCCTCATCATCACGATCATTTTTCTCCATGGAAGCATACCTGGGAAGTGTCTGGTTTCCAAAATATTAGGGTCCAAACTTGAGTAAATAGACTGCGTTTTTCTGCATAAATGCACATAGACGCGCGTAGCAGGATTTTTTCACAAAAAATAATTAATATCTGTCTATAAAAAAACTAACATAAACACTAGACACTATAAATTTCGCACGATCAAGGAATTTAAAATTTTTTTTCGAAAAAAAAGAAATTCCCAGCATTTTTTTTGGCATAAACTTACTTTATTTCATGTATAGAATACGTACCCTTCGTTAAAGGTGGCCACAAAAAAACATCCTGTATGCTGTCAAAAAAAAAGAGTGAACGAAAGAGCAAAAATTAATGATAAAAGAAAAAGAATATACTTTTATTTCATCCCGAAAGAAAGGCAAAGAAATTGATTTGATAGGCTACTCGTAAGTAATTGATTCACAAGAAATTTGCACAACTGAGCAAAATGTCCGCTTACAATAATAACACTGTTCAAGTAGGGTTTTCATCCGAACCAATTTTGTACGAATTCAATCACCATCGCGACTCACCACTCTTAGATAAAATGCTACGATAGCGAAGGTCAGTACAAAACGATATTACATGGTCTAAGTCTCTAGGTAATTTATCTGGAAGTTTCCTTTGTTCCTAATATAATACAACATCTGACTCCTAGGTCTCAAATTTTGTGGATAAATTCTCTAGCTCGACTTGGCGGGCCACTGCCTTGCCCCCAGATATTGGGCTATTTTCATGGCTTTACTCTTAAGAGGCCCCTTTTGTTACAGCCCTCTATTTTCACCCTGCAGTTCTGGCTACCCCATTTCGGGAACACAGGAGAGTCTTCTATGTACCTATATGTCTATGTTGTATTATATTTTGTGCTTGACCTTGAGCATACTCGTATAAAGGTACATAGGTACATACATACATACATATAATCACGCCTTTATCCCTTATGGGGTAGGCAGAGTACCAAGGGTCGATAGGACCACATGGTGCCACTTCTGTCCAATTTTGAGGGTATAGTTGACATCTCAACCACATGTTCGGTTAATAGTTACAGGTAGTCAGCCCATCGCCTACAAAACACCAAGACCCTCTTGTCCTCTACTGACTTGTACAGTATGCCCGGGAAGAGAAGCAGCTGTAGTATTATACTTTTTTTTTTACTCTCAGAGCAGCATAGAAGAAAAATTATAGTCTATTGATAAGTCATTAATAGTTCAAACACGGACGCGATTGGAAAACCATGTCAGGTTTTCTACTCTATTTAATAATTTGAATTTATAGCAAGAACAAGGTTAGAGGTAAAATGTTAGAATTGTGTATTATATTAGAAACGTAGAAAATGAATTTAGCTGGAATACTAGCGAGAAGTGCAATGTTATGCTTTTATCGAAATTGCTTTTGTTTCTGAAATTGGTTAATCTTACTAATATAATAAATATTAAAGTTTATGAATTGTATATCTGTTAGTCTTAAACGCAAATTATGTCAGTTACATAGCTCATAGGTACATCAGAATAACATCAAGGCTGTAATTGAAGCTGACAAAGTTTCTGACATCGTTTTCTTCTTATGATTTTTTATGGTCTTTATTGTTTGAGTGCTTTTACCTACTCAGTTGTTTTTTCTTTGATGTGAATGTGAGTATAATACTTAAAGGTTTTTTCCACGTTTCCATTATCGCCTTCATAATATTATATTTACTATACAGGATGTTTTTTCGTTGCCACCCTTAACGAAGGGTACGTACTCGTGTACATACGAGTACATCAAATAATGTTCAAATTATGCCAAAAAAATGCTCGGTAAAGATGTAAATTATTTTGAAATTTTTTGATCGGGTGAAATTTATAGTGTTCTGTGTTCATGCTAGTTTTATCATAGGCAGATAGTAATTATTTCTCATGAAAAAAATCTTGCTACGCGCGTCTATGTGCATTTATGCAGAAAAACGCAGTCTATTTACTCAACTTTGGACTCTAATATCTTGGGATACAGACATTTCCCAGGTATGCTTCCATGGAGAAAAATGATGGTGATGATGAGGAGATTCCGTAGTTTTCGGGAACGTTGACGGCCAAAAATCACCCTGTATGAATGAACCATTATTTTTCACAGAAAAAACATACAAAATGGTATAACGTTGTCTTCCCTAGATACCAAATTATGTTAGACTATTTGTTAAATATATTTACATGAATAATATTAACCAACTCAGTTACAACTTTAGGAGTACCCGGACGTAGAACTTAACATGAAAATTTACATGACATTGTTAAATACTGTTAAGCTGACAAATATAATTTGGGTGGGAAGGCCACCCGCGAGGTGGACGGACGACCTGGCCAAGGTCGCGGGCGTCGGTTCGATGCAGGCTGCTTCCGACCGGTCGGAGTGGAGGTTGAAGAGCCTATCTCCAACAGTGGACTTCTCAGGGCTGTAAATGATGATGATGATGAATGATGACAAATATTAGTGGACATAACATGGTGAAGTGATCAAAATATGGTGACTATTCGTCAACTCGCGTGCGTAATAAATGCTAGTGTACCTACCTATTGTTGAGAAATAAGGGCGATCTCTCTTTCACCTGTGCTAAACTCGAAAAGATCACCCGATTTTGATGGAATTTGAGAAGAGTTTGAACGCTTAGTTGTTTATGCAATCTTTTCCCAGTGAAGTGAAGCTGCTAGTGGCATAATAACCGACTGGCATAATGTTTTAGGAATATCATCAAATAGATACCAGAGTATTTTACTCAAAGTCTAGCTAGAGAATTTATTATACTTTAAATAAGACGTCTTCACATTATTTGAAATTTAATACAAGAGGGGCAACAAGTGAAATATACTACATTTATCGGCACAGATATTCTTGTCACAGCATACCCAAGACCTTGTTCATAAAACAAGGTTAGTTAAGCTTCATCTCCGTTTTAACGTCGCGCCGTTTCGATCAAATTTAGTACCGAACTATTATTATTGGTTTATATTATATAGGGTGTTTTTTCGTTGCCACCCTTAACGAAGGGTGCCTACTCTATACATAAAATAAAGTAAGTTTATGCCAAAAAAAAAATGCTGGGAAACTTTTTGATTTTTTTTTGAAATTACTTGATCGGGCGAAATTTATAGTGTCCAGTGTTTATGCTAGTTTTTTCATAGACAGATATTAATTATTTTTCGTGAAAAAATCTTGCTACACGTGTCAATGTGCATATATGCAGAAAAACGCAGTCTATTTACTCAACTTTGGACCTTAATATTTTGGAAACCAGACACTTCCCAGGTATGCTCCCATGGAGAAAAATAATCGTGATGATGAGGACATTCCGTAGTTTTCGGGAACGTTGACGACCAAAAATCATCCTGTATAATAGAAACACTATTATTTTACTGAAACTGTTAAACTGTTGTGTAGTGTGTGAATATTTATTTATTATTTATTTATTTATTTTTAAGAAAAAACTCTTACCCTTGCATTGGTAGTAGAAAAGAGGTTTGATTATTTCGTATTTTCACATACACTAGCGGCCGCCCATGAGTTCGTCAACGTGAGAGAGCATTACACCCGTGCGAAGTCGGGGCGGGTCCCTAGTTATACATAATAAACCTTCCTCTTGAATTACCTACTGTATCTATTTTAAGAAATCGCATCAAAATCTGTTGCGTAGTTTTAAAGATAGAAATACTATTATTTTTCTTAAACTTTTTCCTTTAGAGCACTTAAGTGAGAAATATTTGTATGTTTTTTCTTTAATCTTCTTTTAAAACTTATACAGGGTGTGTGTGACAGCCAGGCAAATACTGAGATACTGAACGAGTACCATTGTTTTGAGTTATACGACAGTGTTATTACTCGTAGTAAATTATTTTTTGATTTGATAATATGCAATGTTTGCTTTTCGCGCCAATTGTATCGGGCAATCCTGTGACTAGTTAAATGGGCTTATTGGTTATTGTGTAATACATTGCTGTTTTTTTAAGTCATTATTTAAGGCCTACTTAAACGAACCACACTATTTTTTCCTGAAAAAAATGGAAAAAAATGTCGGATAATTTTATAATTTTCCTGCGAAAACCTTCACTGGTTTTCATCTCAGAATCATGGTCTGAAGTCACCATATCAATATTTCCCTGGCTGTCACAAACATCCTGTATAAAAACCATTCCCACAATAAACATCTTGTTGGTAACATACAGATCAATAAAATAGAGACCACCACATAATAATAATATTATTTTTGGTACATATAAGTACACTATTTTGTTCAGTTATTGCGTTATTTCATACAATAACATTTTTGATATTGGCAGAGTTCACAAAACAATCTCTTAACAAACAGTGTGAGAGTTTTAAATAAAACTTTAGATAGAATTTTGGCCACAACAAGGCTAAATATTGTTTATTTTCCTTCATATACATAGTGTAACAAACGAGGTATGTTAAACAAAATACTAAGAAAATAATAAAGAATATATGTTTGATATTCGAAATCTCACGTTTTTTAAAAGATTGTACAAAGAACATTGTGTTGAAAACATTCCAGAGTTGTTTAGTAATTTCTCCATACTATCTGGAAAAATAAACTAGATTTCGGGTCTCTTGTATATGGTTCTTTATAGAATGTATTATAATGTAATGGCATTTCGTTAATATACATTTATTGTTACATCCTGCATATATAGGCAAAGGGCAAAGCTTCCGTAGCCTTATTGTAGCCTACACTATATCTAAAGTTTCATGCAAATCTCCACCCACACTGTTTGTTAGGAGATTGTTTCGAGAACTCTGCCAATATCAATATCGCATATTATCCCTTATATTACATCCTGTATAAAACGACACAAAAAAATGTAAGTGACGAGTAAGACAAAGTTCACCGAAATTGGTAGTCATATTTTATTCACATGAAGAAAGCAGTATCGAATACTACGAATTTTGCTACGCTTCGTAACGCACTACGAATCGAATACGAAAGAAAAATTAAGACTTCTCTACTCAAATAGCTAAGCGAAGAAGCGGGAAATTGAATAAAACCGCATTCACAGAAAGCAATTTATCTACTATTGGTTTAGCCTTCGATATCTAAATCGCTTTTCTATATTGATATTTTTTTAAATCGTGTAATTTTGATCCATGTACCACTTTGTTAGTGCTGATTTGGCTTCGCTCTTAGATAGAACTAATAAGGCTTTTGCTTAAGACTTCGATACAAAAGAGCCACTTAATCATAATAGACGTTGAGCAAAGCTCCATTTTTCTCAATTCGTCACGTTCCACTTTCATACGAGGTCTTAAAACCTTTATAATCCACTGCATCCAAGTTCATAAGCATAATAGGTGTATTACATATCACGGATAGTCCAAACTACAAATAAAAACGCGAAGCGGCTGTATAATTGAAATACCACTGCTAATAAAAAAATCTAACTGTCAAATTAAAAGCGGGAAAATTTTAAAATAAGAATTGGCAGTTTGGCAACGCGACGCGACCTTTTTCCGCGGCGCCGCGAGTGGTACTAGCTGGCTGTATTCTGTCAGAAATAGGGATGGGAACAAGGAGGTTGAACTCTGGTGGAGTGGTATCGTTCTGGATTAATAGTGCACATGTAGTTTAAGATTAAGATGAGCAATACTACTTTAATGTTATTTGGAAGTTTAAAAGTGCAACATAATTTCAAGTTGTTTAACTGACTTCCGTACCTGTGACAATTCCGAGAAATCATCTCTGAGGGTACCAGGGACTTGGTACTAATATCTGCTTCCTCTATGTGTCTAGGACGGTACGCTCTCATTATGTCGTGACGACAGATACTCGTAATTGTATTTATAGTTTTAAGTGTGTTAAGGTTAAAAGTAAACTAAAGTTACACTTAGCAGCAACAAGTACCAAATTTCTTATGAGAATAACGTTCTTTAAACCTAACCTAAGTTTTGTGGCTATACGAGTACATTTTTATACGTTCTCAGTCAGTAAATTAGTAATGGAAGCGATATCAACATAGTTGTATGTACTCGTATATAAGTATAACACACAAATAATATACACTTACTTTACAATAACCATAATAAATAATACTATATGTACCTATATTTACAGTTAAATGTCTAATAATTCTTGTGTTTATATTAAGAAATATACATTTTACGTAGTGTAAAACGGTATTAATGAAAACCTTATGATTGATGTTGATAAATAGGTAAACATGTAACGTAACACCGTTGTTTGTTTAAATCAGTGAGTAAGTACTTATACAGGATGTAACAAAAAGTGTATTATTATATTAAGCGAAAAGCTATGTAAATAGCCCACTAAAAGGAACCTATCCACAAAGTTTCAAACTTGAAATCACATGTTTATTTTTCCAGATAGTATGGAGAATTCTTAAACAACTCAGGAATGTTCATACAATCTTGAAAAATAAACATGCTATTTTGAGTCTAAAATTTTGGAAATAGGTTCTCTATAGTGGGCTATTTACATAGTTTTTCGCTTAACATACCCTTTCTGTTACACCCTGTATATCATGATTATCTTTTGACACGAAACTGTTTCATACATTTCAGTGCAGTAATTATTCGAGATTGTATGGAACAACTGATTTTTTTTTTCACTATTTCGGTCTATTTTTTTTTCACTTTTTAACTACCTAGTTTTGTGTCAAAAGCAAATCACTAATTTTGAAAACACCTTATTCAATCAATACTAATTGGGGCAAAGGTATTTTCCTGTTCTATTATTAAATTTTAATGAACTGACTTTGGTTTTAAACGGATTAGGAATTAATTGATAAATAAATAAGACAAGTAAACGTTTCTTAAACGAGAAAATCACCGACACTTAGTCGTATGTTAGTAACTAGTCGGACGACTGCCTTACTATAGAGATAAACATTTTATAAAGTTAGGTCGTGTTCTGCAGACATTTTACCTTCATCAAAATGTTAATTCTGTTCCGGAGTCAATGGAGGGTAATTTAAAATTGAATTATACGCCATCTTGGAAATTTTAGGAAAAGCTGTTCCAATATTACCACTAGCAATTGCCTACGAGTTCGTCACTCGTATATATTTTTTAGGATCTTCTTATAATTATAAATTCAAAAGTAACTCTCTGTAATCTTTTAGGTAATCTAGAGCCTGAAACAGGACAAAGGCTACTTTTCATACATACATACATATAATCACGCCTTTATCCCTTACGGGGTAGGCAGGGAGCACCAAGGGCCGATAGAACTACATGATGCCACTTCTGACTAATTTTAATTTTGATGTACAAGTTCGGTTCGGTTTTTACTTTTCATTCCGGAAAAATATTTTGATGCCGGATAATTTCGTCATTTTGTTTTTTTTTCTGCAGTCCAGGCGGATGGAGTAGCGGGCGTCCACTAGTACTATTATTTCCGAGTTAGTCCATGTTAGACCTCAATATAATGCTTCAACGTACCTAATTCTTTGATAACTTTATTCCACCGTATATTCGCTATAGGTTTAGTAAGTACTACAGGTTACACTCAAAACTTTTCTCCCCCGAAATAGGAACAGTTGAAATTTTCAGATAGATGAAACATCTGAGCCGTGCCCTACTTTGTGAAAATGTTCACTGAAATAGGCTTGAAATAGGTTTTACCTTTGGGTTTTACATACGTTAATCCTGTATTGAAAGTAGTAGTTGAAGCATCATTTTGAATCTTTGTTAAAGCATCATTTTGAAGGTTTGTTAAAGCATAATTTTGAAGCTTTGTTAAAGCATCTTTTGAAGCTTTGTTAAAGCATCATTTTGAAGCTTTGTTAAAGCATCATTTTATAGCTTTATTAAAGCATCATTTTGAAGCTTTGATAAAGCATCATTTTGAAGCCTTGGTTAAGTTATTTGCACTCAACATATTGGTAAAACAGCCGCATGTTATATGATTATGATTTATTGTATATTTATGTATGTTGTAGGGACAAGAAAGTCTTGGTGTTTTGTAGGCGATGGGCTGACCTGACCACCTGTTACTACTAACCAAACTTATACATCTCAACTACACCCTCAAAATTGGTCAGAAGTAGCACCATGTGGTTCTATCGGCCCTTGGTGCTTTGCCTACCCTGTGAGGGATAAAGGCGTGATTATAATATGTATGTATGTAGGTTGTAGTGGTCGCCTCCTAGTCAAAATTAGGGCATATTAGTAGTTATTTCTAATTTATAAAATAATTTATTTCTAGTGCCTTTTGTATAAAAAATAGCTTTTTGCACTAACTGTGCAAATTTCACAGAGCTACAAAGTTTTCGCTTTAAGCAATACTACCTATATATGATATCGATGAATATTTTTATGAGTTACTTACAATTTTTTTCTACAATATTAACAAGCTTCAGCGCCGCTTTCAATTCGTCCATTTTAGGTACGTTTTTACGAACACACCTTTCACTTCACATAATAAAGTTACGGTCGTAATAGACCCGATTTGAATAGTATATTTTTTACTACACCGACAATATATCTCCAACCGTATATCTTATTTTAAAAGCAATAAGTACTTCATTCCACACCGTCAAACGCAACTGATATCCAACCGCAGTTGTATCATGTGCCTACTCAATGTTATGTACCAACATACATTATAGAGTTAGGCTAGAATAGGGTTGCCTTGCCAACCGTCCTGTTTTCCCAGGACATGTCCTATTTTTTGAGGTGTCCTGGGCTGTCCTCGATAGTTTTTAATTTTTAAGCATCGTCCTGAGTTTTAAAGTCCTGACACATTCGCTGCCGGCAGATTTCCTAAGGGTGCCGTCATCGGGCAAATAAGCGCCAGCGTCACCTCTAGTAAGCCTAAAAGAAGCAAATACGTAGTCACCGGCACTGAATGTGTTAAAGACCTATGTTTTGAAATTCGCACGCCACTAACTCCGTCCAATCGTATTGTCATTGGGCTCGCACATGTACTGTCTTTTAATCAAAAGTTTTCAAAGTTTTGAGATGGCAACCCTAGGCTAGAATATATCTTTGTAGCGCGCAGCTGTATCTCAAAATAAAGTAACCAGAAGCTAGATCATGAAGGAGATCCTATAGCGACATTTAGTGTACCTTAGATGTAAGAGATCCAGTAACATATTGCTAGCTCATCGTCGACTTTTATGAGATGCCCGGAAGGTGATACAGCTGATGTAAGTATGTATTCTAGTGAAGCCCCGCATCGGCACATGTAGTTTAATTATTAATTAATTATTATTATTTAAGTATTATTTAATACAAATCTTAGAGGGCGCCTAAATGGTAAAGATAGGTGCCATAATTGGATGTCGCTCCATTCTAAAATTTACTTCGGGCCGGCGCTGCATGTAGTGAAGCTCATAACACGATCTCAGGGTATTCTACAATCTCCTAAGTCACTTTTTACATGATTAGGTACATCTGATTGAATTCCACGTGTTCGCGCCTACATAAACAAGTATTCTAATGAAATTGACTTTGGAACAGAAACATAAAGCTAGTTCTACAATCGTTAGAGCTGTAGGTATAAAAATATTGACACAAATTAAGGAATTTGTTAGATATATTTAAAGATTTCATTGAAGTAGAACTTTATTATATTTACTCGACCGTAACAACAGTTCAACAGTATCTATAACAAAGTTTCGTCTCAAGCAGGCAAAAACAATAAAAAGGCAAAAATTGTGCAATTTTTGCCGATAGCTTAATAAACCAACCCGCCTGCCCAGCGTGGTGACTATGGGCAAAACCCCACATCGCTGTAGCCTTGTAGCGTGTCCTGGGGGAGGCCTACGTCCAGCAGTGGACTGCTATAGGTTGAAGAAGAAGAAACTTAGTAAAATCGGATGTTTCTTGACTTATCTTCCATCATAATCTTTCTGCCCTTATCCTATTATAAGTTCGAGAGTCATATTGCCAAAGATTAGGCGTTTGATATACGGCCGACTACCTGCTTGACGCCAATCCTTCTCGGGTATGGCTAAGTGACAATTTTAGAAAATCTTTACTTATCTTTGTATTTACAGTATGCCGTTACTTAATACCCACGACACACAAGATCTTAGATATGCTAGTGTGGGTGGGACTAGATTAATGATTAATAAATTAATCTTCATCACCAGCCTATTGCAGTCCACTGCTGGACGTAGACCTCCCCCGGGGCACGCCACAAGACTGCCATGGGGGGTATTTGCCCATAGTCACCATGCTGGGCAGGCGGGTTGGTAACAGCAGTTTGTATTTTGGACTATGTTGTCAACACGGAAGGCGCTTCTGCCCACCTCCCGGAAACCCTTAATCGCCTCGTACGATACCCACGGGCAGACATGGGGTGTCACGAATTCTACTCTGCCGGCACCACGCGGTCATATACATTATTATTTTTAAAACATGTACAGTATATACCCAGCTTTACATACGTCATGCGTCTAGTCTTGTGATTGAAGCAATTTAGGTCACAATTAACCTTTAAATGTGTCTGAGACATCGCTCACGTCATAATGTGGTTAACCTGGTAAAGTATACTCGTACCTATGCAAGATTCACTTACTACTCATTTAACTGACTGATGTACACAGGTACAATTGCTAATCAAACTGTACTTCTAGATTAGTACCTATGTAGATATCTTTTACATTCCTATAAACCTTCACCAGTGGACGCCCGCGACTTTGCCCGCGTGGACTGCAGAAAAAAAAGAAAAAGTCGAAATTATCCGAGATAAAAATATTTTGCCGGGATTAAAAGTAGCCTACAAGTATGTTAGCTAATTCCATACCAAATTTTATTAAAATCGCTCCAGCCGTTTTTACGTGAAAGAGTAACAATACATCCATCCATCCATACTTACAAACTCTCGCGTTTATAATATTAGTAGGTTATACACACGATTGTGTTACCAAGAGGGGTAGCCAGAACTGCATAAAGGGGATAAAGGGGCCAGATGTAAATTAGTGACAAATTGCTCGCTCATTTCTTAAGAGAATACCCAAGTTCCTTAGTCGACTCTTACGACATCACGGAAGGAGATGCAGCTGATGTAATTTTGTAAAATCCCGCATCAGCATATGACAGTTTACATAAAATCACGGTTTTTTTCCCGGAAGGAAAGAGCAGAGATCAGGATCTCCAGGTACATTACTATCGCTTACATTAAATTTAAAATTTCTTTTTTTTTTCAGTATTATTGGAATTACTTTTGCTTTCCCTATTGATCAAATAATGTGACGATATTTTCCACATTTAAATAATACACTTACTAGGTATAAGCTTGTATCAAATAAATATTTCATTGTACCCAATTCTATACTACAAAGGTCAAACAAGTAAAATTGTAAAGGTCGAACCTCCTACAAAACTTTTTTTATTCACGAAGCGTTAGTAGACTAGTAATTCTGTAGGTAGATACTTATAAATAAACTTGGAACATCTCGAAACGAGAACTATTTTTAAAGCTAACAACTTTGCAAGCTCGCGATTTCTGCACCTTGGTTCTTCTAAAATCCCCGCAAAAAAGTTTCGCAACCCTACACGAGATGGCGCTATACGAGGGCATAAAAAGTAAAGCCACCAAGAAAATGTATGAATTCATTTGTACATACAGATGGAGCTGGTATAGCTAAGCTAAGGATAAGTATAAGGCCGGTTTTTTTTATTATAATGTAAGTTTTTTGTTTTATAGCCCACTAGCGGTCGACCACAACTTCGGCCGCGTGAAAAAGAATCTCGTGTCGGGACGGGTCGCTAGTCATTCATATAAACCTTTTCCTCTTGAATCACTGTACCTATCTATTTTTAAAATCACCGAATAAAAATCTGTTGCGTGTGTTTAAGAACTAATAAGCATACTTAAGGAACCACAGACAGCGGAAAGGTAAAGCTTTTTATTTATTTCAATATTCTTATAATCAAATTAACTTTAAATACTACCTACATCGGTACTAACGTTAGTTAAAGTACTAAACTATGTAGGTATATATGAAATTGCGTGTTCATAATTACGTACAGTATGCATGTGAAAACGGGTCGTATTTACGTACACCTGTAATTTTACTCGCATAAAACTACAAAACAACATAGCATGCAATTGAAGATTATATATTTAATTTGCATAAAGATTGCTGCTAACCGGCTTAAATAGGTAACTCATAGGTACGTATTTTATTTCACTGATTTAAATAGGCTGATGTGCTCCTAAATAGGCAAAACTGCAGGATTGAATTTCGGGAAATCCGTTCTCAGTGCTCTCTTATACCCTTTAACGTACGTTTGTTCCAGCCTAATGGAAATTTTGCGAAATATTTATAGCCCATGTTCATCCGGGTCCAAGAAGGATTCTAACGGTGCAAGAATTTTTGTGATCGGCCAGTAATTCGGAGCTTTTTCGGTGCAAATAAACATACAAACAAAGTTTATATCTTTATAATATTAGTATAGATAAATAAGACGTGACTCACATTTCCTCCCGCGATGCCTGGGTGAATTAGCAGGCGTGCTCTGCTCAGAGCTGTGGTCAGCATACTCCGTGCCGCTGCTCTCCGGTCCTGGCGCTATGGAGAAGGTGGTGCCGGCTGGGCAGCGTTCTTTACTCCTGCTGCGCTGCCATCGACTCTAGTAATTGATGATGATGGAGTATTTTCATTTACATTTATATTGATAAATCACACAATTAAAAAAACATTCGCAGAAAACTAGCGTGAAAACTTTCTGCTACGAAGAATGAACCTACTACGATCTAAGAACCTACTACGAATTACATATTTTCTACTACGGTGCACTTTATATACAGGGTGTTTTTTGTGGCCACCTTTAACGAAGGGTACGTACTCCATACATTAAATAAAGTAAGTTTATGCCAAAAAAAATGCTGGGTTTTTTTTTTTTTTTAATTTAAATTCCTTGGTCGTGCGAAATTTATAGTGTCTAGTGTTTATGTTAGTTTTTTTATAGACAGATATTAATTATATTTCGTGAAAAAATCCTGCTACGCGCGTCTATGTGCATTTATGCAGAAAAACGCAGTCTATTTACTCAACTTTGGACCCTAATATTTTGGAAACCAGACACTTCCCAGATATGCTTCCATGGAGAAAAATGATCGTGATGATGAGGAGATTCCGTAGATTTCGGGAACGTTGACGACCAAAAATCATCCTGTATAGCTATAGGTTCTGCCTATTTTCAAGTAAAATTATTTATAATTTGCTCTTGCCCGCGACTTTACAAAATTTCAAGAAGATTGATCGAGTTAGTAAAGCTCGAAGAGGTAACAAACAAAGAAGCTTTGGCATATAATGGCCGCGTGGTGCCGGCAGAGTGGAATTCGTAACACTCCATGTCTGCCCGTGGGTATCCTACGAGGCGATTAAGGGTTTCCGGGAGGTGGACAGCAGCGCTTCCCGTGTTGACAACATAGTCCAAAATACAAACTGCGGTCACCAACCCGCCTGCCCAGCGTGGTGACTATGGGCAAATACCCTCCATGGCAGTCTTGTGGCGTGCTCTGGGGGAGGCCTACGTCCAGCAGTGGACTGCAATAGGCTGATGATGAGTTGGAGTTTCGAAAAATTCGTTCTTAGCAGATGTTCACACTCTATAAGAAACCTACCTGCCAAAGAAGAATGTAACCTGCCCATACAATTGTAAGGTGTTACAGTTTCTGGGTTTCATGATTAATCCGTAAGTGGTATTTTGCATAGATTAGTTAGGATTATCACCACGGGAAGGGTAGATGATGGTTATGGTTATAATAACGACTCAACTCTGGACGGATCTACGTATACCATAAAAAGAAACCATACCTTCAAATTGCTGAAGAAGTGATGCGTCCTATGCACCACGGACAAGGGAGTGTGATGATGAGCGGAGCGTGCGCGAGGCGGTGAGGCCTGAGGCGCGGTGGGAGCACAAGACAGCTCCGACGCCGACTTCGAGAGGCGACCGCAGAGAGCGCTTTCCGCCCGCTCTGGAAACAAAATCAGTTGTTTAAAAAAAAGAATATTACATTAATTTTATTTCATTGAATACATGCATGCATGAAGAATGTCATCAAAGTAGATGAAGCGGAATGAAGAGCGGAGAAGAGGAGTGTCAGGATCGTAGCAAATGGAGATCCGTGGTCTCTGCCTATCCCTACAGGAAAGAGGCATGATTTTTATGTATGTATGTATGAATATGTATTATTAGGAGCCCTAGAGGTCCTTATTTCTTAACTTGTATATTAACCTTGACTTAGACTGCAGAAGTCATGTTCGACGAGATTCTAATGATATTGTAATAGTTATAGTTAGTTAATTCCTCTTACTTATTAGCTATTAGTCGTATCGGAATAGCGAGCGCAGCGAGCGTGCTTTTCTTTATTGAATATCATTAACGTTGTTTTTATTGATACTATTTACTTATATACTCAATTGGTTATTGTTGCTTGTTAATTTAGTAAAGTTCCTTCTTCAAGTAAGGTGTATATTTAAAATTTTATTCTAAGCTGCACCTGCTTATTTCTTATAATAAAGCGATCTACCTACCCTGATTTCTTGCTAAATTACAGTCGACTTGAATAAACGATGAATACGGAATTAGGTACCCTCGAATTTCCTCTCGCTTTGAGACGTCGACATTAATTTTACACAACATACAGGTAACGACGACGTGGGAAAGCTCAATCGAGATGCTTCCAATTTTGTTAATGTTATGGAAATGAAAATGTACGAGATGCTCGATTGCAATGTAAAGTAAACTGGAGTAGGTTATATATATTTATATATAAATATATATATATATATATATATATATATATATATATATATATATATATATATATATATATATATATATATATATATATTTATATTATGTAGTAGTTATCATGATGTTTATGTGTTTTTTACTAATAGATAGGTACGAGTATATAGAAAAACTTATAGAAATTTATATTATACCTATGTGAAAGATATAATTATGTGTTAAATGATGTGTGATATAAATATAAAAAAAAAGGTAAACTGTGTTGTGATTATAATTGTTCGTATTCTTTACTGTACACACATAAATAGAAAATAATATAAGTATGTAATCTCAGTATACAAGAGAAATGTACAATGGCGTACTTACTCTCTTTCAGAGATTTTTTCCAGCAAACCAAGCATTATTGGTGGTACCTAATAATAAAATTATTAATAAAGAAATGGAAAAAATTTAGTGATAACTTTACCACTGAGCCACCGGGTCAATTACTCGGGTGAGAATTTATACCATCCTTTTTGAAATTACATTATTGGAAACGTTATTTTTCATCCCGAACTATACATAAGGCCACTAATAATGCTTGGTTTGCTGGAAGATGGTAGCATTTTGTTTTGTAAAAGTTATACGAGATTATAAAGTAAGTTTATGCCAAAAAAATGTTGGGAAAAAATTTAAATAAAAAAAAAACTTGATCGGGCGATATTTATAAGTGTTTATGTTAGTTTTTTTTATAGACAGATATTAATTATTTCTCGTAAAAAAATCTTGCTACACGCGTCTATGTGCATTTATGCAGAAAAACGCAGTCTATTTACTCAAAATTGAGTAAAGACCTAATATTTTGGAAACCAGACATTTCCCAGGAATGCTTCCATGGAAAAAAATGATCGTGATGATGAGGAGATTCCGTAGTTTTTGGGAACGTTGACGACCAAAAATCATCCTGTATACCTAAATTAATAACACGTAAACTGTAAAAGAGCAAAAATATCAGTAATTTGGAATATCCAAATTTTAACACAAAAAACGCATATCACTAACGTAATAAATTAAATTAAACTGTAGGTAGGTGCTTCGGTATTATGTCTCTAGGGAATCGTTAGTTCAGTGGTGCGGTAAAAAAACCGCCGACATGCGTCATATTAATAAAAGTCTCTCCCTTTCCTACCCACTTTTTGTAGAAACTTTTGTTGATTATTAAATTTTTTGTTTTGTATGTTATTCTGCCTAAAGGTTCCTTATAGGTTCATACTAAGGGTAGATTTTTCAATAGGCAGATAGTTTTAACTGATGAATAAATTTGATGCTGTCCTTCTCTAAAATTTTATCAAGATAGAGACAGCACTAAATAGACCAATCTGACTATACGATAAATTGGTCCTAATCCTACTATAGGTAAATATTTCTTCAAATATAAATATTCGCACACAAAAACTTTGCACATGGATATTAATTAAAGCTCATACATCAGAATAAGACATAGGATATAACTATATTATATAGTGTAGCTTGAGTTTTATTATAGCTATTGTACTAATTAATCCAATTAAGTAACAACACCTTCTCTGGAAACAATTAAAAATACAAAACTATTAATCAAACTGAACTCAATAATCTCAAACCATACCTAACTTAATTGAATTCAAGTGACAACCCAATCAAACTATTAAACTATACAACAAACAACATTTACTTTGTTGTCAAAGGTTGTAAACTCCAATATCTTTTGAAGAGATACCATTTTTTTCACTATGGGTGCGCCCACCACCGGGCCCTACACCCTCCACTGACCCTCGGATCTGATAACTCATAACTGCGAAAACAGGCACTTGCACTAACTACAATCGCCACGAGAAACCAGACCCGAGCACCTAGCATGCAAGCCAATACATTGCACTATTCCGAAATCAAAAACTAGATCAAAATCTACATATGTTTCGCCAACAACCGTGGCATCCTTAGGATTATAGAAATTAATAAATTAGTAAACCACTAATTATTATGAAACTCTAAAACCCAACACATTGTGAATGAATCAGATCCGAGGGTCAGTGGAGGGTGTAGGGCCCGGTGGTGGGCGCACCCATAGTGAATGTTTGAACTTCCGAATTGTAACGCCTAATACAATTTCATTTATAGATACCATTTCGTAAAGCTTCAACTATGTAAAGTTCGAGATTAGATTTAAAACTTTTGTTAGCACCCAAGCAGATCCTTACATTGTAAGTATCTACATCTCTAGTTAGAGACTATTGTAGGTAGGTATATTATTTGATCTACAGGAGTTTAATATTCTAATAAAAGGTGTATGTTAAGCGAAATGCTAAGAAAATATCCCATTTTGGAGAAAACAATTTTAAATTTTCAGACTCGAAATCACAGTTTTCTAGATTACATGAATACAAAAAAAAATAAACATGTAATTTTAAACAACTTCATTTCGAAGCGTTTATCGGAATCAAACAGAATAGGTAATAAAAAAAAACTATGCAATCCTCGTCTTTTGATCTAAAATTTACCTCTGTTCTTAACTCAGTAAAACTTGATAAATATTTTCTCGTGCTACTTAGAAAAACAAGGAAAATTTCCATAAAAACAAGAGCTTAAAATCAGATTAGCGAAATTTTTTCCCCGAACTTACCTTGCTATGTTATGCAGATATACATTTATTTATACCTAACCAGTGATGTGATAATTCATCTAAGTACCTAACTAATACATATTCAAAGGTGTCAAGTTGTTTTTAATACTAATTTTTGAAAGGGGGATTTTACCCAAGGGCGTATGTCAACCCCATTGTATCACCTTATTTTATAAAAAGGATAAACATTCTATTCTGCGGTGTGTCAGCATCGTAGCAAATGGAGATCCGTGATCTCTGCCTACCCCTCCGGGAAAGAGGCGTGATTATTATGTATCATCATCATCATCAGCCTATTGCAGTCCACTGCTGGACGTAGGCCTCCCCCAGGACACGCTACAAGACTGCCATGGGGGGTATTTGCCCATAGTCACCACGCTGGGCAGGCGGGTTGGTGACCGCAGTTTGTATTTTGGACTATGTTGTCAACACGGGAGGCGCTGCTGCCCACCTCCCGGAAACCCTTAATCGCCTCGTACAATACCCACGGGCAGACATGGGGTGGTACAAATTCTACTCTGCCGGCACCACGCGGCCAAAATGTCGGAAATTATCCGGGATAAAATATTATCCTGAGATAAAAAGTAGCCTGTGTTAATCCAGCCAGGGTATCAGCTAACTCCATACCAAATTTTATTTAAATCGCTCCAGCCGTTTTTACGTGAAAGAGTTACAAATATCCATCCATCCATCCATATTTACAAATTTTCGCGTTTTTAATATTAGTAGGATGCAAATTTATTTGATGAAATGGGCCCAGAACGGAGCTTCGTTATCAATTTTACATATTTTCTGCTTAATTTAATGTTATTGAACCAAGGGATACGAGGTGGTTGTGATTATATTGTCCTATACCATATATTATATACCATATTTATCTCGAGATCTTTCATTATATTTTTTTTCCAATTATTATTTTGATTATGAAGCGCTTCCGAGAAATCGGGTTCATAGGTAGTTAATTACATTCATTACCTTGTAATATGCCAGATTTAGCTAACCTATCAGCCACCTCGTTGCCACTCAAGCCTATATGTGCTGGAATGGAACCCATTGAAACCTCACAGAAATTTACATCGTTTCTCAGCATTTTGTTTTTGGCATAAACTTACTTTATTTGATGTATAGAGTACGTACCCTTCGTTAAGGGTGGCAACGAATAAACATCCTGTATAAGGGGTTCCCAAACTTTTTTTCTCATAGACTCCTTTCAAAAGTTAACTGGTTCTGGTGGACCCCCTGCAGCCACATACGAATGCACTGAAAACCAACCTTTGTTCACGTCAACGTAGACCCCCATCGAGTTTCCTGTGGACCCCTGGGGGTCCACCTGGACCACTTTGGGAACCACTGAGTCTATATCTATTTTACTCTACATAAAACCACAATATGTTACTCCTAACACCACAATCTCAAGATAGCGCGACACAGATGTTTACTCCAGAGACAGGTCGGGAACATGAAGTAAGCACAAAGAGAGATGCTACTGTGGGAGTGAAAAGGGAAACGCTTCCAGCCCCACTGGGCCACTATTATGTGAAACTTTTATATTATGAGGTAGGATTTGTATTGGACTTTTGCTTCTCTCTGCGTCCAATAGATAGCTCCGCTACCACTACATACGCGTCTAAGTGCTTTCATATCACTAGAAATGCGCTGTGAAGTTTTGCCATAGATTAGTCAACAACTTTCATCCACAATAATCCATACAACGTGTGTGTATATCAAGCCTTAGAGTTAGGTATAATAGCACGGAACAAATCAAAATAACAGTAGATACTTAGACACATAGTTTTAAGATTGAAGATCCTCAACGTTGTTACGCTCAATTTACACCGCCGCGGAATGGAACGGAAGCAAATTTTTGCAACGAAATCGTATATAACATAATAAACTTTATATCATCAGCGATAATTTCTAAATTCCGTTACGTCAAATCATCGGAGAGTTCTCGAAAATGCGCGAGGATTCCGTGGAAGAAGCGCGACTTTTTTCTAAGCTCGTAGTTAGCTTGTTTGTTATACACTTGACATAAAGTTCATTATGCGATGTACAAAAACTTCCATTCCGTTCCATTCCGCCGCGGTGTAATTTAAGCCTTAAGATTGTGTATGATTCAGTACGTATAACAGCACTAGTGCGTACTACATAACCATAAACGGAAAAATGTTTAGACCACCTCTACTTCATACTTCTTTCATGACAGGAAGAAACAAATGAGTTTCGTATAAGGCCATCGGAAGGCACCAAACTTTTGGTTGAAAGCGGTTTTTTTTTCCCGAAGAGAAAATGGTGAGCTTTTAAACAAAGACTAACCATTTCATGGAATAATTCTGCTGGAATGGAATAATGCCTGATTTCGGAACTAACATTTTTTCTGCAGTTCTGGCTATCCCATTTCGCGAATAGACCTGTGTGTGGATAGATAGATAGATAGATGTATTTATGTACGAGTATGCATTTATTATACAAGAAGTATAAGAGAGTTATAGCAGATATGCTGCTAATTAACGTGGTATGCTTAGTTACCATTTAAGTACATTAACTTATAATTTAATTATTTATTTATTATTTTACAAACAATCATTACATAGGTATAAGAAACAGGAACACCACTTAAACCATTGAGGTTTGTGTCTGCTCGTTAAAAATTGGTAAACATAGTTATGTATTAATTATGACCTAATAAATTTGTCCAGGATAATAATCAAATTGTTTATTTTAATAACTCTGAGATATTATATCAGAATAATTCAGAAGGCGCCATGCCACGTACGACGTTGATGATCAGTTTTTTATTAATTATTAAGATTACGACATCAAAGAAACATAGAACCATAAGCATTTTAGTGTCCACTTTACACAATAACAGCGAATTTTAGTCACATAACTATCTTCAACGTACTACATAGTTGCTAATTGGGGTAAATTGTAGTTAATTGTCCTTCCTAAGGGTATGTTGGGTGAGGTACCTACATTATATGACAGACATGCGGGCGCGCGGAATGTAGAGCACCCTGCAGGGTCGATATAGGGTATGTTATCTGTGTGTATTGGTATTTGACAACTGATTTGTCTCGTGATGATCTAGGGCCAGTTATTTCATTCGTAGCTAAGCTTCTATACTCGGGTACCGAAATATAGAGCATCCTACAGGGTCAATATAGGGAATATGTGTGTGTGTGTATTGGTATTTGATAACTGATTTATCTCGTGATTACAGTTGTATCTAGGGCCAGTTGTTTGACTAGTAGTTAAGCTAACTATTAGTTTAAATGCATTAGTAAAACTATGGTCTTTTTGTGCGGGACAGCCTGGTTGTTGTAGGTACCTATGATGGACTGTCTCGCCAAGATGTCGATTTAGTGGACTGTATATTTTTAGTGAATAGGGCGCACTTGGTATAATATAAGAAAGTCAAGAAAAACACAATATTAGAACTTCACTTGTATTGTGCACACACTAATAGAAATATAGGAAAACAGAAATTATAGCTTGTGTCGTAATATGTCCTTATACGAAGCTAAGCTAGGACTTACTAGAAGGCGCAGTTAAAAAAGGAACATTAACTTTTTAAGTGTAATTTTATATGTTGCCTGCAACACCAATCGAACAACTGTGGGTCAGAATTTGGTCAGAACGAACCTATCGAATATCCGTAACGCTATCCATCGTCAAACTGTCAAATGTCATACATAGATTTTGCTTGTGAGTCAATAGCACTACGCAGCGGAAAAACAGTCGAGTAACCCCTCGTGAGTGAGTATTGGGAAATAGAAAATGAATTATTCATAATAGCTACGTATCAAAGACATAATAAACGCAAAGCCATATCTATATAGAATTCTCTAATAAATATTATAATCACTAGAACACTGACTGTTTTGCTTCTAGAGGCCTCAGATAAAGTAACAAAATTCTCCATCGAATCGATAGAGTTTCGTTACCGACACGATTTTCCTTCAATAGGAAGCTTTTATTTTCGCTCGGTCGTCATTTCAATATGTATACCAACCGCTAATGGTAGAAGTTTGACGACAAACGTCGTCGATGCGACATTATCTTAGCACCCTTAAAATATAAAAATGATTCCACAACATTTCGATTTCCGCAAAAATATTGCATACCCCAATTCAAATACAACAAATTACACCAAGCAATAAATGTACGTACAAAACGGACCATTCCGGGGCGAGTGAGGTCCATAAATGTCAGACAATATCCGGTATTTCCACGGGTCAGACCCGCAGGGGTCAGCTTTGTTATGTTGGTATTTAACCTTAGGCACTAACCTATAGTTGTATTGCCGTCAGATTAATTGGGTTGTATTTTAATTATGTACCACGATCAAATTCTAAGTGCCGCGTGGTGCCGGCAGAGCAGAATGACAACATAGTCAAAATACAAACTGCGGTCACCCGCGGTAACCCACCTGCACAGCGTGGTGACTATGGGTAAGCAATAGGCTGATGATGATGATGATGATTTTAATTACTTAAAAAATGTTAGGCTTAAATTTTCAAAAATAAGTAGTTACACTACCTAACTTAATAATTTACATATACAGGATGTTTTTTTGTGGCCACCTTTAACGAAGGGTACGTACTCTATACATGAAATAAAGTAAGTTTATGCCAAAAAAAATGCTGGGAAAAAAAAATTATTTTTTTGATTTTTTTTTTTTAATTCCTTGATCGTGCGAAATTTATAGTGTCTAGTGTTTATGTTACTTTTTTTATAGACAGATATTAATTATTTTTCGTGAAAAAATCCTGCTACGCGCGTCTATGTGCATTTATGCAGAAAAACGCAGTCTATTTACTCAACTTTGGACCCTAATATTTTGGAAATCAGACACTTCCCAGGTATGCTTCCATGGAGAAAAATTATCGTGATGATGAGGAGATTCCGTAGTTTTCGGGAACGTTGATGACCAAAAATCATCCTGTATATAGATCTTAAAAGAGATCTCACAGCCACGTTAGGCATGGCTGAGATAGATGTTAACGATAAGCGACAGTACTAGCTCTTTACCTGATAGAATGCCCGAGTTCTACAGGGTGTAACAAAAAGGGTATGTTAAGCGAAAATCTATGTAAATAGCCCACTGTAGAGAACCTATCCACAAAATTTGAGATCCGAAATCACATGTTTATTTTTCTCGATTGTATGGAGAATTTTTAAATATCTCAGGAATTTTCATACAATCTTGAAAATTATAAATGTGATTTCGAGTCTCAAATTTTGGGAATAGGTTCTATATAGTGGGCTATTTATACAGCTTTTCGCTTAACATACCCTTTCTGTTACATCCTGTATAGTCGAGTCTTTACAACCTGCACGCATCCATGCATTATATGAATGAATACTAAACACACGGATAAAAATTCGCGAAATGCCTGATCAGCATGTAGGTATATTACAATGTCACTTCGAATCCATAGTCGACTTTATTCTTTTAAGTAAGTCTGTACCAACCCAAAAATCTAGAGCCTAATAGTGTATTGTAATAATTAACATAATCACCACAATTAACATCAACAGCGTATAAACCGACTAAGGTTATCAAGATTATGTACAAACGTATTATGAAAATAACACCAAAAGCTGAAAAACTGCATAATTTTATCCTGTTGCCGCACGCTAACTTTGATATAAAGGTGCGTACACAATAAATATAAAATAAAAATAATCAAGCTTTCAATCGTAGTGATGGTAGAGTGTCCACCTAAAAGCAGTGACAAATTATGCTTTTTACTGAACAAGCTAATTGAGATATTTATTATTCTAAATCAGTGTATCTACCTATACCTACCTATATTTATGTAGATACTAGGTACCTAATATATACAGCTAGTTACACACCTCATAGGTTATCAACTTTCAAATCGTATGATCATTAATTATGATCTTAGATGTAGGTTAATATATAATAGGTAGCCTAGGTATACTTACTCTTAAACCTACAATTAGTTATCCTACCTAGTTTCTTAAGGTTGAACTATGTAGTTATGAAGTATGTATATACTTAGGTATGTATTTTATTTTTAGGAGATATGTGAAAGGCTAATAATAAAAGCAGACTCATGAAATTTCTCACGAACAGGACCATTAAAAACAACATAGGCACAATCGAACATCCACCTTTTTAAAGTCAGTAAAGAAGTATGAAATGCATCAAGTAGTTGTATCATGTACAGTCCTCTTAATATCGATTACAATCTTTTATATCTAATTGTAACGGATCTATGTTTGTAGTTTTCAGGAATATGTTGTGATGTCTTTTTATCCCGAAAAATGTTTTTATCCCGGATAATTTCGACATTTTGTTTTTTCTGCAGTCCACGCGGACGTAGTCGCGGGCGTCCACTAGTCCCAACTAATATTATAAATGCGAAAGTAACTCTGTCTGTCTGTTGTTACGCTTTCCCGCTTAAACCTCGCAACCGATTTTGATGAAATGGTACAGACAATCTTTAGTGAGACAGAACATAGGCTACTTTTTATTTCGAAAAAATATCATATAAATATTTCGAAAAAATATCATATAAATATTTTAATCGGGTTTATATCAACATTTTGTTTTTTTTTCCACGCGGACGGAGTCGCGGGCGTCCATTAGTTACTGAATAAAGCAAAACTTGCCCTAATTCTGCTTCCGCTTCCGTCTAATGAGCTGAGGTAATTCAAACACCACAAACTTTTTTTTGACGTGAAACGTCTTTAAAATCGCGCCGAAACATTACCAGGTTTATGGACCCGGATAATTTCGACATTTTGTTTTTTCTGCAGTCCACGCGGACGTAGTCGCGGGCGTCCACTAGTCACTGAATAAAGCAGAACTTGCCCTATTTCTGCTTCCGCTTCCGTCTAATGAGCTGAGGTAATTCAAACACCACAAACTTATCTTTTCAAGTAATGATGTCGCTGTTGTAGCCGTAGCTGTTAAAAGGCCATGAATATACTATGAATAAAGCTTTAGTTCTGATTTTGACCGCATTTTTGTACAAGCTTGCATACTTGTTATTTCTCTTGAAATTACATTTTCTTGCTTATTCCACGGTTGGGACAAAAGATTTAGATGCTTTTGTCTTGAAATTATACTTTAGTATGTTTTTTTGTGGCCACCTTTAACGAAGGGTACGTATTTTCATGAAATAAAGTAAGTTTACCTTCTTACTTTGCCGGGTTTTTTTTATAACGATATTTTTCGTGAAAAAATCCTGCTAATGTGCATTTATGCAGAAAAACGCAGGGTATATTAATTTTAAAAGATTCCACAGATATATAGGTATGCTCCTTTTTTTAAGGAATTTTTTGTAAGGAAAGGTTAATATTCTATGTTACTAGGGGCCGCCCACTACTTCGTCCGCGTGAATTTTAGAAATCCGTTTTTCCAAATGCCGAGGGATTAGAGAGAATTTATCTTATATCCTACTTAATATTATAAACGCGAAAGTTTGTGAGTATGGATGGATGGATGGATGTTTGTTACTCTTTCACGTAAAAACGGCTGGAGCGATTTTAATAAAATTTGGTATGGAGTTAGCTGACACCCTGGATTAACTCATAGGCTACTACTTTTTGTCCCGGGAAAATATTTTTATCCCGGATAATTTGGACATTTTGTTTTTTCTACAGTCCACGCGGACTGACTATAAAATATAAACCTTTACTTACAATAAAATGAAAATTATAGATTATGCCAAGCTTTGTATTTGCTATGTTTATTTATTACTCGTGGAGGGCCGCGACTCCGTCCGTGTGGGCTGCAGAAAAACACAATGTCGAAATTATCCGGGATAAAAATATATCCCCGGAACAAATTGTAGCCTATGTGTTATTCTGATATATAAGCTATATTATTGTGAAGTTACATCAAAATCCATTGAGTAGATTTTGCGTGAAAGATCAACAAACTTACATACATCCTCACAAAGGTTCGCGTTTATAATACATATTAGTAGGTATTATTAAACCTATAAATGAGCCTTTATTGACAAATAAAGCCTTTATTCATATATTCCACCCTATTTCTTCCCACCTGCTACCCCGAGCTATTAGGGTAGCTTAACAATTCATACCCTGCAACCCTACGATTCCAAATAACCCTGAATAACCTTAGGAGTTTCTATAATCTTAGTTAACAGTTTGGTTTGGGTAAAGCCTCATCTATTTGTATAAGCTATACAGGGTGGAAGTGACAGCCAGGCAAATATTTATATGCCGGCTTCCGACCATGATTCTGGTGCGAAAACCAATGAAAATAATTTTTCTCAGGAAAATTCCTAAATTTTCCGACATTTATTTAGATTTTTCACCACCCTACCCTACTTGTTCAGTATTTCAGTATTTGCCTGGCTGTCACACACACCCTGTATATTTTTTAAATTGGTGAGATGATCATCATCTTCTTGCCCTGTTACCATTCATTTGGAGTCGGCGAAATATGTACTTTTCTTCAATTCATCCTTATTATCTGTCATCTTGTTACTCACTCCCGGAACACGCATATCCTCTCTTACACAGTCCATCCAACACTTTAATACAAAACAACAACAATACAAAATTCAAGGACTTAAAGTCTACCTCACCTGCCCGTGGTTCAACCAGATATATAACACAAGCTGTGTAACAAACGGGGTATGTCACGCGGAATTCTATGAAAATGCCTCTAGATTGTTACTTTAAAAAAAATCTTATTCGATTCGTCTTCATTGTTTTATATGTGCCCCAGAAGCGATGGTAGGCTCATGTACTACATGATACTTAGGCTGACGGGTAAATGGTATATACTAGTGGGCGCCCGCGACTCCGTCCGCGTGGACTACAGAAAAAACAAAATGTCGAAATTATCCGGGATAAAAACATTTTACCGGGATAAAAAGTAGCCTATATGTTAAGTGGGACCTGTCACAAGTATATTCCTGAAAACTGCATCGAAATCGGTTCAACTGTTTCTGAGATTAGCGTGCACAAACGCACAGACAAACAGACAAAAAATGCAAAAATCATTGTTTTCCGTTACATTTTTATTATATGTATAGATGTAATGTACACTCATTTTAACCTATGGTGGTGGTCATAATGTAAATATTGTTTTCCCAGAAAAGAGTTTTTAATTCGAGCTAATTTCATAGTTGTTTTTTTTATGTGCATCACAATGCATACTTTGCACTACATACCGTACATTACCACTTACGTTTTTATTAACGTCTAGCACGTAACATAACGTGCTACAAGTAATTACAAAGGTTCAATAAACCGCGCTACAAAATTCCAGAAGCCATCATTGAATTAACAAAAAAGTTTAATTTAACTTTCTACTAAACGGCTTTTGCAGTAAACAATATAGAAAGGGGTGAAAAATGGGGCTTTGACCTACCTACAATACCTATATACCATAGTTATGTGCTTGTATACAACGTGTATTTATAACTCAAACCTTTAGAATTTCTGTTAGAATCGATTTCACTATTTTCCAAAGGTTACATTCAAGTAAAACCGTCTGTCATCGGACATTCCGTGTATAGCTATTGCATGCAATTTCGTCCGCGTGGACTACATATACGCAGCTTTTATACTATAGGGGCACATCTTGAAAATTTAGTAATTTCGAGTTTTTATAATATTTGGACACAAAATCAACACGGCTACATCTTAAACGCATTTTCCCAATACCCATTTTATTTTCGACGTTAGTGCCCCCTCTAGTGATGCAAAGCTGCATTATATCGTAGCCTATATCCTTACTGCCGTAGCACCCATACTATGACAATAGTCGTGCAAAATTTCAAGAACATTATACAATAAACAAGCAAACGTACTTTTTTTTACAATTAGATAGACAAACATTTGACCGCCTTCGTGTCTGATGTTAAGCAAGATGCGGCCTAAGGTGGTCGCCTAAAAGTGCCTATTGACTCTAGCTTTGAAATTTGAAATGTTGTAGTGCTCGGGAGAGTTACGTTAGAGCAATAGCAAAGCCGAAGCAAAGCGATAGCGAAAATTGTACAATATTCGCCTTGAAATATCAAAATTCCTTTGAAATTCATTTTACGTAATACAAATTTGACAAGCAATCAGCGATTTTTGTACAATTTTCGCTATCACTTTGCTTTTGCTAGTTAGGTAATAAGGGGGCCGTTCGCATTACAAACGAGTTAGCATAACGTTTGGTGCGGATGATACTTTCGCTTTTTTTCGAATTTTTAATATTAAGTTAGGTTAGGATGCAAAAGTAAGTGCGTTTGCTACCTTTTATGTACGCTAGATCAGCGGTTGCCGAAAGGTGGTCCGCGGAACCCTGGGGTTCCGTGAAAGGGCCGCAAGGGTTCCGTAAAAAATATTATCACACCAACGTTGTTCGCGCGCACCGAAGTAGTTATCAAAGTAGGGTTCCGTTAGGAAAAGTATAATCAATTAGGGTTCCTTGGCAAAAGAAAATTGGAAACCCCTGCGCTAGATGACGATTAAGCATTGCTATATGATCGTTAATATGTATAAAAATACCTTCTATAAAAACGGAATAACTTAGGTACTTGTACAATTATAAATATTAATAAGAAAATGAAAAAAAAAATCACCCGAGTGAGATTTGAACTCACGACCTCTCGCATTCCGTGCATCGCTCTATCCAACTGAGCTATCGGGTCACTTAACTTGTTCAGTTACCAATCTAAACCAATACTACCTGTTAATACAAATCGTCGCATAAAATAGTAACTGCAATAAAATCTCGGTCGTGTTATCGAAAAACGTCGTGTCTTGGATATCAGTCACGAATAGTAGCAGCCCGATTAGACAGTGTAACTTCGTTTCGTATTGACGTTCCTTATCGCAATACTCCCTCCTACCAATGGGCGTTTTTCCACTAGACGACACGACTACGATACGACCACGGCTTTTTTGGAAGCTGAAATGTATTAAATAGTATGGCTCGATTTCCAATAGACGACACGAATCGTGTTACACGATCACAACACGGGCATAGATGACGACATGTCGTAGTCATGTCGTTGTCGTGTTGTCTAGTGGATTAACGCCCAATAGCGATTGGAATGTATCACGTGACTTGACGAACGCGTGAAAATGAAAGCTTATTATTGGAGCAAAAATGCTGGTGACTATAGTATATCGATTCGATCAAGAAACAAGCAAGAGGGATTGATACAAGTAGTCGAACAAAACAACGAATCGATTCCTTATCTATACGATTCCTCAGACGCCGATAGTTGTTATTTACGCGTTTTCTTATTACTAAGCTGTATAATTCAAATTCAATATTATTTTCGCCTAGAAGAGACTCCATGATGACAGAACAGTAGGCCCTGTAAGCACCGCTAGTACCTAAGCTTATTTCAAACAGATAAAAGTTATTAAACTAATTAAAGTAAAACGGTTCAAGGCTTTAAATTACTAAATCATTTGCGTGTCAGAAAATTATGAGTCACTATAATTACAACGAACCTACCCATTTTACTTTGATAATGAAATTAATTAATGTAGGGACTTGAATAAGCCACTTTTAGGTTGTTTTTGATGAGATTACCTCAACTTGGGCTATTAACAAAATAAATTGAGGTGCTAAAAATGTTAAGATGCAGCTTTACGAAATAATTCTTAGTAGGTAGGTACATAGTGGACGACTTTAATTATTTCAGTTTAATCGACGGTGAACAATTTGATCAGCGTTTAAGAAACTGGCAATATAATCCTAACTAACTTGATTAATGTCACTGTAATAAAATAAAATAAAAATAACTATATTTTTATTTAGTCTTCGGACTATAAGTATTACATCCTAACCGATATTATAAATGTAAAAGTAAGTCTGTTTGTTTGTTTGTTAACTCTTGACGCTTTATTCACTTACACGATCTTCTTGAAATCTTGCATACATATAGTTCGGACTAGTAAGAGTACAAAGAAATACATAGGCTTTATTCTACAGTCTACGCGGACGGAGCCGCGGGAAACAGCTAGTGACTTATTATATTCAGCGTAAATAACTAGTATTCCATTTATTGAACCTAAATAAATGTTTATTTTCACTATATCTATTTAGATTTTCACCCTACCTGAAAATACCGAATAAGAAAAACGTTGCGTAAAGAACCTTTTTTCAAACTCCCAAAAGAAAAGTTCATAAGAAACAGAGGTAACCATTTTCTTTCATCTTTTTCAACTGCTAACAATTACTCAACTTCACAAAGAAACTCCTAAAAATAAGTCAAAAGACTTTACTTCATCCTAACGTTAAAATAAGACATTCTTGTTTGGAGAACATAATGTTTAGGAAATGATAGAATCGAATCGGTTATTTTAGGACCCCCTGTTTTGTTGTTATTGTAAAGGTGTACCTATAAATAAATCACCAGTAGTGGTGAAATGTGGACCTGCTTCTGTGGCCATTAACGGGCACTTGTCACTCCGGAGTGAAGGCGCACCATTTGGAATGAAGCCACGGTTTTACGTCCTCCGCAGAGACGATACGCAAAAGTGACTGTCTATGTTCGTAGTCTCGTAGCACATGCTACGTGCGCCAGCGCCGTAGTAGGTACTCATTAAGCATGACGAATACATGCGTTTTCGACAAATAAATTCTGGAAATTTTCATTCAAAATATTCCAAAATCATATTCAATGCATTTTTTGTAAATATTATTTTTTTCTTTACTTTAACATAATCGTCTTTAGAGACTATACCATAGAAAAGCTATCGTTTCCTAGGATAGCCGTGCCGTCATATAGCGCCATCACTATGTCACCACAATAGTAGGAAACAAAGGCTTAACGGAGTACTAATAGTAACTCGTGCTTGAACTACTGTATAGTACAGTAAAGTAAATAATAGGCATCGACTTACATTGTGTTACTTGTGTTTAACAATTTTGTTTGTTTGTCATAAAGTTTGTGAAAAATTAGGAGTGTTTTAAGACTGTTTTGTAAGTTTTCTATCGCTTAGATTTTTTTGCGATGTCCATCATTATATTATGTATCTATATCATGAACAAGAGTACTCACTGGGCTGCGGCGAGTGTTTCTTCGTCGACATGACGTCATCAGGCCCGTGTCAGCTCTTGCAGCGCACGCACGCGCACATCGACGCGCACCGCCTCCTGCGCGCACGCAGCTTTGCGCCTTTACTATGTGGCTGGAACAAGGAAATGTTTTGTTATTGGCTGTCTGTAGGAAAAGATCATTACATCAGCCTATTGCAGTCCACTGGATGTAGACCTCTCACAGGGCACGCAACAAGGCTATTGCCATAGAGGTTACTATGGGAGCTTTTGCCCATAGTCCTCACTTACAATACCCACCGGCCTGAGGTGGTGCCATTCTACTCTGCCGACACCACTTGGTACGCAAAAAAAATAGGTAGGTTTAAACAACAGAGGTGTCAATCATAACCCTACCTTTTCATTAATGTTACAGTGTCCAGGATTTATAATTTTTTATGTAAGCTACTTAAAGACCCTAAAGCAGGCCATCTTTGTCAGCCCTTCTTAGAAACAACTAAGTGATAGAAAATGCTATCACACTGAACCAAGGACCTTCCATTACGCCTTTGGAAATAATCATTCAAAAATAACACTAAAGGTTTATCAAAGAAAAATATGTAGAGCCATCTCCAAGCCGTGCCCTCAAGAGAAAAGTAACTAAGAATACGAAGGGAAGGCCTCTTCTTTTTAAGTACATTGAGGACGTACGTGAGGGTATTTCTAAGTACCTACACCTGTGTTGTATTGTAAGGACCTTTTTCCCGTAGGTATCTGCTTATAGGAGAATATAATATACAATCGGCACTTATGTGATGTAACTAATAAATACATCCGCTTCGTTTAATATTTAAATAAAATGATACTTTACTAAGTAACTTAAACTAGATATTTCAAGATAAAAAAAAGTCTGTGAGAGCTCCTGTGACGTCATCATTAAGTAATACCTAAATGTTACTTCAATGATGACATTTCCATTAATAAAACCGGGGACTTAGATAAAATAACATTCTCGGTCGATTCGATATAGGTTCGTCATGCAAAATCCTTCATTGTCGCGTGTTCGGCAAAATCACGCGATAAAGTCCAACCGCTAATTGGTTGGAGTGTTATGATAGTCTACGTCAATGCGAAACGATGATACATTGTCTAAGGATGGCGGAAACAAGGGTGAGGATGATGAGGAGGATGACGGTAAGCGTTATTATATCCGATTATTAAGAGGAGAACACATAGTAGAAACAGTTTTAATTTTAAATATGCCATTTTAGTTTGAGATAGATAGTGGCTCTACGGTAACGCTGAGCGCTGCTGTTTATTGTACTCATTCAACAGTGGTGGTCGCAGCCACGCACACATACACAACACTAAGTACCTGACTTACCGACGACGGGTAATTTCTATACCTACGTACCTTCTTGCTTACCCGTTTAAACTATCTCTCAGAATTTTTATAGGACATATAAAAGTAAACTTTCACTGGCAAATGTAAAACTCGTAAATTAGATATTTTGAGAGGGTAAACGTAGCTTTATTCGCCGTGTATATTTATAACATACTTATTTATTTACGACGCCATTAGATAGGTTCTTTCTTTATTATTATTTGACGACATCCTTTTAACACGAGACTGGAGGTGTTAGATAAAGTAACATTATATCTCTAACGTATTGATAGAGGTCTGTCATCGAAACCTTTGCTCCAATCTGAAGTCTTTATTTTCATCTTTGTCCAATTACGTGAGAAAGTCTAATCGCTCCCGCGTTACAGTCTAACGTCACTGCAGTCTCAGCAATCTTTTATAAAATGAAATACTTACTTAAAACTATAAACCAAAAATAAATTTCTACGTAGAATCGCCTTATGACCTTATCCGATGATAAACAATAAATATTATAATATTAGTTGGCACTTCGTGTAGGTGGCTACCGAACAAGAAGTAAAATTAGAAAGCTTTATTATAAACCCTACCCACCTACGTATACTTTTGTTACAAGTATCAACTCAGTGATTATAGTACTCGTATCAACTAAAATAGCCTACGCATGCGCGCTTTTGCATGATACATTCATTGCACAATTTGTATGTCTTTTACTCCTGCGCTGATGCGGGGCTTCACTAGAATACATCAGCTGCATCTGCTAAGGAATTCAGAGGCAATCTCGCAGGTGATAAGCTAGCAACTTGTCACTGATCGTTTACATCTAGCCTCGCTATGCTTAACGTGGATATAAGATTTCCTTTGTGATCTTGCAGTTCTGGTTACCCCATGTATATGTTCTGGGCAGGTATGACGACTTTCTGTTTATGCCAAAAAGCAAGATGTCTGTTTATTAACTGTTGTTGCCTAAATGTGGTTGCATTAAATGTGGTTTAGCGGTTTATGTCGAATGGAATTCACTAGCAAAACCAATAATAAAACCTTTCAAAGCAGTTTTTATACACACAAATAATGTTTGAGATAAACTTTTTTAATTAAAAGCGGTTAAAACTGTGGTACAGTACGTTTCATAACGAGAGTAGCTGCGGTTTTTAGCTCCAAACCACTTGTACCCGCAGTGGAAATAGGTTAAAATACCTCAGGCTAATTATCTATACAAGTTTTCCTGCGGTAGAAAACTTTCTGCATAATATGTTACCTATATTGAAATTGGCATTATTAGACTGGCAGTAGTCATAAAATATCTGACAAGTCCTCACCAAAAAGAAACTATATTGCACTAATGACCCTTTTGGATTACACTCAATTTCATTTCATCAGTTATCATCATCAGTTCGCCCACAATCACCGGATAGTGGGATAAGCAGACTGGGGTAAGCCTCTTCTACTACACCATCCACTCCAGTCCCGTGCCTCCCGCATCCTACCCGCGATGGGTTTAACATTATGTATTGTATTAGAAATATTTAGTCTGGAATATGAAGATTTCTGACTGCCATGATACTAAATAACTACATTACTTTGCCTACGCAAATATCTTCCAGTAAGTAATGGCGCCAGTATAAGGGCATCACAAGCTAAAAGGTCTGTGTGAATACGACATGGCAACTACAAAAGGGTTTCAAGATAAGAAGACTCGAATCTAGACTAATATTACATCTATATCTCCAGCATCCGACGACTATATTGTAAGCGAACGTGGATTCATCTGCTATGACGTCATGTCTGTTTATCTTTCTTTCTTTCTTTCGTATAAAATTTGACATACGGTAACTTTAGCTATGTTCAGTACACTAAAAAGAAATAACTTTTGAAAAGCGATTCGGTTCCCGTTTTATTTCGTGACTCGTGAAATTGGAAATGTACTTCGAATACGTAAGTTATATACCTACGAGATTGAATACCTACGTTTTTCTACTAAAGGTTATTAGTACATTGACTGAGAACTAGAACCAGCCCCAGCAAGAAGCCATCTTACTTTATAGAAAAAAAAGCGGGTGGGGCTGTGTCGGGGCAAGTTTTAACGTGAAACGTCTATGTTAGCGAATCGCTTTTAAAGTAAAAGATTGAAATGAAAACAAGATGGACTGTTTTAAGTATTTTTAAAAAAAGAACAGGTACGTAATAGAAACATAAAATACATAGCAAATGTTTATATATTTATTGTCACTTTCTGGTTATTTTAAATAGCAGGCCCACGACTTCGTCCGCGTGAGGGGGCGTTGCGTGCGAACAGGTTGTTGTATAGACTGTAGCCTTCCTTGGTAAATGGGCTATCTAACACTGAAAGAATTTTTCAAATCAGACCAGTAGTTCCTGAGATTAGCGCGTTCAAACAAACAAACAAACAAATCTTCTTTATAATATTAAGTATAGATATAAATACTGTCCAAATTACACTTATTTTTGTATAAATCAATCGGTTCAAATAAATTGACAAACACACGAAAGAATCACCACGCTATAAAGTCGGAGTCACGAGTTACACTGAATAGAAACAATGAGCGCCGGTCGCACAGTTCGCAGTATGACCCCGACACGAACTCCTAACAGCGAGCTGACTATATAGTGCATTTTTGTTTCTAAGACCTACGATGATATAGACCTTTTCGTTACGGTCCAGTTTTTAAACCTTGGGTGATGGTACCCGTATGTGTCGGCGCGATTTTAAAGACGTTTCACGTCAAAGACCTTATTTTACTCAATATACGTATAAAAATTTAAAATTTTGTCCCGTGGTCCAAATCGACCTATTTTAATTATAGTGCCATTTGCTGCGGTGCGAATTGCCCCATTCAAAAACAGTACTTGGGTGATTTGCACCGCGTTTCGAATCGCTTGTGGTGTAAAACGACTAATACTCCAATAATGAGTCGTCAGGGTCAGACTTAAGTCTAATGTTAGATAATGCATAGAGCTTCTTTATCAAGGGAAAGTTACCACCAAGAGTAGGTACCGATGAGTGCTATAAAAAATCTTTTCTACTATTTAAGTATTCGATAGACATTATTTTACTCACCAATAAACATGAAATTTCAATTATGGAGCTTTTAAAACTTTATTGGAAAACTGTTATCGAGTGAGGATACTGTTACAAAGTTCAAACCAATTGCGGCGAAACGTGGACGAAACCAACTTCGGTCGACTGAATATTTTGACGGATTATTTTCATGCCTTCATTAAATGGAAGTAATTATTTCAAGACAATTTAAGCTTGTAAGTCGATCGGTATTCGCACTAATTACATTACTAATTTATCTTAAAATCTGTCCCTAAAATAATTTAATACCACATAAAAACCAAATGAAGCTTTCGTAATCCCCAACTCCAATATCTTTGTCACAATTCTGCCATCCTGGCGGAGAGTATAACACCAACACCCTGACAGGCTCTCTCCGCACTGGGTAATACTCGTATTCTACATAGTAAAGTTGTTGCGTGCGATTTAGATGGAAAATTAGAAATAAGGGTCTTGATGATACAATGGTGACGTCACGACCCTTCACCACCACCTTTCTATATGGATAAGAATAATCTTACATCTTTCTTATGTGTGTTATATTAGAGTAGAGTTTTCTTTGAATCTGAAATTCCAATCTCCTCTAACGCAGAACGAATCTCTAACCCAGAATTTTTACGGAAGAATTCCCCTAACAGTCAATCATTCTGAAGATGGGATCACTTAGAACGCAACGTTGTAAGTTGCCCCACCTACTTGTATCATCTGTGGTAGGTACAGACAGATAAACATAGTACTTGGCTTAGCTATACAGAGTGTAAAAAAGGGGTTGAGCGAAATGCTACATAAATGGTCCACTATAAAAACCTTTCCGCATTTGAGAATGGGTCTCTCTATAAGTGGGCTGTTTTCAGAGTATTTCGCTTAACCCCCCTTTTGTATGACACCCTGGATAATTTTAGCTTTACTGCTGAACCTTAAGAACCCTAAGCCGATCTCCATTGATTAGATTTCCCTCCAGCAGCGTCGTAATATGTCACCATAAATTTGCATGTCGTGCTGATGTGGTCTGAGATATAGCGAAAACATAGGCGATAGCGGAAACGAAAGCGGATTTAGATTCAACTGGCTGATTGACTTTAACGTAACTTTACGTGCTTTAATATAAACACGAACGTATAGGTACTAACTTCCAAGTCCCTGGTACTGATGTACTAACTACTAAGTAAACTTACATCTCAATATATCATAATCCAAATTATAAGTAACCCAAAATACAAGAATGACAGTTAGTGCCTAACTAGTCCAATAAAAATGTACCTACACCTTAAGAATAAATATTCAGATATTTTTTTACAAATCTTTTAGATTTGGCTAGTGTATAGCTATCGGGGTGAGAAATAACGTTGCCAATATGTAATTTCGGAAAAGAGATGGTAAAATTCGTCATCCGAGTAATTGACCCGGTAGCTCAGTGGTTAGAGCGGCTGGCACGGTTTGCAGTGATCGTGGGTTCGATTCCCACTCGGGTGAAGATTTTTTCCATTTCTTTATTAATAATTTTATAAATCTTTCAAAACCTAGGTCGCCCGCACGTAGAATCAGTTTAGATTTATAATTTCCCATAAATACCAAAAAAAAGACGCCAAATTAAAACGCATTCCTTAAAAAATATTACAAAATGAAAAATGCTTTTACTGTGGCCCCACACTAAGCCGTAAGTGAGTTTTAATGTCGTTTCACATCGTTTTGAGAGGGTGACAGAAAAATGCGACAAACCACAAACCCCTTTTCACCCGGAGACACCTTCGTTTCCCATTCAATTTATTTATCACCTAACGATTTATTTGATGAATTTGACAACGAACAATATTTTTGAAGTGTATTTTATTTATTTATTTAATCATTACATCAATCTTGCTAATTATAAACGCGAAAGTTTGTAGTATGGATGGATGGGTGTTTGTTACTCTTTCACGTAAAAACGCCTGGAGCAATTTTAATAAAATTTGGTATGGAGTTAGCTTACACCCTGGATTAACACATAGGCTACTTTTTATCCCGGATAATTTCAATATTTTGTTTTTTGTTCAGTCCACGCGGACGAAGTCTGTTATTTCTAGTAGGTAGGTATATAAGATTTAAAAAACTTTCAATCCTTCTTCTATTTCTGGCTAGAAAGAAAATTTTCAAAAAAATCAAATCTCTTTCCGTAGCGCCAGATTTTTCATCACAAAAAGCCTCAGCGGTGTAGAGTTTCCAAACTTTCCCAACTTCCCCCAACGAAAGTTATGAAAACTGGGCCTCTATCTCGTAATGTCGTAATAAAGCTGATTTATTCACATCTATCACTGTTTTTCTGTTTAAAAGTTAGCATTGTTGGCGTCCGAAAACCTCAACTGAACTTTAATGAGGCTCCTAGGAGTTTAGACAAAATAAGATCAATCACAACTTCAATGAGCGCATTTGGCGTTTTTCCACAAGACGACACGACAACGACGCAATCACGACATTTCGTCATTTAATATGGGGGGCTGTGTCGTGGTCGTGTCGTGGTCGTGTCGTTGCCGTGTCCTCTAGTGGAAATGCGTTAGATAACTACATAATCTATTTTGCTTCACCTCTATTTATCCTCATTCATCAAACTAGAGCCCATCAAACTAGAGCGCAGAAAAAGACTCGAGCGCTGAATAAACATCGAGACCTATGAACTCGCAAAAAGGCTGAAAAAGACCCGCGAGTCGTCTAGTGTTAAACCAGGTTAGTCCTGTACACGACAGTGACTTCTGAACAAAACGAATCAGAGGACTCAAACCTTATACATGGCTAGTATAAAATCGCTATTAGAGAATTATCTTGTGTTGTGTTGGCTCAGGAAAATTCACTATGGGTGCCCCCACCACCGGGCCCTACACCCTCCACTGACCCTCGGATCTGATAACTCATAACTGCGAAAACAAGCACTTGCACTACCTACAATTGCCACGAGAAACCAGACCCGAGCACCTAGCATGCAAGATAATACATCGCACTATTTCCGAAATCAAAAACTAGATTAATAATCTACTATGTTTCGCCAACAACCGTGGCATCCTCAGGATTATAGGAAAATTCATTATTCGGCGGCTTTTTCACATGTCCATTCATAAGCAGTTTATAGCCCCAGCTTTATATCTTTACATGGCCCCTGAGCGAAAGCTCGAGGCGTGATCAAAGAGATTTTGTTCAAAGCATCACAGTATAGGGCACATGAAAGAGCTTCACGTTCAAGCTTTAGCGATTATTGTGAAGATTTTAAACAGCTGTACCTGTGCTGAAATGAGCCTTTGTTAGAATACATCAGCTTCATCGGATCTTTTTCTTATTATTTATTGTACACACAGAAAACATAAAAGATAATAATATTAACAAAGATAATGTACAAAGGCAAGGTTATCTCTGACAGAGATTTCTTACAGCTAACCAGTTAACATGCATCTTCCGTGCATGTTGTAAGAGTCAACTAAGGAACTGAGAGGCGTTTCCTCAGGCGTTGAGCTGGCAACTTGTCACTTGTCACTGATACAATGTCCCCGCGCAGCCCCCGCTATTCTAAACGATAAACATGGCTATAAAGATTTCCTTTGTGATCCAGCAGTTTTGGCTACCCCATTTTGGGAACACATATAATGGCTTGCGCCTGAGCAATCAATGTAATTACAAAAGCAAAAAATACGTTGACAGCGCTAATTTATTACAGGGGCACCTAACTACATGTCCATCTCTCTTTCCTTTGTCGGCAAAAAAGCAGCCATCCCTTTCTAACTAATGCATTTAGTAAAAATATCACGAACCTTGCCAAATAATAAGGCGACAATTAGATAAGCCTTATATCGGTGGAGAAGCTTTTATATTAAAAGTTTGGAATAATGGCCCCGTTAGCCCGAATATTGGTACCAAGTTTGTCGTGTAAAGGGAATTCGAATATCCTTTTACTAATATGATAATGTTAAAACATTAGCTTAAATAGTGTATGCTTTACTCCGGGCTGACCTTTGCTGTGACATATGTCATCGGAGACCGTTCTTGTCATCTCTGTACTGTTCGTTTCCCCGTTACTCGTTCAAGTTGTGTGTGCCGTCCCGTATAACATTATTAATCCATTGTAATCAAGGACTGTTTAATTGATATCGACAATGTAATGGTGCCTACGGTATTTATGAAGTATACATGGATCGTTGCGTGCAGCATTTGTTGTTTCATTCAACGCCTCGGGCTCCAGTTCTCCTACACGTTAGATCCACGCGCTCACTATCTGCCTATCAGATAAATGCAAAAGTAATTCTGTTTGTCTGTCTCGCTTTCACAATGAAATGTGGTACACAGGTAGTCTTGAGTCTGGGAAAAGACATAGGCTACATTTTATTCCGGGTAAATATATTAATATCTACAAAAAACGTTCTACATGCAAAGTTTGGCCTTAATTATTCAAAAGCAGTGGTTTTAATGTAATGGTTAAAATGTTACCACAATAAAATAATAGGTAATACTCGTACCTACCTACTTATATTACAGACACAAAATATTCGTAGTCGCTTTTTATTTATTATAGTGGACGCCCGCGACTCCGTCCGCGTGGACTACAGAAAAAAAAAATGTCGAAATTATCCGGGATAAAAACATTTTCCCGGGATAAAAAGTAGCCTATATGTTAAGTGGGACCTGTCACAATATATTCCTGAAAACTGCACCGAAATCGGTTAAGCCGTTCCTGAGATTAGCGTAGTCCCTTCCCGTGGGAATTTCGGGAAATCAATTCTTAGTGCTTCCCCGCAGTCTCCGATTTTAGCTTCACATGTACAGCGGTTTTTGAAAAAAATTGAATTCCCGTTAGTCCCCTTCCCGTGGGAATTTCGGGAAATTCGTTCTTAGCGCTCCCTCGCAGTCCCTAATGAACGTACAGGTCTAATTTCGAATTCATATGTATCGCTTGTCGTAAAAAAATGAATTCCCGTTTGTCCCCTTCCCGTGGGAGTTTCGAGAAATCCGTTCCTAGTGCTTCCTCGGGGTCCCAAATAAACAAATATGCCCAACTTAAGATTCATATGTGTAACCGTTTTCATAAAAAATAATTAATTCCCGTTGGCCCCCTTCCCGTGGGAATTTCGGGAAATTCGTCCTTAGTGCTTACTTGCAGTCCCTAATGAACATCTATGCCCAATTTCAGCTTAATATGTATAGCGGTTTTCGTAAAAATTATGAATTCCCGTTTGTCCCCTTCCCGTGGGAATTTCGGGAAATCCGTTTTTAGTCCTCCCTTGCTCTCCCCAATGAACATATATGCCCGATTTCAGCTTCATATGTATAGTGATTTTCGTAAAAAATATAGAATTCCCGTTTGTCGCCTTCCCGTGGGAATATCGGGAAATTCTTATAGCCTATGTTCATCCAGGTCCTATAAGGATTCTAACGGTGAAAGAATTTTTAAAATCGGTCCAGTAGTTTTTGAGCCTATTCATTACAACCAAACAAACAAAGTTTTCCTCTTTATAATATTAGTGTAGAAGTGTAGATTTTGCAAAAATGCGACATCCCTTTAGAGAAATCTACCTATGTGTCTACTTATCAACATACATATACTCGAAAAACATAACCCTATAACCCTCTTTCTACCTACTACCTACTGACAATAGAAGATTGAAAATAATAATTAATATGAAAGTGGTAAAGCTTAACAAAACAATACAAAATGAAGTTTCTTATCGCGAGCAGCAGCTGGCATGAATAGAATAGTCAATCCAGGTGGTGCATTCTCTATTCCAAGCCAATTTATAAATAGGTAGCTATAATCATGTCATGGCCAGCTTAAGTTTGAATTAAAGTGATGCACCAATGTAATATTTCAGCTATTTCTAACCATGTACTTACGTATTTTTTTTTTTTTTTTTTTTTATTTATTTGTTATAAGTTGTTACAACACAGCAATAACATACGAATAAAAATAATTTACATATAATGTGTGTAGTGCCAATAACGGTAACAACACTTATAATTTTATGGTGACATTGATATAAATAAGAATAGTATTTAAATCCAATAATATACCTATAATATAGACCCAGGAAAGGAAGAGAGGAGTTGGGGTAGGGTAGGATGGGAGGATACATTTAAAATATTTACTAAAAATAAGAATAATAAAAACATTGCATAGAGAAATAATAATTATGTTGAAGCCTGTAGCTGCCGCTGCTGACCCTCAATAACTAACCCAATAAATTTAGTGCGGGTGAGGAAAAATATATCCGCTTCCGAGAATCTCCTCTCGTAATCGTCTATTATGCGGTTTAACGGGGAGAATAGTGCGAAGTTAGTTCGCGTGGGTGCGTGGTCTAGAAGTCGGGGGTGGGCACGTCGAGAACGAATATATTGATGACGTCTGACGATGTAGATTCAATCCCAGTTACGGACCTGTATGAATTTATTAATACCTTGCACCTATGGTGTACCTATAGGTAGAAGAATCTCTGGGCCCTAAACATACACAAAAATTTGGTCATCATAATAAAATTTCAGCCATTAGAAATGCACCACTGAACATAGGTCTCTCGCGGCACATATATTTTCGAAAAAAAAAACCGAAATTGCACCCGCGATTTACTCTGTGTCAAATTTAGCATTCCGCATTCCCATTAGTTCCCGTGGGAATTTCAGAAAATCCCATATAATACTAGTGGACCTATACGTCACAAAAAGAAGCCACGGTCCAAATATTACGTTTGTAGCTTCAGTTTTTGCCTCGGTGTTGATGAATCAGTCAGGACATAATACTTTATATCTCATCAGCCTATTGCAGTCCACTGCTGGACGTAGGCCTCCCCCAGAGCACTTCACGCCACACGTCTCGATCTCCCGTTTTTGCCATCCAGTCACTACCAGCCGCCCTCTTTCTTCCTTTACATATCTACTCGTTATATAGTTCATAAGAGTTCCTTTCATTATAGGGAGATAAATTTTCTTATTTATTCTATGCTGTTCTGGGAGTGAAAAAAAAAACGTATAATACGAGTACTATAGCTGCTTCTCTTCCCGGGCATACTGTACAAGTCCGTAGAGGGACAAGAGGGTCTTGGTGTTTTGTAGGCGATGGGCTGACCACCTGTCACTACTAACCGAACTTGTACATCTCAACTACCTATTACCCTCAAAATTGGTCAGAAGTGGCACCATGTGCCTACCACGTAATGGATAAAGACGTGATTATATGTATGTAGAAAATTTTAGATAGCATTGGGTTATTTGCGCTCGTAATCAAATAGGGCCATTGGGGATAAGTCCTTGAGATTTTATTACCTAGGGTAATACATTTTTACTACTATCTTAGGCCGGTACTTCGTACAGCCTTATTCTCGCATAGACGTATATTATAAATAGGTTTATTCTTCTATGTCACTTAGCTATGGCCGAGAAGGGTTGACGTTAGGCAGGCAGCCAGCCGTAAAACAATCGCCGATTCTTTGCAAATATGAGTTTCGAAATCACGCGACGTCTTTTTCTGCTTATATCAATCTTGTTTATTTCAAGTATAAAACTGGATTGCGTACAGTTGGGTGGCAAAGAAATAAAAGATTAAAAAAGCAGTCAGGTAAAAAAGTAGGACTGCATGTGTGGCTAATTCGAGGATTAAACTAATTACATAGGATTACGTATTTGGTGCAAATGAAGCTAAAGGGAACTTTGAATCAATATTAGCCTCAGATACAAAATCCCAGGAGATCCAAGCCTCTGATAGCACTATTTCGACGTGTACGTACATCCTACAGGAACATTATATAAATAGGTAATTCAAAATTGATACTCACGTTTCATTTCACTCCCGCATATCCATATAAGCACATTTGAAAACACAAAACTCAACCATCAAAATCATAACACGAAAATTCACACAAAAAAACACTCGAGCGATTATAATAGCACCGCACACGATTATTTCTCGCTATCATATAACTAACTATAGGTTTTTATAAATGATAATACAAAAAATTTTGTTGTATAGTGATATTTTAAAAGATTTTAGTTAATAAACTATGGTTTTTTAGCAGTATTTGAGGAGCTAGATACGTCATACGTCCACACGCTACGAGTTTGGACACGAACTGACGTTGCCGGAGGAATTGGAGGGAAAACGCTTTTGCGCACTACGGGTTACTCGGTTCACAAATTGTTGGGGTAGGGTCCGAAAGCATAACTTCTATGCCTGATTTCGGTTTTTTTTTGTATGCGATTACTCAGTTAATGTAGTCATACACATAGCAACTAGCGCCCTCGTTCAATGGAACTATGTGGTGGATTTTGTATACGACAGTTCGACTTTTAAAATGTCCAAATTAATATCTAGGCGGATGTAATTTTTTGGACCTCTTCTACTGTGTGCTTTGGTACCTACCTACTTCGTATAAGCACAGTATTACAATAATACTATGGTATAAGTGCACCTATGTACGCATCGCTTTGCTTGTTGACCATTTATATACCTAACCTAAGCATTCTGGTCCAGCATTGTTTACTTTTTTCTTACCTAAATTTACCCCAATTTGCGGTAAGTTACCCCAGCCCGATCAGGACGCCGAGGCCTGCCTGTTTCCTGAGGTTTTTATTATTGTTGACCGCCGCCTCCCGTCGCCGCCGCCTCATCACCTTGCTGCCGGGGAAAAACACCGCCACCGAAGTTACGTTTTTTTTTTCATCTGGATAATTTAATATTTATCAAAGAAAACAGGATCAGTCGACCCACGACCTGTTATCGCGTTTTAATTTAATTACAGTATCTCATAGCTCTAAATTTTCTTTTATTTATTTCCTTAGATTTAATTTAGTTTGTTTTGCTTCTTTTTACTGAACCTGTCCACTTCTTGCCTGTAATAGGGGAAATTTCTCATTTATGATCCTACAGTTTTGGCTATCCCATTTCGGGAGCACCATATATATATAATATATATATATATATATATATATATATATATATATATATATATATATATATATATATATATATATATATATAGCCAAAAGACATATTATACACACAAACATATTATAGCTACCTACACAGGAGAACCCAAATTCAGATTTATTTGCATAAATGTGGGTAGGTACATAACAATGATATCATAACTGAAAACTTAGCTTCTGCATATTTGTCGAGTCTTTGGCATGCAAATGTTAGTGGGTTATAGGTAGATATTTAAAAGTTATAAGTTAATGTTAAGTTACTCCCAAACTCATGTCTAGCCTATTCATCAATTCGTGAGCCGTGTCTTGTTCAGCATAATGTAAAGCCAGTTTACTGGGTCCTGTACACACACACATACGTATACCTACATGATGGCGGAAATATAATGATGGGTGCGTTGAAAGATTAATTAGACGAGAAAGATAATTAAAAATAATTTAATAAAATAGTTATATTTTAGTTTTGATCACGTTAATAATATAATTGTCATATGATATCATTGTACATTTATTATGGTAACTAAGTATATAAAAATAGTAATTATATTACATTAAATTACGTTAAATATTTTCCTTTATTCGCACGGTGAAAGCGTAGGGGTAGGGCCCTATGGTGGGCCCTAAAAACAAACGGGGGCGTTTGCGATAGCAAAAATGAATCAGTGAATAATCATTATATTCACTGATTGCTTGAAAATATTATAGTCCAAGAGCCAGTGTTCCGCAAACTTACGGTATAGTAGCAAACTCCATATTAATGCCAGGTATACTTTTTCATCTGCCGTTGGTGTAGTTCCTTTGAGCGTGGCTGGAAGTCGATAAGCATAAATATTGACTTTCAAAACGTGATCGCAGCATGTCTGACGTTTTGATATCTTAAAATATAATATACATAAATAAGACAAAACTAGCCGCGTGGTGCCGGCAGAGAAGAGTTTGTACCACCCCTGCCTGCCCGTGGGTATCGTACGAGGCGATTAAGGGTTTCCGGGAGGTGGGCAGCAGCGCCTCCCGTACTGACAACATAGTCATAAAATCACACGGTCACCAACCCGCCTGCCCAGTGTGGTGACTATGGACTAGTGACCTGGGGGAGGCCTACGTCCAGCAGTGGACTGCAATAGGTTGAAGAAGAAGACATAAGACAAAACGGTACTTTACCACGTGAGACTTAATAGGCTAACTGGTGAAAAGTGGGTGTGTAATTTGCACACCTCTGCCCAACCTCCTTGGGGCATAATGGGCATGACCTTCGCCCATATTACTTAATCGTATCGGGTGCAATTACTGCGCGCGGGCCGTGCATATTGCTTGGTTGCTCCCTGGCTTCTCGCTCCTTACAAGACTTCGAGTGTTTGGACATTTATTTATGTACTTTTAACCAACGCTTTCTACTATACAGGGTGATTTTTGGTCGTCAACGTTCCCGAAAACTACGGAATCTCCTCATCATCACGATCATTTTTCTCCATGGAAGCATACCTGGGAAGTGTCTGGTTTCCAAAATATTAGGGTCCAAAGTTGAGTAAATAGACTGCGTTTTTCTGCATAAATGCACATAGACGCGCGTAGCAGGATTTTTTCACGAAAAATAATTAATATCTGTCTATAAAAAAACTAACATAAACACTAGACACTATAAATTTCGCACGATCAAGGAATTTAAAATTAAAAATAAAAAAAATTCCCAGCATTTTTTTTGGCATAAACTTACTTTATTTCATGTATAGAATACGTACCCTTCGTTAAAGGTGGCCACAAAAAAACATCCTCTATTGCTAAATCTGACTACATATTTCTATAACAGCAAAACTTAAGTAATAAAATGTAATGCTCCTGCTAAAGTATACATGTAATTGTTCCTACAAAATAAGTTATGTCTACTCGATGTCATATAAATATTGGTACTATCAAATGATAATTGTTAACAACAAATCAATTTGTAAGTTTATAGAGGTATTCTATTAAAGAGACCTAACGAACGCTTCTATCTTACATGAATTTGTACTGCTAGGAATTATATACATAAATGTACACTAGCTTAGTACTAAAATCTATGTACCTATTATTATTTAATAAAGACTTTTTGAAATTGAATTGAAAGTTGGATATTTGAACTTACGAAAAACCTGATACAACTCAATAAAATAAAATTGTAGGATAATACGTACAGCTATGTATGTAAGCTATTTTCGTAGATATTGTTGTATATATCTCCCGACAATAAGCATGGGCCGCTTCTGCCATTCCATGTGATCTGTTTTTGAAGATGAAACCTGAAATAGTCTTTGTGTAAAAAAAATTGATATACTACTCTTTAGGACAAATTAGCCTAGTGATCTATATACAGGGTGTTAGTGACAGCCAGGCAAATATTAATATGGTGACTTCAGACTATGATTCTGAGATGAAAACCAGTGGTAATTTTCGTAGGAAAATTCCAAAATTTTGTGGTTCGTTTAAGTAAGCCTTAAAACAAAATTTTTACATAGGGGAGAGTCCTACAGTACCGTCACCTTAAGGTTTATCAACCATAAAAACGAAATGCCTAAGGTTACATGCTCTCTGCCTCTTGTTATATATAAAGGAACTAATAAGCTATCAATAAAATGAAAAAAACTCAGGTATTTTAGAAATAATCAGTTTTATTATTATAATTAGAAAATTAGGAATAATCAGACTTTAAAAAATTGGCCTCCAGTACCGGCCACTTACGTTCTGGCTTAATATATATCCATTTACACTGAACAATAATCGCAAATATATTGAGTTGATAGCTCTGATATATTTGCACAAGCTTCATGGATCCAATCCTTACAATTTCCACACTGTATCCAATCCTCATCATGAGATTCAAGGCATAAAGGACAAATAGTCTCTTCATTCGGGTTGTGAGGAGCCATCAGGTTTTCGTTTTTATTTTTCTTGGATTTCTTGCTTACGTCTCGTCCTGACAGCAAACTCTTACCTTTTGTATTAGCTTTTTTTCCTGAAACTAAACTCTTACTTTTCTTGTTAACATCTTTTCCTGATAATAAATTCTTTTCCCGTTTAGCTGATTCAACATTCTCTTTATCTCCTCTTTTTTCTTCCAGCATTTTTTTGTATGGGGAGCTCGTTATAATTTCACTTCTTTCAGCTTTACGACGTCGTGCTGTAGCTCTCCTTTTCGAAGCATCAGGAACTGGTGAGATTTCTATAAGTGCAGCTTTAAACTCAGTGGATTTGTCTATTTCAGCTTCAGTTTGAGAGTCAGATTGCTGGAAACGGGCAATTTGAGGTTCGACATCAGCAGAAACAGTTTGATTCTCAGCTGAGGCTATTTGAGGTTCGGCGTCAGGAGCAACAGTTTGAGTCTCAGATTGCTTTGAAGTTGAAGGTCTTGGTTCTGGCTGCTGAGCGGATGAAAGTGAAGAATTCGATGTTAATTGACTCTCTGAAATATTGGTCATCTCTGAACTTATGAAATCTATGTCATCAAAGACATTTCTATCAAAGGGATGTATCCCAGTGCAGCGAAAGCCACTTACTGCAATATCCATTCGAGAAACTCGATTAAAAGCCGAAGCAACTAATCCTGCAATTTCGTATTCACTGATTCTAACAGCAGGATTTAATCGCATCCACAAATCACATGCATCATTGTAAGCAGATTTAAAAGGCTTCATTAACGTACGATCAAGTGACTGCAATTTATGAGTCGTATGAGGTGGTGTACTCAGCATGTGAACATTATTTTTCCTGGCAAATTCAATGACATCTAAGTCTTTATGACTGGCATGTCCATCAAGAATCAAGAGAACTGGATTCTCGGTCGTGGGATTAGAATATTTCACAAAGTGATGCATCCATTTAAGAAATAAATCAGCATTCATCCAGCCGTTTGGCTGAGCTTCACCTACACTCTCATTTGGAGCATTAATCATAAGCCTTTCATTCATGCGAGCCCGTGGAAATACGAAGAAAGGTGGTATGAACTGACCTCCAGCGCTCATTGCAAATAACAGTCACATTCTTTCCTCGTTCTGCCGAAGTCAATTTTCCAATTTGTCTTTGGTTTTTAGTAGCTAACACTTTGGCGTGTTTCTGTACAATGCTCACGCCAGTCTCATCGCAGTTCCATATTTTATAGGGAGTGAAATTAAACCTCTGCATCAAACTTTCAAGGCCTTCAAAAAATCGCTCAACCTGAGGTCTGTTGAATCCTACTGCTCTCATTAAACTCGTTGATTCCGCAGTCCGCAATGATAAGTCTCTATGTCTTTTCATAAAAGAATAATAGTAGTTTTTACCTGCCATTTTTTTCTCTTTATTAAACTGATGAGGTAATTTGAACTTCTCGGCCAGTTGAAAAGCGAGATATTGAAATTCTTGTTTGTTTAAGGGCATCAGCCTGTTTGCTAAGTCTTTAACATGTTCTGCTAATATGTCTTCGTGCTCAGGTGAAAAAGTATTGTGAAAACGACCCATAACTGGCTCAATGGACATTTCTTGATTATTATGAATAGCCTTGACTCGATCATTTAATGTTGTTCGTGGTACCTGACAGCGATCAGCGGCTTGACGTGCACTCATTTCATTACTCAGCACCAGTTCCACGGCTTTATGCATGTTCGCAGGATCCCAGGTACCCTTCTTTTTCTTTGTCGTGCCCTCACTTCGATCTTTTTCCATTTTTGTGTATCTGCAAGCAAGATAAATCCATTAAAAATCAACTTAAAAAGTGGCCGGTACTGGAGGACAATGTTTCGGCCGGTACTGTAGGAAACGAAATAAACAATATGTTCGATTACGGACAAATAAATAATGCACAACAGTTTATTTAAAATACGTTTTTGATAACCACATAAGTGTGTTATACATACCTGGTTTGATTGGTTTTAAAATAGTTCTCCAAACTCTAAATATCAGCCACTGAATTTCAGTTTCGGAGCGTACGTCCATTACGTGCAACACAATTCTTTGCACTGGCGGTGAACCGGTCGCGACAAGTCGGCGACGCTCGGGTCATTGCCTTCGATTAGCGTCCCGCTCAAATGGGGATAACGCTCATAGCGCCATCTATTATAAAATCAGAGAACTTGTAACTGGCCAGTACTGGATGCCGGCCGGTACTGTAGGACTCTCCCCTACATAATTTTAAAAAAAAAGTTGCTCTCAAAAAAGTTCAGTTAACTGAACAACCCCAAAGGAGAGTCAGTGATCCAACAGTATAGTATCACACAATAACCAATAGGCCCATTTAATTAGTCACAGGATCGCCCGATGTATCGATATATTGGCGCGGATAGCAAACATTGCGGATAATCAAATCAAAAATTAATTTCCTGTGAGTAATAACACTGTCGTATAACTCAAAACAATGGTACTTGTTCAGTATCTCAATATTTGCCTGGCTGTCACACACACCCTGTATATGTATACATACATGACTTACCTACATAATTTAGACAGTAGACCCGGCTGTGTTCTAAGGTCCAAAAGTCCACAGACACAATAAGCATAGCGGGAACAGACATAAATAAGAGTAATCAGTGACAAGTTGCTAGCTTAGCCTAACTAAGAGAATGCCCGGGTACCTTAGTCGACTCATCGAGCCCGGAAAGTGATGCAGCTGATGTAATCTAGTGTAGCCCAGAATCAGCATACTATACAATAGTCGCTGACATAGAGAGATAGATAAATTATTTATTGCACTATAAAAACTTTATACAAAAGCGAACTTAAAGACACATAGAACATAGAATTATCTTCCAGATAAGTTACCTACATATTGCTAGCTTATCAGAGAGAATGCTTTCTTGCTCTTTTAGTCGATTACGTAAAAGCAATAGCAAAGCCGAAGCAAAGCGATAGCGAAAATTATACAATATTCGCCTTGAAATGTCAAAGTTCCTTTGAAATTCATTTTACGTAATACGAATTTGACAAGTAATCAGCAATTTTTGTACAATATTCGCTATCGCTTTGCTTTTGCTAGTTAGGTAATAAGGGGGCCGGAAAGTGATGGAGCTGATGTATTTTAGTGAAGCCCCGCATCAGTACAGAACTTCATACGAGTAGTACAGCCCGTACAAAAATGGCGGCTGACATACATAGTAACGAGCGCCATCTTCCATTGGAACTATACGGTGAAACGCACTCTAATAGATCCTAGTACATATTTAATATTAATCACGGATCCCACAGTCAAACGGCGCAAGCAGTTTTGTGGGACGTTGTACCTAAAATGTATAAAGAATAATAAATAATAATAATAATACCTGATCACCTGCCATCCTATCAACGAAAGTAACGCATACATCTGCAGCACGCAGACCTGCCTCCAAGGACAAGGCAGCGAAGGCAGTCGCCTCCATCTCTATGTTCCTCACTCCGAGACTCATCAGCTTCTTGAGGAAGACCATCTTCTCGGCTTCGGAGTGGCTGCAGAACGGTCCGTCGCACGGTGGGCTGAAAAACGGCTTTCATAGACATAGGAATCAAAAGTGGCAAATACCGAATTTCTAATCGAATATCGCTTCTACTAGTTATTATCATATACTCAAATGATACTCGCATCAATCTGCACAAAAACAAAGGACTTATAATTTTTTTACGAAAAATTTGTATGAAGCTAGAATAAAAATTTAATTATCTCTTAAACGGCAAGGAAAACCGTAATATCCTTACAGGTAGTTTTAGTACTAATTATTTATGATTTTTTGACGTACTACAAATAACGGTTATCACTGCCGATTTTTTTTTAAAAATCATCAAAATATTTTTATTTATTTTTACATACGAAACGGTTCCTTTTCGTGTTTAAGTTGAGAAACACAGAATTTTAACAACGCAAAATATAAAATTAGCATCCCCTGTCTACTTCCAAAAGGGTAGGCAAAAGTTTATTGTACTTCCGCACTTAGACATCTATTTTCAGTGGGATATTCATCATCATCAGCCCATAACAGTCCACTGCTGGACCTGAGCCTCTCCCGTGGGAGAATGTTGCCATAATCTCCACGCTTGGCAGGCAGGTTGGAGATCGATGTAAAAGACCATAGTATAATGAAAATGCTGCTGCCCATTTTCTGGTCTATTGAGGCTCAGGCTAAACGGCGACTAATACAAGCGTATTAGTCGCCTTTTACGCCCCTGTGTATGGAGGGTTGGTGCTATTCTATTCTGCCGGACACCACACGGCCTCAGTGGGATATTGATCAACCAAAATAAGTTTTCAATTTTAGATACATTAAAAATACCATAAAGAATTGTTAAGTAATTGTTTAGTTTCATTGTAACTAGGTAAGTGATTAAGTAATTCTAATAATTTAGGCTTCTGAAGAGACTAAATAGGTGATTAAATAATTAGCAATATCGCGCAACAATGCAATCTTTGGACTGCATCACTTTTTTCTGATTAGCTAATGTGGTAATTAGTTGTGCTAATGTGTTATATTGTCGACTATAAGTTTTCTTTAGTACTTCTTTGAAAAGTCTAATGGGGGTAGTTAACTAATTATCGATTTTTTGCTATAAAAGGACTAAACTTTTGCTTTTAATTTAAATTGTTCACATCCGTGTAACTGTTAACACTAAATAATATTTGCTCTGTGATTTTAAATCAAATAATGGAAAGTTTAATCACCAATTTAGACTTGTTTGTTCTTCTAAAAGTGAGACTACTTCATTTAATCATGAAGTATTGTTTGGTGCACTTGTATCCCGCATAGGCGATTGCCTTTCTGTCGAAGATCAAGTAACTGTTAAAGAATTTTGTCGAAGGTTTACGCGAGCTGCTTTACAGAGGTGGCAGAAATCCAGCAGATTCCTTGATAATTTCAGAAGACTGTACGGAAATTGGCTGCAAGCAAATATTGATTGGCCAAGTTGTGTGCAAACTTTGGTTAATCGAGAAACTATTGATGATATACACACCATCTCTCAAGAACCGTCGACGTCATCGTCCGTTAGTGCAGTAACATCATCGTCTGTTGGGACAATGACAAAAAGGTCCCGAAAACCCTTTGAAGATCTAGGAAACAAACAGAAAAAGAGAAGATCTGATGACCATACAAGCGAAGATTCCAGTGAATTGGCCTATGCAGCTGCAGCACGTTTAAAAGAAGAAGGGCATGGAGATATCGCTTCAGTGATCGAATATATGATGAAAAATCCTGAAGCAGCGGCTACAATTAGTGAGACGCTTAAAAAACCAGTGAAAAAAGTGGTTTTTACAGCAGAGAAAGCGCTTGGATTGCTTCTTTCACTAAAACTATCAAAGTGGCAATATATTACATTGCGAGAGGCTGCCATTCGCGAAGGTGCTAATGATATATATCCATCTTACTACAAAGTGCAACAAACTAAGCTTAGTTGCTACCCTCCGAATCAATCAGTGTCAGTTACGGATTCATCGGCTCGAATTACACTTCAAGCTTTACTGGACATCACAGTGACGAGGATTCTTCAAAGTCTTTCTGACGATGTGCAAAATAAGCAGCTAAAGCTGATATCCAAGTGGGGATTTGATGGTGCCTCCAACCAAAGCCGGTACAAGCAGAAAATGGAGGGCGAGCAGGATGATTCCAGCATTTTTATGACCTCTTTGGTCCCACTAAAACTGACAGATGGAGATAATACTTTATGGACGAACCCAAAACCATGCTCAGCTTTGTATTGTCGTCCAGTCCAGTTTACTTTTGTAAAAGAGAGTGAAGCAGTTGTAATTGATCACAAAAGACAAATGGATGATGAAATTAAGGATCTTATCCCCACAGAGAGCAGTAATAATAACAGGGTGACTCATCATCTAATGATGACAATGATCGACGCTAAAGTCTGCACGTACCTTTCTGAAGCCAGATCAAACGCATCGTGCTACCTGTGCTTAGCAAAACCAACAGAAATGAACCGATTAGATGTTGTAACTTCGAAGACTGTGTGTTCTGACGTATATGAATTTGGTTTGTCATCCTTACACGCCCGTATAAATTGCATGGAATGTCTGTTACATATTGCGTACAGGCTTGACTTCAAACAGTGGGCAGCGAGAAGTAATGAGCACAAAGAAATGTTGCAGACAAGAAAAAAACACATTCAGGACAAATTTAAAGATGAGCTCAATCTGTTGATTGATATAGTAAAACAGGGCTCGGGAACCACCAATGATGGCAATACCGCACGAAAGTTTTTCGAGTTTCCAAATACAACTGCAGCTATTACCGGGTTGGATGAGGAGCTCATAAAAAGATTTGCTGTGATTTTGCAAGCAATAACATCTGGCGAGAAAATCGATGTGAACAAGTTCAAAGATTTTTCCCGCAAAACGGCAGAAAAGTACGTAGAATTATACGATTGGTACTACATGTCGGCAACCGTACATAAATTGTTAATACACGGGGCTGACATCATTGAGAAAAATGACATTGTGCCCATTGGGGCTCTCTCTGAAGAAGCCTCAGAGTCGCGAAATAAAGATTTTAGGAGGTTCCGGGAAAATCATTCGCGAAAAAGAAGCAGGCAAGATTCAAATCAAGATATTTTAAATATGCTTGTCATTTCCTCTGATCCCTTATTAAGTGCACAAAGGCCTAAGCTAGATAGTAAGAGAAAACTAAGCTTTTTTGGTGAAACTCTCGACTTAATCCAGTTTCAGGAAACTGAGTTCGAGTTTTTAGATGTAACTAACTTGGATTCTGACTCAGAATTGGAATCCGACAACGAGAATGATGAAAATTCGTAATATAAGAAAAATATACTTCTTTTCTTTCTTTCTTTCTAATGTAAAAAAAAATACGAATTTTCATCACTCTCATTTTTCAATTTTTTTTATTAATTATGTAAGATTACTGTACTATTTGGTTCAATTATAATTTAATTGAATATTTTGTATAATTAAGAACATTTTTGTAACTTAAAATAAACAGCATTTTTTTATATTTTTCTTGTTTTATACCTATAAATTCATATCATTTGAGTTAACCACATTCATAATATCGATTTTCTTAAGTTAGACAATAAAGGGAACCGTTTCATATGTAAAAATAAATAAAAATATTTTGATGATTTTTTAAAAAAAATCGGCAGTGATAACCGTTATTTGTAGTACGTCAAAAAATCATAAATAATTAGTACTAACACTACCTGTAAGGATATTACGGTTTTCCTTGCCGTTTAAGAGATAATTAAATTTTTATTCTAGCTTCATACAAATTTTTCGTAAAAAAATTATAAGTCCTTTGTTTTTGTGCAGATTGATGCGAGTATCATTTGAGTATATGATAATAACTAGTAGAAGCGATATTCGATTAGAAATTCGGTATTTGCCACTTTTGATTCCTATGTCTATGAAAGCCGTTTTTCAGCCCACCGTGCGTCGGTTCTGGCTTGACCTGATGGTATAACAAATTTTGATACGTAATAGCCGCAGCCCGCGACATAAGATTTCCCGTCGAAATTTTGGGATTAGGAGCCTAAGTTACTCCTTATTACATCAGCTATCTGCCAGTGAAAGTTCTGCCAAAATCGGTTCAGCCGTTTTAAGGTAAGCGTCCACATGTCGGTATCGTAAGCAACGGACGCATTGCACGCAAAGGATCGTTGTATTCTTTATATAGAAACGCATATAAGTGCGTCCACCTGTCCGCATCGTACTCATCGCACATCGGCAATGCCGACACCGTTGCTCCGAGAGGCAACTTTTGCGATGCGTGCCGATGACGTCATACGGAATGCCGATCAGTGGACGCACGCTCGCTCTGCATCGTCGGCCATTTGCATTAGGTGTTTATCGTGTCAGCAATTTTTTAGCTTTTTTACAATTCTTCCTCTTCTAAGAAACAAGCTACAATGACAAATTGTTCTTCATCGCTTCATTCGTACGCTACCGATACAGTGGACGCAATATGAAAAATTAATGCGTTTGATGCGATCCGCCCGCTGCGTCCGATGCCGACCTATGGACGCTTAACTTTAGAGATCAGCCGGAGCAAACAGACGGAGAGACCGATAGACAGACAAAAATTGTTAAAAGTACCTTATATTTTGGTATGTATATATATATATATATATATATATATATATACAGGGTATTTTTTGGTCGTCAACGTTTTTGAATACCACGCATTCTCCTCATCATCACGAACATTTTTCTCCATGGAAGCATACCTGGGAAGTGTCTGGTTTCCAAGATATTGAGGTCTAAAGTCTACTTATCAAGTTGCATTTTTTGGCAGAAATGCATGTAGGCATGACTAACAAACATCTTTCCCGAAGAAACGTTGGTTAAATTCCAAACATTTCCTATCAAAAATCCAAGGCAAAAGTTACAGCGCGCGGTGGGTAATGCTACGAGTAGTTCTACTCTAGCTTCTCGCGCGAAGCACACTACCTAGGCTAACCTAGAAACCTACACTAGGCTACACTGGCAGCAACAACCAACACGAAAAATCCAGCTAGACAAAACTACTACTTTGTTACTAACACAAAAAAGTTAGTTCTTATTATTAATTAAGTAGGTACCTACCTACATTTAGGATCGTATTCTTAGTGGAAAAGTTCGAGGACACACAAATGAGAGATGGTGCACAATACCTACTAGGTATGACAGGAACGTGGTTCGCTAGCGATCAGCTGATTGCCCGGTCGGGCTCTTGCCGGCTATCGATCGAAACTTCTCCAGTTTCCAGTGTCTATTTCTTACTAATCATCATAACATACAGCAATAACCTAGCTAGGTAGGCACACTAACTTGAAAGTACAGTACGTACAGTGTAAATTATTAATAATAGTAGTAGGTACTATTGACTACCTACGCGATACGCGGGAAACATCCTTAATTTAGGCTCTTTCGAGCTAACTAAGCTAAGTTACAATCGAGTAAGTAAGTAGGTAAGTACCTTTTCTAGGACAAAAATCACGAATCACAAACTTCTTCATCAATAACTTCTTCAAGTTTAATAAAATGACGAAGTCACACATAACATAAATAACGGAAAATTAATTAAACACCATTGTCAAAATTAACGTAACAACAGAAAGAAATTCGTCTGTTTTAGCATTTAGGTATCGAAATCCGAACGCTACTACGCTAGACAGTGGCACGTGTAACGCTGCCCGCCCTTGAACCTGTACGCGAACTCGAGCGGTATCCTTTGACCAGCCGACAAGCATCGCGCGCGCGCCATCTCTCGCACATTTACCGAGACTAATGTTCAATACATTAGTTAAGATATGGTTCGTTTAGGTACCTACTCAAGCTTCAATCACATTCTATTTAAAAATAGCTGTTATGCTAAAGACACACCGTACCAGCGCGTAGGTAGATACCTAAATACCGGCTACTTAGGTACTCTCTCTAGTAATAACAAACAACACGAAACCTAGGATAAAACAAAACCGACAAACGTAAGTAAAGTTTAATTACTTATTACAATACTCCGTGATTATTATAACCTACACTTGTATTTTTTGAGGAAACCTTTGGTAGTATGTAGTATGTAATGGTACTTTAGGTATTTAGCTTGTCCGTACTTTGTTTTCAATGAATGAATGCGATTGAAGTTTGAATAACACAATCAACATCCTTGATCACAATAATCAAAAACTTCTTCAACCTTCTAAAATCGACAAGTCACATGGCACACCACACGGTCTGTGTATTGCTACGGTATAATCGAAGGAAATGCAGCGTTAGCTCTTCGTGAGTACACACACAGCACTTTAAGCAATCAAAAGACTTCTGAAATGCAATTCCTTGCACAATCTTTAATATTGATAATGTCCTAAAATACTAAATCGAGTAAACACAAACCTAGTTGGATGAATTTTTGTGCGCGCCGCTGCACAGTGGGCTAGGATTGAAAAAATGGGAATTACGGATCGAAGTGTGCGAATCGCATCGAATTTTTTTCTGTGTACTCATTTTATCAAAACAAACAACTTTTATTTGAAAAACTTTTCTAAAAAAGTTCATTTTCAAACTTAAAAAAAGATTGAATTTTTTTTGTATGGGGTAAAAGTGTTAGCAGTGGCGGTTTATAAGGGTTAAAGTAGAGTTGACGGCCGACATTTCATGCCTTGAATTTATGTTGTAAGTCTGCCGCCTTGGGCTTCACGTGACCTAGAACATCGCCATACAAAATGTATGGGGACCATTGACTTCAATCTTTTGTTAGCTGTTGTGGTTAGTGGGCGTGTTAGAAAAGATGACGGCAAATATTTTATGCTTTGGAGTCTACTTAATAAGTCGTCCGCCTTGACGTCCACAGGAGTCCCACAGGAAATTTCCCATACTAAATGTATGAAAAGTATCGACTTCAGCAAATGTTGGCTATGGCGGCTAGTGGAAGTCATGGAAGAGATGACGGCTGATATTTGGTGCCTTGCAGTCTCTGTAATAAGTCTGCCGCCTTGGCCTTGACAGGACTTAATAGTTCCCCAATAATAAATGTTGTATGGGAAGCATCCATTAAAATGTAATGTTAGCTGTCATGGCGGTTAGTGAGAGTTATAGAAAAGGTGACGGCTGACATGTCGTGCCTGGGAGTCTACTTAATAAGTCCACCGCCTTGCCCTCAACAGGATTTAGAAGTTCCCCATACTAAATGTATGGGGAGTATCGACTTTATCAAATATTGGCTATAGCGGCTAGTGGAAGTCATAGAAGAGATCTACTTTAACCCTAACTAACCGCCACTGCTAACACTTTTACCCCTTTCGATATTTACAGTATTTACAGTATTTACAGTATTATATGCATCTAGTAAAAAGTGGTTATTTTTATATTACAAACAATACAATTTTATTTATGTACTTATAGATTAACCAAATTAAACGAGCTATAAATTACAACAACGCGGAAATTGACAGCCAGTAGTTAAATACAGATGATTAAAGCTACCTCTATAAAAATCATCAGCAGCGAAAGTTCCACCGACGTAAGACCTGAAGCCGTCGCTTGCCCTCGTCATGGAGTGTACCTCTTGAGCCAATCTCCGGTCGAATAGCGCTGGTAGCTTCTTCACTACACCCATTACTGGCTAGAAGAAAACCAAAGAATTCTTAATACATACCTACCGTACTATATTATGTAATGTTGTAAAATTGTCACTTAGCTCATGCCTCGGAAAGAGCGTAAAATCATCGGTCCTGCGCCTGATCTCTCTCCAGTCGTGTCGACTTTCCGTCCCATTGGACTATGAGAGTAACGGAATAGAGAGTTCAATATGAACAATCTTCGTAGAGATTGGTCGCCTTGGCCGAAATACGGTCGGAGATCATCATGAACATCACATACACATGGCTGTATTCCATAAACCAGAACAGCAGGATCACGAAGAAGATACCACAACCACGCTTAGCGGGACCAAATATAAAAGATCAGTGACAATTTGCAAGCTCATCATAGAACGGCCTTGAGTTCCTTTAATTACATGCATGGAAGGAGATGCAGTTGATGTATTCTAGTGCGACCCCATGATGGGTTAACTAGAAATACAGGATCACGAAGGAGCTGAAGTATTCTAGTGAAGCCCCACGTCAGCTTATTACATTACAGGGACACTTTTACGGCTATTACCAATACTTAGCATCATCAGCCTGTTGCAGTCCACTGCTGGACGTAGGCTTCCCCCAGGGCATGCCACAAGACTACAATGGGGGTATTTGCCCATAGTCACCACGCTGGGCAGGCGGGTTGGTGACCGCAGTTTGTATTTTGGACTATGTCAACACGGGAGGCGCTGCTGCCCACCTCCCGGAAACCCTTAATCGCCTCGTACGATACCCACGGGCAGACATGGGGTGATACGAATTCTACTCTGCCGGAACCACGCGGCTAACCAATACTTAGCATACATACTAAGTCGTATGTCTTCTCAAGAACCCCGTTGACTGCAAACGAGGATATGACAACAGAGCCAGGGTCGAACCCCAAACCACCACTGGTGCCTATCCTGAAGATGATGGGGTTCTTCGCTTTTGCATAGTACAGCAACTTTATGACCTCTTGATATACAACTGTCATTGAGGGTATTCCTATGCCGTGCTGCAATAAAGAAAGAGTACCTACTTATATACATAAATAAAATATGATAAAATAGGTTTTTATTTAAAGATTCCTTAATTCCTTCTAACTCTAAATTCCTTAATCGACTCTTACGACATGTACGAAAGGAGATGGAGCTGATGTATTCTAGTGTAGCCTGTTTGTCTCTCCGTTTGTGCACGCTAATCTCAGAAACGGCTGAACCGATTTCGATGCAGTTTTCAGGAATATATTGTGACAGGTCCCACTTAACATATAGGCTACCTTTTTATCCCAGGAAAATGTTTTATTCCGAATAATTTCGACATTTTGTTTTTTCTGTAGTCAACGCGGACAGAGTCGCGGGCGTCCACTATCTATCAATATATCACTATATGTTTGATATATATAGATAACAAAAAATGCATTTGCCTTCCAATACGAGTACATAATTAAGTGGATAACCTTCATGACCCTCTATTATAATCAAACAACACTGGTGCAACAAGAATCTATAAATGCATTAGATAACATATCGATCGACGATGGCCGATTAATGGATTACTTTGTTATAAATATGTTTTAAGAAATGAATTATTAATAATTTTATAAATTTTTTTTCATCTGAGTGGGACTCGAACCCACGATCTCTAGAGTCCGTGCAGTGCTCTGACTTGTATGCCATTTAATTTTGCATACAATATATACAGGATGTCCCAAGAAATAGTGTCAAGCGGAAGTCCAAGGACAGAATACCCCTAGGGGTACCCGAATTACCCCCATGTATGTTCCGCGACTTTTTGTAGTTTTCGAGATATGATTTTTTTTCATATTTTTTTGTTAAACCTTGGCTTATTTAACATTATTGGTCACAGAGACATCAATTGTTGAGATACAAGCTTGATTTTTTTTTCTGAAATAGGTGAACAGTAGCACTTGCAAAAACAAAAGCAATTGTGAGCCGATATGCTACTATTAAGCCATTAAAAAAATGTTGAATCCTAAGTTTGTTAAAATGTTTAAATTAAAGATCTCTTTTGAAACGATTTAAAAAAAATCTTATCCCAAAAATGTCTCCAAAATTATTTTTAGAAACTTTCCAATTTCGTCAGCTATTTGCCATGTAAATTTGATTGAGCTATCTCCACGACTTCATACTTGAAAAAATGTTTGAAACACAGTAAGTCGAAAAAACTTAATTAAAAGATTGGGCCGAATAAAACTAAAAAAAATGTTATTATTAATTGTTTATTATTAAATCACAAAAAGTTTTCGAAATGTCGCCCTTCCTGCTCGATACAAATTCTACATCGCCTTAAAAAAATTCTTGTAGTCTACAAGACCATGTTAACAGGTCTATTGCGTGACGTCACTCAATACACGGGGCAGTTGAGCTGTAAGGGTGATTATGAGTGCAATTCTCGGAATTTACTACCTGAGTTGCGGCAAGGCAAGGGAAGCGTGAGGTGAGGGAGCGGGGTTAGCGTTGGTCCATTGTGTTCGGCGGCTACCGGTCAGTTGACCATTTGCTTGCATTTGCGCCCGACGTTACTTCTTTACTAGCTCCTTTGTGATTATTTGACGAACTTTGCTTTCTTTACGGACTTTGGTTGCATATCGATTGGCTTTTGTGTGGTGTTACGAACTTTCTTAGACGACTTTGGCTTTCTCAACGGACTTCGGAGTGCACATCAATTGGGATTTCTAAGCGCAATAAATTGGTGAGCTATGTCTTTCTCGTCAAGAGATTATGCGCTTATGCATTACTTTTATGGCTATGCAAAAGGAAATGCTTCGGAAGCGGCTAGATTGTACAGACAGCAGGTACAAAACAGTGGTGAACCTCAGCCTGAGACTTGGCCTGATCATCGTACAATTTTGCGAGTCCATAATAGTTACATGGAAGGTCGCCTACCAGGTAGAAGACCCGGGCGTCCATCACAAATGCATGACCCAGATGTGGTCGATTCAGTGGTCGAAGAAGTGGCAAGAGACCCATCAGTTAGTGTCAGAACCATAGAACGCCGCACCGGAATTCCAAAATCAGAAGCACATCGGATACTACAAAAAGGATTTCACCCATATCATGTTCAAAAAGTTCAGCAGCTTAAGCCCGAAGATTATCCGAGAAGGGTGGCGTTTTGTCAAGAAATGTTGCGGCGTCAAGCTGAAGACGCAAATTTTTTTAATACGATTTTGTGGACCGACGAATCTCATTTTAAACGATGTGGAATTTTCAACATTCACAATTATCATTCTTTGAGCATTGAAAAACACATGACACGTGCCTCCAATTTTCAAGAACAATTTAGTGTGAACTTGTGGTCAGGCGTCTTAAATGGACAGCTGATTGGCCCCTTTCAACTGCCTGACCGATTAAATGGCGAGTCCTACTTGGAATTTTTACGGCAAGATCTCGACGGTCTTTTAGAAAATGTAGACCTATTAACGCGTAGAAATATGATATTTCAAAACGACGGCGCTCCATGTCACTTCGCGAGGATTGTCAGACAACATTTAACCGAAAGGTTTGGAGACAAGTGGATCGGCCGTGGGGGGCCCATTGCCTGGCCGCCACGGTCTCCCGACTTAAACCCCATCGATTTCTTCGTTTGGGGGTATTATAAAGAATTAGTTTACGCCAAGGATATCAGAAACATAGCGGAACTACGAACAAAACTAAGACAAGCAGAAGAAACAATAAAAAGCAACAGGGTAGCGTTCTTACGACTAAAAGAATTTTTTTTAAAGCGATGTAGAATTTGTATCGAGCAGGAAGGGCGACATTTCGAAAACTTTTTGTGATTTAATAATAAACAATCAATAATAACATTTTTTTAGTTTTATTCGGCCCAATCTTTTAATTAAGTTTTTTCGACTTACTGTGTTTCAAACATTTTTTCAAGTATGAAGTCGTGGAGATAGCTCAATCAAATTTACATGGCAAATAGCTGACGAAATTGGCAAGTTTTTAAAAATAATTTTGGAGACATTTTTGGGATAAGTTTTTTTTTTTAATCGTTTCAAAAGAGATCTTTAATTTAAACATTTTAACAAACTTAGGATTCAACATTTTTTTAATGGCTTAATAGTAGCATATCGGCTCACAATTGCTTTTGTTTTTGCAAGTGCTACTGTACACCTATTTCAGAAAAAAAAATCAAGCTTGTATCTCAACAATTGATGTCTCTGTGACCAATAATGTTAAATAAGCCAAGGTTTAACAAAAAAATATGAAAAAAAATCATATCTCGAAAACTACAAAAAGTCGCGGAACATACATGGGGGTAATTCGGGTACCCCTAGGGGTATTCTGTCCTTGGACTTCCGCTTGACACTATTTCTTGGGACATCCTGTATATGGAGGCGTAAGTTCGATCCCAGTCACGGGCCTGTACCAATGAATTTATTTCATGTACAGATTTTAATGTTGTAAAATTGTCACTTAGCTCGTGCCTCGGAAAGCACGTAAAACTGTTGGTCCTGCGCCTGATCTCTCTCCGGTCGTGTCGGCTTTCCGTCCCATCGGACTATGAGAGTGAGGGAATAGAGAGTGCATCTGTGTTTGCGCACAGACTTGTGCACTATAATATGTCCTGCGTACCTGGCCAATCTCCGTAGAGATTGGTCGCCTTAGCCGAAATACGGTCGAAGATCATCATCATCATCTTAATGCAAAAGCCGATATTTTAGGTAGCCGTACCTATGCATGCATGGCATGGCATAGGCTAAGAAAATGTTGCATTTTTAGAAACCATAGTCAATCAAAGGATGAAATTTCAGCCTTTTGGGATAGATTCATAAAGTTCAGTCATCTCTTATAATATATACCAGGGTGCTTAGGCAATGTAAAATCGTAAGATATCGACATTCGTTGTCGCACACTCATTAGCTATTAGCGACGAACGCGCGAAAACGGAGCAAACGTTGTAAGTCGAGAAATTATATTACTTTGTCTAGGGCCCCTGATAAATTCAAAAAATTATCCGATATTTACAAAATTGAAGCTAATACGAGTATGTGCTTTTACTTACATTCACACTAAGTACTGGTCCGATCTTATACATTGCGTAACGCAAGGAATGCTCAGTCAAATTCGGTAGCTCATCGCGAGGCAGGTCCAAGATATCACGTATGTAGTACGCGAACTCCTTCATGCGATGCTCGGTGCCTCCCATGCAGACGAACTAGAACACACACGCGTAACTAAACAGGAACTATTAGGTTCGTTATACAGGATGTTTTTTTGTGGCCACCTTTAACGAAGGGTACGTACTCTATACATGAAATAAAGTAAGTTTATGCCAAAAAAAATGCTGGGAAAAAAAATTTTTTTTTTGAAAAAAATTTTTTAATTCCTTGGTCGTGCGAAATTTATAGTGTCTAGTGTTTATGTTAGTTTTTTTATAGACAGATATTAATTATTTTTCGTGAAAAAATCCTGCTACGCGCGTCTATGTGCATTTATGCAGAAAAACGCAGTCTATTTACTCAACTTTGGACCCTAATATTTTGGAAACCAGACACTTCCCAGGTATGCTTCCATGGAGAAAAATGATCGTGATGATGAGGAGATTCCGTAGTTTTCGGGAACGTTGACGACCAAAAATCATCCTGTATACATATATACATGTTTTATTACTTTGTTTTCGCCGTGAAACATACAAACTACGATGTTCCCAAAATGGTTTAGCTAGAACTAGAACCAGACCTGCAGTTCCCAAAGAAAATCCTACAGCCACGTTTAGCACATCAGAGTAGATGCAAAAGATCAGAGACAAGTTACTAGCGTAATAGATCAAGAGCAGATGTTTTAGTCGATTCTTACAAGTCGAAAATCTTTTAGCTTTACTTTATTTAGGTTCTAAGCTAAAGCTAGAAGATTTTCGACTTGTAAGAATCGACTTAGATGGTCTGATTTTTCCAATCATATCTGAAAGAAAGACAGCATCTAAAAGCACAGGCTATTTGACCATTAGAAAAATTGGCCTTAAATATCAACACCTACAAGTATCTACAGTTATTTTATCTTATTTATGGGAGTTTTAAAGGAACATTTCACATGTCTGCACCATACAGACAGAGGTCATGGTTTTACATGCGTAATCCCGTTATAATATAAATAAATATTCACACACTACACAATACATTAACTTAGTCCCACATTAAGATCCTTAAGGTCTTGTGTCGTGGGTACTAAGCACGACGGCATAGTAAGCATGACCATAGAGTGGAAGAGATTACCTTCACATCCCCGAACATGGCAGGAAAGTCACACGTATCAGTGGCCATACCGAGGTGGTACAGCACATCTTTATCCAACTTCTGCACTTCTTTATTTGTCAACTGTATTGTGCCATCGTCGTTTCTAAAATTAATAGGTTGGTATAGAAAAGCCATAATGTTTAAACATCTGTAAGTACAAAATATGCTACTATGAATATGTTATTCTATTCTATAGGTTTATCCCAAATAATCATTGTCAAAACTATAATTATAAAATTATTAATAAAGAAATGGAAAAAATTCTTCACCCGGGTGGGAATCGAACCCACGACCTCTGCATCCGTGCCAGTGCCGTGTACTATAATTGTTCCTCCCTCTTTTAATCGCTTTGTCTCTTTTCCTCGCCGCTGAGCGCGGTCCGCGCTGAGTTTTTCTCGCGTTCCCAACCGACCGAGTTCCCAACCGACCGCGACGCCAGACCCTTGCTCGACAGGTGTGTTTCGTGTGTGACAAACCGACATACCTTAACGAAGTGCCTCTAAACCTAAAAGTGGACTATAGTGAAGTACCAGTGCAGAATACCTAAATTGGATTGAAGCAAACCTAAACCCTACGAGATTCCGCGCGGAAGAAGAAGGAACACGGAGCCTACAAGGTACTTGACATTACCTATTTCACTTTGACGCGACGCGACCCCCTAAATCCCTAAACATTTTCCAGGCCCAGCCCCCTGCCTAAATAATCATACACACAATAAAATTTGCGAACATAATTTATTTGATGTCAAACTACCGACAATATTATAAATAGAATTTCGGGAATATATTCAACCTTAGTTACACCTTATTACATGAGCTATCTACCACTGAAACTACCGTCAACATCTGTTCAGCCGTTTCAGATATTAGCCGGAACTAACAGACAGATAGATAGACCGACAGACAGACCAAACATTTTTATATTACTAACAGGCACATGTTTTTTTATGTACTTATAGAAGACATGATCCCTTTTCAGCAGAGATGGTGCTACCTTACGTTCCAACGGATGGTGTCCACGATATCAATAAATTTAAATGGTGGATATCAAACGCATCTTTAGAGCAATGTAGCATAGTGATCACATAAATAAGCCCCGGGTTCAAATCCCGGTAGGAGCAAATGGTGGATCTGTGAAACGGAGATCCTAACAAACTTGACATAGTTAATATCCAAGGTCCGTTACTGTCATATCGCGGCCTTAATCCACGACCAAAAAGTGTTACCAAGAAGGGTGTTATTTTAACGTATGCTTCAATAAAAACAATACGAGTAGAATGAATGTTTGAACCGCGATTTTGATCTCGATCTCTACTTTATTGGATGTAAGATAAAAATAATAGTTTATACATACCTATAAAACTAATTATTTTTATTAACTCACTTCGGATATAGAGATCCTGGATTATATTTCCTCCACACAGTCCTGCAATTATCATAATGGGCTCCGAACTCCTCACCCTGAATAATAAAGTCACAATCGCACATATTCCACTACTATACCCGACGATGACCCACTTAATATTGTGCTTTAGTTGTTATATATACCTACTAATATTATTTACATGTAGTTATCTAAACGCAGTTATCGCTCCAATACCGACGCGCAAGTGATCAGTTTCCGTAGTAATTTGTTTTTAACTCTTTAGGGCATTATTATAGATATTTAGCTCTTCTGAGATTACAATGATTACGTATTGACAGCATTGCGCGATACGCCGCATGAATTACAGAAAATGTATTTTAAATTTTGCTAAAAGTGGGTTAGTTAATTGAAATCGTAGTGGATCTGCAGCCAGCTAGCTGCTGCTCTTTGAGACTCTCATGGAAACGTGCAAGGTTGTCCAGAGATTCCTGGAGGAGATAGATCAACTCAAGTAGAGCACCCGCATCTTCATGCAAAATAGGCGCTGAGGCGTCCAGATATAGAAGACCCGTACTATTCACTAACCAGATTTATTTTACTTCTAACTAAAGCTTCCATAATATACCTAGACAATTTCATGATTTGTTAATCTTAATGTAAACTATTTACATTGCAATATAATTAATGCCCTTGTGTTACACACTGTAGACATAAGATATAGCCTATTTTCTTATGTTTTCAAATACGGAATGAAGCCTACTTGATGGCTGCGGTCAAAATATGAAAAATAATTGAAAATCATTCCTGTCATTTGTGGATAATCCATTTTTAGATCGATATGTTTTTGTAAAATTATTTACCGTTCCCTTTTCTGATTAGATTATAATTTTTGATTTATGTATTTTTATTCACAGTGATATTTTTTTTAGATTTAGGCTTTAAATAGTTAAATCATGCCCGAGTGAGTATTTACGAATTTTTGGTGATTTTTTTGAATAATTGTAGATAATCACATGTTTAATGGAATGTGGCCTCGAATCAGAGTGGTTGCAACATAGTGCTAGGCAGGAGTGTCTAGCCGATAGCCTAGAGGGAAAGTTGATATGCAGACCGAGAAAACCTAAATGAAAGCATACGGAATATTATGAATGGAATTGGTGAATTAATTTAAGTTTCTCCGCACGAAAATAAACGATCAAGCAAGTCAAAAACTTAGGACTCTGGTTACTTTACATTTAGCAACTTTTTAGGAAACTCTAGGGCGACAGCTGCCCTTTCCTGCCCTATTGGCGATGCCCTTGGTTCCGAGGTAGACCACAGCGAAGGTGGTGGACAGTCACCAAAGGACTTGTCAAACAATGTCAAGGTGAAAAGAGTGGTTGGCCTTTGCCTAGCAGTGGGATGATGTAAAGTAATGATTATTTATTTGATTTATGATTATTAAAAAGATCAGAATTGCGAATTGCTTACGTCACAAATACGAATATACCTGATATATCGCACTATATTATGGTCGTCTAAAATCTGTCTCGAAACTACTTGCTTCGTATTCAATAACCCATCTATCTTATAAGACATCTATCCATGAGAAACATACAGAAGAAATGAATATATACCTTTGTCATTCAAAAGGTGTGTTCCCTGCCCCGCTGCGGATCCCTGTGCACCGTCAGCCGGCATCAAGTGTGGTCCTCGAGACGGCGGCCTCATCGATGGCAAGCAGGAGCATCCCTGCCCCTGCCATAGTTGCGCTTGCGGCCAGCCTTCTCGCGTCAAACCAGTAAGTTTCCTAATGCTTCTATTTAACTAAGTTTAGTTTTTTGTGATATCTGAACAATTCTTATTCAAATGCTGTTGTTGTTGCTCCGGTCTAATGTGTTGAAATTCATGTACCTTCAAAGCACAAAATGCAGTAATTGCCTAGTTATCGTCTAGTAAACAAACATAAACCTCGAAGGTTGGATTTGCCCATTTTGTAATTGTTTCAAATTGGGATTTAACATAGCTGTGGCATGACCTAAGTGCATCAATTACAAATTACACAAAATTTTGACTCACCTGACTTGAGGAGTTAAGTGTCACCTAGATGGACCAGAAGGCTTCCACAGTCCTTCGCCATCCCGTTCGGTCTTGAGCTTCACGTTTTAATTCACTCCAAAGCTTCCCTACGTTCTTCGCTTCTGCGATGATAGTCCGTCACCGCTAGACCTGCTTAAAGCATTTAGAAATTGGGTTTACCAATAGCTGCCTACTTTAATACTAAATCTCTCCATACCTTCCTCAGTGCTACAAACAGCCGCGCATTCCCGACTCATACGCCCCTCGACGCTGCTACCTCCGACCCACCGCGCCAGTGGAGTGCTGCACCACATACAAGATGTCGTACCTCCCTGTCGACGGCTGCAAGAACTTGCGAGGGGTGCCCAGGAAACCTCCTCCAAACCTCGTGCCCAGCTGCGAGCCGATGGAAGGCTGCACTGTGCAAAGGGTATTTGTTTATTAACGGACAAAAGTCCCCTTCGGCGGTAGGCTCACCCTTTACCACGTGGAACTCAATAAGCTAACTGGTGGAAAGTGGGTGTGTTATTTACCCAATTTCTGTCCAATCTCTTTGGGGGATAATTCCGTGCTAATGCATATCTTTAGTAAAAAATACTCGTACCTACCTACATCAGCTGCATTACATTCTGTGCATGTCGTAAGAATCGCCTACGAACTCGGGTATTCTGCTAGCAACTTGTCACTGATCATTTATATCTGGGCCCTTTGTTAAATGTGGATCTAGGATCTCTCTTATGATCCTGCAGCTCTAGCTGGCCCAGTTCGGGAACACAGCCGTGGCCGTGTAGGCAACTATGTATATGTATCTATTAGGTACAGACAAAAGTATCATAACCTAAATTTCAAATTCTTCTTGAAACATGAAAAAAACGTTTAAACTAAAAGGTGCACTTACTTGTTGTACCTATATATCTACACTATCTGTAAGCAATATAGATTGCATCAAACTTACTATTTCCATACCATTGCGTTGTCCTAAAGCCCTATCTCCAGGATTGTCTTTGCAAACTTTTGCATCACTTTGTCCTAGGCCCTTCTCTGGGTAAACCTTTTGCTGTTAGAAAACTTTCTTATAAAAAACCCCCATTTTCCCCAGCTGTCCTTCCTGCCAAACCCGGTGTGCGTGACGCAGCCAATCCGGCCGTGCCACCACGATATGTGGGGTCAGGGCCCGATGCAGAACATCACCACGCAGAGGCACGACTACGTGCCCAAACCTTGTGTTTTGAGGGAGAACTTTAAGCCACCGGCAAAGTTCCATTGCGTTGAACAACCTTTTGAGAGTAAGTGCCATTATATCCACCTGAATCTTGAATTCTATCGGTTTCAGTTACTCCATTCAGATAAGTTAATCTTCATGGACTCTATTTTCTGCATATCCGTGTTCTTTACCGGATCTTTCTTTATTCGTGTATAAAATTATTTAATTCCTCAGCTCTGAAGCTGAAGTCCAGTTGCGGTTGCGGTTCGGCTGGGTTTTTCTACCACCAAATACTGACAAAAGGGGGTAGATAAACAAATGCAACGAAATATAAAGTAGTAGATAGTGATACAAACATGATCATAATATTGTATAATTATACCTACCTACTTACACTTTTATGATCATGTTTATACTCGTAGTAGGTACTTACCTACGTACTTTTAATTAATAAGGGATTAGGTAACAATAAAATTGTATTCCTCTTCCAGATCGCACGATCAACAAGCTGTCCTATCTGCCCCCGGATAGGATCGAGCTGACCAAGTCATTCGCTCCGGAAAGATGTTACGAGAAGCCTGCCGCCAAGATGGACGCCTGCACCACTCACAAACTCAGTTATATGCCAAATCCGGTATGATTATTTTGTGTATAGCATTGGACACCATTAAATTTTGGATACCGCGGGTATTGGCAAAACATTGCAAATGCACTGTACCCCGTGATCCATCATCATCATTTACAGCCCTGGGAAGTCCACTGTTGGACATAGGCCTCTCCAACAACCTCCACTCCAACCAGTCGGAAGCAGCTTGCATCCAACTGACGCCCGCGACCTTGGCCAAGTCGTCCGTCCATCTCGCGGGTGGCCTTCCCACACTGCGTTTTCCGATACGTGGTTGGTATTCACTGTAGAACTTTCCGGCTCCATCGGCCATCGGTTCTTCGATCTATGTGCCCTGCCCATTACCACTTCAGCTTTCTGGACCGTTTAGCTATGTCGGTGATCTTTGTACGTCTGCGGATCCCCTCACTTCTGATTCGATCACGCAGAGGGATCCCGAGCGATATAGCTCTCTCCATCGCTCGCTGTGCGATCCTGAGCTTCTTTATGAGGCACACAGTTAGAGACCAGGTCTCGGCACTGTAGGTCATCACCGACAGCACGGACTGGTTGAATCCCATTGACCCCGTGATCCACTGTTACCCAATCTCCCCTACCTCCTTGTCAAGCTAGTTGCTATTTTCGGTGCCTATTTTACAAACTGATTAATTTCATTTCCTTTGTTGATTGTAGAAATACTATCACATTTACCTACCAATCTTGTCTCCAGATTCTGCCGAAGGTACCAATTCCGTGGGCATGTAAAGGACAGTATCAGAAACCGTGTCAGAAACTTGAGGGAAACACAACCTATGGGATGAGGTAAGGAAGGATAACGGTCATAGTAAACTTTTGACAATCATCATCAACTACCTTCCATCATTTTTTTTATCTACCTTCTCATTATTCCATTCCATTACAATGGGCTCAATGTGGAAAAGGGTAAACCATACTAGGTTTCTTTTTAAAATTCATATTGCACAAATATTTGTTACACCTGTCTTTTTTGACCTGATGAATGCCAATTTAACGTTTGTGGGTACTAATAGCTATGTGACAGATTGGCAACAGTAGGATCCCTACATAGGTGCCTAGGTAAAAAAATCTAAAATCTAATAAAAAAAATCTGGGATACCATGTAGTCTGACTAGAAGGCATACGTAAAATCGGTCGAACCATTAACACATTCACTGCCGCCGACTACGTATTGCTTCTTCTTGGTTTTCTAGAGGTGCACCAACGCTTATTTGCGTCCTGGCACTAGGCGTTGAACTGACGTCAGCATGCTATGAAAATCTGCCGGCAACGAATGTCTAAACGCAATACTAAAGAAGGTACATTTCGGTTTCAGTTATTTAGACGCCCGCAGTGACTGCAGACGCCGCGCCATCATTCCCGACTCGTGCACTAACCCTGTGACTCCTTCCAAGAGGTTTGAGTCAGCAACAGTATACAAAAACAGGTGAGTTTCTACTTATTTATACCTAATCATCTATAAACGGGCTTAATATATTTGAGGGCTCTAACCCATGATAGGAAGGAGTATAAGTAACTTTTTATCTATATCCCCCTGATAGCTAAAATAGTATTCAAGTGAGTAAAACGAAGCGTTTATATACCTTAGCTCTAAATACTAAAAGATTATCAGTTCTGATTAAAAAAGTGTCTCCATGTCCACCACATTAGTGTAAGAAAAAATTACATCCGCACTTTTTACACACTTCACAACACATTGACCTAGTCCCACACTAAGATCCCTAAGGTCTTGTGTCGTGGGTACTAAACAACGGTATATAAATAATAGATAAGTATATAAACATCCATGACTCGGAAACGATATTCATCACATCAATGTTTGCACCTACCGGGATTCGTACCCAGGACCTATGGCATCGCAGGCTGGGCCACTAACAACTACACCAATCGGCCGCCACTTGGTTACACACAAATAGCAGTACGCACAAAGTCGTCAGCTACAATTGTAATTTCCTTCTTTCCATATTCCACACAGCTACCTGCCTGCCACAGCTCCGATCCCGTTACCAGTGAAGCCTCTACCGAACCTGGTGCCTTCTACAGCACAGATGGAAGGCGACACTGTCCACAAGGTCAGTTCTGCATATCAAATAGCATGACAGAATATCTCGTTCCTAACGATTCTACTTGAGATATAAGTACAACTCGTACATAGACAGTGTAGGCTATAGTGGTAAACTCAGTCATATACTCCTGAACAACCAGCCTCGAGTACCTAAGGGTGGCATCAAGGGAAAAAAATAAGTACTTACGATTGTACCTCGTATCTATATCTACCCATAACGAGACTCAACTCTACCTTAAAATTAGATTTACCTAGATTCTGTACAGAAGTCTGTACTTTTTCCATCGCGGTCGGTGTTGTGAGGGTAACCATGAATACTTCGATAAGTCTGTAATCTTAGCTCGTCTTAAATTGATCAAAAATTTTATAAGTAAACATGCACAGTCAGTAAGTAATTAAATAAACCACCCTTCTTCCCCAACCCTATCCAGCAACTTACCTCTCTTTCCCTACTAGCTCTCCTTCCTACCAAACCCGGTGTGCGTGACGCAGCCAATCCGGCCGTGCCACCACGATATGTGGGGTCAGGGCCCGATGCAGAACATCACGACGCAACGACATGACTTCGTGCCCAAACCCTCGGTCGTGCGCGAGTCGTGTCGGCCGCCGCACAAGTTTCACAATGTGGAACAGCCTTTTGAGAGTAAGTTTTGTATACGATAGAGATGATAGAGATGAATAATGAAGGCTTAAGAGTAAATTCAGAATGGTGCAGTCTTCTACTGGGCAGGCCCGCCTGCACAGCGTGGTGAATATGGGCAAATACCCCCCCATGGCAGTCTTTTGGGGTGCCTGGGGGAGGCCTACGTCTAGCAGTGGACTGCAATAGGCTGATGATGATATGTTATTGAAATTGTAGGTTGTAGCTATAACCTATCCACAAATGAAAACCGTAGAAAATAAAAATATAAGAATTTATCTACCTACCCGCATTAGTAGATATTTTTTTACTATTTTATTTTAACTGGTTAACTTAACTACCCACACAAACACTCAAAAACATTATCCCACTGAACCGCCTCCGCACGTTTAAAATTACAAATTGACGTTTTCCAGATCGCACTGTGAACAGGATGTCATACCTGAACCCGGGCCCGCAGGCTCCTCCCAACTCCTACGCACCTTTGAAATGCTATGAAAAACCTGCAGGTAAGAATCTATCAAATCCAGTCTTCACTATGAATGAATTGAATTCTTCACGATGAATTGAATCTACCAGTCTCCGCTGAGTGGTGAAAACTGTCCTGTTACTGTAACATAATTACTTACATGAAATTTCCGTAACCCAAAATCCTTTGATAAGTACAGCAGACAGGACCAACTGGTACTGCGCCAATCTAGTCGCCAATATTTAGTTAAAAACTCTACGCCTCTCTACGTTCTAATAATCCCCCTTGATTTCTAATAATCTCCACAGGTTTGCTTTCATTCAATGGCGATATACTATACGAAACTATGAGCTGCCCTTTATTCCGTCTTCCATTCATGATTCCCGTTGATTATTTACAGCTAAAATGGAAAGTTCAACGACACAGAAGATGTCATACCAGCCGGTGTGTGCGCCGGCGCCGCAGCGGCCGCCGTGGGCCTGCAAGGGACAGTACCAGAAGCCCTGCCAAAGGGTACTTAGCTCTAATATACCTATCTTACATACATAATAGTCTATACTGCTGCCGAGTTTCACTAGAATACATCAGCTGAATTCAGCTGCATCTTCTTCCGTGCATGTCGCACGACTAAGGAACTCAGGGGAGGTGTTCTCTCAGGTGATGAGCTAGCAATTTGTCACTTATCATTTACATCTGCCCCGCTATGCTAAAGATGGCTGAACGGATTGCCATCGTGATACTGCAGCTCTGGCTACCCTATTATAAAAATACAACACTAATGCAGATGTATCTACTTCTGCTAGATTGTTCGTCATAAACCAACTATTAATGACTATAAATATTTGAATAAAAATTGTATTAGGCGTTACAATTCGGAATTTCAAACATTCACTATGGGTTCGCCCACAACCGGGCCCTACACCAACCCTCAGCCCATTGATTACCTAATTTGCAATCGAAGCAAAGCCGAAGCAAAGCGATAGCGAAAATTGTACGATATTCGCCTTGAAATGTCAAAGTCCCTTTAAAATTCATTTTACGTAATACGAATTTGACAAGCAATCAGCGATTTTTGTACAATTTTCGCTATCGCTTTGCGTTTGCTAGTTACGTAATAAGGAGGCGGATCTGATAACTCATAACTGCGAAAACAAACTAATTAGTAAACCACTAATTATAAAACTCTAAACCCAACACATTAGGAATCATCATCATCATTTACAGCCCTGAGAAGTCCACTGTTGGACATAGGCCTCCCCCAACAACCTGCATCCAACCGACGCCCGCAACCTTGGCCAGGTCATCCGTCCACCTCGCGGGTGGCCTTCCCACGCTGCGCTTGCCGATACGTGGTATCCACTCTAGAACTTTCCGACTCCATCGGCCATCAGTTCTTCATTAGGAATAGTGCGATGTATTATCCTGCATGCTAGGTGCTTGGATCTGGTTTCTTGTGGCGATTGTAGGTAGTGCAAGTGCTTGTTTTCGCAGTTATGAGTTATCAGATCCGAGGATCAGTGGAGGGTGTAGGGCCCTGTGGTGGGCGAACGCATAGTGAATATAAATATGTACCTAATCCTACCACCTTTCGCCGGTCCTGCTCTCCTTGTCAGCCATATGGTGACGGCTATACGTGATATCGTTAGTGAGATTATCATTTACATACCCACGTTTGTTTCAGCTGGAAGGCACAACAATATACAAGGCTTCGTTCCTGCCTCCAGGCGAAGACTGTTCGGAGTACATAGACCCTTGCAAGTATGGCGACTGCAAACGTAAGTATATGATATTCCATCATCAAGGTTCATTAGATACCAGTCATGCAGCGGAGTAGCATATTTTCTCCCACCGTTGCTAACAAATGTGGCGATATGCTCACCTCTTAGGTAAGTACCACATAGCGGTGATAGCCCAGTGGTTAAGACGTGCGTTTTCCAAGCAGGAGGCGTAAGTTCGATCCCAGTCACGGGCCTGTACCAATGAACTTATTTCATGTACAGATTTTAAAATGTTGCAAAATTGTCACTTAGCTCGTGCCTCGGAAAAGCACGTAAGCCCGTTGGTCCTGCGCCTAATCTCTCTCCGGTCGTGTCGGCTTTCCGTCCCATCGGACTATGAGAGTAACGGAATAGAGTGCATCTGTGTTTGCGCACACACTTGTTCACTATAATATCTCCTGCGTACCTACCTGGCCAATCTCCTGGTCGCCTTGACCGAAATACGGTCGGAGATCATCATCAAGTACCACATAAGACTGAGAATATGAACTTGTCTTATCGACAACATAGCTAAGTCGATGATTTGACTGTACCTACCTATGTAGTTAAAAAATAAATATAAAATACTTATTTGTTGCAGCCTGCAAATGCATTTGCCCTGCGGAGTGCATTGCAACGGATCCCTGCGCTTGCAACTTCCCTAGAGCGGAATGCTGTACATAGCACAGCATAGGCATTCCCTCCCTGATCGAAATTCACGCGTTGACAAAACCAAATTGCATTTTGGGCAATTGAGTTTTTTTTCTACCTAAGCGGCTATAAAATTAATTGTAAGAACTTTATAGAGAATTTGTTTATGCGTTGTCGATTGAATTATGATAGAAATTGTAAGTATAGAATAGTTAGATTACACGTATATACGAACGGGTAATTTAGGTATAATTATGTAAAACTAGTACATAATATTAGCTTTATTACTCATGTATTTTCTATGTAAATCGTAATTTTGTTATTAATCTGTTTTAATTTATAATAAACGTTTTTGTTTATATTACTGCGTTATTATTTCTAATGTAGATTAGACTAAGGTCTTTTCAAAATTTGTGATTATCTTTTGACACAAAACTAGGTAGGTAAGAAGAAACCTTTTATTATGGGACCAACTCCCAAATATTGAAAAAAAAATCAGCTGTTCCAACAATCTCGAATACCTAATTACTGCACTGAAATGTATAGAGCAGCTGATTGCTTTTTCACTTTCGGAGTTGGTCCCATAGTGAAAGTTGCTGTTTCTTTTTACCTACCTAGTCAAAAGCAAATCACCTTATACAGTGTGTTTGGTAATGGACTAGCGATAATTTAGGGGCGTAAAATATACCTAATATTATCGGCAAAAGCACCCACCACCCTGGTCAACCCCTCCTCTTTTTGGAATAGCGGCCATTTTAATTTTTTTTTTAGTTACGTCTTTTTAAAAAATATCGATTTCTCTGGACATAAGGGTACTACAGACAAAAAAAATGTGTTAGTAAGCTAATGATATCGCCTTTTAATTAAAAGAGATCTACGTGTAAACTTTTAACTTTAAAATGTGTAAAAAAATGTTTAATGCTGTTTTTAAGCAAAAAAAAACTCCTTTTTACAGTTATTCTTACATACCACAAAAACTAGCACATTAACGTAGGAATTTTTTGTAAAATTCTAATAAAAAAGGATATTATCTACAAAATGATATCAAAATCATTTCTCTAAGTTGCAAAACTTGAAAATTATGGTCTATTGAATATGACTATGATTTTTAATATGATAATATGATTTTTTTATGTCTGTAGTACCCTTATATCCAGAGAAATAGATATATTTTAAAAAGACGCAACTAAAAAAAAAAAAATGGCCGCTATTCCAAAAAGAGGAGGGGTTGACCACCCTTATGGGTGTTTTTGCCGATAATATTAGGTATATTTTACGCCCCTAAATTATCGCTAGTCCATTACCAAACATACTGTATATACATATCATGCTTATATGACTACCGCCTTGCTATGCTGTTATATCACACCACCATTGAAGGTAAATATTTATAACCACCGCTTTACTATACCTATACGTATACCTACCTAATACTATAACCATTTACTATACGCATCGTTGATATCGTATCGTGCGATATCGTATCGTCTCTTTACAAAATTCAACATGGCTATATTTATCGTAATTTGGCAGGCTAAATGTAGGTAAATCGATTTATCATATCGTGTTTCGCAGGTCATGCTACTTGTGCTGGTTATATTAGAGTAAGTATATTCTTTGGGTTCAATAAGGGTTCGCCCACCACCGGCCCCCTTATTACCTAACTAGCAAAAGCAAAGCGATAGCGAAAATTGTACAAAAATCGCTGATTGCTTGTCAAATTCGTATTACGTAAAATGAATTTCAAAGGAACTTTGACGTTTCAAGGCAGAGATTTATTATATTTCAAGACGAATATTGTACAATTTTCGCTATCGCTTTGCTATTGCTTTTACGTAATCAGGGGGCGGGCCCTACTTACGAACCCTTATCGAATGTTTGAACTTCCGAATTGTAACACCTAATACAATTTCATTTATTCTTTGGGTTATATGGACATCGCCCTGCTACGGCAAGATTATATGGCCATCGCCCTACTAAATCAAGGTTAAATGACCCCCGCCCTGCTACATCAAGATTATAAAACTTAATTACAAATAAAACACTAGGTAAGCAGTAGTGTACATTTATTTGTCTCGCTGCAGCACCGTGCAGTTGTGCAGGCCAGCGTCGCGCAGCGTGCACGTGTCGTCCGCCAGCTCCGCGCTGGGGTATCCGGACAGCAGCCGGAATGGCGCCAGCTGGCTCGCCGGCGACGCTAGGCAGATGTACTGGCGCAGGTCGCCCACCGTGTGCGTTTCGTTGAAGCGCCCGGTCAGGCTTGTGCCGTCTAGTAGGCGGAACTGGAAGGAGATTATTTAAGTTATGTGTGTGTAGCTAAGCCACCTATCGGACGAAGACAGAACCATAGTCCGATACAAATCCACGAACGCGATATCGAAACTTCTCATTGGAATATATACATGGGCCACACAGCAACTAGTCGACCGATGGGGCCGTAAGCGCTTCCCTTTTCACGAAATTCACATGTGGATCGTTGTATAAGGAGATCAACGGGAAACGCTGAAAAGGAGCGCGTGTAATTTTTTTGCACATTCGCCGCCGCTAAACGTGCCGATATCAGTTCAACTTGCGAGGAGCATTAACGCATCGCGGCACCTCTAGAAAGCAAGAATACGCAAATATGTAGTAACTGTGTGATTCTAGTGCGTGTGCATGGTTTTCTATGCAGGTAAGTTGAGTAAAACTTGAGTCGTGTGATAAATCAATTGAGTCGTGTGACAAATCAAGCAGATAGCACTATTTTACGCGTTAGTTAACTACATTCAAGATTGATTTTTGTATCAGATAGAATACAACCTACCAAATGACAAATTACCCGCGAAAGATGAAATAATGTAACATTACTCGTATCTGTAATGAGTGTGACATGACCCGCAGCGCGTATGGGTTGGTTCATATCTGACGGAACATGCGTCGCGTATTATAGGTCGCGTAAATCCAGGACAGACAAAATGTATAGAAAAACACTCGACCGTTCACACTCAACCGATGATACGTTAGTGCGTCGAGCGTACGTTTTGCCTGTACCTGGAGATACGCTCGACGCATCTTCCGTCAGATATGAACCGACCCTATAACATTATCTGTATATCTGTGACGTACCTATATGATCGTGGTGTGACGTAACTTATATAGTGGTATGACGTTACCTATATGTTTTATTTTGTATGTTTTTGACGTGAAACGTCTTTAAAATCGCGCCGAAACATACGGGTACCAGGTTTAAAAACTGGACCGTAACGAAAAGGTCTATATCATCGTACCTTAATAATTAAAAAACTATTAGTCTTAGAAACAAAAATGTGGTGTAAATATTTCACTTATATAGTCAGCTCGCTGTTATGACATTGAGTTCGTGTCGGGGTCAAGCGGGGCGGCGGGGGAGGGATACTGCGATAACTGTGCGAAACCGGCGCTCACGCTTGTTTCTATTCAGTGTAACTCGTGACTCCGACTTTATAGCGTGGTGATTCTTTCGTGTGTTTGTCAAGTTTATTTGAACCGATTGATTTATACAAAAATAAGTGTAATTTGGACAGTATTTATATCTATACTAATATTATAAAGCTGAAGAGTTTGTTTGTTTGTTTGTTTGAACGCGCTAATCTCAGGAACTACTGGTCTGATTTGAAAAATTCTTTCAGTGTTAGATAGCCCATTTACCAAGGAAGGCTACAGTCTAAACAACAACCTGCCCGGCTTCGCACGGGTACAACGCCCCCTCACGCGGACGAAGTCGTGGGCGGCTGCTATTTAAAATAACCAGAAAGTGACAATAAATATATAAACATTTGCTATGTATTTTATGTTTCTATTACGTACCTGTCCTTTTTTTATTAAAATACTTAAAACAGCGTCCATCTTGTTTTCATTTCAATCTTTTACTTTAAAAGCGATTCGCTAACATAGACGTTTCACGTTAAAACCAACGGCCGTGTGCCCCGACACAGCCCCACCCGCTTTTTTTTTTATTTGAAAATGACACATACACGGACAGCAACAACATAGAACAAGACAATAGAAAAAGGGTAAAAAAGATACAACAGTGTCATATACCACTGCATGTTTCATTTGAATGCTTATTATATGCAATAATATCTATTACTCATTTCAGCTTCATGACCTTCAAGACTACAGGTTTCGTTTAATATACCCCTTTTATTCTCGGGTTCTCGAATGGAGACCGCGCCTCGGCAAGCGTAACGTTGGGCGCCCTCCGGACAGATGGACCGATAACTTAAAGAGGACGGCTGGTAGTGACTGGATGGTGAAAACGGGAGATCGAGCCGTGTGGTGTACACTGGGGGAGGCCTACGTCCAACAGTGGACTGCAATAGGCTGACGACGACAACCCCTTTTGGTACACCTGTATGAAGGTGGACAATACCTGTATAGTGGTGGTAGGCGCGCTCTCGTCTAGTTTGACGGCTCGTTGCGCGGCGCGCAGGTTGGCGGCGCGGTCCTCTACGTTGGTGGCCAGCGCCACCGTGGCGCCCACTGTCGGCGGCGTGGGGCTACAATGGAATAAGGAAACTTTTTCACATACACTAACAACATATAGGTATCTTTAATCGCGGACACCTTAAACGCCACTAGTACCAAAAATCATAGGTCACCGGTGACAAACACGACCTAATTTTAATCTTCGACCTCCGTAACTGACGAAAGGATCACATGTACTTCTAAGTACAGTGGACTAGAGATGCCACGAATATTCGGCTACTATTCGGTATTCGGCCACCTTTTTTGGTATTCGGTATTCGGCGGAATAATACGTACTATTCGGCCGAATACCAAATCATGGACAAAAAGATACTTTTATAAATGAAATTATATTAGGCGTTACAATTCGGAAGTTCAAACATTCACTAATCAGGGTCAGTGGAGGGTGTAGGGCCCGGTGGTGGGCGCACCCATAGTGAATACTTTTATAAGTAAAATTAATCAGTGAGAAGTTGTGATGGAAAAAAACAAACTTATACAAATGCTGAACATTTGATGGTAGCAAACGATTACGCTTTTCGTCGTAAATTATACCAGCTTCAGAAAAAAACCTCTGACTATACACGCTACTCCCGGGAGAAGAAAGATAAACTTTAGCAAATTTCGAGAGATTTAGGTACTGTTTTTCGTTTGCTGACCACCACTTGTGAGGGTCAAGTTTCCGATCTAGGCGAATTATTTTCAAATAAAAATCCATCTCATTTGCCACAGTATTCTTCTCCACGTTCTCCTCGTCATTACTATTTCGCATATTATCTGTAGCGACTTCCTCAAAGCAGCTCCAGAAACTGTCGTGTATTTAAAATATCTTATAATTTTTATTCAAGTTTCTTTTCTTACGTAGTGGACAAGAATAGTCATCGGTAGGTACTACTAGGATTCATCATAACAACTTAGTTTCAGAGCTTCTAAAAGTTAGTCAGTCTATTATTTTCACTATAAATCTCATAATATATTACCATATGGGCGATTTTTTATTAACTGGTGTCATTTTTTAATGAACAAACAATTGAAAAAGAACTAACGAACGAACTTTTATACAAAATCGTAATGTTAAATAATAAATAAAAGCGGCAAAGCGTGCCGTGATATTCAAAATTCAATTGTGACAAACAAACATTCTAATGGCCGCACGTCCGCGCGCGCACTAGGGAGACAGGTCGCGACTTGTCGTATTATTCTTTACGCACTCGACAAGCATGTACTTTGTGCCGAATATTCGGCGCTTCGGCCGACAGCGTTGCAGTATATTCGGTATTCGGCCAAATCACTATTCGTGGCAACTCTACTGTGGACATTATTGACACGGGCGTCTAACGTGTTAAATTCGGACTTCAACGGAATAAGGAAACCTTATCATGTACACTACCCACATATTATACAGGGTGTAAAATACAACGTTGTTTTTAATACCTCGTATTATTTGTAAGGTTACGATATTTTTTTTTCTATGGAACCAACCCTGGGAAACGACAAAAAAAATTATGAAAAATAATGTCTTCTTATTGCAAGCAATGTATACGTTCGACGCTTAAAGTACAAAGGTGCCATCTACAAAACTAACATTTTGACATGGTATCGTTGAAAAAAATATCGGTGAACCGATTCCAGATGGATTTATGAAAAAAAAAATTATATTAATGGAACTTTCGACCTCAATATTTCGGAAACCCGTGGTTTCCCAGGGGGGCTTTCATTGGAAAAAATGATCGTGATGTTACAAAGAATACGAGGTATTAAAAAAACAACGCTATCTTTTTACACCCAGTATTATGAATCGTTGGTTCGAACTTCAATCACATGCATGTGCCGCACGACTTAAAATAACAATATAATACGGTCGAAATTCGCTACAGATGTAAGTGTAATTGCAATGTAAATTGAATCCAATATCACTAAAATCTCCCGAGACGCGTAGTATACTACACTATCTAATATTATTACATATGTCGGAGATCAAGATGTCATATCCTACAGTCGGATCTCCAACGCCATCTATTTTCAATCGTTGAAGTTAGAAACGTCAAGTCGACAGCTATCACTGACTGGAGGACAGCTGTCACTTGGGTAAAGACAAGACAGAGTACTGAGAGGGCGCCACTGTAGATTTACAACGACTACCGGGTCGTTGAATTGAGCCGGAGGGTATTCTGCTCTTGCTTGTTGCGTCTGTCGAGCGAAGGACGGGTGCTAATCAGCCTCTGTCTTGTACTTACCACGTTTCTACGTTATCCGCTAGAATCCTAGTAATCTTGTGCGTAGATACAGTGAAAGTGTTTGTGATTCCTAATTAAGCTTGTTTACTACACGCCGCATTCTTTATTTCGGATTTTGGAAGATGTCGGACACACCTAACGGCACGCCACTCGACCCATCTACGTCATCAGGCGTGGGATGCAACCCGGATCACCCACATGAAACACGTGCTTCAAATAGTGACTCGAGCGAAGAAAAATGGCGTCTTCTCTTCGAGCAACAAAATCAAAATTTTCTGGCGTTGGTGCAAGCAATAAAACTACCTGCATCTTCGGACTCTATTCGCCTTCCTGATTTCGACCCAGAGAAAAGAGACATCGACGCCCGAGCTTGGATATCGACCGCGGACATGTGTATCACAGATCGACATCGCCATGGATCTTCTCTGATGATCGCGTTAATCCACGCACTCAAGGGCGAAGCATCATCTTGGCTGTCTTCAATATCGTTTCCTAATATGACGTGGGCCGATTTTAAGGAGCTTTTCGTAGCAAGGTATGACTGTCCTGAAACTGCTGCTTCCTTTCTCATCAGTATGCACGACAAGAAACCGAGAGATAACGAGTGCCTAGCCTCATACGCCACTACCCTCATAACATCCTTAATGGCAAGGTGGAATGGACTGACTACAGAACAGATAGCAATAGCCACTGTCTTAGCTCATATTTCAAAACAAGAGCCACGTGTTCAGAGGATTGCTATAACGACTGACATCAAGACGCGTAACCATTTACAAAAGGAACTGAAGGCTGTCTCGTTCCTGAAGAGAAGTTATTCATCAAGTATTTATCGTGATGGACCCGACCTAAAAAGAAACCGACCTAATGGATCTGCTGTGACCATCAAGTGCTTTAATTGTGGACAACTAGGCCACAAATCTCTTCAATGTCGCAACAAAGCCAATTCGAAGAAGCAAGATGACCGGTCCAAACACAGGTCCTTTCACGGGGACCATAACTCGACCAACCAACCTACAGGGAGAACCGATCGCATCACCTGCTTCAACTGCCGGGAACAAGGCCACTATGCATCCGACTGCCCGAAGAGGAAAATCAAGGAGGGGAACAACGGTACCGGCGGCGGCACTGGAACTGGTCCAGCTAAGGAAAAGCGAGTAGACGTGTGCATTGTGAATGCGCCTTCGGGTTCTCTGCGTCACTCTGGTGAGTCATTCCCATTTACTTACGACTCAGGTTCAGAGTGTTCCTTAGTTAAAGAATCGATTGCTTTGAAACTTAGTGGTAAGCGAATTTATGACAATGTTTCTATGACTGGTATAGGACAAACTTCTATAGCCTCGTACATGCTCTAGGCGATCTCGTGAACAAGTACGTTGTAGTGTACATGGATGACGTGCTAGTTGTGGCCAGTAACATCGACGAAGCTTTCGATAGACTAAAGGTAGTATTAGAAGTTCTTTCTGGGAAGGGATTTTCGTTAAATCCTAAAAAGTGCTCATTCCTGAAAGAAAAAGTAGAGTACCTAGGCTTCGAGGTGCGCCGAGGTCAAATTCGTCTGAATCCACGAAAGATAGTTGCACTTACCGCTTTACCACAGACCGGCGCTCTTAATAATCAAGGTAGATTTTATGATTTTCATTTTGATTCGGGTGCTGAGTGTTCACTAATAAAAGAAAGCGTTGCATCAAGTTTCAATGGTAAAAGAATTGCTAAAACTGTCTCTCTAACGGGAATTGGTCAAACCAGTGTATTCAGCACCCAGCAAATACTGTGTAATGTTGAAATTAATGATTATTGTTTAGAACTTTTATTACATGTTTTACCCGATGTGTATATGCGTAGTGATATTATGCTAGGTCGTGAAATATTGAGTCAAGGCTTCGTTATTAACTTGTCAACAAATAATTTTAGCATTTCAAAACAAAATAATTTGACAGTTTTAAATTGTGACGTTTTAACCGATTCTAGTATCAGTAACGACTTTAGTAATGTTGACACAGATATACCCTCTTGTAAAAAGTCAGATCTTTTAACTATTTTAGGTGAATATTCCAGTTATTTTACAACAGGTTTGCCAAAAACTCGTGTAACTACAGGTGAACTCGAAATTCGATTAATTGATCCGAAGTATAGAGGTCCTTTTAGGGTATCGGAGGTACTTGAAGGTAATCGTTATGTTCTTAAAGCCCTTAATTCCAATAGAACCTATAAGTACGCACATGACAGACTTAGGCGAATGCCTGCGAATGACATTACCAATGACATGCTGACATGTGACCGTGATGATAATCTGTGCGAACTTGACGGGGATGGACCGTCATGTTCAAATTAATGTTGAGTTGACTGATTGAGAGTGGTTTACGGATACCGGATAGAGGTATTCAAGAGTCACTGGATGGAAGTGACTAGACTGGTATACGGAAGCTGGATGGAAGTTTCTAAGAGTCACTGGATGGAAGTGACTAGACTGGTTTACGGAAGCTGGATGGAAGTTTCCAAGAGTTGCTAGATTGAGGCAACTAGACTTACTTGACTGACGTTACTCTATATGGATTGTGTATACTGTAGCCTTGTTTTGGAATTATTTACCTTGTGTGTGCCATGCCGTTTGGTTTAAAGAACGCCAGTTCAGTTTATCAGCGGGCTATAGCAAAAGCTTTAGGTGAATTAGCTCATAGTTATATTGTTTCTTACATTGATGACCTGCTGGTATTGTATTCTACAGGAGAGCAGGGGTTGGAACGTCTACGACGTGTCTTAGATGTGTTCATTAAGAATGAAAAACGTAATCAAGTTAAACTAGATCCTAAATTTTAAGGACCGTATAAAATTTAATTGTTAGATGGTGATAGATACCGACTAAAATCTTTGTCTTCAAATCGAACCTACAAATATTCGCACGATCGGGTCCGTAGGGTGCCAGACCATCAAGTTCCTAGTAATTTTGATATCGAAATTAATGTGACCTCAGAGTCTAAATGAATGAATTTTCATATGCGATGTACAAGTTACTGACCGGTTTTTTTAAATTGTGACTTTGACAAACCCTTGACAGACAGTAGTATGTATTTGTGGCAGAACCGAAGGACCGAGTTTCTGCTGTAGCCGATGGACAGTGCTACATGTGTGTGTGTGGGAAACCGAAGGACCGTGTTTCCGTAGTAGGTAGCCGATGGACTGTGCTACATGTGTGTGTTGGAAACCGAAGGACTGTGTTTCCATAGTAGATAGCCGAAGGACTGGCTATATGACTAACTGTTACTGTAATGTTGACCGAAGGAAAGGTCTGACTGATTTAAACGTATGTGCGAGTCTGCTTATCTTTTATTTTTTATGTCTTTACGTAAAGATTTTGGGAACTTGACGGTCGATGAGCGATTTTTGTGATTTCATGAACTATTGTAATAAGAAGTCTTTAAATTTAAGTTAAGGCAGAATGGCCGAGCGCAGATACTTCCTTGAGTTATCTTGTTCACAGATTCATCGGTTCTACCCGAGGACGGGTAGTCTGTCAAAATGGCCGTGTCGGAGATCAAGATGTCATATCCTACAGTCGGATCTCCAACGCCATCTATTTTCAATCGTTGAAGTTAGAAACGTCAAGTCGACAGCTATCACTGACTGGAGGACAGCTGTCACTTGGGTAAAGACAAGACAGAGTACTGAGAGGGCGCCACTGTAAATTTACAACGACTACCGGGTCGTTGAATTGAGCCGGAGGGTATTCTGCTCTTGCTTGTTGCGTCTGTCGAGCGAAGGACGGGTGCTAATCAGCCTCTGTCTTGTACTTACCACGTTTCTACGTTATCCGCTAGAATCCTAGTAATCTTGTGCGTAGATACAGTGAAAGTGTTTGTGATTCCTAATTAAGCTTGTTTACTACACGCCGCATTCTTTATTTCGGATTTTGGAAGATGTCGGACACACCTAACGGCACGCCACTCGACCCATCTACGTCACATATATTACCAATAATATTCACAGTAAAAAGCTGTTTAGAGAACTCATAAAATATAACATAAACTTACCTTCCCAGCAAATGTCCTTTTCCGGTAAAAGCTGCAGGTTTTGATACCTAAAAACAAACATAATTTATTTACATACATACGAGTACATATAATCACGCCTTTATCCCTTACGAGGTAGGCAGAGCACCAAAGGCCGATAGAACCACATGGTGCCACTTCTGACCAATTTTGAGGGTATAGTTGAGATGTACAAATTCGGCTAATAGTGACAGGTGGTCAGCCCATCGCCTATAAAACACCAAGACCCTCTTGTCCCTCTACTGACTTGTACAGTATGCCCGGGAAGAGAAGCAGCTGTCTGTAGTATTATACGTTTTTATTTCACTCCCAGGGCAGCATAGAAGTAATTTATTTGCATGTTCAATATTACGATATCCATCATTCAAAGGAACTATGACTTTTTATTTCATCTTCCTGCCCTTTTTCTGCGAAACTCATATTACCTAGGATTACCAACCTTTATATGTAAAGTTTTTATTTCTTTCCCTACTTACATTTCTAGGACATTCCTCATGCCGTCGATCCTCCAGACTAACTCTCACCTCCCCGCCAGTACACGACAACTCCGGGGGAATCTCCCTGTAGACAATAACACTTGTATTAGTAGGGGGAATCTCCCTATAGACAATATCACTTGTATTAGCAGGGGGAATCTCCCTCTAGACAATATTACTAGTATTAGCAGGGGGAATCTCCCTGTAGACAATATCACTTGTATTAGCAGGGGGAATCTCCCTATAGACAATATCACTTGTATTAGCAGGGGGAATCTCCCAGTAGACAATATCACTTGTATTGGCAGGGGGATACTCCCTGTAGCCAATATCACTTGTATTAGCAGGGGGAATCTCCCTGTAGCCAATGTCACTTGTATTAGCAGGGGGAATCTCCCTATAGACAATATCACTTGTATTAGCAGGGGGAATCTCCCTGTAGACAATATCACTTGTATTAGCAGGGGGAATCTCCCTGTAGACAATATCACTTGTATTAGCAGGGGGAATCTCCCTATAGTCAATATCACTTGTATTGGCAGGGGGAATCTCCCTGTAGCCAGTATCACTTGTATTAGCAGGGGGAATCTCCCTGTAGCCAATATCACTTGTATTAGCAGGGGGAATCTCCCTGTAGACAATATCACTTGTATTAGCAGGGGAAATCTCCCTGTAGCCAATATCACTTGTATTAGCAGGGGAAATCTCCCTGTAGCCAATATCACTTGTATTAGCAGGGGGAATCTCCCTGTAGACAATATCACTTGTATTAGCAGGGGAAATCTCCCTGTAGACAATATCACCTGTATTAGCAAGGGGAATCTCTCTGTAGACAATATCACTTGTATTAACACTACACTTCAATAGGAATGTTGTGTTGTTGGCTGCGTTAGCTGGAATGCAGTTACAGCGTCATCTAGTCTAACTATTAATTTACATCGTAACCAGAAACAATCTGTAAGTTTAGCCAGATATCCTAAAAACAACTAACAGCCCAATGAGGGATTCTCCGTCAAAAGCGCCGAGTTTTTCGGTTCTTAGGCTCCAACTCGGACACCATAATGCAACCTAATCTGATAATTATAGCATAGTTTAACATTATCAATAAGTCCATGGTTTAACTTAATTTTTTAATGCTTACCTAGTGCCATTTGCTTTTTGCTTTTGTATACGTAAGTTTATTCTGTAATTTAATGTAATTATAGGTGAAAACATGTAAATTAGCCCTGTTCTATCTATCTGTACACTTAAGTGATTAGGCTGTATGTTTTCCAAATAAAAAAATAATAATAAAAAAAATAGATGGCGTTACCTATATCACCAACCTAGCCCCCTTCACCTCTCCATACAAAATTTCGGGTAAGAGATTTGCTCACGCCATCTATGCAGGAGATTTGTACTATTTTTTTACTTTTAATAGATCTCGGAAAATCCCTCATTGTGATTGTAATGTGTAGCAGAAAATCCCTCATCGTAATGTGTAGTGTGTGTGAAATCTCTAAATCAAATAAAGACAAAATATCGACATACCCCCGTCGTATACAGTTGAGGAACTCTGCATGTTCCGGCTGCGCGTACGACCGCAGCGCGCCGCCGTCCACCGTGTACCCCGCGCGGTACAGGCGCAGGCGCACGCAGCGCGCAGACTGCACACACATACATAGATACATAAATAAATATTCACACACTTTTTGAGGATGATAGCAGACAGGATAGACGCGGCTGTTCTCGAGCTGTTCACCGATTAACACTACCAAACAAGACATGGGTAACTCCGGACACAACTATATCCTCGGATATATATCCAGAGGTGGATATGAATCAACTCCTTCACTTTAAAGAAAGTTACCATATCCTATATCCGACCCACTCCGACCTACCGAATAATGCCGAAGATAAGAATAAGTGAGCGAGACGGAATGCGAACGCGCCGGAACGCGCGGTACTATCTCAATAGACGCATGAGCGCGACTGTAACGACATTACACGAGTATATACGAATACTCACGAGCGACAGGCATGCCGTTTAGTATAAATATTTGTTTTCGTAATTATAATTTTCAAAATTTATATTCATTCCGTTTTATATTTGATCTTAAGTATTTTGTTTTTAATATAAATAAAAGCTGTTTGGATTTGGAATTATTTTTAGGACAGTGTACCTACTGCGATTTTTAAATACGCCTATCAAATATTCTAATTATTATTTGGATAGATCATCCCAATCATATTCGCTTAATCTCTTCATTCCCGGATATGTACGCGGAGTTGGATCTGTTAAAAGGACACACAACAACCTAACCAAACCAATCCCAGTCATATCTCGCGTCACTTAAATCTCTTCGTTCCCGGATATACACGCGGAGTTGGATATGTTAAAAGGATATATATCCTTAGTCGGAGTGATATACTACATGTTCAATCCTTTCCCGGATATGATTAGCCCATGCCTATAACAAACTATGGGCTCATTTGTGTCGACTGGGTTGCCCATCAAAATATGGACGCAAGAATTTTAACAGCTTTAAGGGTTGCCCTTAATTGCGCTCAAATTGAAACAGGCATCCCTATACTATGTCGTGGGTACTAAGCAACATTGATAAGTATAGAAACATCCATGAGTCGGAAACAAACACTTTTCACCAGTTAGCATATTAATTCCCACGTGATACAACAATTTAGCAACCGGTAAACGAAACCAATAAGAATTGTTTCCATACCATTCTAAATAGGTATAGTCTAAATACGTGCATATAACACGGCTGTGTTCCGGGAGAAGAGAAGATCATACAAGAGAAAACACAGCCATTGTTAACATGGCAGGGACAAAATGATCAGTGAGACATTGCTACCCTGTCGTCTGAGAGAATGCCCGCCCTTAATCGACTTTTACGACATGCGTATTGATGCAGCTGATGTATTTCTAGAGAAGCCCCGCATCAGCGAATATTCCCAGTCGCCCCTACATGGATTGCCCCCAGGTGGAAATCGGGAATAATTTTCCCAGTTACCACCCGGTGGCAAGTGGGAAGTTATTGCCACCCAATCGCTGTACATTGCAGCTTGGATCGCCAACTCGTCATCGCTGTCTGACTGAAGGTGTTGGCGGTCAGACTTTTCAAATGTTTTATTAGCACTTTGATAGGTTTATTTATAAGGGACAGACGGTAATCTATTAGCGTCTTGTGGTACAAAATTTTAAGTTTTTTTTTTGTTAAAATATTATGATTATTGAAGATATATACAATTTTATTATCTGTGTCTGCGTCTGATGATTAGCGTAATTGTTAAGGATTTTAATTGTTCTAAATACTTTGATTATCTGTGATACGAATTTACACCAGCTTTTAATAATTAATGATAACTTAGTAGGTACCTAATTAAAAGCATCTACAATCAAGAAAATTTTGTTTTTATGTCCCTAATAAATTACATAAACAAACCTATCAAAGTTCTAATAAAACATTAAAAAAGTCTGACCGCCAACACCTTCAGAGAGACAGCGATGACGAGTTGACGATCCAAGCTGCAATGTACAGCGATTTCAAGTGGGGGCAATAACTTCCCACTTGCCACCGGGTGGCAACTGGGAAAATTATTCCCGATTGCCACTTGGGGGCAATCCATGTCAGGGCGACTGGGAATATTCGCGCATCAGTAGGTACAGGTAAATTTTAGCAAATCCTACTAATATAATAAACGCGAAAGTTTGTAAGTATGGATGGATGGATGTTTGTTATCCTTTCACGTAAAAACGGCTGGAGCGATTTAAAAAAAATTGTATGGCGTTAGCTGACACCCTAGATAAACACATAGCCTACTTATTATCCCGGGAAAATATTTTTATCCCGGATTATTTTGACAATTTGTTTTTTCTGCAGTTCATGCGGAGAGAGTCGCGGGCGTCCACTAGTATACATACAGGGTGTAACAAAAAGGGTATGTTAAGCGAAAAGCTATGTAAATAGCCCACTATAGAGAACCTATCCACAAAATTTGAGATCCGAAATCACATGTTTATTTTTCCCGATTGTATGGAGAATTTTTAAATATCTCAGGAATTTTCATACAATCTTGAAAATTATAAATGTGATTTCGAGTCTCAAATTTTGGGAATAGGTTGTCTATAGTGGGCTATTTATACAGCTTTTCGCTTAACATACCCTTTCTGTTACACCCTGTATACATAAACTATTATATTTATACTCACAGAAGGTTCTGAAGCATTAGCTGCTGCCGGCGCGGTCACTTCTTCGTGATCATCTGATGTTTGTCCTATAAATAACATTTAGTTTTATGTTTAGCGTTTAATTAATAACTAGCGGACCCGACAGACGTTGTCCTGTCCCACGCCTTAAATGCAAACTTTCTGAAATAAGCTGTAACAATATGGACCGTTATAAAAACATTGTCTAATTGACCGAATTGTAAATATAAGTCATTGACGGAATCGTAAGTTTAAACCATTCTCGAACCCACTTGAACACACACACACAAAATTTCATCAAAATCGGTTTAGCCGTTAAGAGGGAAATCCATTACAAACACACGAACAGAAGATTTTTAGATATCAAGATATTAGCAAATGGTCTCGCCGCGATTGGGGCATTTTCTAAGCCTATAGAGCTTATAGCTTTTTGTCTTCAATGTAATATCGTAACTTAGTACTGACTATACGAGTATAGAATAGAAACTATTTACATTAGGCACATTAAATTACACATTGAATAATACATTGGTGGTATTTATACAGGGTGTTTTTTTGTGGCCACCTTTAACGAAGGGTACGTATTCTATACATGAAATAAAGTAAATTCCTTGATCGTGCGAAATTTATAGTGTCTAGTGTTTATGTTAGTTTCTTTTATAGACAGATATTAATTATTTTTCGTGAAAAAATCCTGCTACGCGCGTCTATGTGCATTTATACAGAAAAATGCAGTCTATTTACTCAACTTTGGACCCTAATATTTTGGAAACCAGACACTTCCCAGGTATGCTTCCATGGAGAAAAATGATCGTGATGATGACGGAGATTTCACGTCAGATCTTTCGGGAACGTTGACGACCTAAAATCATCCTGTATTTTTAGTTTGTTTCACTTGGATAAATAACTATAGACTTTAACTGTTCAGTTATTACCAAAACAAGATTATTGTTAGTTGGTTTAACTATTAATTAAGGAGATCTTTATAAATCCTGATATATCACGAGATTTGCAAAATCCGGCCGCAATTCAAATTCAAAATCATTTATTCGACATGAAAGCATTAACAACTTGTTTGTCGATTGTCTAATTATATGTTACTTTCTATGTTCGCACCCCAAAAATGAAACCGCTACCAAACAAAAAAGGAGGTGAATTTAAACAACCCAAAAATAAATAAATCGCAAAGCTTTTGCTTTGGCAACGGTCACCACCCCAAGGTGCGATTTGTTACGGTCTGTCAGGCATAAGTTAGCGATTCGGGGCTTAATAGCCACCAACGTGGAGCTAATAAGAGTTAAGGTCGCCTAAAGACGAAATCCAGGAGAGCTGCGACACAGTTCTCCTTTATGGCACAACCAACATTAGGTCTGACACACCGCATGATTCTACTATTACTGTTACAATATCTCAGTGAAGTGTCACTGCTTGGAAGAAGAAATAGCAAGAAAACTCCCAGCGACACAGTCAAAACTAAGTAACATATTAACAAAAGAAATCCTGAGAAAAGTCGAAAAATCCTGAAATCTCATGACAAATCCTGAGATATGGTAACCCTAGTCTTGTATATTTTGTGAATAAATTATTTATTTATTACCTAGTCTGTACCCGACTCCACTAAACAGTCCCCCACCACCCCGGCCCGCGGTCGACGCCTCGTCTTCGAACACTACTGCACCGCGTCTGGAACAATAGAGAGAGAGCAGTTATTAGGACGCCCACGACTTAGTCCGCGTGAGCACCCGTGCAAATCCGGTGCGGGTTGCTATATGTTAAAACTATAATTTTCTATCTCCCTATTTGATCGCCCGCTCTTTTCTTCATCGCCGGATGCGGGCCCCGTGTGCTTTCTCCCCGCCACGCTAGTAGTTGTTGCCCAACCATCGCGGTACCGAGCTCGCGTGTCGACAAGTGAATTTTCATGTGTGACAAACGGACCTACCCAATAAGAGTGCCTGTACCCTAAAAGTGGACTATAGTGAACTGTGAACTTAAACCCTACAAATAAATTACGCGCGGAAGAGGAAAGAAGAGAAAACACCCAGGTAACTCTCTTTGACATTACTTCCAGAAATTTCCCGTCGGCCCAGCACCTGAATCCCTAAAAACTATATAATCTACAGCCTTCCTCAATAAATGGCCTATCTAACTCTGAAACAATTTTTCAAATCGGACCAGTAGTTCCCTAGATTAACGCGTTCAAACAAACTCTTCAGCTTTATAATATTTGTATATATGGGTTACTAATATACGAGTAAGTACACCTAATAATTTAAAAATAGTTACTTATTTTTAATATAATAATATTCACAGACTACACAACACATTAACCTAGTCCCACACTAAGATCCCTAAGGTCTTGTGTCGTGGGTACTATGTAACGGTATACAGGGTGTAACAAAAAGGCAAACATTGATATGATGAATATTGATGTTTGTTTCCGAGTCATGGATGTTTCTATACTTATCTATGTATTTATACAGGGTGTAACAGAAAGGGTATGTTAAGCGAAAAGCTATGTAAATAGCCCACTATAGAGAACCTATCCACAAAATTTGAGATCCGAAATCACATGTTTATTTTTCCCGATTGTATGGAGAATTTTTAAATATCTCAGGAATTTTCATACAATCTTGAAAATGAAAAATATGATTTCGAGTCTCAAATTTTGGGAATAGGTTCTCTATAGTGGGCTATTTATACAGCTTTTCGCTTAACATACCCTTTCTGTTACACCCTGTATAAATACATAGATAAGTATAGAAACATCCATGACTCGGAAACAAACATCAATATTCATCATATCAATGTTTGCACCTACCGGGATTCGAACCCAGGACTTATGGCGTCGTAGGCAGGGTCACTACCTACTAGACCAATCGGCCGTCAAGTTTTGCCACAACACAAGGTAGGTGAAAAGAAACAAATTTTACTATGGGACTATTTTACACCTCGAAAATCATGAAATAAAATCCATACAACTTGAATACCTACTGCACTAAAATAATATTATAGAACAGCAGATTTTCTTTCATGTAAACTTTATAATTTTATGTTGTAGAAGTTTCAGAGAATCCTTTCTTACTCAATGCCTATGTGGTACAAACACACCCTCCAAGTTTCTATCTCTCTCTAAGATCAGTAGTTTCTGCAGTTTTTTGATCCAGCAATTATTCAGGGCAAAGCCATAGCCATTCATAGCATAGTGTATAGTTTTAAATGATCAGTAACAAGTGACTAGTTTCTTGCCTGAGAGTAAACTAAGTTCAGCACAAGATTATACACATGTGCTTTTGATCAATAGGTGCATTTGACTTACTCCCGAACACTCTTGAAGACTTCAGTGACAATGTCTTTCCTGCCTTTACCGGGGCCTATAATTTGCTGTCCCGACCTCTCTGAGCCACCCGCGTAGAAAGCTTGACCTGAAATATCAAGAGATAATTAGTACAAAATGTATCTAAAAACTAAATACTAATATTATCATCATAGGTATTATTATTTAGTCCAGATTACACAATATAATAAGAAAAGTTCCCACCCGGGTGGGGAATTTTTTCCATTTCTTTATTAATAATTTTATAAAGTTGTAGATATTTGAAATGGTCCTTTTAAACACTATAATATGCCAATATCATAGCTAGGAAGAAGTTATTTTACTATGCAAAATAATGACTAAGGCCTTGTTCAGTGCGATGCGGATAACCTACGCAGACGTCCGTGACGGACGGTAAAATGTATGAAACCTGACAGCGCGACGCGGAGCTGTCCGCGGACGGTGCTTGGTCCTAAGGTGTTTGTTCAGTGCTCAGCGGACCATCGCGTGGAGCGGACATAAAGAACTGTCTTTGTCATGGCTGCGTCAAACGTGCAAGCCGAGAGGGTTATACAACAGACACTGTACCAATCTCGATCACGAATTCGTCCGCGACCGACGCATAACCTCATCCACATGCGGACGGTCCGCGTCACACTGAATAGGGCCTAAGTATGTATGTGAATGAGAGTGTAACATGTAACTGGTTGGCTGGAAGAAATCTCTGTTAGAGATAAGTTAGCCTTTGTTCAAAATCTTTGTAAATTTTGGTAAAACTGTACATTAGCGACCCACGAATTTAGGGAGGGGGAGGGTGGAGGAGGGGAGAGGGGGGTCCCCCCTACCTCCCCCACCAACTCCCAACTTGAGGAAATGCATAGTTCATGGGATATTTGAGATTGAAATTTGGGTTCGGAGACATGAAAAAGTAACATTTTATGCATTTTTAAAGTTAAGGGAGGGGGTAGGCACCCTAAAATTATTTTAATTCTTATTCCCCCTCCTTCAAATTACCCCTCTCTCCCCCTAAATCAACCCTCCAACCTCATATGTATTAAAAATAGGGTTAAAATGAGAAATGCATTCTATAGCCTTTTAAGTCCTAAGCTATTAAAGTTGTTAATAAATTAAAGACTTCTGAACGTCTCCGGCGCTGCGGGAAATGCAGCCCCTACTCCCTTGCATAACAAACCACAGGCACTCCATGCAAACCGAAGCGGCTGAGGCTGGTCGCCTGTGGCAAGCCGAAGCAGCGTAGGTGCCTGCGGTTTGTTACAGCCGGCGGGGGCTGCTCTCCCTCCGCGGCTCCGGCCTTTTATATACACTCTAGGGGTAAGGCATACTAGTACCAAGTGGAGTCGGGGTTGACTAATTCGGTTCTGTTACCAATTTCGACCTAATTAACACTAATTTGAATTAAATGTTAAGTATCGTCTGTGGCTGTATTACATAATTCCTGCCTGCCTGTGTCTTATAAACTTGAAAGAAAAAAAACTGAAAGCTGTCAAAATAATGTCAAATCCTTGTAAGATATTAGGAAAAATATAAAATTTTGAGAATTTTTTTCTTGAAAACCTCACACTGTGCCATTGCTGAATTACTTCTTATTAATAAACCTTTACAAGGAAAAATTGTGAACCTCCAACTTGTGGGTCGCTAATGTACAGTTTAGCCTAAATTTTTACTTGAAATGTATTTTCTGTGTACAATAAATAATAAGAATATACATAATTAAATTATAACAATGTAAATCCTAACCTTCATTATTTGATTGCAAGGTTTCATCTAGTAATTTAACATTTTTCAATCTTGCTATCTCTTTCTTTAGCTCAATATTCTCATTTGAAAGTCTGTCTATCTCACTTTTCAAACCTTCTATCTCAGATTTTTTCTGATCTATGACCCAATCACAATTAGCTATCCTTGGTTTTGAACAAGATAATTCATCACAGTAATTCAATTTACAGATGGGTTCTACTTCTAACTCTTTATTCCTTGATTTGGCATATTTCAGTACTGTATTGGACAGGGTATTTCTATAAATATTTAAATTCTATTTTATGTTATATATAACGAGAAAAGTACATAAAATTTGATTGAGGATTTTGGTCTAATAAGAATACGAAGTAAAAGGCAGGTATCAAAACATTAAAATATCAACATACCTTCATCCTCACTAGAGCTATCTTGCTGTAATGTGTCTAAAGTAGCAAATTTAGGGTTTCCAGGCTTTTTCTTGTCTTTCCTGGCTTGAGGTGGTGACCCTGGAGGGGTTTCTACATCACTATCGGACAGCGGTGGAACCGAAACCACTGCAGCAGGATTGGAAGGGGCTTCGTCAACGTTACCACCATTCTCATAGAAACTTGATAGTGCCACCTAGATAAAAAAGCTTCGTCAACAGGGCACCACAATTTTAAGTATTTAGAGTTGGGTTAACTAAATAATGCCATCCTTTATTGGTTTACCTAGAAAAATTTTGAGGAATATCAATATAAATACTTACGTCAAGTTGCCAATTTGAAGACTCCAAAAAGAACCTGCTACGAGACTCGTCGGTCCCGGTTATATCACAAAATTGCTGTAAAGTTTCATCTCTATTAGAAGACATTTTTCGCGTTTATTATTTCAACACAAATGCATGAAAAGCTATAAATTTACTTGGGAAAAAGAAAAAGCCGATGACTTGCTCGCTTTCAATATAATTTTAGTAATGTGGTAGTACTTGATTGAACTGACTGACAGTATCAGTGATGTACTTACATATTTGAGCTATCGATCACCAGACAGTGTATCGATTCGTTATGGAAATCGAGCTAGTTTAAGAAATTTTTGTTTTGGGTTATTTACAAAGAATAGGCACCTAATGAAAATAAAACTAGACAACTAAACATATAAAACTCGAAAAAATATATACAGATCTCCTGTTGTGCCATCACTGCCATCCAATCACTACCAGCCGCCCTCTTATAGTCATCGGTCCATGACCGGAGGGCGTCCAACGCTACGCTTGCCGAAGTGCGGTCTCCATCCATTCGAAAACCTGCTTAATTTCCACCGTCCATCGGTTTTACGTCTGATGTGACCCCTCTGCCACTTCAGCACGCGTATGATGAATTTGGTGAGAGTAAGATGTCTCACTTTTAAACGTCAAATCCACACAGTAGACGAAATACACCTTTGAAAAATCGTTTTATCCGGTCATCATTCCCAATAGTTGTGCCCATAGTTAAGGACAAGGCAGATCTGCAAGAGTTCAGTGTACCGTACTGATATCCAGAATTATATAAACCAGTAAGGAAATTAATAACATTAGTGACAGACGTTTCATAAAAGAAAATTTTATTGATATTACAGTAATTAAACCATTTCCTTAGACAAGCGTCGTATTGGTTGATGGAGCTTTCCGAGAGGGAAGCTATCATGATTGGTATAGAGCTGGATGGTACACCTTTCTTCAGGAACGACGTCCGGATAATATCCCGGCAACCAGGGTAATCTTTTGGTGAATATCTCGTTCTCTGGAATGAGATATTAATTTCTTGGCTTTTAATACTAAAGGCTTTTCAACTGAAAGACTTTGAAATAAGGGATACCACGGTTGAGTTGTCCAAAGAGGAACTACTACAATACCCTTAGCTCTATCGTTAAATATTTTTAGTTAAAGGTTTTAAGTATAATAGCAAATGGAGGAAAACCATAAAAATAGAACTCTGACAATAACATTGTGAACGCGTCTATAGTATAAGCGTCTGGGTCCCTGTGCCATGATATGTATTTTTCACATTTTTTATTTAATCTACTGGCAAATAAATCTATATCCAGAATTACTTAATTATCTTATGATAAGCAAAATCTGCGAGTTCCCACTCGATATCCGGATGGATTCGACTGGACTCCGCGTCCGCAATCTCAATATCAGCCGAACTTAAGTAAAATGCGAATAATGTTATGTTACGTTCTTCGCACCACTGCCAAATATCTCTAGTAATCTGTGTTAAGTGTGGGAACTGTATACCTCCCATACGATTAATATATGAGATAGCGGTGGTATTATCTATTCTTAGTAGAATTTGGCAGTCGTGAAAATCCTTTGCAAATACTTTGAGGCCGAAAAAAGCCGCCAGGATTTCTAAGTAGTTAATATGTCGTGAGCGTTCACTGCGAGTCCACTGACCACACGCTCTTTCCTCTTCACAAGCTGCACCCCACCTCGTTGTTAAGGCATCGCTATAAATTTCTAAACAGAAGTTTTTTTGTTTAATTTGTTTAAAGTTATTTTTGATGGAGTGTGACCACCATTGCAAATCCGGAAGTATGGAGGACGGCAGATTCATGTATTTTTCAAAATCATCATCGTCCTTTATGTTTAGAAACTTACAGCGTTCCAGCTCCTTCGTGTATAGCCAGCCGTATTTAACGGCGGCACAAGCGGAAATCAGTAAGCCTATTAGTCGCGCAAACTCTCTTATTTTGCAGCGTCTTATTTTAATAAATCAATCAAAGGCTCCTTCGGCTTCTGCGTTCTCTTCTGCCTGCGGTTCTGAAGAGGCGCTCGCCAGTTTAAATTCTTTTGCGAAGATTTTTTCTCAGAATCCTTCTTGAATGAAGGTTTGTAGGCCGAGTAGTAGGTTTAAGGTCAGCGCCCGACTTAGATATAGTCTTAGCCGCTTTAAAAGTTTCGGCTAGGTCTTTACTAAACAATAATTGGTCAATGTTCGTAGCTTGAAGCTGATCCTTTAATTCCTTTTTGATATTATAAAATATAAAATTCCTTCTAGTTATTGACTCGGCATTCTGAGTGTCACAGATAATTCTGCTGGCATCCATTAGAAGTTTTATTACAGCCATGTCCATATTCTTCCTAGATAGGAGTTCAGTAATAGCTTCTGCTATTGAGGTTGTGGCGGAAGCCATTTGTTTCTGCCTTAGCTTAATAACAAAGTAGCACTGCCCGCAATTGTTAGTTATCTCTCTTGAGTAATATATCGTAAGTGACAACCCCAGAGGTTGCCCGCAATACGACAGTTTCGGAAATAGCAGCTTTGACTTCCGGGTTAAGCGCAGGTGCGTCTATCAAGACACAGTTGGCTGGAGTTAAATACTTATTTAAGTTTACCCTCAACTATGTGGACGAATGTGGCGACACTTGGCGTTACTACATTGTAATCTCATCTACTGCTAATCTAGAGGACAAAGCTCGAGTATAATTGCATGTAACTCAGAGAGCTATGGAAAGGTAAATGCTTGGGATCTAGCTAATAAAGACTTAAAATCAGGATGTGACAATTTTTAGCTGCTTTTCGATTTATATCTACATAATCCAAGCACAAACATCACTAAAATTTAACAAAATAATATTTGATTTGACAGCAGGATAACAAATATATTATGCTTCAAGCGTGAAAGAGAAAGCGATCGATTCGGCGGGAAAAGCTGGAAGGAAGCGGGTGTAATTTTCTTGTGAAAATCAAAAATTATTTGTAAATGGCTTGCATGTGTCCGTAAAGTGATGTGGAAACGTCTGGTAAATAAGTTGTATTTTGATTACTTGTAATGTGAATCTAGTGCGTGTGCATGGTTTTATATGCAGGTAAGCTAAGTAAAACTTTAGCCGGAATACGATCTCTTCATGGACCCAAGTTGATTTTGCATTTATTTTTCATTTAGACTAACTTTACACTTGTTCTTGAGGATTTTCTTGATCGTGCGAGTGTCGTTTCCTTCATCACCATCATCATTATCATCCCATAAATTCAGAAACCATTTACTAAAGACAATTTTGGAAACCAGACACTCCCAGGTATGGGCTCCATAGAAAAATTCCCCTTGCCTTTCCTTCGGGACGTTGACGACCAAAAAACTATTACAAAAAAAAAATCAAAGTGAACAACATAACAAAACTAATATGGGGATTTTTAAAACTGTTGATATCATAATGATAATAAAACTTCTCTGTTGCACATAGCAGAATTTATATCATCTTTCCTCTTTTTAGTGAAAAGTTGTACCTAACCTACGTTATCTAAGTCAATGATTGACAGATAGACAGATGATTTGACATAGGAGCAAAAAATATACTTTTACATTTACATTTTCACTAAAATTTTTAGGCAATTTAAGAGATTTCTAGGATATAATTAATACCAAAAAATAGGCCGGCTATGATGGTTAGTACCTTGTGTTTCATTACTTATAATGATGGTGTAGCGATTGAACTAAACAGCATGTATTTGTTGCAGATACATGCCGGCCAATAAATGAAGACCTCAAGAAAATCATCGGGAAACATCATGAGGAAATACTACCAGCTGATTCTTGTTATTGTGTGTTTTGTTAGTGTGGTTACGTTACTGATTTACCGCCATGAGTACTATCATCTTCGTTATGTGCTGGAAGTGCTCAATTTCTTTGGAAAGCCAGGTCTCTCAGAGATTGAGTTTTGTGGACCTGGATTTAATGCCACAATGCTCTCGGAAATAATGCGGAACTCTTCGATGGAGGTACGAGAAACGCCGCCGCTGTTTCAGCAAATTGACGAGAACTTCTATACATATTCGTCATTTTTGCGGTCATATGATAAGTATGAAAAACTTAGTTCTGGGCATGCTCACTACATTGATACTATTGTAGTAGGCAACGCTAAAGTTCCACCCAGTTTTCGTTGCAATATATGGCTCGAAAATACAGACAAACCGAAGCCAGGTAGAATTTCATACAAAACTGTTGGTAAAGATGTAAATGACTTCCGTTTATATATCTTTGAATGTGCTCTTAGCAAAAATCTAGGGAAACCAAAAGGAGTGAGTTTTTATGTTAATGATTATAACATAAATCCCATTCATGCTCCTATAAACAGAGTTATCCAAATTAATACTAAGAGGAAGCCCCGGCAAAGCAGTACCATAAAGTTTGTTAATAATATTGAACCTGCTCTTTGTGTCATACCCAATCAAGTGCCACAAGTGTCACATGATTCCTTCATAGAGTTTTTAGTCTTCCATCATATGATGGGTGTAAATTATTTCACAATTTACGACAGTATGATATCCGAGGATATAATAAAGAGGTTGAACATGCTGCCTCCTGATATCACTCAGTGGGAAATTCAATTCTTTCCTCTAAACTATCCATTTGTTTTTTCAAAGTCCTATGAAATTGTGCGAAATGCAATCGAAATGGATTGCCTCTTCAGACACTTCCGTTTTGATAAGGAGGAGAATAATAAGGTCAGTCATGCAGCTGTGCTGTCGTGGGATGAGTATTTAGTGCCCCGAGTACACAATAACATTAAAGCAGTAATGGATGATTCAGATCCTACAAGAAACAGACGTACCACAGAGTTACAAACACAAGTTTTCTGCCTCAACCAAAACAATGATGACGATGTAGAAGCAGGCTATCCTGACATAATGAAAAAAACTCATTACTACTTAATGCAAGACAAAAGACCAATTTATGTCAGGAATTTGGACTCTATGAAGTCTTTTGAGGATATATTTCATCTCGATTCTAGTAGTGAAGCCATATCATTGGATATACTAGGTGTTCATAAGTATACAGAATGTAGGGACCCTAAACTGAACCATCCTGTTGGGCTTGGGTACAATGAGACACAGATGCAGGTTTTCCAACACAAATTTGAAGGTGCTATGCTAAAGTTTGGCCAGAGCCTGCTCAGCAATCCAGTTTATAGGCTGTACAGAACTGGACAGATATGGGAGAAAGTGTCTAGTGAGAATATCAGGGATTTATAAGATTTTTAAGGCTGGATTAGTAAAGTTAATGCAATGAAAAGTCCCTTGAAGATAGATACTCAATAGAGACATTCAACTACATGGACTAATTTGAAAATTCGGAAAGGCTTAAGTTGATAATTGACTTTATACTTTTACTTTGGTATGGTATGGTATAACAGGCTTGTTTCCGCAACTTGACAACTGTGCGCTCAACTTTTACATTGTTACCTACTCAGCTATTTGTTGATTGTTGCATACGCCTTGGAAAAGATATATGCATTAAATATATGAGTAATATATGTTGCTAGGGTCCATTTTATAAGTATTGGTTAGTGATCTAAGTTATTGCCATAATTATATAAAAATAAAATAATTTATAAAATAATATTGTTTGAGATGGTAAGATTGTTTATTGTTTGTGACGGCTTTCTATAGGTATAAACTAAATAAGATTAAGTATTCTAATATTTTTTGTACAAGCTTCCATTTCATGATATTAGCTTAGCTAAGATTATTATAGCAAGACTGTAGTTTTTCTAATTATAAGTCAACTGGCAAGTGTACTGAGCCTATGATCATATCCATGACTAAGCTTTTGTATGATTCTGAAGCTGTGCTTACTTAAAGCCAGTTAAAGTAAGAACGCAGATTATATAGTATTTCATACAATCTCTATTGATATACAAATGTTTTGCTGTCTCTCGCGGCGAGGTCATTGCATCACCATTTTATTATCTAAATTAATTATATTCAAATAATGCAAATTACTATTGCTACTGATAGTAATAACTAGCACATCATGAAATCTTCAAATGATTAATGTACTTACAATCTATTATTGAAATATTATTTAGAAAACCACTGGCAGTATTGTTAATTATCATCATAAAATAGAGTTATGATGACATTTTAACTCAAAACCTACAGCTATTTACAGGAGACATCTTCTAAAATTAATTTCGTGGGTTGACAAGAAAATTGTGCCTTGTATAGAAAGGAATAAGGGTAGAAAATTGTTAAATGTGAAAGTTTCACCCTAATTTGTTTATTCATGTTTAGTGGCGGAATGAGGGGTTTGATTCTTCGTTTTTGTTTCTAAACAGTTGTACATCCAAACAAGTATGAAGTTACTTGTGATTTTCTTTTATCCCATTTCATGATTTATTTATTTTAACACTGAAATCAAATGTATTTCATACAAAGTCTAAGGTTATTTTCAGGAAAATATGTTGTTTAAAAAAATATACTCGTCGCCTCTTTATAGGAACAAACTTTCTTTGAATTCATGCATTTATTAGGCTATGTTAGGACAAACTATGTCTTCATTTTCTGAGCCTGTAAGATTTTTTATTGTGAATAAAAGGGCGACCATCTTTGTTTTCATTCTGCCACTCATGCCTATACTATACAAGACTTCTATTTAATAGCTAACTGTAGCTTTAGAAAATGTAGCTAGCTAGTAAATACATTATTGTTGATTTATTAACAAGAGAACTGTATTATAAATACCAAATGAGAAATAAAAATTCAGCAATTGATTCTACTTAAATGTTTATTTCATTGATTTATTCTAAAATACAAGGCAGGCAATGCCCGCTAAAGTCACAGTTCCACAAAATATACACTAAAAACCGACAATTGGTAGTCGAGCATGGTACCAACTTAACGACTAAAAAATCATTCCAATACACACTAAATCTAGTTTTATGGCTCACTTACATTGATCCAGTGACGAATCAGGAAGAATAGAAGTCAGTGCGCGTCATTTTTTTGTTTTTTAGGGTTCCGTACGTCTGAATACAAAAACGGAACCCTTATAGGATCACTCGTGTGTCTGTCCGTCCGTCGCTTACAGTCAATTATCTCCGAATCTATTAGACCGATTAAGTTGAAATTTGGTACACATATCAATTCCTGTGACCCAAACACAGAGGTGTGACGTGAGCAGATGAAATCTGTATATGGGGGGTCATTTTTGGGGGGGGAGGGGAAATTAAAAAAAAAAAATCTGAAAACTGCATCGTGTGGCATATCAAATGAAAGGTCTTGTTGAGAAGATCTTAAATGTATTTTTTTGTAATTTTAAAATAAATAGTTTCCAAGTTATTCAAGAGACGAAAATTGACCATTCCCCCCCCCTTATCTCCGAAACTACTGAACCTAAAATTTTGAAAAAAATACAGAAATTAGCATTATACCTATAAGAAGTCCATGATATTAAAATATGGTAAATCACTCAATATTGTGGTACCAACTTTTTGTCAAACATGATAGGTAACATCGTACGGAACCCTCTTCACGCGAGTTTCGCACTTGTCGGACGACGTTCTAAAATTATATAATGCATATTAGGGAATATAATTATAGAATAGTTCCCGTGGAAGTTTTCGGAACTAATATTTTTACGCATTACGAAAACAGGCGCCCTAGGCCTGACGAAATTAGCGATAGTTGAAAAAGCATAGGCTAGAATTAATAATTTTTATATTTCAAAAATAATTTAACGAAAACAAAATTTCAATCATACATATATGACATCTTTGGAGATATTGCCGATTCAGTGCACCCGATAAAACGCTCGCTTTCTCGCTTTTAAGCTTGCAAATTTATCACGATTGCATCGGTCTCTGTCATATCAACAAGCTCTGCATTCGACGATACTAGAGAGACGATTCTGACCCATCGTATTTCGTAAATAAGATTTCACTCTTTTCAACGTCTAACGTTCCCCTGTAGCGTTACTGGAGAAAAGCGTGAGATACATTCGAAAAACGATATCCATATTGGGAAATGTAGCAACAATATTCTTCTCGCGAATGTCCCAATGTTGATTTCATCATCCGTCAATCCGATTTCCCGGATAAAATTCCGGAAATGTATACATTCTTCACCAAAATCGTTGTCGAGATCGGTGGAGTATATCGTCTGTAAATCTTCACATTGTGTGATGATCTCTGCATCCGTGAGTGATGGCAAACGACTGAGCGTTGATACCTGACTCGCCATATAGATTATAGAGTTACCAGAAATCGAGCAGAAACTTAGTGTTTAGAAAGTTCTAGAGCGAAGTTGACGTGTGCACTGGGGCATGTCTGAAAGAGGACTTGGGGGACAATTTGGTCGTCGGCATTTATTCTGCATAACGGCCAGTGAGTCTTTCCCTTTTCCAAGTAATCAATCATAAATTCCTTCGCCATACATGACCTTTCAGCCGACAAAACAGTCTTGGCTTCTTTGGGGCACGTTCACCAGTCGCCATCCATTGTTTTGATTGCTGTTTTGATTCAGGTGTATAATGATGGACCCGCGTCCACAGTGACAAATCGACTCAAAAAACGAGGATTACGCTTCATCATATCCAAACACAGTTTTGAAATTCGCTTTCTTTCGTGTTTTTGTTCGACAAAAACGTGGCCCCTCGTACAGCTTTGTCATACCCAAATCTTCATGCAGGACTCGCTCAGTGGAGATGCCTGTGTTCTGGCACCTTCACTCGGCGGTCGTCGATGGACTTCTTCAACAACATCCTCAGTAGTGACTTCGATTGGGCGACCAGAGCGTTAACCGACGTTTAAAATCATTAATCCAGTTAAAACAAACGTTGGTCAGTGCCATGAACAGAATCAAGTTCAGTTTTTATAGCACAACCCTTCATAAAAAAATGTTTTATAACGGCACTCAGTTTTTTCTATAGTTGTTGAATATGTGCTAAACAATGGTTATACTGACAAAAACTTGTTTTTTTTTTGCTGAATTTTTGACAGTCTTCATTTGATGCCAGTTAACGCCATTTACCAGAAAAAAAGGTTTTACAAATAGTTTTTAAAAGGACTTATCAGCCCTCGAAGTTATTTTTTAAATTTTCAAAACTATCTGATGTAAAATGTCTGGAACACAAGACACTATATTTTGTTGTTATGAAATTGTCTCGCATTGCTCCAGATTTTTTTCTTCACGCCGTCGTTGGAAATCTAAAAATGTTACGAGTAATAAGAATGCTGATTTAACTGTAAGTAAATAAATAGGTAATATTAAAGGACTTGAATTTTTAGTGTTAATAAAGCGGATTAATATTTTATATTAGAACTTTTTCATATACGACGTTCTAACAATTTTTTGTGCGCTTAAAACGGGACTGCAAGACGTGCGCACTTTATAGATGCGATGACTAAAATTTTCGAAGCATTATATTGATATTAGGGAGTGCGGTCGCCCCGTATCCGCTCTCCACTGGTTCGCTTCTTCATAATATAATAGGGTGGGAAATTTGTTCGCAGAAATGTCTGACAACAAAAATGGATTGAGCACGAAAAAAATTAAATTAGCTTGTCAGGAGTTCCCGATTTGTATGGGTGCATAAGAGAAGGGGGCGCGCAAACTTGCGAATTCGCCGGCCCGTGGCGCCCCCTTTGGCACGGCGCCCTAGGCTCGGGCCTAGCGGGCCTAGTGTATAAACCGCCCCTCTTTTACGTGTGCAGTAGTGTGTGCAGACATAACACGTCACTGGTGAAGACACAAATTTCATTGCAAACCATTATGCAACTAGCGCCATCCTTCGAAGGAACTATTTAGTGAAACTACTGGCTAGAATACGTAGAGTCGTCTGAATCGAGCTTCTGGATCAATTTAAAGCAGTCATTAGATACACAACTACAAAGCGCCGCTTCATTATTTTGAAGACAACACTTAGAAGTTACGTTAATGAAGAAAGGATTGAGAGGAGATGGCAAAATGCATAACATATTTTTTCTGGAGAAATAATAAATCGCGTACCTCCATTTGTTTGTCCTGATACCTTTTGATTATGGCATCCCTTCTCCACCCTTCCTTCATTTATAGAGAAAAAGATATGAGCATAATTTTGAGCAATACATCAATGTATTGTCATTACAATAAAGTATACCAAAAAATATAGAAAAGGAGTATGTAATTTCAATAAAATAAAAAATAGATTAAAGCTTACATATCCATTAAATATTGCCACGAAATAACTTATAGTTAGGGCTATAATATTAAGTACTGAATGATAGATATCTCACTAATAAAAATTTATTTTATTTTTTTACAGTGGTAAAATACTGAAAGACATAGTAACGAAGAGTTTTCAACAATCTACATTTTTCTGGTAGTTACCCAGTTATCATCCCTGAGGAGACATGAGGAATCTCCCCGTTCGCAATCCACGATAGCGAATAAGGAAACTAACTCCCTTTAGGAAAAAATCTATGTGGTTTTTTAACGGTTACCATATTATGGTAACCGCAGAAAATAAGACTTAGAGTTGATAACTTTACTGGTAACAACCATGTTTTTTTTTCCATAAAACCGTTTACTACAATGACTTAAGTATTATATAGTTAACATTTGATACTTATATAACTGAAAATATAACATCGAAGGCACGAGCGCTAGAGTCCTTTTGAAAAAGAGGCGGAATGTTCGTCAAAAGGCAAAGCGAGCAGTCTCGCGAGGCATGGGTTTCGCCAGAGGCGCTGGCGTAGTAAGAGGTTTTTCTAATTTAATTTATGTCGAAGGAAAGGCAACGGAAACTATGCCCATACAGCCATTGTCTTTAGTAGAATTTCTGAATTTGGGTGATAATGTCGACACTGCGTCGCTTGTTTTTTTTAACTGTAGATACAGTTATAATGTCTTTTAAGTATTACGTATCACGTGTGTATACCTAACTAAACTTTGTCAGCTATTAAAAAAGCCTCCGCTACAGTAGCGCCAATTAGTCAGAGTAAAAACGGTGGCCATTGACTCACAAGGTTACTCCCTCTAGTGGAGATCCAGCTGAAACACGTTGTTTCAACAACTATGAGCTTTTTGTCCGTCTTTGACGAACTAAACCGTTATCAACTCGAGGACTCTAGCGAGAATAAATAACTTTTTTAAAATATTGTTTTTACAAAGCACTTGTGAAGCATTAGAGGTTATTATCGGAGAGTATGATAATGATTTTTCTAATAATACTGTTTTATAGTTAAAATGCTTGGTGGTTATGAAACTTGTTTTATGTTACAATACTGGCTGAATGACTTGTGAGCATTCGCCTGTAACAAGCAGATTCTTCATGAGCCAAGAAAATCAGTGTTTATGCGAAACTACTATGTGTTACAAATTATGTTGCAAGGTGTTCTCTTGTATCTGTAACGTCTCAAACGAATGCTTGGACTCACCTCAAACACTGATGGAATGCTCGAATCAATCCGTTACGTTACAAGTGAATGCTATTACTTATGGAAGGAATATTATTATCTACAGGAATGAAAAAAGCTGCAAAGGTGATCATGCTAATAGGGTGTTTCCTAATGCCTTTTTATACCAAAATCAGGAAGATTGTAAGTACCGCGAGATTTTTAGCAATATCACATATGCAGCTTTTTTATTCACACGAACAATATATTTAAGAGATAATTGAGAATTATACAAGTTTATAGTAAGAGGAACAATTCAATTAGTAAATGCATTATCTCTGGCCAAGTAATATGCAGACATACATAATATATCATACACATAAGATTATCCAATGATATTGTATGGTGCGATCATATGTTATGTAACTTTGTAACATTTTTATATTATAGCATTCATGCACCCTATAATATAGTTGTCTAATGAAGGTAAAGACGCCATAATCATGTGTCTTGCTATCCTGCTCACACCATACGTGAATTCGTAAAAAGTGAATGAGAGGTATGATTTCCTTCATTTGCCATTAGATTCTGACGTCAACGGTATTTATAATGGAACATACTTTTATTATGGACATACTGTTATCTCATATATACCGACTTGGCACTGCCTCAACGCGAACACACCATGAAACTTTAAACTTTATTAAACAGTAATAATATATACAGGATGTTTTTGGTCGTCAACGTTCCCGAAAACTACGGAATCTGCTCACATACCTGGGAAGTGTCTGGTTCAAAGTAAATAGACTGCGTTTTTCTGCATAAATGCACATTGACGCGCGTAGCAAGATTTTTTCACGAGAAATAATTAATATTAATAATTTCGCCCGATCAAGTACTTAAAAATTCACATCGTTTACCAGCATTTTTTTTTGCCATAAACTTATTTTATTTTATGTATAGAGTACGCACCCTTCGTTAACGGGTGGCAACGAAAAAACACCCTGTATATGATACATAGTCTCACGTGATGAGGAAACTCGATAAGTGAACAATTTGAAGAACTTAGGGTACTAGTAAGTTTGAAATAGTTGGTCTTAGAATAGTTTTGTTTGTTTGTGGTCGAGGCCACGCCCACTTTCGGTATATTAGTGATAACGATAACCTTAAATACCCATAAAATTATTTAGACTAGACAAAATATATGTATGAGTGAGTGAGACAAAATATAAACATGTCGTGGATTTATTAATGAGAAAGCGTTTCATAAAATTTATTGTCATGATATTTTGAAATCGAAATGACCCGATTCTAAAATAAATTGCGATAGATCTAAAATGCGAACAAGAACTTTACAATATTCATAGATGGCAGGTTAAATATAATATTAAAAAGTTATAATAAGATTTTGTTATTGCATAATATTGAATTTTGCGATCTCAATATAAATTTACTATACAGGCTGTAATATAAAGTAAAAAATGTTAATATAAAAGCAATGCATATAACCCACTTTAAGAAAACCTATCTACATTTGAGACTCGAAATCACATATTTATTGTTTCAGATAGTATGGAGAATTCCTAAAGACCTCAGGAATGTTCAACCAAGTTTGAAAATTTAAATTCACTTAATTTCGAGTATCAAATTTTGTGGATAGGTTTTCTATAATGTGCTATTGTCAGAGCATTTCGGCAACATACTCTTTTTGTTACACCCGGTATAGTACAAGAATATTAAAACATCTCTATACATAGCCGCTTAAGACAAAATGCATTTATAACGATTTCAATCCATTCATTGAAATGCTGTTAAAATGTAAATGAAATGCAGAAATAATCGAAGCGTTCTATATCGAGATGTTCTACAAAGAAATCAGTGCCAGATTAGCCACGTAGCCCCGCGCCCCAAGCCCTGTCTGACCGTAATTTAAAAATATCTAGATAGGAGCGTAAAGTATCTTGCACATGCCTAAAACGTGAACCGCTTAGGCTATGCTTCACTTCCACCTATCTCATGTTTAGCAATGGTCAAACTCTCGGTAGAGCTTGAATTTTCAAAAAGTAATAGACAACTTACTTTATTTATAACAGTTTTGTTTGATTTAATACCCCTAAACATGAGAACCTAAAGCAAACCAAGGGCCCCTTAAAAGAATTTGCTACAGGCCTCGCGCAGGCATAATCCGGCACTATAAAAGAAATCGATACATACCGAGATATTTTAGAATTCGATTAACAAAAGTAGTGGTCAATTAAATACATTACGTCTTACGTACAACAAACATCAACATCGAATGTATATTACAACGTATGAAAAGGTTATCCTAAACGAGACTTTTATTAGAATAGTATTAAAATATCACCTTCTCTAAATACTAAGTAGTAAAAAGGATTACAGTAAATGCACGAAAAATAGTTACATAGTCTTGAGTTTTTTTTTAACAACAGCGTTATAATTATGTGAGCTAAACAACCGTTGCTTGCAGATCCTGTCGAACATAGAGGTTCCGTTTCAACGTTTTTATGCAGGGTGTAACAAAAGGGGCATGTTAAGCGAAATACTGTAAAATATCCCACCAATACAGAGAAACCTATCCACAAAGTATGAGACTTGTAATCACATGTTTATACCTATATTTCTATTTGTATAGATGATGTGATATATGTATGGATGATTCCTAAATAACTCAGAACCATTCATACAAACTTTAATAGTAAACATGTGACTGTGGATAGGTTCTGTATAGTGGCCTATTTTCATTGCGCTTAACATACTCCACTTGTTACACCATGTATAATGGGTTGTTCAACGCGGTCGTCACATTTGATTCATCGAAGTTTATGGTCAAAGCAACGTGCCTTAGATCAGGTTATGTTCTGATAAATATCCGCAAGCAAGCCTAGAATAGGTTGGGAAGTTTGTCAATCATATGTTGCTATTTTTAATGAACTATGAACCTACTGGGTGTAAAAAGACAACTTTGTTATTTTAATACCTCACTCAGCCATTCTTTGTAAAATCACGATCATTTTTTTATCGAAGCACTCCTGGGAAACCACGGGTTTCCAAGATATTGAGGTCCAAAGTTACATTAATATTATAATTTTTTTACATAAATCCATCTGAAATCGGTTAACAAACATTTTTTTTTTCAAAGATACCATGACATCAATGTTATAATGTTAGTTTTGTAGGTACATTTGTACTATGAGCATCAAACGAATACATTGCTTGCAATAAAATGACAGTATTTTTTTATTTTTTTTGTCGTTTCCCAGGGTGGGTTCCATAGAAGAAAATGATAGTAACCTTACAAAGAATACGAGGTATTAAAAAACATTGTTGTCTTTTTACACCCTGTATATTGCGTTATTTATACACTGCAGTCACTAATCCGCCTGCCCAGCGTGGTGACTATGAGCAAAACCCCCCTATGGCAGGAGCCTTGTCGCGTGCCCTTGGGGAGGCCTACGTCCAGCAATGGACTGCAACAGGCTGAAGTGATGATGTGACTTTATTTATGTCATAAGGTGCTCGTACCTTCGAAGGACATCCTTGGATGACTGTTCATTAAAAGATTGCTATGGAAACGCAGTGCAAAACGATTACAACTTTACACCCAAAGCTTTACACTGAAGAATTTAGGTACTTTATGTCACAGACTTATGTCAAATTTGACATTCGAATCTTTTCAAATCATTTTACGCTTCCAATATTCAATCTATAGATTTTAATCTTCACTGAATAATGTGATTGTTCACATTGCAACATACGATGGACAGCATTCTCATATGATAATTAATAAGTGGTACATATAACTTGATTGAATAGCCTTATAACATTCTATTACAATAAACATTTTAACATATTTACATTTTTTATAACAATATTTTAATACGCGACCTGATTCGAACATTGTTGAGATATGAACTGTAGTTTTAACTTTTTAAGCATTGACTGACTTGACTAATAAATAGCAGAAGAATATTTATTTTTATCTATCGTCAAATTCTACTTGCATTGCACTAATAAACAAGACTTTCCCGTGAAGCACGAGATGTCAATTTTTGACACACTTTATCATAGATACGTCAATAACAATTTAGATTATCCAAGTCAGTCACTGATTGAGGAACAGCGTGCATTGATCTGATATTTAAAAGCGAGTTTAAAATTTATTGTGTTAACGGATTATTATAACGTTTAAAAAATGTGAACCTGCCAACAATATTTTTTGTCATATTTTATGCCCTTATTAAAATGATTTTTATTAAAACTACGGCTAAAACAACTACACATAGCCATCATACCTTATTATATCACACTGGAATATTGCCTGTATCCTTTATGGCATAGCGTACCCATAACATATACATTTTATTGTATGTCCTTTCACGAAACTAGATGCCATTTTAACACTATACTTCATCTAGCCAATGAAATGAATTTTTATATAACTTTTGATTTAGTGTCTCTTAGATTAATATTGGTTATCATACCAGAAGGGATATCGACTTCGAGTAAGTTATACTTAGCTGTCTCTCTAAAAGACCACTATGAAGAGTCAACAACGATTTTATATTAAAGTTATGGATTATATTCAATATGTTGACCGTTATCAGGTTCTTAGGCCAACAAACTGTGGTTACAATATCTAAAACTGTTGAATTCAAATATGACAATACATATTGTGAATAACAAGTAACAGTAAATTTTTAATACTATCATTTAATATACAGATATACTTAACACGTATACCTTTTCAATAATATCATCGGTAGAAATAGATCTTTGCTGATGTTGAGACAAAAAGTCTTTCAAAATTGGGTAATATTTCATGAAGTAGATATGTTTTAGAGAAAAAGAGTTATTTCATATTTTACTAGCAATAGAATAGAGACAATATAACTATATCAACTGCTATTTACAATATAACAGAGTGACAACAACCTGCTATTCTACTTTTTAACATTATAACTAGTAAATTGTTTTGATGGACAAGTCCATTAATATAAATTCTCAATCATTTAATACTAAATTCATGTTTATACAACTCCATTTTTTAGATAAAATTTGTTTTTAAAATAGTACATATATTATGCAATTTATTTTTTATGTTTCATTCATTACATAGACTGTAAAGAAAATAGGGGCGTAATAAAAATATGATATTTCATCTAATACTCAATTTATAACAGAGCAAATATTGCAATAATCTGTAAATTCGTTTATTACAGTGTAATATTTGCGAACAAAGCCTATCTTAGCCAACTGCAGCAAAGTTAAAAGAAGGGTAAAGATTTGATGTATCAAGTTTAATAATGATTTTTATTTTATTTAGAATCTTTAAATTGTGTCAGGCTTTACTATTGGCAATGGCGATATCCAAATAGTATCCGAGCAAAACCACATAATTAGTGATGATCTGTTATAAAACATTATTCAGATCATAAACGGAATAATATGTCACATTTCGTTGCTTTTGGAATGTTAAGAAAGACTCGATGTTTACTTTGAGTATTAAAAAAATGACTAGCTCATAGCGGCGTTATAATATCGATTTGATAAGTATATAAAAGAGTTTATTTAAATATAATTTCATATATTTATAGCTCGTAGCTGCCATTAAATTACTAAATAGTTTTAGTAGAAATAGAGATCTTTTTTTATGGAATGTATAGGTATTACTATGGAATTTATAAGGTATCCGATATCAAAGAAGTTCAGTAGGTAGTAAAAAGTTGTTTCTTGTCCAATAAAATATAGATTGAATTATATTGACCCTGTGTCGACAAACATTTTGTACACTCTTACATGAAAAATAAACATAATACCACTTTAAGTACATGTTGCCTCAATTTAAAATTAATATAAGTTTTAATAGCTTTAATTAGAAAGTTACATAATTTTATTGCTAGAGTAGGTATATTGCAAGTAACAGTCAAATATATGATTAAATGTTGTCATACATAATTAATTTCTCACCATTCAAACCATTGTTCTTGTCATTCCTGTCAAAATTTAATATTTTTTATTTTTAAATTAAATATACTCATCGCAGAATGTTATTCTACTTATACGCTACATGTTATACCAAATTACACATTCAAATAAACATTAAACGTTCATTACTTCAATTTTTTATCATCGACAAATCAGTAAAGTCAAAACCGGCGTATTAATGTCAAAAATATATACATAAACGCTGCGAAAGTCAAAATATAGTTGTAAAATGGAGCATGTACCTAGGTGCATGTACTTAGGAAGTACCAGCGGCGCATGAATTCAGCAGAGGCGGCAGTCTCAGGAGGTGGATGGCGGCGTGGAGCGCGCGCGCCGTCAGAAGTAGATGATCTCTTCTTCGGCGGGGGGTTGGGGGGCCTGTGGGGCTTGTGGGGCTTGGGGGGCGTGAGGGGTCTGGGGGGCCTCCGGAGACCGCACACGGAACTTCTCCGGCAGTTTTGGGTATGTGTTCGTTCTGGAATGACGTGTGCGTATTGTTAGTGATTTGATTGGTTGGTCGGAAGTGTGCATATAAAAGTGTTCCATCACCGGGAGCATTTGCGTATAATGTAACATTATGGATACGACTTTGAGTATTACATTACAATAGTATATAATTGACTGACTGCGACAACTCAATTTCACAAATTTTTATTTAATGCGCTATACAGGATGATTTTTGGTCGTCAACGTTCCCGAAAACTACGGAATCTCCTCATCATCACGATCATTTTACTCCATGGAAGCATACCTGGGAAGTGTCTGGTTCCCAAGATATTAGGGTCCAAAGTTGAGTAAATAGACTGAGTTTTTCTGCATAAATGCACATAGACGCGCGTAGCAAGATTTTTTCACGAGAAATAATTAATATCTGTCTATGATAAAACTAGCATAAAAACTGGACACTATAAATTTCGCCCGAACAAGTAATTAAAAAAAAAATTACATCGTTTCCCAGCATTTTTTTTTGGCATAATCTTACTTTATTTGATGTATAGAGTACGTACCCTTCGTTAAGGGTGGCAACAAAAAAACATCCTGTATATTTAAAGTTTCTGCACGTTCTTTTACTGTTAAACACTATCTAGGATCCGTGGTAGTTTTCCGGTATGTTTCTAGTTACCTGGTAGCCTTATTATTAGTTTGCTGCTGCGACGGTAGAGGCGCGGGGGAACTACCAGTGCGAGTGTGATGTATCACTAGGCCTTGGCTCTGCTACAAGTTGGAAAAACAGCGTTAAGTAAATATTCATTAAGTAGTTAGTTTATTCAAAAACTTTACAACACTACCTAGCCCCAGATTAAGACTTCTCTAAGGTCTTGTGTCGTGAATTTTCATGACTCGGACAAAAACGTCGATATTCTATATCAACTGTTGCACCTACCGGGATTCGTACCCAGGCTCTATGGCGCCGAAAGTAGGGTCACTTACTTCGCCAATTGGTCATTATAAAAAAGGCATTCTCAGAGGTAACATAGTATACACTATATCGCTCTTTTTCATGTGAAGAGAATGAAATTGCAAAGAAAACTGTTAGTTCAAGCCTAAAAGAACATTGACATTTCCGATTCAGTACAGTCCGCGAGGTCTAAGCTGAGCTTTGCAATAGGGTAAATGCATGAATTTTTTTATTTCATTTTTCTAACTTTAACTATTTTGGATTTACAGCAATTAAAAAATACGAGCCGGCAAAATGTTTTTGAAACGCTCCGTTTGCTCCATACTAAAATGGCAAAGACTTTGACGTCATAGTAGACAACCGTCTCAAATTAATATGGGGAAAAAATGCAATATTAATATTATAAAATTATTACATAATAAAACGTAATATTTTATATTTTGTGTATTGTTGTCAATAAAAATTGTTTATTAATAGGTGCAGATATTAATAAAGTATTTATTAAATCAATGAGATAATTCAAAATATGGGTTAAATTGTATGTTTTTAGTCCTTTTATGTCGAAAATTTTTTTCGTTAAATATTTCAATCTTTTAAAGTCCTGTAACTTTGGTATTTACTAACCGATTGATGTTATTTTTGCACTATTCGGTTTGTATTTGTAATATCTTTCGAATAAAATATAAAAAAATCTGTTTTCGTGTCAGACGCATATTCCCTATTGTGTGAGTGCACACAGATAGTGTAGGTGTGATGTCGGCCTAGAGCGCGGCGCGTCCTTGGATAGGTTTGGACCAGTTTATACTGCTTTTTGGCAATCGGCCTGAGGCGCGGCGCATCCCTCGCGCGACGTAACTCCGCCGCGCACGTTCCACACTTCACCTCTTGTACTGGTAGCAGCGTGACGTGTTTAATTCTTAATATTTAGTTTCGATTTGAGTTTTTATTTTTCATACAATAATGAAGTTAACGAAAGAAAAAGTTGACACTATTACTGTACAAGAATGGAAAAATGTATGTGACCACACAATAAAAGAAGAAAAAAAAGTTTCATGGTCACGACGCCGCTCTTGATGATATAACGGTACGATTAATTACTAACACAAACGTTACATCAGACGAAAATGAAGACGAAAGTTAAAATGAAAATGCATTGTCCAGTAAAGAAGAATTGTTATAATATTAAACTAGAATACCTCTCCCACTTATGTATTTAACTAAAACATAATAAAATTTAATTCTAAAAGTTTTTTGTCTGACTCTACTTTTAGTGATCACTCAGACAAATGCAAATTGCTTAGCTTAGGCCTCGCGAACTGTACTATATTTTTCATAAGTCAATATTAACTAGTTTTATCTTCATAAAAAAGAGTATCTAGCGTGAAGTATAGACAGAAACAGAGCTTATACCAATCCTTAAATTTTTTGACATCGTTTGACAAAAATGACAAATATTTATGCCTACCTTTTTAGTTAAATTAAGTGTTTAACAATCATGCTCTAACACATAAAGCTCAACAGACAAAATGGTTGACGACAGTTAAAGAAAGACATAAAGATAGTACAGCAAGCATATTCAGAAAGCCAAGAAATTACATATTTGCAGCCAATTTGGGGTGTCACAACGAAAAATTGGGCTTGATTAATTCTGCGAAAGCGTGGGGAAGTTATAGGCGAAAATTTTATTTTGAACTTTAATGTTTTCGATTCAGTTCAATATTAATATGTATTATAGTAGTAAGCTGTAGGTTATATTGGGAACCATATTAATTTTACAGTTGGTGTACAAATATTTTTCGCTATCGCACACAAATTATTGACTGGTGTAAACTTCAAAATACAATTTTCTGTTGGCTTCCATACACTTCGCTTTTCGCTTATAAAGTTAATTGACGTTTATTACTCGAATTTGGTGCTGTATACTTAACTAAACATGTATCTGGTCTAAATGCTTTTTTTTTTACAAATAAAGGAAATATGTATGCAATTTTTTTAATTTCCCAATTTAAGGATTTGCTAGATTTCCTTCGAGTTTGAATCCTGGCCATGGAATGGACGTATATACGAGTAAACTCATGATTGTAATACCTTTCAATATTAGTTCCTAGTCTTTCAAGCATGATGCTTGACTAGTGTATGCACCGCCGTTTACGACATTTCGAATGAATTTTTAACAGAGAAGTGATCGATTCTCCAAATAATATCAGGATAATAATCTCATTCTACAATTTCATTTTAAATTCGAGTAATTTTATATTAAATTTAAGCCAGATAAGTGGTTGTAACGACAACAAATTTGGAAGAGATATCTACTAGAAACACCGGTACCTACACGTTTTACTTACAGAATACACTTTATATTGGGGTTTAAAATACGTTCGGATAGTCGACATCCTGAAAAGGCAACCATTTGATCTGTTTCAAAAACACCGTGGAATATAATACTGTTATTAAATTAAATTTTGTATGAATTCCATTTTATGTACTCTTTTCTCTAATTTTATGAATGAAACGCCCTCTATATCTTATTCGGTGGTGCATATAAAAAAGAGACGTAACTCCTAAGGCGTTTGCTACTCAATTCAATAGTACCTACTCATCTTAATTAGTGTTGACTATAAAAAACCAAGAAGCAGAGGTTGTTAGGATAAAACGAAACTATTTCGTAGATAACGGACATGAAATAAACATGAAAAAGCGAGTATTAACATCCAATCGAATATCAAACGTGACTTCAGTGGCAAATGCGATTATGTCCATTAAAATTGACCGCTTTGACCATCTTATTTAGTTAATTAATAAATTTCCTTTTTTGTTGATGCCTGAAATTAACTTTAAACAAAACAAACCAACCCTATTATAATTTTTTTGTAGAAAATTGTTTACCACCCCTGCTTCTTCGTTCAACTTCTAGCTTGTAAAAAGAACGTGGTAGTATATCGTACCTCGCTGGGTGACTCGTGCAGTCGGTGGTACCCGGGCGGCGGCTGCGATTGCTGAGCTTTGCCGCTCGCTAGCTTAAGCGGAAGCTGCTGTTTTACCATTTGCTGTGTACGGAAATATAGAAGACACATAAGCAGAGGCACAACAAATATGGAAGCAGGACAAATATAGAATAATAATAATAATAAAAATAAAAAAGCATTTATTTCGAAAAAAACATACATATAAATTCACGTCAGGCGCGTCAAAAACAACCACTTATTTTACCGCGCGCCCGACATAGGTACATACTCGTATATATTTATATCAATAGTAGGTATACCGTAAACCGGTCCACACACCTCACCACCCATCCCGATTCATAATAGATTGTCAACAGAAAAATACCAGAAGTATAGAAGCATTTATAAGGATATAAGCGGTATGAATAGATGCCATTTGGCATATTCTATAGTTTCCTGCCTCCATTTTGGCTATCTTTTTTGACAGTGGTGCAGGATGGCTATAGTATCTCCATCGTGACCCTGCAGTTCTGCCTACCCAGTGTATAATCATCACATCAGCCGTTTGCAGTCCACTGCTGGACGTAGGCCACACGGCTCGATCTCCCGTTTTCACCATCCAGTCACTACCAGCCGTCCTCTTTAAGTCATCGGTCCATCTGTCCGGAGGGCGTCCAACGCTACGTTTGCCGAGGCGCGGTCTCCGTGGCAACCGCATGGGAATTACGTAAATTGCAAAGGCAGGACCAAAGCAATGCGATTGCGAAAATTGTCAGTGTGTGACATATATGGCGTCCTGCCACGCTTCCCACTCGCCCCGCATACTTACACAGTCACAATTTTCGCATTATTATTTCATGTTACGCAATCAGCCTAGAGCTGTCCATTAATCACGTGAGGCCTGAAGGAGGGGGAGGGAGGGATTTGACAAAACTCACGAAATATCACAAGGGGGAGGGGGTTGTAGTAAGATATCACGTGTATTTATTTTTTCGTCAAACGCGCGATTTTGCAACATTTCTGTCTTGACATTTTTATAATAGTCCTTAATTTCAGAATAAAATAAGATTATACTATTATACCTGTATTTAAAGACAACATTCTTAAAAAAAATAGATTCTTTGTAGATAAGTACTCAAAATACACGTGATTATTTGACGGCCTTTGTGGGTTAAAAGTGGGTGTGTAAATTGCACACTTTCGCCCAACCTCTATGGGGCATAATGGGCGTGACTATATGCATGTATTCACCGGTCACCAACCAACCTGCCTGGCCAACGTGGTGACTATAGGCAAAAACCGCCCTATGGCAGTAGCTTTGTGGCGTGCCCTGGGGGAGGCCTACGTCCAGCAGTGGACTGCAATAGGCTAAAGACGATGCACGGTATATTTAACGTCGCATTGGAGGATGAACAATTGAGGCATGCTGTTGCTAGACACGCCCGGAGCGTAACAGTATATAATCCCTATATGTATGTAGACAAAATGACAGCTACAATCGAGCTTTTTTTTAATGTTGCCAGCATAATGCCTGATATGTTGATGGGACAGTCTGATGTTTCTTTCTGATCACGTAATGTAGATGTCGTGGCGTAAATCCCAAATTCTCAAAGACTTCGAAGATGATCTGTCGTTCTTTGACTATTAAACAAACAGTGTGACGGTCAGTTTGCAACGGTGGTCGAGTTGTATCGGGTTATTTGCACTCGCTGACAGATACATGTTACGGACTCTGACTCGCACACAATATAGATTTTTATACATAGCTCAATACTTGAGTCTTAATACGACGTCGGATGGCGACCTGATTCACAGACACGTAACAGTATATAATCCCTAGTTCAAACACTGTAAATAGATATAATCCTACCGCCATCTGCAGCCGGGTCTCGTTCTGCGCAGACAGCAGTTGCGGCGGCGGCAGCGGCGCACTGCGGACGCTCGTCGATACCATGGACTCTGAGCCCGTGGACCCGCGACTGTCTAATACCAAACAAATATACACAATATTTACATATTATTCTGACCGTCACACTTGAAGATAAGAATCATCGCAGAGGCGAAGGAAGTAGGGAAGACCTGGAGCGAACTAAAACGACGCTCAGAACCGCCCCCTTATTACCTAACTAGCAAAAGCAAAGCGATAGCGAAAATTGTACAAAAATCGCTGATTGCTTGTCAAATTCGTATTACGTAAAATGAATTTCAAAGGAACTTTGACGTTTCAAGGCGAATATTGTACAATTTTCGTTATCGCTTTGCTTCGGCTTTGCTATTGCTTTTACGTAATCCGGGAGCCGAATGGGACGGCGGACATCTGTGGAGGCCCTCTGCCCCAGCTAGGGGACACAGGAATATAGTCACACTTAAACTTATAATTAGTCAAGTATGTCCTTCCTTCTTAACGTATATACGGCGGAGACAAAAAGGGAGAGGCAGGGCTAAATTTAATGTAAAAAGAAACAACAATCAATGGAACCAACTCTAAAGCTATGAAAAAAATCACGTTTCTTTTTTTTCATGTTAACATTTTTTTCACGATTTCAGAGTTGGTCCCATAGCAAAAATCGTTTCTTTTTACCTAAATAGCCAGGTGTGTTAAAACTGTAATAGCACATTACATACCAGTTTGTCATTCAATCAGCATAAGTCACACATAACTATACCACTTACTTCTCCACTTAGGATCTTTCCGGCGCGTTGTGTCACTGATACTGGAGTCCGGCGATAATGTGCCAACACTCGCTATCTCTTCTTGAGAACCTAGGAATAAATAAACAAACACACTAAATCAGAATGTACACATCAACATGAAATATGTATAATGGCTCCTCCATACAATCGGCGATGTTAGTTCGGCGAACGTCGTCGAACTTAGACAATTGTCGACGAATGCCGCCAAACCTGCCCTTTACACAATCGAGTTCGACCGAGTTCGCCCATTGTATGGAGGAGCCATTACATGCAAATAACTGTATCACCCACAGAGATGTGTATCTTACTGTATCACCGTTAGGAACTCGTGACTACTTATTTAACAGTCACTTGATAAATGTACTTTCAATATGCTTATCACTTGGTACATACTTTTAAATACCTGTTACAAATTAGCGGTAAAGTAAAATAGAACATGCAATCCTATTTACTTAACACACGCCTGCCTTTTGCGCAAATTCAAAAGAATAGAACAATAATAATCTGATCTTAGAGTTTGTTATTATTTGTATTTCCCTAAAGAACTGGAATACTAGCCATACATGTAATTTAAAAAGCCACTTTGACGACCACATAGCCCGAAAACGCCAACTTATACCAGGTACCAGTAACAAATAAAGAAAGTAACATAAAAAATTACAATCGACAAATTACAAGATATACTGTTATCATGTGAAATTAATGATTTTACTTGAATTTTAATAGTAAGTATCCTGTGCAGATAAAGCTTCACTAGAACACAGCTGCATCTCCTTCCGTGAATATCGCGTAAGAATCGACTAAGGAACTCAGGGGTGTTCGCTCAGAGGCAGAGCATGTTACTACGCAAAGCTAAAAGTTTCCGTACTTGTGTAAACGCCTCCGTGATCCTTCAGTTCGGCCCCTGATTACGTAAATGCTAGCAAAGCCGAAGCAAAGCGATAGCGAAACTGATTGTACAATATTCGCCTTGAAATGTCAAAGTTCCTTTGAAATTCATTTTACGTAATACGAATTTGACAAGCAATCGGCGATTTTTATACAATTTTCGCTATCGCTTTGCTTTTGCTAGTTAGATAATAAGGGGGCCGGCTACCTCATTTTGTTAACACAGCCGTGTATGTATGTACATGAGCTGGATTCCATCTCAGCAGTTTTTTTCTATTTGGTTGTGTAATGTGTGTAAACTCTGAATAGATAAATAAAATATATATACTTACCGTGTTGCTGCAACCGTTCTAGCCGTCGATACAGCCTCTCTCGTTGTTGTTCAACGTCCTTCTGTTGTTCGACTAACTCGGCTCGAGCCGCGGCTAGCTGTCGCCGTTCTGTGAAGGGAGTAGTCATGATTATCTATTAATTGACCCGATAGCTCAGTTGGTTAGAGCGAAAGCACGGTTTGCGACAGGTCGTGGGTTCGAGTCCCACTCGGGTGAAGAATTTTTTCATTTTCTTTATTAATAATTTTATAATGATTATCTATGTTGAAACGTGTTGTTATAGTGATAGGTGGATTTATGACAGTCAAGTTCAATCTCAGGTTAGGCCTGGCGTATCTATGTAAACTTGTAGCTACAGACTCATACAACTTCTTAAAACTGTTTAATGTCTAAAAATGCAGATTGTGTGAACGAAAAGCAGCTGTGCTAACGCCGCGAACACCATGTAAATTCGTTTAGGGAGGGGATTCCATTTTTTAAAAATTTATTTGGCACTCTAACAGATTACATTTTTATTTATAAAAATGAAATTAATGTAACAGGGTGTTGGACTAAAATGTAATCCTAGCAGAGTTCACTGCAAATGATTTGTGTAAATGATTAACTAATTAGAGTGCGATTCATCAAATAGTTCGTTTGGATTATGGTTCCAGTTACTACTCGCATGACTACATTATCTGTGTCATTGCAGAGGCAGAGCGATAGCAATTAGAAAGCGAAAATTCAGAGTGTGTGCATGCAAGTTGCGTGGCGCGGGAGGACGCCACGCGATTGTTCTGCGCACGCACACAACTCTGCAATTTTCAGGGGGCTATCACATGCTTCAACTGCGCTGCTAGCTAGTGAAGTGCTGCCGTAATCTGTAGGCTGGCTCGCTGATGGGCGGTGAGCGTGGCCTGCGCGTGCCGCAGCTGCCCCGCGTGCTGCAGAGTGACGTCACACACACACACACACACACACACACACACACACACACACACAGTGCTGTACCTGCCTGCGCGGCCTCTGCGCGCTGCGCTCGCTGCAGCTCCCAGGCTTGGCGCGCGGCGGTGAGCGTGGCCTGCGCGTGCCGCAGCTCCTCCAGCTGTGCCTCGTGCCGCGCGCCGGCAGACCCGTGTGCGCCGGACGCGCGCCACGCAGACAGCTGCGCCTCCAGGCTGAGGGCGAGAGAGAATCCGTGAGACCAGCGCCAACTAGTAGCGATCGGTCGAACTAATTGTGACCCGAGGCTGCGGGAGAGAAACTATGAGAACAGCGCCATCTAGTGACGATTCGCCGAACTGCTGGACTAATTCGGGTTGCGTCACGATTTGGCACGCGTGAGAAACGGTGAGAACAGCGCCATTCTACACCCACCGATCTTTAAAGATTTTTTTGCACATCTCAGATTTAATCTTCAACGGTTTTCATACAAAATTTCAAATATAAAATTTAAAAAAAAACGAATTAGATTTTGTTTTCTAACATTGAAAATGGCCGCTAGTGATGATCGGTACTAATTGCGCCTCGCGGCTACAACGCCATCTAATGGCGATTCATCAATATACTGAACGAGTTGCACCTCAAGCAAAAATAAACAATAAGAACAATGCCATCTAGTGGCGGTTCGCCAAACTGCGGAGCTAATTACCTATCTCAAGACTGCAGGCAAAAAAAGATGAAAACGCCATCTACTAGCAGCCAGGGGAGTACATTGTTAACTATATCATTTGCACGACACAAGACTATAGGGATCTTAGCGTGTTGTAAAATGGTTATGATTAACCTTCACAGATGTAGGTTATTTCTGCAATTCTTTTTGATCTTTACTAATTTTACACCCATTCTTGAGGCTTTTCCCGACGTTTCCATTCATCATCATCAATATCATCCATCATAAATTCAGAAATCATTTACTGAAGGCAATGCCTGTAAGGGCTTAGTTCCCCTTGCCTTTCATTCGGGATAAACTAAACAAAAAAAAAAAAACGACCCTTCACAGTGGATATCACACGTATAGCACATTGCTGCAACACACCTGTGTATAGTAGTGAGCTGCTGCCACACAATGCACGTGAGCGTGTATATAGCGTGGTGTAGCGGCTCCAAATGTCGCTCGGACTCGGCGCGCGCTTCCGCTTCCGGGTCACCCTCGGGGGGCGTGTCTGTTGACATGCGCAGTGGGATACCTGTTGGAACAACAATGTTAATGTCGCTTTTATAGCTGTACTAGCGACCCGCCCAGGCTTCGCGCGGGTTTAACCTTTCTCTTGAATAACGCTATTTAAAAAACAGCATTAAAATCTGTTGCGTAATTTAAAAGATCTAAGCACAGGGTGTTTTTTAGTGGCCACCTTTAACGAAGGGTAATTCCATGAAATAAAGTAAGTTTTTGCTCTTGAATATACGCAGATATTAATTATTTAAAAAACGCGCGTCATGTGCATTAAAATCAACTGTTGCAGGTGGAGAAAAATATCGTAAAAGATACCTACGTTGAGCATATATAGGGACAGACAGACAGCGGGAAACAACTTTGTTTTATACTATGTCATGATTATGATGAGGTCGTATAATTGTGTTGTTGAAGAGTGGTAGTCATATAATCTTGATGTCATGTTAATCTACCTTCCCTTTACGACTGTGCCAGTAGGAGGGAGGTTTATGTTCATTAGATAGATTCGTCTTAGTCTCGAAAGGTTTTAGCAGGCAGGGCCGGGCTGGTGTAGTGTGTGTGTGTGTGTGTGTGTGTGAGTGCGCGCGTGAGTGTGTGCGTGTGTGTGTGAGCACGCACCTCGCGGACGCGCCGCGTCGAACCCCGCGAAGATGTCGGCTCGGCGGCAGGGCCGGGCTGGTGTAGTGTGTGTGTGTGTGTGTGTGTGTGTGAGCACGCACCTCGCGGACGCGCCGCGTCGAACCCCGCGAAGGTGTCGGCTCGACGCGGCAGGGCCGGGCTGGTGTAGTGTGTGTGTGTGTGTGTGTGTGTGTGTGTGTGTGAGCACGCACCTCGCGGACGCGCCGCGTCGAACCCCGCGAAGGTGTCGGCTCGACGCGTGGCAGGGCCGGGCTGGTGTAGTGTGTGTGTGTGTGTGTGTGTGTGTGTGTGTGTGTGAGCACGCACCTCGCGGACGCGCCGCGTCGAACCCCGCGAAGGTGTCGGCTCGGCGTGGCAGGGCCGGGCTGGTGTAGTGTGTGTGTGTGTGTGTGTGTGTGTGTGAGCACGCACCTCGCGGACGCGCCGCGTCAACTCCCGCGAAGGTGTCGGCTCGGCGTGGCAGGGCCGGGCTGGTGTAGTGTGTGTGTGTGTGTGTGTGAGCACGCACCTCGCGGACGCGCCGCGTCGAACCCCGCGAAGGTGTCGGCTCGACGCGGCAGGGCCGGGCTGGTGTAGGCGGCGGAGTGCCTTTCCCCTGCAGAGGATGTGCTTCGACCTAGGGCCGAACTTAGACCCCAGGATGATGATGCTGCTGCGTCTAATGCGTCCTGGGTAAAAATAAATACAACATTAGAGCGGCTGGCTTTTCGAATAAATATTTACACACTTGACAACACATTAACTCAGTCCCCCACACTAAGATCCCTAAGGTCTTGTGTCGTGGGTACTAAACAAAGGTATATAAATACATAGATAAATATAGAAACATCCATTACTCGGAAACAAACATTGATATTGATCATTTCAATATTTGCACCTACCGGGACTCGAACCCAGGACTTATGGCGCAGCGGGCAATGTCACTACTTTTCTATATGCAAAGGGGGTTATTCACTACTTACCCACTAAAAGCTATATTAACACAAATAACAGTACATACCTTCACAACCTTGAGCACTTCCTGCCACAAGACATGCGTATCAGCGCCGGGCGCGGCCAGCCTCACATAATCCGGGAACACCAGCCCGCCCGGGAATATCGTCGATACGCCTGCGAATTAATAGAAAACGTAACGTAAAAAAATAAATTAAAAGTAACGTTGAACACGAAGTATAAAAGGTAATATAACAAGTCTCCAAAAGGAGTCACCAACGACAAATGTATGCTGGGTAGTAAAGCAAAAAATGAGGCGAAAATCCCGCATCTTCCCGGAAGATGAGCGGAAGATTCTTCCGCTATTCTTGATCCGCTGATTGTTGCTAAATCGAGAAATATTATCACTTCTTAGAGGTTTAATGTAGCAAATAGGTTGTAAAAATCACCTTTATACCTAAGAACAGAGTGAATGTGACTCATAAAGGGGAGAAACGAAAATAAAGTAGGTCAATTTGACCGACTAAAAGTTGCTTCAAATGTGTGCGCGATCACGGGTTCTGAGGAACTTATTATTCTATGAAAAGGTCTGATGGCTAAAAATGGTAGTATAACTTGGTCTTAATTGAAAAAAATAAAACTCAATTTTTTATAATTAAATTAATTCGTGAAATAAGCTTGTTTTTTAAATTCCCGTGTTGTTGCGGGACCTCAATACAAATTTCAAATTGGAGAAAAACCACGTCTAAGACATTCTTATTTAAAAAAGGAACATCATGACATCATTTAAATCACGATTGTTAAAAATTCAAACAAAAATTTAATTATTATAATAATTAAATTTTTGTTTGAATTTTTAATCTTAGTCGCTAAAGCTATTCTGACCGCACTCTTTATCCTAAACCTAAAAAGCCAACACTCGTAAATTGAGTAATTTGTGTTGCCAGTATATGCCGTCAAAAAAGAAAAGAGTGAACGAAAGAGGATAAAATTAATGATAAAAGAAAAATACACTATTTTTTTCATCCCGAAAGAAAGGCAAAGAAATCTATGGACTATGCGTCCATATCCATGTCTTTAGTAAAAAAAATAAAAAAATATCAGATTACGAGGGATGTAATAAACGGAAACTTTGTAGAAAACATTGGAAACGGGTCTAATGTTCTTAAAACATTAAAATAAACAAAATAAACCTGGCACAGAAGGAGTTCTTGTAGGAGTGAATAATCACTGGATAATCTTGTCGTCTCATTTACCATTCTGTTGCTTCTCAACAACGGTTTATATAATAACCTTACGTTTTAACAACATATCATGTTCGCTGAAGCGCTGACGACTCCAAAAAGACACCTTTATTTTTAAGTATAATTTAAACGCCAACTTTTAGATGCCTCTTAAACTTAGGTAATTTTACGCTTCTAATGTCAAAAACTTGACCACCAGAATAGTACAGTGAATTTTTCAATTCACTTTAGGTTTATGCGTAAAAAGGCATAAACCTAAAGTGAATTGAAAAAAAAAGTTGATACGTCAAATTAATGTAATTTAAATTAAATTAAGTCGCCAACTGTCAGAAAAATGACTACCAGAATAGCTTTATTCTGGCAGTTACTTTTCTGACCTAAACCTAAATAAAAACCTAAATTTTTAGGTTCAAATACGTTTAGGTTTAAGTTATGACTTCCGGAATCGACATTAATACGAGTATTAGTACGGATTAGACATAAAACTTACCAGTATGAGGAATATCCAGCGTGGCTCCTCCGGTGTGTCCGACCATTTTCATATGTAAAGCCATTTTCTCTTCCAGCAGCGTCGCCTGTTCTCTGTCTTTGGCTCTTAACGCCTCTGTTTTAAAGTTGAAATAGATTTATCAGTGTTGTTCTAAAGAGTTTATTATGAATGAAATCGGAGCTATTAAATATTAATTTTTACTAGTGGAGGCATCTATACGCGTGGGTGGTATGGTGAAAAAAATAAAGTCCTTTCTCAGGCTCTAAGACTACCTGTGTACCAATTTACATTATAATCGGTCGAGTAGTTTTGGCTTGAAAGCGAGACAGACAGACAGAATTACATTCATATTTATAATATTAGCAAGGATTTTTAAAAATGAGAGTGTATTCCCAATTTACTTATATATAAGTATCTAAATACATGAAGCGCAATATGCAAGGAAGAGAAATAAATACATTTATACACATAAATAACATACAGTATTCCAATAATATACTATGATAAAATAAATAAGAGGGGGATAAAATTCTTGATTTTATTATTTATGTTTAATTCAAAAATAATATTTTAATCTAACTACGACATTTATGTTTATTTCAGTTCACTAGGGGCTTGGTGGCATGCGATCATGCAAGTTTCAACCCAAACATCAAGGTATTAGGAGTTAAAATCACCTTCTATATGCCACCACGGAGTATCATCTGTTTTGCAATAAATAACATATTTTATTTTAACTAGTATATTAAATTAATCAAATAAATACACGTTAAAGTAGACACGAACTAAGAAATATTATGTTTATACTTAAAAATAAAGAGAAATAATTAAGTACGTACGAAAGTAAAGTAGATAGTAAGGTAGTAAATAAATAGTTTAACATTACACACTACACAACACATTAACCTAGTTCCACATTAAGATCCCTAAGGTCTTGTGTCGTGGGTACTAAGCAAGTATATAAATACATAGTAAGTAAGGACTCGGAAACAAACAGATATTCATCATATCAAAAATAGGAATAGTTTAACATTCCATCACATGATATTCATAATCTGAATAATTAAATCCTTTCGGTAGAATCTCTGCCTATTTTTGAAAAATGCCTTGATTTTACATATGAATATAGGTACAATTTTTCCGAGCTACGAGTAATGACAAAAGTCTATAAGTACGACGTTTTTTTTTAAAGATAGAAATCTAAATTTCTATGCAGTGATAGGAAACATTAGCATCGTACTTGTAAGATATGAGTGACGTTTGACTTTTTTTCATGTTGACATATCTACTAAAAAGTTCCGTTATAAGAACCAAAAAGTACCAGCATCGCATAAACCACAGGAGGAATTTTATTTGAATTTGTTATCGACTTTTATAATTTGACCTCTGTAATGACAATTTTGCATGCCGTGAATGGCAAAATAAGAGAACTCACTTTCTGTACTCTGTAACATTTTTTATACCTCATTTTGTGCGAAATAAATAAATGTAATTGAATTAAAGATACGTACCAGTAATCAGTCTTATACTCTCGTGCCTGGCTTCGAGCATCCGTTGTCTTTCCTCAGCCGACGTGGCCGGAGCGCCCGCCTCCGCCTCCTCGGGCTCTACCGGACAGCTTTGTACTACCGCCCTGGTGGGAAGGAGGTTTTGCTTAGTTCGTATTCAGACAAAAAGGTTTTCTTTAAGGAAAGAGAAACCTCTTTAGGCAAACGCCAATTTCGTTTTCAAATGCGAAGTTTTTTTAAACACTAGTGTCTGCTCACGACTTCGTCCGCGTAAATGTTCCATGTCATTACCCGTTTCCGTAGGAGTTTCGGAAAATACTTTGGATAAATCGGATATCTACGTCGTACAAAGAACACTCCTGAGAGTTTCTAAGTCGACTTGAAATAGATATAAACATACAAACATAAACTCGAAAAACATAACTCTCCTTCTAGAGCAGACGGGAAAAAACGGATTTATAATTATTTATGGTTTCCGAGGCACACTAGACAAGTAACCTGATAGCGGTGATCCAAGCGTGTATATCCTTGGGCCGATGCACCCTCAGTTCGAACATCTCCGGCTCGGAAGGACCACTACAGATGAGGTACAGGCCACGTCCCTCCGCGCCCGCCTTCTCGCGCACCAACAGCTTTACTAGCGACACTACTCCCGTCTGGGAAGTTCATAAATAATGTTATGGTAGAGACTTTTACGTTCACAGTTATCAATATACAGGGTGTAACAGGAGGAGGTATATAAGTGAAAGGGGCCACAGGCAGTGCCGTAAATAGAGCGGCGCCACCGAGGTGCCCAGGCATCGGGCGTAGGCCCAGGGGGGGGGCGCATGAATGGCCAGACCGGGCAGGACTAAATAGGGCGCAGATATACCTATAGGTAGAAGCTCGCACAGGACGCAGAAAAGGCTATTTACGGCACTGGTCACACACAGACGTCACCGTGACGTTAGACTGACTAGTTAGTTGCATTGCAACACTCATGGAATTTACGTGTATATTTCTTTATTTGAATAAAATTGAGTCAATACAGTATATTTATTATATATTTAAGGCCCGAAGAAATATATTTAATATATTTCTTCGGGCCCACAGTAAATCCCACGGGGCCCTTATAAGATAACCCGCTAAAGAGAACCTATTCATAAAATTAGAGCGTCGAAATCACATGTTAATTTTTCAAGATTGTAGATTTATTTAGAAATTCTCCATACCAATTACCACCTGGAAAATGAACATGTGATTTCGATTTTCAAATATAGATAATGTTCTTAATAGTGGGCTATCTTCACAGCATTTCGCTTCTTAACATACCCCTTCAGTTACACACTGTATAAAACTCTTCCGTTACTGACAGACAACTAAAGACATGGAATGAAACTAAACACAACACAAATTACTCTCAAGAAAATGAGTAAGACTTCACTAATAAAAATATTTATACAAATTCACGTATACATAAATAACTGGTATAGCGTCATCAATGTTATAGTTAGTCAACATGTGATATTGAAACTCTAGCTGAAATCATTGGTTCGACATCAAAGCATAAAATATACAACTTATTTGTCGATTGTAATTTTTTATACTAGTGGACGCCCGCGACTCCGTCCGCGTGGACTGCAGAAAAGGCAAAATGTCGAAATTATCCGGGATAAAAATATTTTCCCGGGATAAAAAGTAGCCTATATGTTAAGTGGGACCTGTCACAATATATTCCTGAAAACTGCATTGAAATCGATCCAGCCGTTTCTGAGATTAGCGTGCACAAACATCGATCCGTTACAATTTTATTATATGTATAGATTATGTAGGGTCTATAAAGGGACAGATAAGACTAATTTTAAGTTTACGTTTAGGTGTGACGGTCAGAATCGCCCATATATTGTGTACACAGAATACAGATGAAAACATTGTTGAAACTCTTACCTTATTATCGGGCGTAAAGAACGTATACTTGTTGTTATTGTCGTGTAGAAAAAATAGCACGTCCGTTAACACTATTACTAGTAGAGTCTGCATTTTGCTGCGCCCTTGCATTAGGGTTGCTACCCCTTCGAATCTGTGGACAGAACATATGATTATGGATCGTTCCCACTATTGACAATACTTCAGATATACAGTGTGTCCGGGATAGAGTTAGCGATATATTAAGGGCGTGTTGTACACTTCATTTTATCGATAAAAACACCCCCATGTAGGGGTCTAACTGCCCACTTTTATCTGAGTACCTGAGTAGCGGTACATACCTGAGTGACGGGCTATGGGCGTTCGCGCAAGGGTCATTTTCAAATAACAATAAATTCAAAACTATGTGACTCAGAGCAATAAATTCGGCGTCTGTAATTTATAAAAAAAATGCACAATAATGGGCTAGTTTTCATAGCATGTTACGTTATAAGAAAAAAAAACCAGTCAAATTTGGGACAAAAATCAACATATTTTTTTTGTGGCATTGCTGTTAAGCACCACATGTTTTTTCTAATTAAAATTATAGACAATACTATTAGCTTTCAAAAACAGTTTATTTTTTTCATACTTGTTAGACCTTTTAAATCCAGAGATATTGACAAAATTTACCACTAACATGAAAAAAAAATATTTAAAACTCAAAATAGCTGTCATTTCTAAAAGAGGATAGTTAGGCCCCCACATGGGGGTGTTTTTATCGATAATAGATATGCGCAGAATCAATCTTTTTCCGGATCTGGGATTTATAAATCTTTTCATCAAAAGATTTAAATCACTCTTTTAAATCTTTAAATCCCAAATGCATCAGCGTTGTAAAGATTCAATTTCACTCAAAACGTTTATGATTCTTTAAATCCAATGTGATTGGAAGAGTTGTCGTTGAAAGATTTAAAGATGTATTTAGGAATCATGGGATTTAGTGAGTGATTCAATCTTTCGCATGGATGTAAATCTTTTTTTTTATCACTCCGGAGTTACACACCTCTAATCGATAAAATGAAGTGTACAACACGCCCTTAAAATATCGCTAACTCTATCCCGGACACCCTGTATAATTAAGTACACATACATATATATGTGTGGCTGTGTTACCGAAATGGGAAAACCACAACTGCAGTTTAGCATAAGCGGGGACCGATGTAAAAGATCAGTGACAAGTTGTTTCTTTAACTATACGCCAACCGTCGTGGCACACGCAGTCATAAAACGTTATATGACAGCGCGTGCCACGACGGTTGGCGTATAGTATAGTCGAATATTACAATATGTAGGGAAGGAGATGCAGGCGATGTATTCTAGTGAAGCCCCGCATCAGCACAGGACTATTCAATACCAGCGACCGCCGACATTGTCCGCGTATACTTTAAAATTTCCGCTATTTCTCGTTACCACGGGAATTTTGGGTGATCCCTTCTTAGTGGACCTTATACGTCACAAAAGGAAGCCTAGACCCAAATAACACGTTTCTGGCTTCTAGTAATTTTGCCTCGGCAAATTAATCAGCCAGGACATGTTATTATTATTACCCGCCTGAGCCAGAAGTGGAGGGTTATGCCTTTCAAGTGTATGTTGGTATGCATGTAGATAGATTTCTTTGGCACGCTCTAGAGCCTAAACGGCTTATCTGTCGTATTTGAGATTGAGAGGTATTCTTAGAATCAACTTAGTCGTGAGCACTGGCGGCTCGTTCTAAGGAGCGCTGGTGCAGTGCATGTGTGGGTGGGAACCCACGATGATTACATGGGCAGTCTATATTTCTCAATACATTTATAATTATCTTTCAATTCTACTATGTAGTAGACACTATTGTATACAATAGTGTCTACGCGTTCGTCTCAAGTAAGTTCTAATCTTATGTATCGAGTGGAGCGCTAGCGATCGCGCTCCAATGAAACGCAATCCTCAAATTTCACGAGGTATTTCGATTCCTAGTATTGTATTCAATGAGTGCGAGAGAGACATACCGACATAGGCCGGAGCGCGTAAACCGTAAATAATGATTTCGTATTTTGAAAAAAAGATTTTATTTGGTGTTAGATTACGCGATATGGTTGTCTTTAATGTGTTTTATGCAATAGGTCATCTGACCGATACTTATGTTAAGAGTATCGTTTATATGGGTCTTGCATCATCTCATTCGTTAAGGGAGTGAACACGCGCAGCGTTTCCAAACTGTAATTTTGCATGCGCTCATATTAAAACACCATCTAAAAATATCAGGAGCCGCCCCTGGTCGTGAGATTGATACCGGGACAGAATTTTTACGTACTCGGTTTTATTTTTAAATTAAATAAATGAGGTGAGTATATTACTGAAGTTTCAGTAGTACTCACTTCAAGCTCCTATTGCCCTGTAGAATATCACTTTTCTTGAACTTGCGTCCGCGGAACATCGCAAAGGATTTCGCATCGATCCTGTGGTAAATCTCCAGTTTGCGATCTTCCCTCTCTTTCGCTGCCACTTGGTTGTCAACGTCTACTAGGATTTCCTGAAAGTTATTCAAATGAAATTACGAGCATGTTAAGAATATAATAGGTTTTCTTTTGAAAATAAGGTCATACCTACAGAGACAAATACAAAAGCAACAATAAAATTAAACAATATAAACAGGATATTAAAGCTATTGTGTTTTCTAATGATTAATTGTTATTAAACATATAATTAACATAAATCTAGATTACGCATTTACAGTTGCTTTCAAAGCGTCTACGCTACTAATAAAACGAAGTATAGCCTCAAACCTGGCTATTGCATAATAAACCTTACCTTAACCCCGCACAGTGCCTTTTGCAGTAGCTCCCTTTCCACCACATCGTCTCCTGCGGTCTTCAGTAAGGGTTCCAACAGTAACGGATATTTCGTCAGTCTCTGAGCTACGAATAACACGCATTCTGGTACACCCTGGAATTATTTATACAAGTGACAGCTAGGCAAATATTGAAAACTAGGCAAATATTGATATGCTGACTTCAGACAACGATTTTGAAGCAAAAACCTGTGAAAATAGTGCAGTTCATCTAATTAAGCGATCCTGTGACTGAATGGGCTTATCGGTTATTGTGATACATTGCTGTTGAATCACTCAACTAATTTGAACTTTTTTAAAAGTCATGTATACTCAAAACCTTTTTATAATGCATCTATGGCCTATATAAATGAGCTACAATATTTTGGCCCTAAAAAAAACGTGCAATTCGTGGCATCTGTTGCACCCTGTATGCCATACCTTCTTCCTAAGCAGCGGGTTCTGTTGGCATTTCCGTATGAACCGACCCAGCCTTGGTTCCCGCGCGCAACACTCTTTGAATACGTCGACCGCGTCGCGATGACGGGAACAGAATTCACCTGCGAAACAAATCAACAGTTAATGAGCCTAGTTGCCAATGTTTTCTGTGAATATATGTATATACATATGTATAAGCTTTGTTATTCAAAACTGGAAGTGAACTATGCGAATTATTATATTAAGTTATCTGTAGTGGCACATGATGAAAGTGAGACCACGATTTTTGACCATATTTAAATCATTACTTTCAGCTTATAATGGTTTAAATGCGTAAAGTTATCGGCCAGTATATCGGCAATCGTAGCCACTCGCGTCGCAATACTTTTCGGCCAAAATTTCGTCGCAGTATGTAGTCGGCAAGTGTGCAAGTAGGTCAAAAGTACAATATGTCGGCCAATAACCCAACATGTCGGTCACTCACCATAATTCGCCTTCAGCTTATGATGGCTCGGATGAGCGAACGTGTCGGCCAGTATATCAGCAATGGTAGCCACCCTTGGCGCCTCGCGTTGTCTCGCACGAAGCCTTGTGAGCAATGCCGCGTGCAGCGTCCATAGTGCGTGTACACACGGGAACATTCGAGATATCTGCGACGCAGATACCCCGGGGAAGCGGGACATGCCTTCCATGAACATCTGTGGGGGTTTTGCGCGGTTTATAATGGCCGAATGATGTAACTACTATAAAAATCTGTGGATGTTGTGTATTTTATTTATTAGGTTTAGGATGGCGTAATGATTATACTAAGATCGCCTGTATTGCTATATTGATGATGTAGTGTACACAGTTTGGATAAAGTTGATTTGGCTGTATGATATGACTTGGCATTGCTTGGCAGTTTTATAAAAAAATCTAATCTAATAATATACTCTGTGGGTACGCAATGGCGGCAATATCTGTAAAAGCTATTTGTTAAATATGAAATAATAAGTAAATCCTATAATGATTTACTCTTAATTTATTTAGTTTGATTCACGGTATTACCACCGTAGGAAACTAGAGTATTCTACAGATACATATTTGAAAATCCATAATAGGCGAATTAGTGAAAAGTGGGCGTGACTAGACTATACAGGATGTAAAAAGACAACGTTGTTCTTGTTAGGTAACCGACCAAAGCATTCTTCAACCAACTACGCCATCTATTTTTTTCTGTGACAACTATCAGCCCCCCGCCCGCACGCCCCGCTCAAGTTCAGTTCGAATGGCAGCAACGCGGACGCAACAGTAAAAAACCGCAAATAATTTCAATTTTCATAGACTTCTAACAAACCACCAGTGATTCATGTGTGTGCTATCAAATTAACCTGAACCCTGTGCCCCGGGGACAGAAGATTACAATAAACTCCATTGGATTACACAGCAATTCTTCCGTAAATTCCCAATTTTCCTTTAGTCGGCATTTATTGGGGAAATCATATTTAATATTAAACGAACCTTCGTTTATGCAACAGTTCTTTTAATACCTTGTATTCTCTGCAACGTAGCGATCCATTTTTTCTATACCATCAACTCTTGAAAATGTTTAAACTTTCGGTTGGAACTAGACTTATTATAAAGTAAGAACAAGTTAAAGACTTGCACACGATATTATGAGTACATTATTATACCTAAAGAAAGTACCTACTTTATAGATGAATACTTGGATAAGTACTTACTTTCTGCATCAGTCGTATTGTGAGACAATGATGTTTCTCCGTCAATATTAGCTCGTAGATATGTTCTTGTCTCTTCGTTTCTCTGTCGCCAAGTTGTCTGAAAGGTACCAAGACAAACAGTTATTTCGTAGCTTGTCTGAGATCGGCTTTTATAACTTCCTCTTATGTAAGTACTGATTTTTTATCTATTTTTATTTCCATCTCAACATTCAAATTTCTTTTGCATGTAGTTGATTTTAAATCTTCTTTTACAGTCCAGGATTTAGAAAAACATTCGAACTATATATTATTATATTTAGAAGAGAGCCAAACGTTTGCATATGTAGGGGTTATGAAGGGCAGTGTACTAGGGGTCGCCCTTACTTCGCTTTGATATTTTAACTAATACACTGTTTTTCTTATATCCCGCGGATACCCAAATATCTGTTTTCTATTTCATCAGTTCGAACAAAAATCTGTTTTCTATTAGTAAATTTTATTTTGTAGCCCAAATTTTAGTACGTAGGTGCAGATTTTGTAGCCCTAATTTGAGTACGTAGGAAGTGTAGATGATAAACAATCAGTGATACATACTTGGCAAGTCCTTTAGGCGCCGCAGCGGCCCACGTATCTGGTTCCGTGGCGCCCAGTCCCAGCATCGTGGCCTCGTCCCCTAACTGCTCTGACGTTAGATACACCTCCGGCCATTCTGTCGCGCCGCAGTCATCTGACGCACTGGAAATATGGGAGATTGATATTAATAGTCGTTATTTTTGAGGCCACCCTCATACGAAAAGGCTATGATTTTCGGGTGTATGTTTGTATGTATATTTCTTCGGGACGCTCTAGCTAGAGCCTAAACGTCTTGTCACATTTGAGCTTAAGGGGTATCATCTTAGCCGTGAGGAAAACACTGTTTAAATTTTTACTTACTAGGACCGCAATCGAATCGTGTCAGGCACGTAGCGTTTCAATCACGAATAAAAAAATATTGTTTGTGTTATTTGATTTTATGACACAATCCATTACTGGCACGTTCCATTACCGGCCGGTAAAAACTTGAACAATGTGTCAAAAATAACATTATGCCATGTCAGTAATTTAATGCTTCATTAAAATTTAATTGTATCAGGCGTATTCGGAAGTTCAAATTTCCATTTTGTGTTCGTGACCATGAGTCGACAGATCCCGAGGGTCAGCGGAGGTTGTAGGGAAATTTAATAAAATTGTACGCAATAGACAACAAAATGAACACATGTAAATGAGGCTGTATGCCGTAGCTGATACGTTCCGTGCATGAAATGCTACGTTCCTATTACCCTTACGGTCAAGGTATGGTAAGATCAGTGGGAAGACTTCAATAATATATTTTTTAATATTTGAATAGATAAATTCCAATGGAAATATGAACTTACTTGCTCTGATCGTGTTTATGGTCCGATCCGTCCTTTTCGTCATTGTAGACGCTCGTGCTGAAAATATAACGTCTTTCTTAGGTTCTTACATAAATACCTTTGTAGTATATGACATAAACACAGAATAACAGAAATGTTGAGATAGGATAATTATTAGTAATTTTTTGAATTTACATGAAATAACAATATTGTCAAAATTTTTGTCATTCACCGAGAAATGTTGAAACAAAATGTTAGGAGTTGCACGAGCAAAAACTTTTTGTCAAAATGTTTAACATCAACTACTAACAAACACCATCACTAATACAAATGGTGTATTTTTGTATTTAAATGTAGAAACTCACACCATACGATAGTGTGTTAGTGTATACTCTTTTGTTAAATTACCTTTACTACAAGTTCATAAGGGTTAATCCACATTTTTTTTACAATAACAATTCTGGATTGATGCAGTTCGTTTGTAAAACTACATTTAAAGATGCTTAGCTTAATTTTTCCAATAAATTCTTTGTTATTCCATGTTTATAGTCAACTGTTATTTCAATGAGGTAAGACAGGGGCAAATGTCAACCGACAATAACAAATGACTTATGACATATCAACACATTTATAAAAAGACAAAACTGTAAGAAAAAATACATCAAATGTTACTAAATAGTAAATATATAAAAGTTTTATGGGACTTACAAAATTTGGAATACAAGAGGTTCATTTTTGATATTTTAAAAAACTTACGCACATTTTCAGCAAAGCCTAAATCATTGTAAAGAAGCTTTGCAAAAAGAAACTTCACATATACGTTAAAGGACATGCAAATTTCGTTAACACTGAAAACTACTAAAAAGATAACAAACGAAATAAGACGAAATTCGATCGATACCTAGAACTGTAGAAGTAAAAAGAGTTTTTATCTATTTAAGGCGTAGTTGTAACTGGCAACAGTTATTCCAAACACATACGCAAAAGGCTTGAAATTCATTCAAGTTATATGCTATGTCTTGATCTATCTTGTAAAAGCTAGATTGACAGGAGTGAGAAAAGTATATTATAACAGATAACTTTTAGATCTCTTAAAGCAGTGTACACCAAAAGGAAAAAAATTATTAAATGCAATTTCATAAATTCACTCAAAAATAAGACAAAACAAACCGTTTATAAAGAATCTTTTTAGGTATATACAAATTATTTAATACAAAAAATTAAAAGAAAATATAAAGGTAAAGTGTATTTACAATATAAAACAAATAAAAATAAATTGAAATAAAAATTATTTTGGCGACACCGCCATCTATCGCCTTGAATAGAAACCAAAACTAAAGAACAGCGTGTAACGTAAAACGGAAAACTCTCTGACGTAAGACGTAACTCTACAACAGCGATGTTCGCCAAGAGAAATACCAAACTACCTCCATAGTAGATAGAAAGATACACAAGTAAGGCGTTGCGGATGAATCGACAACGATCTAGAAGAAATTCTGTGTAAGATGTGTCATGAATGAGCGCTGTACCGCGGTACATCTATGTAGATCTTTGTAGAGGTACCAAATTTTTAAATAATTGCCTCGAAAATACCAGTTTTATTTGTATAGTGTTAGCAGTTGTTCTCACTTTCTGTAAATTAATGTTCCCACATCAAGTTCAAATAAGTCTAGGTTTATTTGTAGTCTCAGGTATGAGAATAACTCTAAACAAAACTAAAATAACAGCAAAGTGAGTTTTATTTATACATAGCTTCACTTAGGTATCCAACTCACGTTTAGATTTCTTATTTCATATAGGTCAAAATATAATTTTAGTAAATCCCCTATTTGATGTAACTTTAAAACTCTCCTAAAAGTACCTCCAAAGATCTGAAAACAAAAAAAAAAACAAAACTCCCAAACACAAAAAAACCTAAACAAAAACGCCTATCAATGCATTAGTACCAGGGCGACATAAACACGCGGCGATCGACTGCGCGAGTAACAGAGATGGCTGGATGAGTGATGGAGTGAGTAAGAGAGAGGCGGCGCATTCCTGTGGGCACTTACTGCACGCCAAGCTTGGTGGCCACGCGGCGCCACGGCGAGTAGCATCCCGTCTGCTTCTTGCTGGATATACGATACATACTTGAGTGTGCTAGTGTGGAAATTTTGTTTGGAAATCTTGAGGTAACCACTGTGATTTTATGATTGCTTGGTACTTAGAATCGCTATTGCTTTCATTTATTGTTTTAATTTGAAAAATTTACATGTTTTTCGGCATTATTTTGACAACACGGTTTTGTCGAAACTATCAAGGCACAATGTTTAAAAAGTTATCTTCACCTCAATATTTCCATAAATCCAATGAGTTTCCTTATAGGAAGATAATTTCTCGTCCAAAATAAAACCAACACAAAATATAGCTTACAGAAAAAACAAAGCCAGATAAGAATAGCCAACGTATAGAAAAGAGACAGACAAAAAAAGACAAAGCAATATTACAAAGCGTATAGATAGATAGATAATAAAAAAATAATGTACATAGTGTAGAAAAAACTGTCGAAATATAAAAACATTATGTCACATACTTGTGTATCTTCTTATAATTAAATCACAAAAACCTGCAATTTTTCATGTCTTGCAACACAATAGTTTAGTTTTCATCATCATCATCATTATCATATGGGCCAATTGATGATTATGATAATGATGAAAAACAGTTCCCTTATTAATTACATTAGATTGTTTGCATACATAAAAAAATAATCCGCACATCCGCTTGCAAAACAAACACAAAATGCTCGGCTCTTAAAAACGGCGTTGCTTCATGGCTATAACTTCGGCCAGAATTAAAAAATAAAGCTGCAAAATATATGCCATACAAATCAATTAAAAAGTAATCAATCACCACGCCTCTTTACTTGCGCAGTTGGTTCGTATTTAGAAAACTGTTCGAATCTCAAAGTGAACGTGCCAATATGAAAGTTAAAACTGTCCCCTGATTGGTTAATATTTGCGATTGGAGCGAGCACTCACCTATTGCTGTTTTGTGATTGGCCGGAGACAGAGCTACGTTTACTGCTTTTTCCGCTGGCAGCACTCAACGATTTACCGACCGAAGTCTGTAAGAAATATTTTTTACCTTTACATGTTTTGAGCAAATAAATAATAATTCTCATTAAAAAAAACTACTTATTCCACTACCAAATTAGAATTCCATATTATAGAAGGTCGTAGCCAGTATTATCATATGGGAGGAGGTAGCTAAATAAATCTTAGATTATATTGTTTTGATCATTGTTATTAAGAGCAGTATATTCTAAACGTTTATATCTAAGTCATGGATATGTCTATAGTTAATTGGGATCTTAGTGTAGGACTAGGTTAATACGTTTCGAAGTGTGTAAATATTTATTTAAAAGTAGGTACTTACCTTTGAAGTTTTTGGTTTATTGCACTCGACTATGTAATCTTTGCATACATTCTGGTGAACTGTCATTGTACAATCTGAAAAATAACGAACCGCATCAGTATCTACACTATGATTTTTAATTATTTAGACCAGCCCTCCTAGCATAACCACACATCGTGAATATCGTATCTTTCGATATCGTATCGTCTCTGTACAGAATTCAACATGGCGGCTATATTTATCGTATTTTGACAGGCGAGAAATCGGTTTATCATATAGTGTTTCGCAGGTCATGCTACTTGAGCAGAATGACATCTAACTTACTTTTTTAATGTTGCAAGCGTAATAATTAGTGCTATAATACATTTTAGTGTAGTAGGTATTCAAAACAAAAGCCAAATCTTTGCCAACATGAGTTTCAAAAGAAAGAATGAAATAAAGGCAGGAAGATGCTGAGGTATTCAAGTTGGTATAGAACAGAAGGTTTTTTTAACGATTTCAGAGTTTGCCCCATAGTTTTTTTTACCAACCTAGTCTCGTGTCAAAAACAAGTTAGTTAGTTTTGAAAACACCCTCCGTAATAACTAAAATGAACTGACTGTCGCAATACAGCGCGGGTTTCTCGTCGATGGGTCGGTTGCACCAATCACAGTCACCGCCGGTGTTGGCGGCCGCCCACGCATGCGCCGCTTTGCGCGACTTGTCCTGTACATATACAATACATACAGGTAAACAGGGTAAATAATGGCCATGGACTTAATTCATATTTGCTCGCTAATTTATTTAACTTAGAAATGTCATTTTGTGACTTTACTTTTCAACCGACTTCAAAAAAAGGAGGTTCTCAATTCGACCCGTATGTTTTTCTATGTTTGTTACGCGATAACTCCGCCAATTATGAACCGATTTGAACAAATCTTTTTTCGGCGTATAGGTAATACCTCAAGGGTGGTCCCATTTAAATTTAATAATAAAAAAACAACCCCCAAGGGTGGAAAATAGGGGATGAACTTTTTTTAATTTTTAGTTTTTTTTGTGTTCACGCATTTGAAGTCGGTTTTATTTTTTTAATAAAGTTAATTATAGAAAAAATGTTTTAATCTTGAACAATTGTTCATCTACATATTATGTTTCTTTGTTTAAATCTTATATACATACATATAATCACACCTTTATCCCTTACGGGGTAGGCAGAGCACCAAGGGCCGATAGAACCACATGGTGCCACTTCTGACCAATTTTGAGGGTATAGTTGAGATGTACAAGTTCGGTTAGTAGTGACAGATAGTCAGCCCATCGCCTACAAAACACCAAGACCCTCTTGTCCCTCTATTGACTTGTACAGTATATCCGGGCTCTTCCCGGGTATACTGTAGTATTTTACGTTTTTTTTCACTCCCAGAGCAGCATAGAAGATAAATAAATAGATAAATCTTATATGTCTTCAAATTACCTTCTTTTTCCTAAAGAATAAGCTGCCCCTCTTTCTTCGCTTTTCAGCGTGATGATCGTAAGCCGCTCTGTTGAAAAACAAAAAAAAAACAATAAAATCTCTACATTGACTATTTCATATATTTTTCAGTTTGATTGATAGTAAAAAAAACGTCATGCAAAATAAACAACTCGACACTTAAAACATTAACATTGAAGCAAAGCTATCTGTTTTTGTCATGCCAGAAATCATATTAAAACAGTGCTGGAAATTTTTTTGCAAGAAACATGTTTAAAAAAAATGCGTCTTACCAAAATCATACCAATGGATCTTAAGTAGAGTGCTTGGCCGCAATATAGAATTTTGGACACCCTAGTATAAATCTAAATATAAAATACTTATCTTTCTCTCTCTTTCTAATTTCTCTATGTACAAAGTACAGATAAGAATGAAACCACCCTAAAGCATTCTAACGATAAACTAATAGTAGAATATTGATCAGCCTAAATAAGCCTTAATGCAAACGATATCTCCCTAATTCATCAACGTACAAATTACAGGATAGAATGACCCGCCCCCTGATTATTTTGACATTATTTATGCAACCCCAGAGCGTTCTATACAATCTTTTGACATTAGATATATAATATATTTACAAAAATCATTAAATATTGATGCTTTACTATTGAAAAACTAGGCAATTAATTATGAATGTAAATTATTATCAATCGATTTAACAAATAAGATCCCCACTTTTAAGAGATCAGAGTACCTAGTGGCTTAAATGGAAACGACATATTCGAGCCGTCGCATATCCATTGCCTGCCCGCCACGAGAAAAAACACTCACTGTTCCAGAAACGCCAAGCGATGTAGGCTGAGCGGATCCTGGTGCGTATTGTTCCTGCGTGCGGCGGTTAGCTCCGTCGAGGTCGTCGCACGCGCATCCGAGTCACTGTCCGTCTCGCTCGCGCCCCCACTCGCCAGGCTAGTTTATGCAAGAGGCTTATGGGTAAGCGTGGAGCCCATATTCGTAAAGTTCGAAGTCAATATCTATCAATGGTGAGGGCTATGCATCTCTGTCTATTAAGCTCATTTCAACAACACCACGCCCATTATCCCTCAAAGAAGTTGGGCAGAAGTGTGCAAAATACATCCACTTTTCACCAGTTAGCCTATTAAGTCCCACGTGGTGAGCCAACCGCCGCTTTTCGGGCCAAATGCAACAGTCTAGCGACCGGTAACGAATCCAATAGGAAATGTGTCCTTGCCATTCTAAAAAGGTATTATAAGCTATTAGGCGTCACAGCCTCGTCCGTTAAATAGCAGCGGTAAATAAACAAGTCTTCGGAATTTTTTTGACCCAGTGTCACTCTCATTACTAAGATGAATCAAATGATGTCTCTCAAGCTTAAATGCGACAAGCCGTTTAGGCTCTAGAGCGTGCCAAAGAAATATACTATAACATCTATATCTATACATATAATAATACATATAATAAAAATGTAACGGATCGCTGTCTGTACATGCAAGATATATGAGAAAAAATATTATAGGGGACCTTTATCAACGCAATAGTACCCAAAAGAATGGTTTTTTTTTTTTTTAAATTTTTCTCTGTCTGTCTGTGCGTTTGTGCACGCTAATCTCAGGAACGGCTGAACCGATTTCGATGCAGTTTTCAGGAATATACTGTGACAGGTCCCACTTAACATATATACTTTTATACCGGGAAAATGTTTTTATCCCGGATAATTTCGACGTTTTGATTTTTCTATAGTCCACGTGGACGGAGTCGCGGGCGTCCACTAGTATAATATATATTTTCATGTCACTTGGGAGTTAAAATAATCTGGCAGGTGAAATATAGGTGAGCATCTGCATACATCTGCCCAATATTTTGGGGACATTTGACATGATTATATGCATCGTCGCAAATACATACATACATATAATCACGCCTTTATCCCTTACGGGGTAGGCAGAGCACCAAGGTCCGATAGAACCACATGGTGCCACTTCTGACCAATTTTGGCAAATGTTGAAAGAATGTTGTGGAATGGCAATTTTCAATGAGATTGAGAATATTGACTTCCATTTTAAAACTTTTTGAACCAGCTATAATGCCTTAATTACAACAGAAAGAACCAATTACATTCTCAATTAAGACATACTCAGTTAGACAGTTAGACAGAGACAAGTAACCCATAACACTGGCTTCAAATTGTCAAATACGAATACGGTATCCACGGTTACCTATTAGCTTCTTGTTTGCATCTTTTGTCTTTGATTCATACGAGTTTTTGGAAAACGGCTTATGCTAATAAGAAAATCGAGACTTTACGAAGAATACGTGACGTAACATTATTGTGCATAAAAATAACAAACATGACGTCATCAAAACTGTTTAAAGATGGCAGTCGTAATTTTTATTCAGACCATAAACTTACTCAGATTACATACTTAGCTGTTTAACTGAACTATAACATAAAAAGAAATAAGACCACAGTTTTGATGAAACCATACATTTTATTATATTCCAGTGCTTTTGTAGCAAAAGCAAAACACAGTGCAGACGAAAAAAAAAAACATTGACCTCAAACATGCACAAAAGTGATACAGAAGTGTATTGATATGTACACTCAATAGAACTATTGTTTCTCTAGTTTTAGAATAAAAATTGGCATGCAAAAACACGCTTTATAACTGGCTTGTTGCCACTACTGAGTAAAAGATGCTCAATATGTTTTAAAAACTTGATTTACTTTGCTCACTATCATGTAAATAAGTAAAAGTACCAGTCGGGTAAGCACGAACCTTTTTACGCGGCGTAACGCTAGCGTCTCGCTAGCAAAATCTATGTGATTTGACGGTTCCTGCTTACCCCTCTGAACATCATAACTAATACGCTAGCTGCATTCCAGTCTCACTAACTGCTACAAATCAAAAATCCCAGTATCTCTCTTACTTCCCTTGTATAAAATGTATAGTCATACCGCAAAATACAATCCACATTTCTAAAAGTACCAGCACATCATAACATCGCCACTAAAACAACTGATGCTCTCTAACGTATAAGTAGACTCACGCGCTAGTTAACTCTTCCTCCCCCATATATCAGATAAATAGATAGATAGTCATTAAAAAAACTGTCACTCTCATATATCCCAGCAGCCCATATAACTCACACGATGGTCCAACCACCACAGCACAAACTCGTCGTTAGTCATCCAAAATTACTCTCGCTCCCATATTTACATACCACAAGTACCAGTAGCCCATAACTCACACGCTAGTCCAACCAGCACATCATAAACTCTTCGCTAGTCAACTCTTACTACCTCCCTCACACACCACAAACAACTTTTAGAAGTACCAGCTGACCATAACTCGCTACCAGTCATCCAAACCCTGTAATTCCGTATTTCCTATCATCCTCCCACATTTCCCAGCCCACAAGTACCAGGATCCCATAACTCACACACTGGCCGGCGGCGGCTGCGGCGGCTGCACCGCGGCGACGATGCTGGGCGTCGACACAGACTTCTGCAGCGGCAGACGCGGCAGCAGTCGGGCTGATGACGTGCCGGCTGTGGGGTCCACCGCGCCGTGCGCTCGTAACGCCGCTGTTATCTTCTCGAAGTCTTTCTGTTGGGACGTGTCGGAAGGTATGTCATGATTAAGTGTAGACTGTTCTACGACTACGCTATCTACGTAATCAGGGGGCATGTGAACAAGTAACGGCGATCTGGCTCAAGAAACTTACAATCTAGTCCGTGTTAACAAAATACATATATAGACACACGGCTGTGTTTCTGAATTGCGGTAGCCAGAGCAGCAGGGTTATAAAGGCTACCATAGCCATGTTTAGAATAGTGGAGACAGGTGTGAATGAAGAAATATTATTATAATAATAGAAGAAATCTTTGTACATTATCTTTATAAATGAAATTGTATTAGGCGTTACAATTCGGAAGTTCAAACATTCACTATGGGTGCAATTGAATGTGTTGGGTTTTAGAGTTACATAATAATTAGTGGTTTACTAATTTACTAATTTCTATAATCCTGAGGATGCCACGGTTGTTGGCGAAACATATGTAGATTATTGATCTAGTTTTTGATTTCGGAATAGTGCAATGTATTATCTTGCATGCTAGGTGCTCGGGTCTGGTTTCTCATAGCGATTGTAGTTAGTGCAAGTGCCTGTTTTCGCAGTAATGAGTTATCAGATCCGAGGGTCAGTAGAGGGTGTAGGGCCCGGTGGTGGGCGCACTCATAGTGAATACATTATCTTTCGTATGTGTTCGAAATGTGTTTTCTGTAAAAGTGTGAAAGAATAAGTAGATAGAGGTACATAGATATAATCTAGTTTTCCGGGCGATGTGAATAGTTTTATATTTGTGTCTCTTATAATAATAATAAAATTTTATTCAATAAAAAACATTTGCTATACATAGGTACATTAAAAATCTTACTATTTAAATAGGTAGGATATACAGGTTACCTAAACTAGGCTGGGCCTGTGCTTTAGGTTTGCAAAACCTCATATCTGAATAGTATCTTATGTTTCAATCTCATTTGAACTACATACTTTATTTTCTAAAAACTACTAGCAAAACATAAACATCAAGTAAGTAAAGTACTAGCATCTCATAAACGTCAGAAGCAACACTTACAGCAAGATCGTTATCGTTGAGCGAGTGTGTGGAGTGTCGGACCGGTCTGGGCACCTCACCCTCTGACTCCATAGACGATAGCGAGGCGCTGTGTCCGTTTAGTGTACTGAAATTAGAGAAATAGATGTATGATGAATAAATTATTTAGTACTTTCGGGCAGTTGATGTTTATTTTTACTGTCAATGCTATTAGTGTGGCGTGTGTGTGTGGTCCATTTATTTTCGTTAAAATGGTATCTGGGAGGGCATCGATGTCTTCTCATGGGTGTCTGGAATGCCACTTAGGATTTCTTGAATAGATCTTTATTTGAGGATTCCGCTAACATGCCTGGACCTGTTATTATATACTAGTGGGCGTTCTACGACTTCGTCCGCGAAAATCTTTAGAATTACCTATTTCTGGCGAGATATCCTTAGTGCAACTTTCCTACTCGTATCTACTCATAATTAGGGTTGCCAACCCTCACACGTTGCGCGGGACGTCCCGTTTTCAGAGTTTAAATAACGCTTTTGAGTGTCTGTGTGACGCCAAATATCCCGTTTTCAGGTAACCCCTCTCTAGTTAATAAAAAAACGCTCTTTCAAACGGTGCGCCGCCCACGTCGCTCCCCTGCCGGACACTCCCTGTAACAGTGTTACCTGCGCGGCTCGTGCACCCGGGGCGCGGGCTCCAGCGCCGCCCACGTCGCTCCCCTGCCGGACACTCCCTGTAACAGTGTTACCTGCGCGGCTCGTGCACCCGGGGCGCGGGCTCCAGCGCCGCCCACGTCGCTCCCCTGCCGGACACTCCCTGTAACAGTGTTACCTGCGCGGCTCGTGCACCCGGGGCGCGGGCTCCAGCGCCGCCCACGTCGCTCCCCTGCCGGACACTCCCTGTAACAGTGTTACCTGCGCGGCTCGTGCACCCGGGGCGCGGGCTCCAGCGCCGCCCACGTCGCTCCCCTGCCGGACACTCCCTGTAACAGTGTTACCTGCGCGGCTCGTGCACCCGGGGCGCGGGCTCAAGCGCCGCCCACGAGCTGCGCCGGCCCTCGTCGCGTCGCTCCCAGAGGCCCCACGACCGGGACTCGCCTAAAAAAATAAGAAAATTGTGTCTGAAGAATCTCAAGTTTAGTTCAATAAAACAAATCTCAAATATGAATTCCAAATGAAAAGTAAGTATAAAAGAAAAGTATACCTAAACATGTAAGCGAGCTAGGCGAGAGAAAAAGGAGTTTTTCGGATACACTAAATCTGCGCAGCGCTCTAGCCCCGTCCCTAAAATTTTAAACTTTAACTATTTTTGGTTAAGTTAGTTTTAACACTCCTTAGTCTGTCTGACAGAATGAAATAACATTTTCATAATGCATAAAATCACTACTTGTGGCATGACACATAAAATGCCCCTTCTGTACCTATAGGAAGTAAATACAAACATTGTGCAGGTAATTTATACCTATAACAAAGAACAAACACAATACATGGCACAAGTAACTTACCGCTCCCTTTCCGACTGTGCGGGTAGAAGTCGAGATGAGTCGGCGACGCGCATTCGACCTCGGGCGCGCCCTCCTTGCAGAGGGACGGGCATGATGTGCTGAGGCGACTGGAACCCGTCGCCTAGATGATAACATAGTATAAAACAATTGGAGGATCCTAAACCTCCATAGAGCGGCGGGAAAAGAATAGCGGGTTTCTGTTAGGCCAGAGGTGCGCTGGTTTTATTAGTGGACTGTACGAAGCCGGGGCGGGTGAAATGTCGACTTAGGGCCGAGTTTTCCAACGGTCAGATAGCCTATCCTGAAGGATTTTGATGCTTTCTTACTCTAAAACTTGATCAGCATCAACTTTATCCTTTAGATAGGCTAAATGACCATTGGACGACAACAAAATCGACACTTAAAACAATTTAAATTAGCTTGCTTAATTCGAGAGGGAAATCAAACTCCAGAACTGCAATTCAAAGCAAACCTAGTTTTAGCTGCTTTATAGTTTCTATTGGCTCTGCCGCAAATTTTCTTTACTAAAGTTGTAGTTGATGGGATGATCCTAAAGTTCTAAATATACAAAAATAGATACCAGTAGCGGGAGCGGAGCGGCGCGCATGCGCTGCACGGCCGCATGCAGCCGCCTGAGTTGTTGCAGACTGTCATCTAGCACGCCGGGGCTGTGCGGCGTCACGCTTATTGTTGGCACCTGTTGATCAATACGCGAACAAATTTAGCTAAGGTCAAATACGCGTTAAACATACCTACATATATATTTAGACTGCCAAAGCAGTACTTCTTCTTTTGACTTAGCCCTAGTCGGATAAAATAGTTGTGTTGGACGACAAATATGGCACATCGAGATTTTGCTATATTCTGCTATTGCTGAGATTTCAGCTATATCAACAGCTGAGCTAGCTATCTCTGTCATAAACGAGGCTGTACTTTACCTGTGGATTATGAGCCTGTACCTCACTTGTAAGCCCTGTACTACAGGTAACTCACTTGTGCTCTTAGATGCGAGTAACTGGGGCATAAGCATAGGATATGCGTTACTAACTGTACAACGGAAGACTCGCTTGCGTTTTTCCTGCAGGTAACTATCCTGTCACTTGCCTGCGGGTAGCTAGCCTGTGCCTGAGCCGTGGCCATAGCTGGCGCGGGCGCCACGTGCTCCGTCACCTCGTCCTCGCTACTGTCGGAGCAGGAGTGCGAACTGTATTCTTACCTGCGGGTAACCATCCCGCGCCTTACCTGCGGGTAGCTAGCCTGTGCCCGAGCCATGGCCATAGCTGGCGCGGGCGGCACGTGCTCCGTCACCTCGTCCTCGCTACTGTTGAAGCGGGAGTCCGAACTGTATCCTTATCTATATGCCTTACCTGCGGGTAACCATCCCGCGCCTTACCTGCGGGTAGCTAGCCTGTGCCCGAGCCGCGGCCATGGCTGGCGCGGGCGGCACGTGCTCCGTCACCTCGTCCTCGCTACTGTCGGAGCGGGAGTCCGAACTGCCGCCGCCCTCGTCTGGAATACAAGGGAGTCATTCATATACTGTAGGTACATAACTTGTTACTGATTATTATGTAAATGTATCAGTAAAAAGAAAACCATTTGCCTCTAAATATAAAAGATAACAAAAAGCTTCTCTTCCGGGGCATACTGTACAATTCAGTAGAGGGACAAGAGGGTCTTGGTGTTTTGTAGGCGATGGGCTGACTACCTGTCATTACTAGCCGAACTTGTACATCTCAATTATACCCTTAAAATTGGTCAGAAGTGGTCCTATAGGCCCTTAATGCTCTGCCTACCCCGTAAGGGATAAAGGCATGATTAGATGTATGTATGTAACAAAAAGATATCCACTTCAATATCGCAATTCGATCCTAGTTTTCGAAATCACCCGCACGATAAGACACTCAATGCTATTTACACGAAGTCATTGACCGACATTACTTTTTATCCTCCCCCAAACAGGGCAGATAAACCTATTACATCGGAAACTATCTCGCAAAGCCCCGTATTAAACAACTTCCCCTTAGCAATATCCCTACAATTTCCCGGGGAGATTGTCGGCACGGAAACGGTGGGCTTTATCCGGATTGAGATCGTAAATGAAGGACGAAAAATAGATGCAACAGTCAATGTAGTCTAGAGCAGTATGGCCCAATCACTGGCTAACGGTTTGCCTCTATCGTTCCGCTTAATGTCACCAATCCTCTTTTAATAATCAGCATCATTTCAGCCATGATAAGTCTACTGCTAAACATAGGCCTCTCAACTGCAACCATCTCCCTGATTATGTAACTTGCAGTAGCAGAACCGAAGCAATGCTATAGCGAAAATTGAGTTGAGAGGCCTATGTTCAGCAGTAGACTTATCATGGCTGAAATGATGCTGATTATTAAAAGAGGATTGGTGACGTTAAGCGGAACGATAGAGGCAAAGATATTATTTATAACAAAATAACAAACGATAAAAGTTTGTGAGTATATTTGAATGTTAAAATGTTGCCAAAACTACGAGAGGAAGACGTCCTCTAGCGAAGCAAATTGTAACATTGCTATGCCACATACCTACCTTATTCTATGGCCCGGATATAGAGTGGAATACGAGTAGGGTATTGGTTTCGGCTCATCAGACATTTGACGCGAGTTCTCGAGATGCTTTTGTGACGTCATTTGGATGGTACTACGGTAAGCCTCATTGAGAACTAAAATTTAGATTTTTTAAATATACGTATTTTTGCGTGTTTAAAGGAAATTAAAAACATTTTAATAAAAGTGTTAAAACATTTTTCCAACTATTAAAATATTAGAATAACACATATTACAGTAACAGGCTATAGTAATAATCACGAGAGAGAAGCCGTGGACGTCTAATTATAAATAAATTAAGCCGGCCGACGTTATTAAAACATCACATTTCATAGCTCATCGTGATCTACAAAGGAGTTATTACAGATTTACAGCGCACCATAAAAAATCCTTTATGCCACCCCGTAAACGCTTTTATTGCTATACAATAACCTTTACACTGTCCTTAGGGGAGAGTAATTTAAGATAGCACGAGGCTAATCATATAGTAAACTAGTGGACGCCCGCGACTATTAACCGCGGGGACATAAATGGACTATACGACACAAAAGATATTTTTTTTAAATTCCGACTGGTAGGCTCTAGGAGGTATAGGGATATTAGCCAGTGATTAGTTCACACTGTGCTACGTAGTACTATCAACTTAGGCGCCGCTGACACGATTCCAAAAATTTTTCATTTGCAAGCTACAATAGTTCCTTGTCCATACCCTTTACTGCTGCAATAATTTTTAAAAAAGTTACAGAAAATGAGCCTTTGTCTTGAGAAACCCAAAAAAACAGGATAGGGCATAAAAATCATTGTTAAGAATATTCTTACGTTTGACATCTGTGCTAATCACACAATATTTTTATTGTTTTACATTTGTCAATAGTAAAAAAGTCTATTGTAATGTTTTTATAACTTTCTATTTAGTTTATAAACGCGCTGAAAACTAAATGAAACCTTAAGGCATGTCACTGGCGCCTAAGTTGATAGTAGGTACCTACATTGACGGTCGCAGTGTAACATTGAATATTGCATCTCCTTTATAAGCTTAAACCGCACTATAGCGGTGTGGCGCGACACTACACAAATCCTGCGTCGCTCCGCAGGGCTATTAGTTACCTAATTTGCAATAGCAAAGCCAGAGAAACGAGACAATCATTGCAAATTAAGTATTACCCATGCCGCCATAGTGTTGCTTAAATTTGGTTAGCTAGGTTGCTGCGAATTCATAGAAAGAATATATTTCATTACACTTCGTTATATGCGTTTTAACCATGTTTTAACCCTTTCGGTGTCATTACAAAACCGCGTCTAAAGCCACGAAGACTACATAGGCAATCTATATTTCTCAATGTTTATAATTATCTTTCAATTCTACTACTCGTATGTTTATACAATAGTGTCTACGCGTTCGTTTCAAGTAAATTGTAATCTTATGTATCGAGTGGAGCCCTAGCGATCGCGCTCCAATGAAACGAAATTTGGTACGATTCCTAGTACTGTATTCAATGAGTGGGAAAGAGACATACCGACATAGGCCGGCGCGTGAAACAGAAGATTTCACACTACACTTTAATTCGTAGTGTGCGTTTGCGGCCACTAGATCTCGCTTAGTCCGAGTTAGAACGCGATATGGTTGTCCTTAATGTGTTTCATTAGGTCATCTGAATTTTAATAAGAGCGAGGTTGCATCATTTCATTTAGTAAGGAAAAGTGAGTGAGTGAACTTGTAATTTTGCTTGTTGCATTTAAAAAAAATGTGAACCCCCATCTAAAAATATCACGAGCCGCCCCTGCATGGGACATTCTAATTTAGCCAATGTTTGGCTTGAACAATGCTTAACTTCTTTTTTATTAGCACGGTCATTGTGCCACCTCTTCCACATCCTATCCTCAGTGCGACCTACTTTGCCAAGGGTCAAGGTTAGGCCTGCACCGCCCCAGCTTGTGCACGCAACCAGGATAAACAGACCCTCGGATGTGAGCTCCGGCAACAGATTGAATTTCCTTTGTGAGCGATACATTTTGTGGTTTTGCATACATCGGGAGTTTAGTTGGGAAACTGGGTTACTAGGTTTGGTGCAGCGCATTTTTAATCGAGATTACATAATTTTCAGGTAATGAGATTGCTAATAGAAATTGAACTATAGCTAAAGCTATGACCTAAAAGCACAAATAGGTACCTAATCTAATTTACGGTCGACAATTTTGAAACAGCCATGCGACGTATAATAATTAATACGTACCCATTATAGTAGGTTCGTAGTATGCCATCCCACAAGTATTATTCAATAAACTTAAATTAATAATGTAATAATACCTATAGCCAAGGATCAGGTTAATAAATAACAAAAATAAAATCTACATTTTTAAGAACTTAGCATAGTTAAGTATGATTTTGCTATCATTAAAGGGCCAAATGCCTTTATAAATGTTACATTTCTGAAATATTGTACTTTTCGACTCCAACAATACGCTCCTACTTTAGAAATCGGAAATAAATCTTACAATCACGGTTTTGTAAGAGCTGCCAAAGTTCCATCATGTCAAACCGCCCGTATCGCCAGGGAACAACAGGTTCCATTCCGACAACGGAAGAGGTTTTCCGAGGGGGAAGCAGGGGAGGAAGGGGTCCCTTTAAGTTGAACAGGAAGGAAACCCTGATAGGCAGAGTTGGGAACTCGAGTACTCTCTATTTTGGGACCAGCGTGTTTAAAAAAGTGAGATTTTGAAGCGCAACTGGTCGTCTTAATAAAATATTTAACTTTCAACTATGTAAATTTTAACTGTAGGTAAGTACCTATCTATAAATTTTATTTTTAAAAAGTGGATATTTCAATAGTAAGACACAGGCCTTTTTAGAGAACAACACGCAAAAATTCGCCTTTTTAAAATCATCTTGAGTTTTACAAGACTGGTTTGGACAAAATCTGTCGCAAAGATAAGCCCGATATTTCCTTTACAGAGAACTAAACCGCTGAAATTCTCTTTGTACCTACTATAAGCAAGCACACAGGTATTATCATAATGAGGGAAGATAAAGTACCTACTGGAGGTTTCTTTAAAAACGCAAAAATATAGGTCCGATTCGACAAATTACAAAGAAATGTAAGTCTAAATTCGTAGATAAAAACATGGTGCCGAATATTCCTGTATCCAGGCGTACCAGGTCCGTCCAGGCATCTTCAAGTAAATATATACTAGTAAAATCAGAAGGAAAGGCAAGTAAAGTTTCAACACAAATTCAGATGTATGCATAAGTACCTACCCCCAACTAACAAAATTTTGCGCTATATGTATAAAAGTCCTGAAAACGGTTTTGGGGCGTACTAGCTTCATAATCAAAACAATAATCGTGTTGTAAACCTTTACAAATCCCTAAATAGTTGTATCACTGATTTATACTATTAGATAAACATTACATTAAGACTTTTACGTTGATAAATAAGCTCAATTACTGTTTCAGTAAATAGAAAAGATTTTTAGTGCTGTGGTGCCAATCGGGGGACACGGCAGTGCCCCCGCCAAGTCGAGCGCGAAGCAAACACTGCCGTACCATCTTTTACTGGAACCATTTCTAGTTAGGTCCCCCCGGGATTTTCTATGCTATGTTATGCATTTTTCTGGTCGCCTCTGTTGATCCTGGCTCACAGGAGTTGCAGAGGCGGGAATGGGTGGTGGGCCAATCCCGGTGGAAACATTTCGCCGCATTTTCAGGCCCCTATTTGATAACCTATGGATAAGACCAGAATAATAAGTATTATTGAAATACGCAGCTTTATCGAGCCTACAATTGACTGGTCAATGGGTAGCGGTTCTGGCGACAGATTGGTGCAATGGTGTCATGGAGCACCCTTGTGTACCCTTCAACGGCCAAGTCACACAGCATTAACTATAATGATAAAGAAATCGCATTAAGGAACCTAAGACTTGGCACGACTTTGTATAGATTTCATTACTTTTTTGAGATAAACAAGCATCTCCATCGAGACTTGGCTAGTTTTTTACAGAATGTTTTTAGTGGGATAGCGTTGTCTGCACAGTGCCTATTATCACTGCACTATACAAGTAACCAAAACATATGTATAGTGCTATTTTACACTGTAAAAGATTTCACTAATCTTATTATCATACTTGTTCCCTATTTTATTTATGTTGTTTTTCAATAAGTAATTATATCTAACCAACTGGTATTCGAATAGATAGGTATTATGTTACCCGATTCCCATGCATATTAGGTTCTATGGATCAACAGCGTGACCGATCGAAAACACCAACTAACTGGTTTATGTTATTGGAGTAGGAAGAGAATATCCTTTAAAAGGGATTGATGGATTTTTAAGTATAATTTTAATTCATTCTTCTATGCTGTCCTGAGAGTGAAAAAAAAAGTATAATACTACAGCTGCTTCTCTTCCCGGGCATACTGTACAAGTCAGTAGAGGGACAAGAGGGTCTTGGTGTTTTGTAGGCGATGGGCTGACCACCTGTCACAACTAACCGAACTTGTACATCTCAACCATACCCTCAAAATTGGTCAGAAGTGGCACCATGTGGTTCTATCGGCCCGTGGTGCTCTGCCTACCCCGTAAGGGATAAAGGTTATATGTTTGTATGTATATGCATTTTAATACATTTATTAATATACCGCCGTCCGCATGAATTGCAGAAAAAACAAAATGTCTAAATTATCCGGAGTAGAAACATTTTCCCGGAATAAAAAGTAGCCTATAGGTTAAGTGGGACCTGTTACAATATATTCCTGAAAACTGCATCGAAATTGGTTCAGCTGTTTCTGAGATTAGCGTGCACAAACATCAATCCGTTACAATTTTATTATATGCTTAATTTCTTGATCTGAGATTATATGTATAGATTTATTTATTAACCAGCACATTAATTAACTTATTGCTGATGCTAACTATAACAATAGCTGCAATATTAAAAACCAAATATTTGAAGACGTAGTTATTTACCAACTTTACGAGGAAAAATGTCCGTGAAGAGCGAAATTCGACGTGACCAATCACTTTTCTGCCTGTGTAAAAGTATATAGGTAGTATACATTCCGTTAATAACATAACATATAAGTTAGACACTTATTAGTTCTGTCCTGTAGTTACTGATGCGGGGCTTAACTAGAATACATCAGCTGCACCTCCTTCCGTGCATATCGTAAGAGTAAACCAAGGAACTCGAGCATTCTCTCAGGCGATAAGCTAGCAACTTTGTCGATTTACATGTGTCCTATGCTAAGCTTGTCTGTGGGGATATCCTAATGATTCTGTAGTTCTGACCGCTTCAGGTACGCCGTGTCATGTCATCCATCAGCACAGGACATTAAACAAACTGCTAAAAAAACCAGTAGATACAGATAAGCTCATCTCTTGGACAGATTTTGATGAACATCCTGTACAAATCTGCACGACGGCACGACGAGATTTACACAAAGTGCGTCCAAATTTTACGCAGAAACGAAAACCGGCATAACCTCCCAGGCTTGCCACAATAGTCACTTGCCACAATACAAGGTAATTAACATTTTGCTGATCTAAATCGCCACTGATAAAAACAACTGGTTTAACTTTTTACCTCGGTCTTATGGGAACCACTTGCTGGGTGATTGGTTGATAAGGATAAAGCATTCACCTGTGCGCGGGATACCTAATTTTTGCAGCAAAATTACTGTTATAAAATCCCAACAGATTACAGGGGGCTTAGACAAATATAACAACGAAGATCGCAAAGTTTCGACGGCCGATTGGTGTAGTTGGTAGTGGCCCTGCCTGCGACGCCATAGGTCCTGGGCTCGAACCAAGGTAGGTGCAAAACCTTGATGTGATGAATATCGATGTTTGTTTCCGAGTCATGGATGTTTCTATACTTATCTATGTTTTTATATACCGTTGCTTAGTACCCACGACACAAGACCTTAGGGATCTTAGTGTGGGACTAGGTCAATGTGTTGTGAAGTGTGTGAAATAAAAAAGTTATCGAATAAATATTTCCTCTTGGAAGCATGCATTTAGGACGTTCGATGAGGTGATGACGTCTGACCGGTACGCTAACTTTCCGAACATCGCTGTCGCTCGCATTTGTTACATTATCTAAGCCTCTAGATTTGTTCGAATAGGAATTTCTAATTTGATAACAATAAAAGAACATGACCCGATAGCTCAGTTGGTTAGAGCGAAAGCACGGTTTGCTAGTGGTCGTGAGTTCAAATCTCACTCGGGTGAAGAATTTTTTCATTTTCTTATTAATATTTTATAACAAAAGAAAAATCACATTAAGTACATAGTAGATCATTTTCAGTCATACTATTTTAAACCCTATTTGCACCGACTGTGTTCTTCGGATTACGACCAAAGATAGCTTTTCATTTTATAACTCTGGATCAAAAGCCAAGCATATGCAATTACTATTTAAGTAAGTAACTACATCAGATACAGGCAGGTCTTGGTATGTACATACCTAGATCGAACTTAACTATGAAATACCTAAGACAGAAAAAAAAACATAAATTACACCTACAAAATATAGTAGCAAAACAAAGAATAACCAAAATTAGTAAAATTAATATATCCCATTATTAGTTATATAATTGCTCCTAATACCTACCCAAGATTATTTCTATGTAAATTGAAATTGTCCAATTCCCATTGTTATTAACATCTCCGAAGTCGAGATATTCCTAAATTAAAACACCTGTAAGTCACCCTTTAGCGGCCGATAAGGGCCTATTCGTGACCAATCGTCGTTTCAGCGGAACCTCATTAAAAATGCTTTAAAATTACGTAACTTCAACGGGCGCAACAAGTTTACGATGCAAATTTCAATGAGCTACAAGTTTCTGGCAACTTACGTGGTAGAGTTGGCACTACATATTTGTCGCAGACACAAATTACATGAAACTATCATCCATTTCAATATGCACATACATTTTTAACTAAACAATTATTAATAGCAAGGTGCAATTAAAGATATTCGCAAAATTAAGATCGAGAGCACATAAATCACTGGACAAGTTTAAGGTTACGGCAAATAAGATGGATTTTATAGTAATAACATAGTTTTTAGCACATTCACTTATATTTCACGATGGGAAGAAACTCGCGTGTGATTTTCGCGAAATCCCAGTTTTATTTTGACAGAGCCGCTCTAGGGAGCAAGTTTGCTAAACGCGAAGGTTTGGGCGCGCATGCGTCAGATCGATCCGTAGAAGACGGCTTCAGGACTGAATTTCAGATGTTGCGTTACTGCCCATATGATGGTAGCATGAAGAACGTCTTATGATAATCTAAACATACATATAAAATGCTTTGTCCTGAATGACTGGGATCGACGCACAGTTATTGTATGACCTAGAGAGGCCTTTTATAAGACAAGATCTTATGAAATTCCTACGGGAACGAAAATTAACGACATTTCTAAACCATGCGGGCCAAGTCGTAGGCGTTCGGACTAATCTGATGACAAATTCTAGAAGTAGAGTCCGCGGAATGCGGATATTAAAAAAAACTGGATTCCAATTTGCAACAAGCTCTACTACTACGAACTACAAGACTGACTTGGGACATTTGGCTCTCATTTTGTACATGACATTAACGCCCCACTGCTGGGCTTTTATGCTCTTCGTCCACTCTTAGCGGTCTTCAGCAGTTTCCCACAACTTCGAAACCCATTTTGTGACTTTTATGCATATGTAGATCTATTTATATTTTAAGTACTAGGTACTTATATAGATTATTAAGGTTTCTGCACACTAAACGCGGAACAGTAGCTCAGGCTCATAACGTCCCGCGTTTAGTATGCAAGCAGTGCTGTTTGAAAGCGGACCCGCGCAAATTGTAATACAAGAAACTCTTTAAACTTTGTCACAACCTAAATTTTGGCCCGCATTCAATCAGCGCTCCTACTGTCCTGCGATTAGTGTGCATAAGCCTTTAGAAACACAGTACTATGCGTACAGATAATACTTACTATAATATATAAAAATAAAATGTATTTTAAAGCAAATTATTTCAAACATAGACAAGAAAAGCATTTTTAAAATACCTCCTTTATCAATATTAGCTGATATTGACAGGGGATTTTCAACGTTAATCCATATAAATAAGGTATTAAACCAACAACGTATTAAGCGTGAAATATGTACGTCATTGTTTAGCTATTTTAAGATTATGTATGACGAATACTAACTATATGAAAGAAGCTAAGAACATAGATTAAGTAATTGGTGTGTAGAATGTTAGGGCACAGAATACAAAACTCCATATAATAGGAGGTACACAGTAAAATGCTTCGTCCTGATTGACTAACCGATCAACAGAGCCTAAAATTTTTTGACAGTAAGAATCCATCGACTATGTGTGATTCGTGTTCAAATGACTGACACATTAAGCCACATTTAACATATCAGCAAGCCTGGCATGGCCTGCGAAACACGATATGATAAACCGATTTATCGATACTTAGCCTTCACTATGGGTGCGCCCACCACCGGGCCCTACACCCTCCACTGACATTTAGCCTGTCAAAATAAGATAAATATAGCCGCCATCGCGCCATGTTGAATTTTGCATAGAGACGATACGATATCCACGATGCGTGGTCATGCTAGAGGGGCAGGTGTGATTGGGTTCGACTAATACTCGTACCTTAAACCTCACCTGCAAGCCTAGCACGACCTGCGAAACACGATATGATAAACCGATTTATCGACATTTAGCCTGTCAAAAAACGATAAATATAGCCGCCATGTTGAATTTTGTATTGATACGATATCGTACGATACAATATCCACGATGCGTGGTCATGCTAGTGCCCATTGTGCAACCTGCTATTTGACGGACGAGGCTCTGACTCTGATACCTATTCAAAATGACTAAAGCCTGCAATACATGCTGGCCCAACCTAACCGAGTGAACACTAGACGTAAGACATAAATATTAGAATAGGTGTGTGGATTAGGTATTTTTAAATACTAGTCGGTACCTAATATAATAGTATTCTAATGATATTGTAGTGTTTTTGATAAATAATAAAACTGAAACTTATAGTCTAAGCCTTACAGTTGATTTCTCTTAATGAGATGATATTTTATGAGATACCTAATATGTTGTATTAGGTACCGACTAGTATTGAAAAATACCTAATCCACATATCTATTCCAATATTAATGCCCCACCTCTAGCGTTCACTCGGCTAGGCTGAGCCAACATGTATTGCAGGCTTAAGAAACATTTCCCATTGGATTTGCAAACAGTATCTAGATTGTTGTTTTTGTGCCCGAAAACCGGCGGTAGGCTCACCCCTTACCACGTGGGGCTTAATAGGTTAACTGGCGAAAAGTAGGTGTGTAATTTGCACATGTCCGCCTAATATTTGGAGAATAATAGTGAGATGTAAAATATCAGTGTCAAATTGCTATCTGTCTGTCTCATGGAGAAGGTATAAAATAGGAGGTGGGAATATGAACTGAGTCGTGTGGCAATCGTGAGGCCATGACGTCATGATAGGGGCGGAGCTTATGCAAGTAGTTTGGCTAGTCACTACAAGGTGGTTTCTATGTAAATGGGTAGGGCTACAGTGTTAGGATGCTTCCCTCATCCCATACTTCACTATGTATATTTTTGTATAAAAATATACATAGCGGCTACTCCTGTTTTATTTCTTCTCCATTGTCTATCTGCTGTTTGAGATAATGCCCCTATATTCCTTAGTTGACTCTTACAACATGCACTGAAGGAAATAAAGCTGATGTATTCAAGTGAAGCCCCACATCAGCACATTTATATTTATTTATAGCCTTTAATCAGATAATACAGCACAGTAACAGTAAATATTGTGACTAATTATTGTTTCTTTCTTTATTTCTGAATCTATATTTATGCCTTTACGGAGGTTGGCAACAGGAGTCAGGAACACCTGGATCTAGCAAAAATTTACTTAGGACCTCAAAGTTTTCTCTAATATACTTACCTACCGATATAAAAACTTCATAGAACAAGTATAAAATAAATAATATGTAGGCAAAGTTATTTTCACCTTTTCTGGTCCTCGATAAAACTTTTCAACAGTATATTCTTACCACTGGCTAGGCTGGTCCTAAGGAGCGCTGGTGCAGTGCACGGGCGGCGTTTCCAAATTGTAATTTTGCATGTGCTCATATTAAAAAAAAGTGAACACCCATCTAAAAATTCAGGAGCCACCAGTGATTCCTACTCCACTTAAAACTACTTTTTAAGGATATATTTATGTATTTATTAATGAGCGGTAGGTGCAGTTATTCTTGCTGATGCCTGGTTTAGTATAAAAGGTTTACTTTTATTATCCGTGGTTCAATTTACCTGAGGACAGGAGCGCTTCAGTCTCCTGCGATGGCACATTCATCTTTACTACTGCTACTGAAATAATAAATAGTAAAAACTGTTACATATTTGATTAACATTTTCTTTTTTTTTTTCTTTCATTAAAGGTTCATGATATTTTTCTACCCCTTTGCAAAATACAGGGTGTAACAAAAAGGGTATGTTAAGCGAAAAGCTATGTAAATAGCCCACTGTAGAGAACTTATCCACAAAATTTGAGAGTCGAAATCTCATGTTTATTTTTCAAGATTGTATGAAAATTCCTGAGATATTTAAAAATTCTCCATACTATCGTGAAAAATAAACATGTAATTTCATATCTCAAATTTTGTGGATAGGTTCTCTACAGTGGGCTATTTATGTAGCTTTTTGCTTAACATACCCTTTTTGTTACACCCTTTATATGAATAAGAAAGTGTATATGTATAATAAGTATGAAAAACCATGTGTAGGTAGTGTACCATAGGGTATACCTATATACCTACATACACATATAAGACTATTGCCCTTAATCCCTCTTACAATGCCATTATGCTCACTCTGGGCACAACAGAATATACTGATACCCACACTTTTTAGCTTATGATGTAAAAGAGTCAGCTTCAAATATCTTATAACTTCTTACAGCTGGAAAGTAGGCTTTAGGTCTATCCTCTTCTATATTTCATGGTCTGTGTTTAGGCTACATAGTTTGAAGGGAATTCTTATATTGAAATTACAAACCCACATCTAATCTAGGAGATGACAAATATTAAATAATAAGCCAGTGTCACTTTTATTTGTAGTTTAGTTCCAGAATATCTGGAGATTCCAGTTAGCCAGTGTTTAAATTACATAGTACCTGATCCTAGTTCAAAAGTTTCACCAAAAGTTACAATATCTTCAAAGTATGACAAAAGCAACAGGTGGTTACCAAGTGCATGTATAGAATAAGTATATAGAATACATCCTAAAACTTTTAGTAGGTAGGTAGTTTGTGGTGTAAAAACAATATCCAAAAACATAACAAGCTTACCTGTAATAAATCAAACTGCCAAAGTATGTAGTGTTTGGATATATCACATTGCACTTCTTAACTACAGGTAAGTACCTATCTTACGTTACACTGAGGCAGCTTTTTCCCAACAGTTAGCAGGAAGGATTTGAGAACAATGGGATCTAAATTTTATGCGAAAAAACACTTTCACATCGGCACGATCGTTCACAAACCACATTAGTAGGTAGCCACCTACACATAATAAACAGTTATCTCAAAAATCTTCACAGATGAACACTTTTAGATAAGTTTCGATACACTTAAAGTAAGTTAGTGTAAATACTAACTGGAATCCACTTAAATAATTCCAAACCAACTTCTGAATGTCTAAAAAGTTAACTTTATAACTTATCTTCCAAAATTCACAATTCAACAAAGTCTACGTTTGTTTGTCGGTCGTCGACTTTGTTCTCTTTCTATCTCTTTGGATCGAACCGTCAAACAAAATGCTGCAACAAAACGCAAACCACGAAATAATGTTGCCATTTTCGTTTCGTTTCCATATTTTAGGTAATTTCTACTCTACGAAGTGCATACCTACCTACATTAGCTGCATCTCCTTCCTTCCTTCCATATCATAGGGGTATAACTGGGGCATTCTCTCATGCGATAAGCTAGCAACTTGCGGACCTGACAGACGTTATCCTGTCCCACGCCTTTGAACTAACGTTACCCAATTGTTTTGCCTTCCCGGACTTTCAAATTTCGAACAAAATGTTTGTATGGGAATGTAGAAAAGGAATGGTTTAGACATGTTCAGGCATTTTTTTTATTTTTCTCTACACTAGAACCATCCTGTACTTCAAGGAATGCGCTAAAAAAAAGCGGGTGGGGCTGTGTCGGGGCACACGGCCGTTGGTTTTAACGTGAAACGTCTATGTTAGCGAATCGCTTTTAAAGTAAAAGATTGAAATGAAAACAAGATGGACGCTGTTTTAAGTATTTTAATAAAAAAAGAACAGGTACGTAATAGAAACATAAAATACATAGCAAATGTTTATATATTTATTGTCACTTTCTGGTTATTTTAAATAGCAGCCGCCCACGACTTCGTCCGCGTGAGGGGACGTTGTACCCGTGCGAAGCCGGGCAGGTTGTTGTATAGACTGTAGCCTTCCTTGGTAAATGGGCTATCTAACACTGAAAGAATTTTTCAAATCAGACCAGTAGTTCCTGAGATTAGCGCGTTCAAACAAACAAACAAACAAACTCTTCAGCTTTATAATATTAGTATAGATATAAATACTGTCCAAATTACACTTATTTTTGTATAAATCAATCGGTTCAAATAAACTTGACAAACACACGAAAGAATCACCACGCTATAAAGTCGGAGTCACGAGTTACACTGAATAGAAACAAGCGCGAGCGCCGGTTTCGCACAGTTATCGCAGTATCCCTCCCCCGCCCCCCCGCTTGACCCCGACACGAACTCAATGTCATAACAGCGAGCTGACTATATAAGTGAAATATTGACACCACATTTTTGTTTCTAAGACCAATAGTTTTTTAATTATTAAGGTACGATGATATAGACCTTTTCGTTACGGTCCAGTTTTTAAACCTGGTACCCGTATGTGTCGGCGCGATTTTAAAGACGTTTCACGTCAAAAAGAATTAGCAAAATCGGTTCAGCCGTTCTCGAGATTCGCGCTTACCAACACATTTAGCGATTAATTTTTATATTATAGATTGTTTGACTCGCGCTTCTAAAATAGGACCTTTAGTCTATATCCATAAGTTCCATAACCATGTCCACAACCTATATGACCATGTAGTCGCTGCTTTTAACTCTTGTTATAAAATTTCACATGGGAAATCTATAAATAATTTTATAGGAAACAGTATTTATTAACCTTGCAACCCTGATCACCTGCGTTTTGTTTTTCCGATTTGTAGTTTTTTTTCTCCAATCGGAATCAAAGGCAAAGGTTCGCCAGAATAATTCAGCCAAATCTAAAATTTGCTTTAGGTTATTAATGTTATTATTACGCTTATTATTACGAGTAGACTTTCATCAGTACCTGTAGGTATGTTCTTTAGATCATAATAATATGGAGGGACTAAGTTAGTGTCGACAAGAGCAAATGAAACAGCGGTGATAGCCCAACAGTTAAGACCACAGAATATTTTATGTACTTCGGTTAAGACCGCCTGTCGCGCCTTTCAGTCGGAAGGCGTAGGTAGGTTCGATCCAGGAGATATCAAATCCCTGGGTTCGATTCCTCCCAGTAACGGGCCGGCCCGCCCATACGGCGAACGGAGCAGTCGCTCCAGGCGCCAAATCCTAGAGGGCGCCTAATTTAGGCGCCTAAAAACTAGGAGCAAAAGGAGGCGCCGTAATTGGATCTCGCTCCATTCATTAATAACCTACAGTTTTTTATGTCCTAAAATTTCATTTAGTTAATACGCGATAAGGGTTGGCGTCAGGCACACAGCCGGTTGTATAACAAACACCAAATCCTTGGCAACATGAGTTTCGAAAGAAACCATACTGCGCCAATCTCATAGATAATGGGATTAATAGCAGGAAGATCATGGAGGTAATAAAAATACCTCCATGAGGAATATGATGAGGAGAAAATAAAACCAACAGAAAATAACTTCGAAAAATAATTTCACGTGATTTAATTTACAAAATAGTGACTCGATTCTTGTATTTAGAATAATATTTCCTTACATAATTAAATATTCATTATATCTAGGTTTTTACCTTTGGTTATTAGGTAACTCCTATCTACTTAAGTTAGCTTAATTAGAAGTACCTAGGTAATAGGTAATAAGTACTGTCTAGTTTATAAAACCATTATAATCATTCTATATGGCTAATAATTTATAGAACAGTAAATTCCATCCACAGAAATACCTACAACATATCCCCAAAACGACTTTAGCTTTAGTTATAGGGCCGGTCCGCCCATACAGCGCACGGAGCAGTCGTCGCTCCAGGTGCCAAATCCTAGAGGGCGCCTAAATGGTAAAGATATAGGTATTAGGAGCAAACAGGAGAGGCGCCATAATTGGATCTCGCTCCATTCCAAAATTTACTTCGGGCCGGTGCTGTTTAGTTATACTATATAGGAATAAGATATAATATATGTACTAGGTAGAATATACAGGGTGTAACAAATGAGGTGTTAAGTGAAAATACTTTTTGCTTACCATAACTCTTTAGTTACACTCTGTATAAGGCATAACGATACCTAGTTAGGTACACAATAATATTATGAATAATCGTTTTATACATTGGTGATGATATACAGGATGTAACAGAAAGGGTATGTTAAGCGAAAAGCTATATAAATAGCCCACTATAGAGAACCTATTTCCAAAATTTGAGACTCGTAATCACATTTTTATTTAAAATTATTAGTAAAGAAAATGGAAAAAATTCTTCACCCGAGTAGGAATCGAACCCACGACCACTGCAAACCGTGCGAGCCGCTATAACCACTAAGCCACCGGGTCAATTACTCGGATGACGAATTTTACCATCTCTTTTCTAAATTACATATTGGCAACGTTATTCTTCATCCCGATAAGCTATACACTAGCCAAATCTCAAATTTTTATTTTTCAAGATTGTATGAAAGTTCCTGAGATATTTAAAAATTCTCCATACCTACTATCGGGAAAAATTGTAGGCGTGTTGGGAATAATATACAAGCTTGATGGTCGGATGATATATTTACAGGAGAAATATTTACAATGAATATAAAACACAACCTACACTATGAAATAAGAACATGTGATTTCGGGTCTCAAATTTTGTGGATAGGTTCTCTACAGTGGGCTATTTACATAGCTTTTCGCTTAACATACCCTTTTTGTTACACCCTGTATAGGTAGTATCAGGTAGGTATCTGGTATCTAAATATGCTAAGATCATCAATGACATGACACCCTAACAACAGCTGCACCTACTGATTAAAATAAGAAACTATGGCGAAGTGAAGTGGAGGCCTTTGGAAGCGTGGTAAATACACAGTTAGGTAAAGTTTCGTAACATGTTCTGACTATTTTTTCTACGACGTATTCGCATGAACGTACAAAGAACAACGGACGTTATGCTGTCAATGCACAGATTGAAGCATCAAAATGGCGGCGCGTTGCACATGTGTGCGTATTTTCTAGTAGGCGCCGAGCTTACTATGGTTTGTATGTGTGAGTGGATAACGCGTCATTTCACATCCCTACTCCATGGAATATCTTTACCAAGCTTACTATGAATGCCTCACTCTGTGTATTGACAACACTCTGTCCGTCGTCATTCTTTTACGTTCATGCGTATTCGATAAAAAATAAAAATCAGTGAGAAAAATCTTTAATAACCGACACACTCTGGTTTTTGAGAAACTAGCGCCATCAAAATACCTATGTTACATTTTGAGATTCCTATAAAAACAGGTAGGTAAGTACTTATAAAAATATCACTTCATAGCACCATAGAGTAAACTACACCTAAGTAGTAGGTACGAGTAGTACTCGTAGCCTGATACTTTCCACTAACATAATATTATGCAAATTATTCACCGATTTTTCTAGCCTTGAAAGGAATAAGTTGTGGGACATTAAATGTGACCCTCTAGAGCGGATAGGTAGACTATGATGGGAGGCGTATATTTATACGCCAATGATTGCCTTATACTGCGCTTCGTAGGCAGACACACATTGATTTTTGCATCTCCTACATTAAATTTTGTCCTTCCCTTCATGTCCATGTTCCGTGTTCCAACTGTCTATCAAAATCCCAACGGCATCAATAAAACTATAGCTGAAAATCGGCATTTTTTCGAGTGCAATGTAAAAGAAAGATACAAATCCTGTAGCTTCTTACAATGCCACGTCCTTATATTTGGTCAGATCATCAGATTCATTACCAACAGACGTATGACTATTCCTCAATCCGTAAAAAATTCTTTCCCGCGAATTTCTAAAATGATACGGGTCATGCCGTAGCAAGTTCACACCATATGCCGCATCCTCCCTTTTATAGTCATAGAATCTTGGGTCATAATCCGGAGGGTACATCCTCGGGTCGTAACCATACGGATAAGGATACTGTCGACTCGGATAAGCCATTTCGCTTTTACAATCCGCTCTATCATCATAATCGTCGTAGACCTTCGCCGGGTATTCATCGAAGGCTCCCACGACGGAATGTCTTCGCTTGTACGGGTTGTCATATGGGCCAGTTCTTGGTCCAACCCAGGTGCCGTACTGCTGTGGTGGGTGGTAAGGTTTGTAAGCCCGGAGACTGGCTGCGTAGTGGCGATCGGCCAAGTGTTGCCAATACGCTGGTGGTGGCTGCTGCATCATGGGGGGGAAGGCGAATTGGCCTGATTGTCGCGCCGCTAAATGCCGCCGGAGGTCGGGCATTGAGCCGGACTTACCTGGAAATAAAGGTGAATTATTTAAAAGCTAGTCTATTTCGTGGCTAGCCGTATTGGTCTCAGGCGCTTAGTTGGGTTTTTGATGAGGTAGGCATTTTTGAAGCCTTCTCTCCCAAAATTATGATATCTAATATATAGGTAGCCTATATTTGAGAAATTTGTAGCTACTTGGTAACCAAAACCCATGGTACAAGAAAATAACTAAATCTAACTGATTGAGTAACATCTCATGATAGCTGGGTCGTGAATTTGTGACGTCTACGATTGTTAAAGCCACAGGTTAAGCCCACACTTTGGGGTCTATGTGTCCCATCCTACAGGAACTTTACAGGATAATTATGCTTACTATCATAATATATACATCTTTTTTGACGTGGTTCGTTAGGTGATTATGCCAATACATATCATAATATGTAACTTTACCAGAGTCGGCCAAAAATCCATCGTTAGTGAAACCGCCAGGCGTGTCAGGTATATAGTGGCTGGCATCGAACTCGCTGCCACTAGCTTGGGGTTCAGGACCAAAACCAGCTTTCCTGTAAACAAATACACATTTTACATAAAATTATGATGACTCTGTGACATGGTTGTCTGCCTTACACTGTCTGCCTTGAGGCATGCTCAAGATAATGCTAGCAAATGACAAAATTAGACTTAGATATAGACAGTCCATCACCAATTAAGGTATAGGTACCTGGATTCTCTTAAAGCATACGCTGACTGCACCAATACCACTCCTATGACTATAGCCGGCAGCCTCGCCACGTAGCAGGCCAGTTCTGCTCCTCCATACACACCTTGGAGACCCTGGAAGTTGATGAGTAGTATTTACATACCTATAAATACCCACATATAGACACGACTATGTTCACGAAACGAGGTAGCCAGAACTACATAACAGGATCATAAGGGAGGCCCACAGCTACGTTTATCATAGCGGTGATGTCAAGGGAGTTTAGACAAAGTAATATTTATAGAATGGCACGGAGTACATGAGGGTCAGTGACCATAAGTTTAAGCAACCAGCCCCCCTAGCATTACCAAACATCGTGGATATCGTATCGTCTCTATACAAAATTCAACATGGTGGCTATATTTATCGTATTTTGACAGGCTAAATGTTGATAAATGGGTTATCATATCGTGTTTCGCAGGTCATGCTACTTGTGCAGAGTAGCTTTAGTAGTACTCCAGTATCAAAAGTACGAATGATAAAAAGCGAAGACAATCATGTCAAACATGTAAATCTAAGGTACTTACCTAAGATGTAATAAAAAGGGATGTAATTTAAAGATTGAGGACTTACCCAGTGCGTGATAGCCATGTAGAAGACTAGACCACATTCTGGTATCAGCACCATGATGACTGTTATCAGCCATGCCAGCAGGAATTTATTATTTTTCTGAAAACAAAGAAGGAGTAGACATAAAAAAACTGCAAACTTACTTGCCATGATATTTATGTACGAGCAAAATTTCTATGGAAGGTCTCAAAAATTTTAATATTGCTGGCTTTATTTAATTCCTATCTACGTAATAATTAGCCGCGTGGTGCCGGCAGAGTAGAGTTCGTACCACCCCATGTCTGCCCGTGGGTATCGTGCGAGGTGATTAAGGGTTTCCGAGAGGTGGGCAGCAGCGCCTCCCATACTGACAACATAGTCCGACAATCACACTGCGGTCACCAACCCGCCTACCCAGAGTGGTGAATATAGACAAAACCCCCTGTGGCAGTAGCCTTGTGGCGTGCCCTGGGGGAGGCCTACGTCCAGTAGTGGACTGCAATAGACTGAAGAAAAAGAAGAATAATTGGCTACAAAATAACACTGAAAGTATCACTTCTGGCAGCAAGTAGCCACCAAAAACATTGCCATATCTTTAGCAAATTCAAAACGCAATTAATGCAAATGAAATTGTAATTAATGCAATTAATTAATGCACCCTATGGTTATAGGATGACGGAAGGATAAGATGATTGAATAGATGGGAAAGTATAATTATTGTATCCAGCTGATTTACTTACAGACATAAGCCCATGTACCAGAGTGACAGAAACCGATATGACTATAACGTAGCACAGCATCAGCAGTGCGGACGGCACCGGTAGACCTCCATTCGCTTCTATCACCCATACTATCTCGTAGATGAGGGCTATTGCATATGCCACCTGAAAGGTAGTAAGATAACATAACATTATTATGTACCTTTGTAACTTATTGGTCGCACTTTGCTTTCTAGTATGCTGGAAGAAATCTCTTGTATGCATTTATTTTATAAAATTATTACTAAAGAAAATGGAAAAAATTCTTCACCCGAGTGGCAATCGAACCCACGACTACTGCAAACCGTGCCAGCCGCTATAACCACTAAGCCACCGGTTCAATTACTCGGATGACGAACTCTACCATCTCTTTTCTAAATTACATATTGGCAACGTTATTCTTCATCCCGATAGCTATACACTAGCCAAATGTCGGCAAATAAAGCTGATCCCTCAGCACAATGTTTAAAGATGAAACGATCAACTATATCCTAACGGATTATATGCATTTATTTTGTAAATTTCTCTATATTTATTGTAATGTTTTATGTACAATAAAGAATAAGATAACATAGCTGTCTTTCCAAAATGTGGTAGCCAGAGCTGCAGGATCACAAAAGATATTCTACGGCCACGTTAAGCTTTTACATCCTACTGTAAAAGATCAGTGACAAGTTGTTCGCCGAGAGAACGCCATACTGGGCTGATGCGGGGCTTCACTAGAACACATCGGCTGCATCTCCTTCCCTGCATGTCATAAGAGTCGACTGAGGAACTCGGGCATTCTCTAAGGCGATAATCTAGCAACTTTTCATTGATAATTTACGTATGTCCCCGCTATGTAAACGTTGCTGTAGGAGCTCATTTATGTGCACTGGCAACCCATTACAGGAACACGTGTATGCTACTTGGACAAAGTCAAGCTGAATATGTAGGTAACTTTCCTTCCATTCCGACAAAAATCCATCCGCCGATTTGTCGTAATTGGAGCAGGAAACTTTGGAGGCCGTCTGTATTTCCTTAAAGACTTTTACTTCGATTTTAGCAATCCTAACTCAATTATTTGTAATTGCGCGTATAAAATTATTGTGTACTCCTTTGACCAAGCAGTTCCCGAAGTTCTTTACCCTATTTTTGGGAAAGTAGCTATTTCCGTATACAGAATACATTTAAACCCAGCCGTGTGTTGTCAACTGTGAAGGCGTAAACAGACGCAGAGGAGAAGATGGTTTTGTTTAGATAATGTAACATTATACGCCTTCATTTAGCGCGTTCCGTAGCCAAATTGCAAAAAACGGAACCCTTATAGTTTCGGCATGTCTGTCTGTCTGTCCGTACGTATGTCACAGCCACTTTTTTCCGAAACTATACTGTTGAAACTTGGTAAGTAGATGTATTTTGTGCACCGCATTAAGATTTTGTGATAGAAAAAAAAAAACAATACCTAAATTTTGGGGGTTCCCCATACTTTGAACTGAAACTTAATTTTTTTTCATCAAACCCATACGTGTGGGTTATCTATTGATAGGTCTTCAAAAATGATATTGAGGTTTCTAATATAATTTTTTTCTGAATTGAATAGTTTGCGCGAGACACTTCCAAAGTGGTAACATGTGTGTATAGAGGAATCTTATTCCTCTATGACGTGGCTGTGGGATGTCCTTTATGATCTTACAGTTCTGTCACCTCATTTCGGGAACACAGCCGTGTGCATATGTAATACAAATATACAAAAAGGTCACGCCCATTATCCCCCAAGAAGGCTGGGCAGAAGTGTGTAAATTACACACCCACTTTTCATCAGTTAGCCTATTAAGTCCCATATGGTAAGTGGTGAGCCTACCGCCGCTTTTCGGGCACATTTACAACAATCTATCGACCGGTAACGAAGCCAATAGGGAATGTTTCCGTGCTAAATTGGTATTATAAGCTATTTAGTGTCATATACAGAATGATTTTTGGTCGTCAACGTTCCCGAAATCTACGGAGTCTCCTCATCATCACGATCATTTTTCTCCATGGAAGCATACCTGGGAAGTGTCTGGTTCCTAAGATATTAGGGTCCAAAGTTGAGTAAATAGACTGCGTTTTTAGCAATAAATGCACAAAGACCCGCGTAGCAAGATTTTTTCAGATGAAATATTTAATATCTGTCTATGAAACAGCTAGCATAAACGCTGCACACTATAAATTTCGCCCGATCAAGTAAAAACAAAAATTTCAAAAAAATTTACATCTTTTCCCAGCATTTTTTTTTTGCATAAACTTACTTTATTTGATGTATAGAGTACGTACCCTTCGTTAAGGGTGGCAACAAAAAAACATCCTGTATAATATAATATGTAATAATATGCATGTATGTATGTATACATGTATACACAACCTAGTATTCATAATGATAATGATCTTCCATACATAGTGACTGTTACGAAATTAAGTATGAAAATAGGCCGTTTGTTATCGGTCTGATTTATGTTCATTGTTATGTAAGTTTGCGTTACGGTTATTTTGATTGTTGATTTTTGTACCGATCAATCTATTTTTATTTCGCATCATAGGTTTACGTGCATCATGGTTTGTGGTGCGGAAAATCCTCCTAGTGTTCTAATAGATAGAAGATTTGTCTCATTTATCTCTGAGATTGACGAAAGAGTCAAAAGTAGGTTCTAATTTTTATGGTAGCATTATTAATAAATGTGCAAATATGCGAAAGTTCCATTTCCATAAAACCTGACAGTTGCTATGTAGGTAACAACCTTTTAATTTTAGCATGGACTCCGTCCGCGTGGACCTCAGAAAAAAACAAAACGTCGAAATTATCCGGGATAAAAACATTTTACCGGGATAAAAAGTAGCCTATATGTTAAGTGGGACCTGTCACAATAGATTTGTGAAAACTGCATCGAAATCGGTTCAGCCGTTTCTGAGATTAGCGTTCAAAAACGCACAGACAAACCAATAAACAGACAAAAATTTCAAAAATCATTGTTTTGGGTACTATTGCGTTGATAAAGGTCTCCTATAATATTTTTTCTCATATCGCACTAATAATACAATAGTGTTGTAACTCAAAATACATCGAATTTGACATAACACCATATACAAACGTAAAATTTCATTTCCTACAAGTCAATAAAACCGTCGTTATAGTAATGCTAAAAACAAGTAAGAGATGGCGCTACAAGACATTGTTGATGATTAACCGACTGTCATAACCCCTCCCGTGCAATATTGCGTCATCTTTAGTTGCGACCAACATTGAACGGGGAAGGACGCGCAGCTTCGCTTCATCGACGCATTAATTCGCATTGCAACATTATTGGTGAATCAGGTATGTAAAATTTATAGTTTTATATTGAATTAATACATTATTGTTGATTTGTGACCTAAAATGAAATTGGTATATTTCTAGTTACTACAGTATTAATGATTTACACAAGCGCGATTTTAAAAAATATTTCTAATTACGACATTATTATTGATTAAGTTAGCAATTTTAGACTTGATACAGTTTTGTTGAATAATGCCGATTTGCCGTTTTTTTTTTAATTTTGTTAGTATTCAAAGAATTGTCTAATTATTATTTACAGTATTTATATCGACGAGTTTGAATATGTTACAGCCAAATTAGAAAGACATGTTATTTTGATAATTTAGAGATGATACACTCTACGTGACATGCGTGCATTGTAGATATTTTACTAACTAGGTAGTATTTGTTTTATTTGTAGAATCAGTATGCATCGGGGGATTCGTGGGCGATTACTTGTTGATATGGCGACAAAATGTATGAATCAGGAGAGGGAAGGAGAGGAAAGGGAAAATGTTTTATTCACATAGTTTAAATATACGTATGTATGTGGGTAGAGGCATATTTTTAGCTAGATACCTTTTATGTCCTTTTTTGTGCATGCAACTGTTATTAAGTATAATAACATTAATAACTCAAACATGTTTTTCTTTTGGAGGGTTTATTTTGATTTGTTTTTTATTTCCCAAAACACAAAATGCTATGTTATGTTACAAAATGTTACATTAAGTACAAAATAAGATTTCAATTATCTCTTTTTCAATAAATACACTGATTCATTACCTGATTTTATTTATTAATATCCTAACCTAAATCTTAAAAGAGTTGTGATAATAAACGTAAATAAAATTCCGAAACAAGTTTTCAAAATTGTTGTAACTCCAAAAAGGTACTTAGACCCGTAGGAAAAAAAGACAAATTCAAATTATAGTAACTCAAAATAATTCAAAAATAACGACACAACTAAAAATAATATCTTATTTTGAAAACTTTTTTCGGGAATATACAGTCTTAACTCAAAAAACTTAAATAATATCATTGCCTGTACTTTTTGAAATGATTGGTAAATGGATAATTACTTTAATTTTACTAATAAAACACATCAAGTATTAAATTTTTTATAATCAATAACAGAAAGTGAATAATCAGTTTTTCGTTGATTCTGGAAAAAGTTCCATTTTGAGTTACAACACTATTGTATTATTAGTGCGATATATCTTCCATGTATAGACTGCGACCCGTTACATTTTTATTATATGTATAGATTATCCGAGAAAAGGCAGTAGTAGGTAAGTTAAACATTTTAAGATTATTTTATGACCTATGAGACATGTAATGAGAAGCCCTACCTTGATATTAAACCATTTCTCGACCTCAAATTAATTAAGTACAGTAATGTGGAACCAATTATTTGCATCAAAAATGCATCGCGTTTTTTAAATAATTCAAAAAAGGAAAAAAGAGTTGGTGCAAATAGAACTGGAAGTTTAGTGTTGTAGAGTTATTCTTTAGACATTATACGCGCTCTTTCACCTATTTATCTACATACCAACAACTCAGTGAGAGTTTACTAAACCAGTTTCTTATATAATACTAATTCCAGTCATAGAGGAATAAGATGTCATAGAGTGCTAATGTCATACTAGCTGTTTCGATGCACCATTAGACTTTTCGGTGCCTCACAATTTCAGTCCTTGACACTTAGATTCTATTAGTGTAATTACTAATGTATTGTAACGTATAGTAATGCAATCTAAGTGTCAAGGACTGGAATTGTGAGGCACCGAAAAGTCTAATGGTGCATCGAAACTGTTAGTATGACATTAGCACTTTATGTCTACATCTTATTCCTCTATGTTCCAGTTAGTATCAGTTTCAATATATAATGTTATGTATGGCAAAACAGTTAATTGGTTTTACATAATTATATCGTGTTATAGATGTTTTAAGACCGGTTAGGAGAGTCTTGATCGATTCCCATCTGAAATTGTAGGTACGTGTCTAACTATTCTATTTGCTTTGTTATCTCTTCCGAAATTCACGGGACTACAGAGTCCCGGTCCTTTGAGAGGCATGCATCGGGTCGTAGCCAAGATGTAGAGGCCCTTTTAAGAGAACTTTAATATGTTGTGGGATGCACATGGCGAATATCATCACCAAGCGCACAATATGAAACATCCGGTGATGGTCCCTGCCATGTGCAAAGACTATTGGAGTGCAGATCTACGTCGTGCGATGGAAAACTAAGGTCATGGGCTATGGGGTTGGATGTTGGGTGGCTGGATAAGGGCTATTTTATAAAGGGAGACTATCGGACGCCTGCCATTACAACCTAGTCTCAAAATTGTGAGATCTATTTGCTTTGTTATTATTATTGTTTACCTACTCGTGTGCTGATGCGGGGTTAAGAATAAATACATATCATTCCGTGCATATCGTAAGGAACTCGGGCATTATCTTAGGTGATAAGCCAGCAACTTGTCACAGACATCTGTCCCCCCCGCTCCTTCAGTTCTGGCTACCCCATTCCGGGAGCAGAGCATGTATTATGTATGTTTTGTTTGTTTTTGGATAATTAAAGAAAACTGACACAAGCCTATACACATAAGGTCCTTCCTTACAGCGCCGGCCCGAAGTAAATTTTAGAATGGAGCGAGATCCAATTATGGCGCCTCTCCTGTTTGCTCCTAATAATTTATACCCACAGATTACCTATATCTTTACCATTTAAGCGCCCTATAGGATTTGGCGCCTGGAGCGACTGCTCCGTTCGCCGTATGGGCGGGCCACCCCTGCTATATTTTTTTTGTACCTTACCTTATAACACCTTTGCTTAACCATAGAGGGACAACATAGATAACAGAAAAGGGACAAGATATAATTCTGGAAGAATAAGATAGTATCTTAGATAATAACATTTATGATATAATCCTATATCTCAATGGTTTAACCCATTTTAGAGCTACTTTTCTTACATTTTTAAAGATTTTTTATCTATTATCTGACGGTGATAGGTGCGGTAATGGGCACGCATAAAGTAGGTACCTTCTTGCGTAATTTAGGACAGTGTAGAGTAAACTTAAGACTGCATCTCGTAATACCTACCTGTAGACAGTAGACACACCTTTATGTCTACTTTACGGAGTTTTAAAGCGAGTATCTCGAAGTTTACCATAACAGGATACGTTTTTTGTCAACGCATCAAGGTTTATTTATACCAACGTATACGTAAACATACCGGAAGATTAGTGTGTATTAGTGTGAGTATTTCTTGAAATACTTGTACGTTTACCGTGAATCTAAATAAAGTTAAAGCTAAGTATATGTATAACCGCCTCCTGATTACGTAAAAGCAATAGCAAATCCGAAGCAAAGCGATAGCGAAAATTGTACAATATTCGCCTTGAAATGTCAAAGTTCCTTTGAAATTCATTTTACGTAGGTACTTAATACGAATTTGACAAGCAATCAGCGATTTTTGTACAATATTCGCTATCGCTTCGCTTTTGCTAGTTAGGTAATAAGGGGGCCGAAATAAATAGCCCTTTTCTTGAGTTTCGCAACTTAGTTTACTGTAGGATACAAAATAGCTATTTCTAATTAAGTACTGATATAAATAAATATTTACTTAACTTTCCGTCTGTCTCACTCAAGGCAGAATTCAAAATAGCTTAAAGCTTTCATATGGGTAAAAGTGTTTTTAAAATCTACAGTAACGTGAATGCTATTCCACGTGACACTATCATCAAAAAATCAAAATCATCAAAATTGATTCACCCCAAGTTTCATACATAACACTCAAAATACTTTTTAATCGACCTTGTTTCTAAGCAGTTTTTTATCTAGTAAAATATTAAATATACTATAAATCAATACTAGAATTTACATACAGAACTTTCGGCCCAAAGTTAAAACAACCGTAAGACTATCTTCGCTACATAGTTTTTAGCCACGTTCCCGCAATTATAAGAATAAAAATAAGAATAAGCCGACCTCTTTGTCAGAAAAATAAGACACGGTCGACTACCCTCCACCCCTAAATCGTCTTACGTAATAAAAATGGCGCCTTACCAGTGCGTATGCAGCAATGAAACCCGATGCAGCAGTAACACTGCAGCAGAATATCCTGTTCAGCGCCGGCTTCATCCTCGGCTTCTCCACATCCACCACTTCGTTGGTCGTCGACATCCTCCTACTTTATGTTACCCTGGTACCTTAAAGCTGTGCTAGAACATACTCATGTTGTTTAAGTTTCTAAACATCTTTTAGTGATGAAGTTACGGTACTTAAACATTTCTGATGCTTATCCTGTTTCTTCAGGATATCTTTATTGTGTTTTTTGTTTCTTTGGAAAACTACATCTTCCTAATTATTATTAGGATTTGGTTTTCGTTAATATATCGATAAGACGTGGAGTATATCTGAAAAGAAGGTAAAGTTACAGTGAGATACATTTGAAATAAGCTCTGAAATTGATATTTGGCAGTACTGGTAATAACACATCTTACAAACAATTTAGTCTATGTGAATCTATGTTTTCCTAGAAAAGCGGTGTTGTCATGAAAGAACTTCACATTTCGTCACCGTAAAGGTGGATGTCTTTATGCATTCATTCGCTATATGGCGGCACACGGCACCTCTATCTTAGGAAACCTGCTATCTGTTTTTGATCAGAAGCGTAACTACAAGATGGTAAGTTGATAAAATGTCCCCGGTCAAAGGATAATCCCAATTTCCAAAATAATTTACGAATTTGCCAACGACACTGTTTTCGGGCACACCTTGGCGTAAGTAAAACAATTAGTGGCAATCTTGCCATCTTCAGTTTTTACCTAAACAAACATTCGATTTCAGAAAAAAAAACTGTTTATGTATCTAAACAAAAAGACCCCGGACTGATAAACTTATTAAATCTCCTTACGGACTGCTAACAAGTTCATTATACACTATAAACAATGCAAGAATCATCGACAAACAAAGCACATATTTTACAAATTCATCCTTTCACACGCACCGTCAAGGGAGACCTCGGCTACCTATTAATAACCAACCCAGAAGAATAGATAGCCCTTGGTTACACTTGACTGCTTGTATACAATGTTGACAATTAGCAACAACAGCTAATAGGCGAATCCTGATGTTCCCATGAGGTCTAAATATATGCGTTTATTAGATAGGAAGTGTATTCCGCAAGTTGTGGGTGACAAGCGGAAGAATTGTGTAAATCTTCTATTAGGTAGGTACATATAAAATTCTGTATCCTCAATGACGCACAGTATATTAAAAAACTGAAAATTGAATTGGGTGTGTATTCTTTGTAGGCCGATAGAAGCGATTTTCCAAATTTTCCAAAGAATGGGAAAATCAGGAATTGTTTAATGTTAATACAAAGGCGAACTTATAATTGTAATATTCTGTATCAGCTAATCTGGTTAATTAAGAAAATATTGTTTAGAAAAAGTGTCTATAGTTTTGGTTCACTTTCGGCAGCTGGTAGAATCGAACTAAGCCATGCTTTTATTTATTTATTGTTAAATTGTATGTAAGTACAGTGGTCTTATAGCTGTATACAGAATCAATACAATTTTTTACAAGAAGTAGGTACCTATTATTAGGCATCTATTAATATTTGGATAGAACCGTAGTTTTGTTTTATCTTTACGCCAGAACTTTAAAACAAAAGATAATCGTCAAGGAGTAGCTAAATGCATCACGGGTAGAATCGAATAACCAATTTCATGCTTGAAAAGCTGTGATTGAAAAATGTCAAATCGCTATGTTTTCTGCCTTCTACCAGCCTCCAAGAACTAACATTGAATCCATGGGAACATGCCTCTAACACTCTACCAATGCTGAGAACGCTATTGTATGAAATAATGACTTGTTTACATAAAAATATGGTAAATCAATCGTGTCAATTCTTGCTAGCTAGATCTTGCTGGCACAATGACAGGAGTTAGCTACAAAGCTATCTATGGTTATCACAATATCATTGCTAGTCCAGCGTCCAGCATTGGATTATTTGTTTATTTTTAAATTTCGTCTACGGAGGGTTTTATAGAAAGGAAGGGTTGAGGGGGACGTTCTATAGGATAGTACGGTACGAGTACGAGATATAAAAATCACGAGATCTCGCGATATTATGGGCATGATGATTGTATTCCCTAAAGTAAGTCTTCCTTAATTAATTTACTTCTAGATAGGCACCTATATAGGTAGAGTCCGTTTCATAGATGCCTGATTTCGAAACTGACATTTTTTGCATGGAGTTACACAGGTGCACAAAGCAACTAGCGGCATTACTCTAAGGAAACTATTTGGTGAAACAATATCACACTCAATACAGTAGTATCGACCTCGCACTAACTGATAGGTACGCTCTAAATACTAAGCTTATGTTGGTAATAGCCACCTCGATTCGTTACGTTGGTACAATGTGGGTCAATGCAAAATTTGTAGTTTACTTCAATGGTAAGCATGACGATAGTTATATTATGTATTGGGAAAGGGCAAGGCTCGACTTGGGGGTCTACTGTCTGTGTACAGCCGTATTAGCCCAATGGTTAAGACATGCACCTTCTGATCTGATCTTCCTTATATTAAACCCCTAATACCGTATATTAAATGTTAACTTTTCCCTTGAGGGCACTCGGATGTAATATGAAGGTGGCATACTTTGTTTACTTAGAGCTATAGTGTGGTGGGATTGAAGTTTGAGCCAACAATAAATGATATCAAAATTAGTGTGAATTTCTTTGTCTCACTTAAACATCTGTTTTGTTTATTCGTCTATTAGAGTAATAGCTTCTTATAATGATTATAATAGACAAGATTATCTACTGATAGTAGGTGGGTATATAATATAATAGACAGGTAAACGTAGGTGGTAATGCCATATATCATCCATTCTTGATGCATCATCCTTGGCCTGCATTGTGGGTAATTAACAACTTAGAATCATGCTTATTCTTCTTTCTTTAAACCTTGTCCCATGCCTACAATGCCTTCTTAAGTCTTTATACATAGGGGGATGCATTCGGTGATGTCATAATCGTACATAGGCTAAAACCAATAAATTCCACGACTTCGTCTGCGCAAACACTAGAATTCCTGTTATTTCCTGTTCCTGAGGGAATTTCGGGAAGAAACGTGTAAAAAGTAGGTACTCAGTTTAGTTAGATTTTAATATGCCATAGCATGACTTTCTAGTTAAACTAAAGCATTATCCTAAACACTAAAATGTTAACGAACCGTAATACAGGGTGATTTTCAATGTTCCCGATAACTACGGAATCTCCTTATCATCACGATAATTTTTCTCCTTGGAAGCATACCGGTAAAGTGTCTGGTTTCCAAAATATTAGGGTCCAAAGTTGAGTAAACAGACTGGGTTTTTCTGCATAAATGCACATTGACGCGCGTAGCAAGATTTTTTCACGAGAAATTATTAATATATGTCTATGAAAAAACTAGCATACACTGGACACTATAAATTTCAACCGATCAAGTAGTTTTAAAAAATATCAAAAAAAATTTACATCGTTTCCCAGTATTTTTTTGGCATACACTTACTTTATTTGATGTATACATAGAGTATGTACCCTTCGTTAAGGGTGGCAACGAAAAAACATATAACCTGTATATCTACCAAAAGGGTCTTTTGAAATGAACTTGTTATTGACAGCAACTTATAAATTAGTATGCAAGTGTAGCGCAGTAATTAGTACTACTCTGCCGACTATGTGGCGACAATGCAAGGTAACCGCAATTCGTCACTGCATCCGGTAGATTGACCGTGAAAACTCCGGTTAAAGTGACAGATTAGACGATTGACAGTGACCTCCGAGGTACAATTTCTGTGAATGAATCTGAGACAAGTACGAGTAGGTACCTAGGGGAAAGTTTAGGTTTGTTTTTGCAGATTTGGTTTATATAGATGCATATTTTGATTATTCTTCTTTATCGTATACAGAAAACACAAGATACATTTCAAGTTTGTGGAGCATCGTTTTCTATACAAATTTATCAAAATCCCGACTCTCGTTTTGAATAGCGCCTCCTTAATTTACAAAGGTGAGATTATCTCTAATAGAGATTACGATGGTGCAATACTAGGTATTTTACTATATATATATTATAAAATTATTAGAAATGGAAAAAATTCCTCACCCGGGTGGGAATCGAACCCACGACCTCTGCATTCCGCGTGTCAGTGCTCTAACCACTGAGCCACCGGGTCAATTACTCGGATGACGAATTTTACCACCTCTTTTTCTAAATTAAATATTGGCAACGTTATTTTTATCCCGATAGCTATACACTAGCCAAATCTCGGCAAACAAAGCTGAATCCCTCAGCACAATGTTTAAAGATGAAACGATCAACCATATCCTAACGGATTATATTAATGGAGAAGTGTTTTTTATAAATTTATCTTAGTCAAGATATTATATATTATAAAATTATTAATAAAGATATATATATATATATATATATATATATATATATTATATATATTTTAATTTCTTTTATTTTATTGATTTAATCTGTTTCTACTACACTACGAAGCTTATTTGTGTCCAAGATACCCCAGTCCTTAAAGACGAAGGTATTCAACCAGTGCGTGCTGCCGGTGATGACCTACGGTGCCGAGACGTGGTCTCTAACTATGTGCCTCATAAAAAAGCTCAGGATCGCACAGCGAGCGATGGCGAGAGCTATGCTTGGGATCTCTCTGCGTGATCGAATCAGAAATGAGGAGATCCGCAGACGTACAAAGATCACCGGCATAGCTCAACGGTCCAGCAAGCTGAAGTGGCAATGGGCAGGGCTCGAAGAACTGATGGCCGATGGAGTCGGAAAGTTCTAGAGTGGATACCACGTATCGGCAAGCGCAGCGTGGGAAGGCCACCCGCGAGGTGGACGGATGACCTGGCCAAGGTTGCGGGCGTCGGTTGGATGCAAGCTGCTTCCGACCGGTCGGAGTGAAGGTTGTTGGGGGAGGCCTATGTCCAACAGTGGACTTCTCAGGGCTGTAAATGATGAATCTGTTTCATTTATTTTATTTGAGTTACATACTTAGTTCCTCGTTACTGCGTAAGGGGTTAAGTTTTGTCCAAAAATTGAATTGCTTTTTTTACTATTGTGCGTTTTACCGAAATTTATTTATTTTATAAAGGATCATTAAAATAATGTATTATAGCTAACTTAGAACTACTTAGGTCTATGGTGTATCTATGGGAGGTCGGTTGACCATCCAAATTTTTACAGGATGGTCAGCCGATCTACCTTATCAGGTAGCGTGTCCAAAATGCTCGCTGCGTTGCCGCGCTGAATGGCTATGCTTATTCTTTGGCCTAAGTAGCAGCCAGCATTTTGGTCACGTGTGGACTCTACGAGCCGCCTGGCCAGGTCCCTGTATGTTTTGAGCGCCGCCGATTCCCAAGGGCCCAGGGTCTGTCGAGGCTGGAATATTTGCGCCGTTTGAGGGATTTCGCAGCTTCAGCATACTTAGTTTGATTTAATTACACATAGTTAATTTGATTGATTTGATTTAATTTAATTTAATATATAGAAAATCATAATGTCCGCAATTTACCAATTTTACTAATACAAATATGGAATTTAATACTGAAATAAAATTTATATTACTATGCAGTTGTTTATTATTTTTCTTACTTTTTACATTTTTAAATACATATATCAAATAAAACTGGGTAGCTATATACATGTAAAGGTATAAAAAATGCTACCGCGCCTGCAGCGGGAACTAGGTCCAAGCTGCCGGGGCGGTCAGGGTCCCAGGGTGAGTCTCAGTATTATTATTATTATATTATAAGCCTACAAAGCTTATGACTTTGATTCCTAGTCTATTCCTATGATAAAATTCCAAATAAAAAAATGTTTGTATGTAGTAACACCGATAATGTAGTCATACTCGTACACTATAGTAACTAGCGCCATCATTCAAAGGAACTACTATTTGATGAAACACAAAACTACATAGAGAAAGATAGAGGAATCATCTTATGTAAGTAGTAATTCGGTCACCAACCCACCTGCCCAGCATGGTGACTATAGGCAAAACCCCTCTGTGGCAGTAGCCTTGTGGCGTGCTCTGGAGAGGCCTACGTCCAGCAGTGGACTGCAATAGGCTAAAGAAGAAGAAGAAGAAGTAGTAATTCTAATAAGTAGAATGAGTAACAAAACAATCTTTTTATAACTTAACAAACACAGATTGCCAGAAGTAAACCTTTTTTTCAACAATTTCCAACTAAATTAAATAAGCGTTTTTTGTGCCCATTTCGAGTTCGCTAGTAATTTGTAATAGTTAGCACGTGCGACACCAATCAATGTAGGTATTTCACTTCGCTTTCCTGCGGGGAAAGTCCTTACCTATTGTGAACTTAGATTATGCTGGTTGGCTAAATAATACTTAGATACCTACAGATTTTAGAAATACATTCATAAATAGATAACGGGAACTTGTGGAGTGCTCTGGGGGAAGCCTACGTCCAGCAGTGGACTGCAATAGGCTGACGACGACGACATATAGATAGATACGGCTGTGTTCTCGAAACGGGATAGCCAGACCTGCAAGGTTATAAGGAACATCCCACAGCCAGGTATTGCACGTTTCTTTCTAAATTAGTCACTAGATATATTTTTCGAGTCTATAGAAATATTGTATGAAAACAATTGAAAATGTATTAATTTGAGAGAGAATTAATGTGAAAAATATCGCAAGATCGGTTATTGAAATTTTGTTAGGCCGATTGTTAGAAAGTATCACCATAGAGGAATAAGATTATAATCTTAATCTTCTATGCCACAGAGGACCAATGAAACTTTCGTACCCAGTGGGGACGACTGGGAATAAACCGCCAGAAAGAGGGTTATGTTTTTCGAGTGTACCTATGTTTTTATGTATGTAGGTATATTTCTCTGGCACGCTTTAGACCCTAAGTTTGTCGCATTTCACTCGACAGGTGTCATTAGATTCGTCTTAGCCGGTCTTAGCCGTGAGAGCGACACTGGGTCAAAATGTAAACGCGGTCGGGTGTTTTTTCTTTAATTAAATGAGGTTATTTTCTTGTATATTCAGCAACCGTTATACCGACGCAACACGCGGAAGGATGCAGTAACGCGGTATAACTGTTGAATAACCAGCTATTAACGTGCTTATTGTTATTAGTTTCTTGTGTGAACGCCAGTTAGGTCTGTTGCAGATGAGTGAATTGATGGCTTACCTACTCTTTTTTTTACATCACTGCACTGAGTGAACTATTACTGTTGCAGGCAGTTTTGTATACGTGAACGTGACTTTAGTTTATATGCTTTCAACAAGATGATATTTGAAAGCCAAATGTATGAAAAATCCGTATTCTTAAGAAAAAGAGGGAAGTGAAGACAGTTGCTTAGCATACCTACACATTGTATACAGGATAGGTTCTCTACAGTGGGCTATTTACATAGCTTTTCGCTTAACAAACCCTTTTTGTTACACCCTGTATAGGTAGGTACCTAGTATTACAGTACCTTTGTTTAAGATATAATAATGAGCATCAGAAACACTTGTACAACATTAAAACAATTATTAAAGGAAACACTCTTAACTTTATAAAAAAAAAACTAATAAATATCAATGTTATTTCAGTTGGTCGTCTTAGGACACACGAAGTAAGTCTATTATTTACCCAGATGTACCGTACCTACGATATATTAATCTTTACCAGTCTAGATTACTCGTATCAAGAAATAACCGTGATAGATTAGGTATTTCATAAATAGGTACTATAGGTAAGTATATGGCAACTTATAAAATATTTCATTTAGATACAAAATTAGTATTCAATTACAATGAGTCACAGCAAATATTTTGAACAAGTGTTCCTTTTGTACACCTGTGACACAAAAAACTGGCCTCAATTAACGACCTAAATCTAATAAAAACTAAGTTCACATTACTATAAAAATTGTTTACAGTTAGGGCCATTTCCGCTGTGTATTATGGTAGGGACGTGAAGTAAATGTTTAACAGCGTTCAGAGTTCAATGAAACGAGGCCTCTGGGAGCTACGTGATTTGCTTGACAAATGGCTTTATGTGTCGAAGAAATGTGCATCCTGAAATTGTTGGTTTTAACCCCTAAAATACTATTTTAACTGACTTAGGAAATGGGGTATTTATTGATAGCATCCCAGAGGAATCGTAAGAAAATCGTAATGGTGACTAGTGCGTTTGTTAATTTTTCATTATGCATTTTAATGCACTACTATGAAAGTGTGAAGTCGATCTTTTGGGAACGAAGCAAAAAAAATTAAAAGGCTCGTCCAAATTAATGGTCAAATAAAATTATGACCCATAATAGTACCTATCAGTCTACCTTGAATTTTCTGAAAAGGAAAATGGAAATACGATCCTTTGAACTATAAACCTACTTATATACAGGTTGTTTTTTTGTGGCTACCATTAACGAAGGGTACGTACTCTATACATCAAATAAAGTAAGTTTATGCCAAAAAAAATGCTCAACTTTGGACCCTAATATCTTGGGAACCAGACACTTCCCAGGAATGCTTCCATGGAGAAAAATGATCGTGATGATGAGTAGATTCCGTAGTTTTCGGGAACGTTGACGACCAAAAATCATTCTGTATAGTAAGTTGATTAATTCCTAATTTCGATGTTAGAGAAGAGAAAGGAGCGAGGCCAAATAGACGTAACTTTAAGTTTGTGTAATTTATTTTTGTGTCCGTTTGCGTATTATAATATTCATGATTGGTTTGCTGGAAGAACTCTCTTCGAGACAAGCACACCTTTGTGTATTTTCTTTTCAATCAACTTTTTTGTTACCTTTCGAATTGAAATTATTTGTATGTTCTGTTTGTTATATTTGTTTTGTTTGAAGACCGCAGAACTTCTGCTTCACGCAGAGGCAAAGTGCATTGTCTGCTGCTTTCCCGTAGTTTTAATTAGGATTGCAATGTTTTACAGTAAGAGTAAATGAGTAATTTAATTAATTATGATCGAATAAAGATTATTGCAAAATTAATAAATCAACGCCATAATTTTCAATTACGCTTCTCGGTTTGTTCTCATAGCGTCCATAAAATTATGTTTTATTAGAACAGATATGAACAAATACGGATATCTATTTATTTTATGGGGAGTTTAAATTAGTAGAATGAATTGCATGTCAGTCAGGAAAATAAAAATAAATTACCGGTATATAATTTTATCGTATATATATCACACACATTTTTAATACACACGTCTAGTTTGCTTAATAATAAAAGATCCTGTCTTAAACATTTGCATAAAGAGCCAAACTTCTGATGAGATGTCCTCTTTATTAGCTCACTTGTGTTACTCAAAATATTATTTTCCTGAAAATAAGAAAATGCGGTTTTTTTGGTCTAGGCAAACAAAATCACAGGGATCTGTTAGATGATCACTATGAAGGTAAAGCCTACGTTTAATGTAGTGGAGGTTGCTAGTTGATCGCCTGAGAGATAGAAAACCCCTATTTCCTTAATCGACTCTTACGGAAGGAGATGCAGCTGATGTATTCTAGTATTTACATTAGCACAGGATGATGATAATTTATTATTGTTAATTATGAATTCCTCATCCTATCTGAAGAATATTCAATAATATTATAAATTAGAAAATCTAGACAATAATAAATAGTGAGAATGGCGGTGCGTATTTACCTTATTTGTTTGCTACATCAATAATGATTTCAAAGACTATTGTGTTGATTATATTTACGTATAGATTTAAAACAATAATACCCGTGATTTACAGCTATGATGCCTGTAACAACAATTCCAGTTTAACTCTACGATAAAATCTTACGCTTAATTTTAAAACCGTTTCGAATATACGTGATTGATAATTATAAGTACCTACTGTATGCCGCGTGGTGCCGGCAAAGTAGAACTTGTACCACCCCTGCCTGCCCGTGGATATCGTACGAGGCGATTAAGGGTTTCCGGGAGGTGGGCAGCAGTGCCTCTCGTACTGACAATATAGTCCGAAAATCACACTGCGGTCACCAACCCGCCTGCCCAGCGTGGTGACTATGGGCAAACCCTGCTGTAGCCTTGTGGTGTGCCCTGGGGGAGGCCTACGTCCAGCAGTGGACTGCAATAGGTCTAGCTAACCTTTGCATATTATTTACGCGCAAATACCTATTGCTCATTTGAATTTAATATACATACCTACAATGAATCATCACAATATATCGGTAATTGAAACGTGATTAGGTGTTGGTTATAACTTTAATGACATCATATCTCATAATGTCTATGTCCAGCAGTGGACTGCAATACGACCCCGGGATTTTCTATACATTTTATGCATTTCTCTGGTCACCTCTCTATCCTGGGTTTATACTAGTTAGTGATCACGACATCTTCCGCGTAAACTTAAGAATTTTCGTCATTTCCAATTACAGAGGGATTTTTGGTAATCCAGTCTTATGCCTACGTCATACAAAGAACACATGCTCTGAGCTTCAGGTTTCTAGGGCTGCCAGATCAGCGGCTTTTGATCTCTCAGTCAGTAATAGGGTCGTTTACGGTTTTTTATTTGTATTTATATCGAAAGATCATAAAATAAAAGAAACATTTGCGAAAGAAAAACTTCGCTAGCGTGAAAACTTTCCGGGATATAACGATTTCAAAAACACAATTTTAGACTTGCCAAAAACGCTCCATACAAACGGCTACCACAATTATGACGTCACTGTATCAGTAACTTGTACGCGGTGCGTAAAAAACTTTTGTTCTAAATGTTGCGTTTATAAATATGGTCACTAAACAAAAGTTGCTGTAAACGATGCAGATGGACATGTGATGTTGTAATTTTCAATTAATTTCACATTTGAAAAATGGACTTGCCCACTTAACTTTGAAGGCTTACTATGTGAACCTATAACTATAGAAGATTAGATTTGCAGTAGCGAAAGTCAGTAAGTATTCAAAACGTTTCAAAAATCTACACGTACTTAAGCATTTAAGAAAAAAAAATTCATTAGTTCCATTAAAATTAATATCTACTGTGAAATCATGAATCAGCCGGGCTAGCACGACCACGATAAGTAGATATACGATAAAGGATTTCGTATCGTATCTATACCACCATAATTATCGATTTCGCGAACATGACCAATGGAACGATACGTTACGTTAAGATTTATCCCGTGTTATGATACAATAAGGCGCGAGATAAGTTAAACAAATGTTTCTAGAGTAAAAATTTTTTTTTAATTTTTTTTTCAATTGTCGTTCATTCTTTTTTTTCCTTTTTGACATCAGATGTCATGTTAACTGCTCTAACATGACCAGCAAAACACTATTTCTCTAACCTATCTATGCTTATCGCGCACTACAATGTTCATCGATAACAATATCTTGAATTGATGCCAAAATTCGATATTTTTAACATCAAAATACGGTCATGTTCGGCGCTATCCATAGTAATCTATTGACATGCTCGCATTTTATCTATCATATCGTATCGTACCGTGTAACGTTACCGGCATGTTTATGCTCGCTGTATCGATAAAATTCAACATGGCGGCTATATTTATCGTATTTTGACAGCTAGGTATCGATAACTTGACTTATCATATCGTGTATCGTTGGCCGTGCTAGCCGGGCTGGTCCAACGTAAAAGTTATACCTACACAGGTCCATAAAACTAATAATAAAAACCCCGCCTACAATAAGCACCGTTATAATAATACTGCCTCAAGGAAAAACAACGGAATTTTATATAAATAACATTATCATTATATCCGTACAAATATATCTTTGACCTTAGATTAATGATTGGTCTTCGCGAGCGGAGAGCGAATCATTATTCTGAGTCTTTGACTGTATAAACAAACGCCCCCTGTTTACGTAAAAGCTATAGCAAAGCCGAAGCAAAGCGATAGCGAAAATTGTACAATATTCGCCTTGAAATGTCAAAGTTCCTTTGAAATTCATTTTACGTAATACGAATTTGACAAGCAATCAGCGATTTTTGTACAATTTTCGCTATCGCTTTGCTTTTGCTAGTTAGGTAATAAGGGGGACGATTGTGTCCTCAACATGATTAATTTTAAAGTGTTTATGAATGGATATTAATTTATCCAGCAGTGTATTTGAAGAGGCAATCATTAAAGTCTTTCCTAATATTATAAGGGCCTTATTAAGAAAACAATAACCAACATTGGCGTTACAAAACCACGACTAAAGTTCGAGAAATGTATGGAATAACATCATTCATCTGAGGGAATATATGTTTTAGGCAACGTTCATTTAAAAGGCATTTTATTCGACACATTCCATACATTTTATTGTAAAATGTTAATAATCAAGCCTCAGAATTTAGCCTATTAAAATTTAAGTAACTTTTACGATATAGGCTCGTCCATAGAGGAGAATAACAGTAACTCTCGAATAACTAGGCTCGTCTTTGATAGGAACGTTGACGCACGTTGATGTCTTTTATATGGCGGTCTATATGAAGCTTATTTTACGTATCTCCTAAGCTCCTAATAATATATTTCTCCTTAAGGGGTTAGGCCAGTATAGAATTTCCCAAAAATCGATTTTTTTTTTTTTGTTTCAAACGATTCCCTAGAATCTGAAGAATGATATCCCGAAAGATTATGGCCGGGAAATATCGCTCAGGCCGGTATTTTTTCAGCAATGTGCAGCGGCAGCGCCCCCGCTTTTTTATATCGGTAATAAATATCTTTATGTACATAATTGTAAACTCCTCTATACATAAATGTATATCTGTACATAAATGTATAGATATACAGAAAGCACGGGCTGCTGCTCACCACCCATAAAATTCTGGTCTAAGTGCTTGTTTTTCAAAGTAGCGTACAAGGTCGCCAGGTGGCGGGGCGGCAGCCTTTTTTACCGACCGGAGCGAGGGACGGTATTTTAGCGAACTAGAGTAGAACTTGGCCGCACCCATAACTCGAACAATTTGCAACCAATTCACTTTAAATTTTCACTAGATCTTTAGAAATACATTGTCTGAAGAAGTACGTAGGATTTTTTGTTTATATAGCATAGCCCATTTGTTATACAAAATTTTCTGAAGATTTTTTTGCGAATTTTGCAAGTTTGACTTCAAAAGTGCGCCAATCGGCGAAAAATCAATATATGAGAAAAACCCTATGTACTTCTCTAGCTGTTGTTATATACAACAACACAAAATTCAGTGACTCATCAGAATTGAAAATTTACAGGAGCTGATAGTACGGCCGTGGATCCTTCCATAAGAGAGAGGTCATCTGGGAAACTGTGCACAGTCGCAATTTCTAATTACACTGTTCTATAAAAATTATGGTTTACAGTCAACCATATGTACAATAAACTTGTTCTTAAGTAAAATCAATTGACTTTATATTTTCCCTGGAAAAAAAATCACAACTCAGACTATTTTTGCACCCTGTAGAGTGGCCTAACCCCTTAAATAATTATTCATAATTCTTTGATTATGTAATAAGCAACTATTGAAGGTAATTAAATAATGTTCTAGGTAATTTAATTGATAATAGTTAAGTATTTAGTTTTATAAACCTATTGTTGTGATAAAACATTAGCAAATGATATTGCATAATCCTCATTCAATTAATTTACGTGCGACTTTATTTCATTTAAACTATTTTGTTACTAATTACATCAAATAGTTATAATTTAAATTAAATAATCTTTAATCAGTTTTTTAAGTAACCTGCTACGATAGAAGATCAAAAAGAGATCCTTATTTTTCGCTGCTAACCTAACCTACCTACCTAAACAAAAAGTTCTAAGAAACTGATACAAACAATACCTAGTTTGCTCATAGATTTACTTCCAAATAGGTAGGTACGATAACTTCATTCATACTGACCCAGTCGCCACCTTAAACAACTACCTATACAAAAATATTTCGTAAGTACGAATAAATTATATTTGCAGGTTACCACACCACTAAAGAAACCTTGACAAACCTTTTTGCACTCCTCGAAAACAGGAAAGGTCACAACACTGGCACACGACTAAAAAAAGAACACCACACTTATGCCTAAATTAAAAAATAAATAAAAACAAAAGAGGATGACTTCACAATAGAACTCGTTTGAATTTTGACTTGGAATAGATCGCACGGCACGCGCAAGCGTCTTGTCTCTCGGCTTGCGCTATACTGGCTTCCGATTGACGAAGGCAATGTGCGCGCGAACAGTGGCACATGTCAAAATGAAGTTTCCACCTTTAAAAACAGGTTCCATTTTTAACGTACCTGCCTGTCTAGATTGCGTCTCACCGTGTAGTTCCTTTGGGTGATGGCGTTAGTTACTATGTGAGTTACCACATTTTTTTGTGGCACTGCATACAAAACATTTCAGTTCCGAAATCAGGCATAGGACTTATTCCATGAAAGGACTCTACCAAGAATCATGACCCGTGGCTTTCACGTTAAACTGATATCTCCAATGCGTTTTCATAATAATCTGACGCTTTCCCATAGACAGTAGCGAACCTTTTGGAAGAGAGAAGGCGTAATCCGTAAATTATTTGATCAATATTGTTGGAATTCCGTTCTAAGGAAGTAAATTATTTTTATACTTAGTAAAATAATGATAGATACATGCAGGTTCTGCATCAACTACTACCTAACTACCTATCACTGAAAAGGTTCCTACGTGTGGGTCGGTGCAACATGCACCTATCCTTCTTCCATATTATGCACTCGGATGTTTTCTCAAAATGTGGTTCAGTATTACGAAAGAGATTCTACTGCCATTTCTCCAAAATGGGGCCAGATATAAAATTTCAGTGACCAAGTTGCAAGCTCATTGCCTGAGAAAGTGCCCCTGAGTTCCCAAGTCCCTACGACATGCACTGAAGGAGATGGAGCTAATGTATTCTTGGTAAAGCCCGCATCAGCACAAAATCATTCCATTTAAATCGAATGTGGGCTCACCCCGCTCACCCTAACTTTTATAATCTGTGGAGTTGTTTTTAATTTGCGATCTTATTTCAAAGAAAAATTAAAAATATGAAAATGGAACTCGTCATATGAAAATAGAAAGCCATCGAACAAAGGCAAAGATAATGTCGCGGCACCGACATTTCTGTGACTCAAAGGCATTGCATATTCAATACTCGTCTTTGTCCGTTCTACGGTATACGTAATGGGACAGCAGTCTGTATGAAATCATATTCAGAGCAGTGTCATTATGAACCTATTAAATATTCTATATATCTCTTCCGTGGCATTACCTTACCTATACGACTAGATATTTATTCATCTCTGGGTACATAACTAGAAAACCTAAGGTCCCTATCAAAAATATCCCACAGAAAGTATCTAAATCCACATCTATTTTCTTACTAACTTACCTACCTACTAAATTGTTTTAACGTCTTTAATTAATTGAAAAACTTACAAGGGAAGGTCAATGTAAGGTTTTTTAAAAACAACAATTCAATCACACCTACAACTATTTTTGTGAATGCATGGAAGATGCATGACTCAAGAAATTCCCACGACCACACCAGCATAGGGAATTAGTGAGTGACATAGTGCGAAATTAATAGTACCTCGATTGTGTACAAAAGCATTGCTCATTACTTATCTTAGTCTGAAATGTACATGTAGATATTACACAACGAATTCTGGAAAAACACATTTAGACTAAGGAATGTACTTACTATTAAAATTTATTATCATCTTTTTCAACCATGTGAAGTCGCATACGAGTATGTTGCCTCCCTTAATGATCTCCACAGCGACCCGGTTGGAAGCGGCCTGCATCCAGCAGTTACCCGCAACCCTTGCTGGATCGTCCACAGTCTTGCATCATTGTTTGATGTTAAATTAACTAAGCACGTACAAATAAAAAAATGCGCTTAATAGATTCCAGACAGCTAGCTATGTCGCTATGCAAAGTCTTTAGTTACGCTCGTGTTCTTGAATATATTTTTCGCCCTCGAGGGAAACTTAGATGAAGGATGTCAAGAGAGTTAAGCACTATTACCTAGGTATATAAGCGTTACGAGCAAAATAAACACGAGCGAAGCGAGCGCCAAATTATTACAATGTTTAGTACATAGGTTAGATTAGTTGTAAACTCCTCCTTAAAAATGCAAATTACTCTTTTTTTACAATTTGCTGGGCAAACATCCTAGAGAGTGCCTATTCACTTTAGCTTTGAAATGCTCGGGAAAAACATCGGCAGGAAGTGCATTCCACTCCTTAGCCGTTCGCATTACAAACGCGTTAGCATAACGCTTGGTAATTGGTCTTCTAATAATTTGTGATAATTGCTCAAGCTCTATTATAAGGAAGCTATTGTTCGTGTGTCATTTCGGCGATTCCCCAATAAGAACTCTATCGACAGCACTGTCAGTGGAGAATGAGGTTAGAAGAACCCATAGAGAGAACTACCTCCTAGACATGTCTATGGGACGATCTACTATTCTTCTCATGCAAAGCCCACACTAAAACAATGCCTACACAATTTGTCCCATTCTCTCATAAGATTCAGCCTTAAGGATGCAAAGGACGGATGTAGTCTCGCAAACTGCATTTTGTGACGCCTCAATGGAACCTTGGAGTGCCAAATTGGAAACGGAAACATTTTTGTACACTTTACACCCTCAAGTATCTATCGTGTATTTTATATACACAAATAAGTATTATTCACACGGCTGTGTTTACGAAGGAGACATTACAGACACGTTTCGCATAGCGTGTTAATGTTCAGCGACAAGTCACTAGCTCATCGCCTGGGAGATACGAACACCCCTGAGTTCCTGTCCTGTTATTTATACCTACCATGCAGTATTTAGTTTAACTTAAACCTAGATCAGTAGGTAATCTATATCTACCAGCGACTGAATATGGGTGGGACCCCCATAATAGAGATTTACCCGACTACGCCAGAAGGTTATGTTTTCGAGTATAGGTATGTTTATTTCTTTGACATACTTTAGAGCCTACATCCTAAATCACATTTGAGCTTGAGAGGTAGATAAGTATCATTAAATTCGTTATAGCAGTGAGAGTGACACTTTTTTTTCTTTAAATAAATGAGGTTATGAACATGTACATCTCAACTATATCCTCAAAATTGGTCAGAAGTGGCACCATATGGTTCTATCGGCCCTTGATGCTCTGCCTACCCCGTAAGGGATAAAGGCGTGATTATATGTATGTACGAGATGTGTATGTAAATGAGGTTATTATTTAAAAAGGTTCTTTAGGTATTAGTGTGCACTATGTGACCGACTTGAATAATCGAAACCTAAACGACAGAACAATGCACATACAATTTACAACTGCAAGCTCTTTAGCTCTAGACTTTGTGCGCATGTACGAGTAGGTACCTAAACTAAGGAAAAACAAGTGACGCCACTTTTGGTTTCAGTTGACATTATTATTTTTGTCGGCATTTGTAGTTTCTAGAATACATAGCTGCGAGTCCTACCATGCATCTCGTAAGAGCCGACTAAAGAACATAGCAAGCCTAGCATGACCTGCGAAATACGTTATGATAATCCGATTTATCGACATTTAGCCTGTCGAAAGACGATAAATACGAGTAGTCACCATATTGAATTTTTTTTGAGACGATACGATATCCACGATGCGTGGTCATGCTAGGGGGGTAGGAGTGTTCTCTCAGGCGATAAGCTAGCGATATCTTAAATGGGATAGCCAAAACTACAGGATAACAAAGGAGCTACAGCCATAGGATGGCCAGCCAGATGCAAAAGATATAAGTAGGTACTTAAGTTGCTAGCTAACTCATCGCTTTAGTCGACTCTTCGTATTCCGACATGCACGGAAGAAAATGCAGCTGAAGTATTCTAGTGAAGCCTCGCATCAGCACAGGCTCTTTAATGGGTAATTTAGTTGACTTATCTACTAATTAGTAGATTTCGTTTTTAGCAAAGTACCTGACTCTCTTGCATATATCGTAGAAAGGTAGGCTAGACAAGATAAAAAGTAAAATGCTATAAATCTCATAAATGCTTAACCTTATATCCAAGGTGGGTGTGTATTGTGCATACTATCACGTCCTTAGAGATGATACTGCCTACCTATAGTTGAGTCACTCGACTCGGTGTCATTAGGCGCAAGGGCGTAATCAGGTATAGGCATTTTACCGCTATGAACTTAACTATGAATGTGGGTTATAGCAAAGAGTTATGTTCATTTCCTTGCCTACGTATATATTATGTACACAACAGATTCTTGAATCTGGTTAGCCAGAAATGCAGGATCATAAAGGAGACCACACAGCCACGTTTAGCATAGTGGGGAGGGGGGGATGTTATTGATCAGTGACAAGTAGATAGCTAGCTTTTCGCCTGAGAGAATGCCCGAGTCTAAATAATAAATAAATAAATCTAAAAATTATTTATGGGTTAAGTTGGCAAGATGACACTAATACGATACTCATAGTAACTCATATTATTATCATCAGGTATTTCATCATAATCATCATCATTTACAGCCCTGAGAAGTCCACTGTTGGACATAGGCCTCCCCCAACAACCTCCACTCCGACCGGTCGGAAGCAGCCTGCATCCAACCGACGCCCGCAACCTTGACCAGGTCATCCGTCTACCTCGCGGGTGGCCTTCCCACGCTGCGCTTGCCGATACGTAATAGACGAAGGTATTCAACCAGTGCGTGCTGCCGGTGATGACCTACGGTGCCGAGACGTGGTCTCTAACTATGTGCCTCATAAAAAAGCTCAGGATCGCACAGCGAGCGATGGAGAGAGCTATGCTTGGGATCTCTCTGCGTGATCAAATCAGAAATGAGGAGATCCGCAGACGTACAAAGATCACCGACATACCTGAACGGTCCAGCAAGCTGAAGTGGCAATGGGCAGGGCACATAGCTCGAAGAACTGATGGCCGATGGAGTCGGAAAGTTCTAGAGTGGATACCACGTATCGGCATCAGGTATTTACCTATACTTATTTATTATGCACCTACGCACATATGGTTGACCGGAAAGCGAGCTCCTTTGAAAGATGGCACTAGTTACTATGTGTACAGTCACAAAGTGTGACTGTATGCAAAAAATGTTATTGTGCCTTTCACTATATAGTTCCGATGGATGGCGCTAGTTACTATGAGCATGACCACATTATCTGTTTCACTGCATACAATAAAATTTCGTTCGGAAATCAGGCATAGGAATTATTCTATGAAACGGACTCTAGTTCCTAAATCGCGTACCATGTTATTCTATAAATGGACTCTAGTTACATAGATCCAAAAGAAATTGTTAATGCGCACACAGGAATGTTTGCCCCTTCTAGGGTTCGAACCTTCAGCTCACAACCAACTGCACAAATCAGTAGACTGACTACGTCTCTTGCAAAAGCAAAGTAGTTACAATGCCACAGCGAAAATTGTATATCATTCGCGCGGAAATGTCAAATTTCTTTTAGATTGCTAACGTAATACGAATTTTACAAGCAATCAACGATTTTTGCTATCGAATTGCTTACTAGTAAGATAATATGGGCGCCGGTCGCCATATAAACTAAGAATTAAAAATAAAACGTCATAAACATGCTTACACATAAGAATATATTTTTTATTACACGTATATAGATTATTAGACAAATACAAGCAATTTTTAAACAAAGTACATAAAAAACATAAGTACATACTTAGATATTTTAAAATATTTATAACAAATCTAATTTATTTTAGTAAGAAATTGGGGGAAAATAAAAACAAATTGGCAAAAAAAATTATAATATTTGCGGTTCATAAAAATAGCTAACAAGATTTTGGTAATTAGAAATTTAATAATTTGAATTGAAATATTTATAGAAATGAAAATGAACTACATATTTATAAAATTGATTAAAATTGAGATTTCAAATAAGTATGTAAGATTCAAATTGATTTTGTAATTCGGAAACAAATCTAAATAGAAGTCCATATTAAATTAGAATAAAACATCCATCCAACATCATATCTAAGACATTTGAATAAAAAATAAATCTAGAGTTTTATTTTCATAGATATCAAATCTACCTCAACACATAAACATTGAAAAAACAAAAAAATATTTTAACAATATATTTTAACACAACTCTCGAAACTCATTTTAGAATTCTAATATAATATTTTTAACAACAATATTCTCTTACGATCCGTCAAAAAGGTAACATTTGGACTAATTTACTTGTGTGACTAAGCCAAATGGCTTCATCAGTCAAATTGGCTAGACGACACCAAAATTTGACAGTTATTTTTGACTGAATCTGCAAATGGCTGACACATGGCTAGCCACATTAATAACCTAAACATACATCGAAAAATCTAGTCAAACAATCTGAAATAGTCATTTTTCGCCATGCATGTTCATTTTATTATTTATTTTACATTTGTCAACAGTATTTACAGGGTCAAAATTTATAGGGTCAAAAGTTCACAAGTCGCTGTAAATAATTAAAAAAATATGATAACACTATAGCATGGACCTACTCGGACAGGTATTGCCATTCTAACACACATTTTTTGATAGTTTAGCACAACATTCCCATTATATCACTACGATGGATAAGTACGATTTGATCTTACACTAGGCAATTCGGTTTAGCGAAAATAAAACAACTTCTCGAGTAATGGCTAGGATATATCGTGGTTTATAAAATATCTCGTTGTTCTTGTAAAGACGGGATTTATATAAACAGATTTTTTTTTTAAATAAAATCACATTACCATGTTCTGCCAATAATCAATTTCAGATTGTAAGGCTGCATGTCCACCAAACATGTGTTATGCTTTGGATGCGTTTGACATGCACCAATCAAATTCATTGACATAATGGACTAATGAATTTTATTTATTCCAAACTGTATTACGATATCTGATATCAATAGCTGTCATTACAATTCATTAGCTCGACAGTTTGATTTATTGTACTGTACTTTACAAGAACTCGCTGCATTTGTCAATACTTTAGAAGCTAAACCGAATTAGTTGTTTCACAGCCTTTTTATTGAGTTTTGGCGGTAATTTCCTTTTCAATGTCCTCTAGTGTGTGATAAAAGGACAAAGTTATACAAAGAGACAGGAATGATATAATTTTATGATAGTTCTTAATATTACGATGTCATGTCTTATTAAATCACATTTTGATTATACGCTTTAATTTACGTTTTCTTTTCCTTAGAATAACATTTTATAAAACATTCGGTTTACTCGAAAATGTTTCTTACAAAATTTAATTTATATTAGGAATTTTATAAGGAAGTTTTATTATTTAGCCTTTCTGAAATACCTATGACATGACTAGGGGCCATGAAGAAGGTATAAAAGAGGAGGTGGGACTATGAACTGAGTCGTGTGGCAATTGTGAGGCCATGACGTCATGATAGGGGCGGAGCTTCAGCGCCAGTGTAACGCAGTAGCTGTAACCATACGCTTGTGCTCCGAAATGTAACCGTATTAAAATTACAAAGACACGAGCGCTTTTATCAGGGTACTTTTTTACTAAAACGTACTATAATATTGCCATCTAGTAATGAGTAATTGCACTAGTAAAACAATCTTGAACCATATTGATAATGAGCTAGTAGTTTGACTAGTCACTACAAGTTCTATGTAAATGGGCAGGGCTACAGTGTCCAATCCTCCCCTCGTCCCATACTTCACCCCCGCTCCGCGGCACACTATTTCTCTATGAAAATATACTTAGCCGCTACTCCTCTTTTATTTCTTCTCCATGCTAAGGGCCAATTTTTCCAATCTTTCCATAAAAATTGATTAAGACAGAGACAGCATCAACTTTATTCTTCACATAGGCTATTAGAACGATTTTTTAAAGGTATTATAACGTCATTTTATTAATAATGCATTTTATATAGAAACATTTGAGGGAAAACCGAATATTTTTGACAAGTTTGCCCTTTCATAGTGATCCTAATGTTCTATTTGTTACGTCACAAAATAGCAAACTTGTCGCGATACAATCTTTGCTATTTTTACATTGATTTAGCCTCTTCTACAGGGGCATAACTATAGGGTGGCAAATCGGCAAAATGCCTTGGGCATGAGAATCCCAAATCCCAACATAATTTACGGGGGCATCCGATAAATTTGCCACATACGTTGAACGGTATAGTTACGCCACTGTTCTTCTCTACTCGTCTTTCAGTCTCTGGGAATGTTTGTTGGTAAGTCTCTTCGTTGCCTTACATATAGTATAGTTCTTGCAAGTGAACTGGTTCTTATGAACTGGGGGTATACCATGAAATGTGCCTGTGCATATGAAATGTTCCTTCAAGACCGCTTTCGCTTAGCATTGCTAGCCCAGGAAACGAGGTTTCTTTTCTCTGTAGAGCGAGATTCGCTTTCACCATAACCCACTTATCAGGTACATTAGTTTTATTTTACTTACTTTTCGTCATCAGTTGCAACAACTATAATTTCCATTCATTTTGAATGTTTTATAAAAGAATTTAAAAAATATTTCAACCGGATCTGATTTTACTAATACAATTTTTAGGATTAGGAACACTAAGATAAATTATTATTTTATTTGAAGCAATAATTATTATATTATTAAATACACACTAACCTATAAGTAGAAAGTGGACTTGATTCTACTTCGACATCGCCTAAATAACACTAAGTTTTAATTAATTTTAGATGTCAGTTAATGTGTTACTTCTGAATTGGTATGTGATTTTTTATATTTACCGATACAATTTAATGAAAAATAGATTATGCTGTTACATATATTAGTATGTGTAGAACCGAGTCCAATTTTTGACATGCAAACTTATGTACAAACATTATATTGATATATCGAAGTTAATATAATTTAGAAATGTTTAAATATCATTCTAGTATATATAAAATTTATGTAATTTTCATAAGAATATCAGGATTAAGATGTAAAAATAATTCCTTTGTTCATTTTCCGTTAATTCGACATATTAAGATGTTTCGTTTTAGAGATTACATCTTTAGAATCACATAGTTTGTGCGTGAGTATTAAGATTTTTCGAGATTTCTAAAAGTTTATGCTTATTTATGTACTACATTAAATGTAGAAATTGCTCAAGATATTATCAAGCGTAAAATATGTTCAAATATACATTCTATTTTATTAAGTACATATTTGATTTTACTCTTATTATTATAGGTAATTCAGTATCGTCAAAACATAAGTAGTTAAGCATGTTATGCAAAAATAAAACTTATTTAAAATGGCTAAGTCCAGTTTTTATCGACTAGGTAGGTTTTAATTCAAGATGGCGTTATTGTGATTGTTTCAGTCTAAAGCAATGACCAAAAGTTATGATCCCAACAATATAAAGTGATGATTTTATGATCTTTATGCGAGTTCTGCTATCACGCTTTTAAACTCGCTTTAGCTCGCTTTTAAAATTAGCTTTTATTTCTTGAATTCACCTGCATATAAATAAATATGTATTACAAACAACGATATTTAACGTGTCCTTATTTTATACAGTGAATACAGGTCTGTGATCTATGCCTCACGTGATTTGTATGGATTTATGAAGACTTTATGCGTTAAGCTCTATTACTCTCTATAAAAATTCTGTTCACTATAATTTTGAATACATGCCATTTAATACGCCACAACTTTTGGCCTTATGATCAATAGAAAATGATTATATGTATAGTACAGAAAGGGAACCCGCGATAAAATATAATATTTACTATTATAAAAAAGCGCTTCTCATACCGAGCTTTGTCAATTTTCAATTGCATTAGGTACGTTTGATTTAACAACATGGTTAGGCCAATATTTAATAATAATAAAATTAGTTGTCTGTTATTTATTACGGCTTGACGATTTTCCTATAGTTTTGAAATTATTTTTTCCAATAATTATACAAGTCATTTATATTTATGCAATACAAGCAAAAGTATACTTTAGAATACATACCTACATTATAATAGTTCTTTTTTGGTCGTGACCTGTAACATTTTTAAAGCAAGCGACCTTCGCAAAAAGCTGCCATTACACCAGATATGTTATACTACATTGCTATGTATGCGTATAATATCCACTTTGACATTATTGGTCCATTGAATATGATTGGTAGATATCATACATATCTGTAGCTAGCATAGTACATCTCTGAGGAAAAAGCAGCTTAGTATGACGTAAAATAACTTTTGCTAACTTAACGAGCAATGAATGACTCTTGAAAATTAAATATACATTGATTGTTTCGTACGTAACATTTTTTGATAAAAGTGAGATAAATAAAGCTCCTAACAATATTCTTTGCTACGTTCATACAGTTCGCTGTGGCGCTTTTTTATTTACAAATAATCTGTATTTCATACAGTATCGCGAGATAGTTCTCATCTTAAAGCTATAGGTTGATATAAGTTATGTATTTGTAATACATTGGCTTTTGTTTTTTGTGCAATGTTTTGAACAGCCCTTGATTTTTTCTTTGTATGTACAATAAGGGCTTTGACTAGACGGTTAAAGATTGTTTGTTTATAAATATCGTAAATTATATAACACGGTAGCAGTGTAATTTTTTTACACTAAAATATTGGAAATTTCAAATAAAAGAAATACATTTGAAAAAGTGTTTTTTTTATAATTATGAATAGCTTTAACCATGTTATATCATTTACCTACCGCACCAAAATCTATTAAAAATGCAAAAAAAAATTGAAAACATTTTTATGCTGGAAATTTTAAGTTTCATTTGAGGAAATATTAAAAAGCGATTTTAAATAATTATAGTAGTACTACTATTTTATTAATTTCATGCTATAGATAAAAAAATATTAAGATCTGATTTCTTAAATTATTTACGTTTCTATGGAGTATTTTCTCTGTGGTTTAGAATAAATCAATATCTTTAACAGCTTTCGGTGTAAAAAAATTAAGACACAGATTCCTATCTTTTAGTTGGCCACAAATGGTTAAAACGCATAATAGTAAAACATTGTAACCATTAGTGGTCAAAGCTATTTGTTTCCCACATTGGAACCTTCAGTTGATCTTAAACATTGCACTATTACAACTACATATTAAAACTGACTTCATTGATTCAATAATAAAATCCAGATATGTCACAGTATTATCATTTAAAAAAGTTTTTCATTTAAAATTTTTGTATGAATTGTTCTTTCATATAACTGAATTTTATTATAGGATCAAAATAAATCTGTTATTAAGCTTGCGATTTTGAGATGTTGCCTGTAAACATATCTTTCGGCCTTTCTCAAGTCATTCTATAGTACAGAAGTTGAGGCCACGTCAAACTTAGCCCTGGCATTTATTCAAAAAGGTATAGAAAGGAATAGCATTGTATATCCAATCCGCAAAGCTATTTCATAGCATACAGTAGCAAAGCCCAAGCAATGCGACAGTTTGTTTGTGGATACACTCTCAATTTTCTAGGTTGGAGTGCAGTTGACATAGCAATGGCTAAGTTTGAAGAGTCTCTTGTAGCAAAAATAGAGCATTTTTCTAGGCACGCGGATTTTCCCACCTGAAAAGTTATTTTCGTATAGCTATAATTAGAGCAGAAAAATCTTTTATTATCTCAGGCATGTTTCGCTTTTTAGAACGAACTAATTTTGATAATAATAAAATGTTTTTGCAGTATCAATAATAGGTACATAGTTGTATTCGTAAGTTGTATTTTTGAGTTGAGTCGTTATAGTTCTTAAAGCGCAAATAATTTTGTAACATGCGTTCAAAAATCCAGGTGACAAGAAAAAGCTCTACACGTGTAATGTTTTCAACATGTTTGGCTATGAAAATTGACATTTTACTTGACTAGTCTAATTACTTTTGTCATTTCGTTGTGTACTTGGATTTTATTGATGCCACAAACTTATTTCAACCGTTTTGCTCGGGTAGGTATTCACCTAGATTGCCTTGTCCAATTTATAGGGTGGTTGGTAATAATAATAAAACTTTAATGAAATTTTTCCAGTCTTTTGATCCGAGGTAATAAATTGTTTTGTTGCTAAAATAATGCGACGCATATTAAGCCTTTAAATTGGTTCATATAAGTTTGTGACAAGGCAACGGTTATAGTTTCTGATATATTTATATTATTTTATATAGGTATACAATATACGGAATTGATATAAAACTTGATAAATGTCAGGAACATTAGATAATATTTCAGATAGTAATATTATTAGATAATGACAGGAAATATTCAAGAAGAAAATCTTTACTGTGCTTATTTTTTTATTTTTAGGCCATAATAATTTTGCCTATAAATTTCACATATTTAATATGATTTTAATTCGAATACTGAGTTTATACTACAAAAAGTAATTTATTCTTAACATCTAAAAATGGATTAACTTATTAGATCCAGTTATATCTAATTTAAATCAAGATGAAATACTAGTAATAATAAAAATAAGATTATAATGAAACTTTGTTGATGGTTTAAAGCTTTTTTTCAACAGAAATATAATTATATTTTTAATAACTGTAGGTAGAAATATTGGTTGAAACAAGCTGTATTTCTGAAAGGAGTATGCTCAAAATGGCACTGACTCTTGCGCATTTTGTATCTCAGATCGGAATTAGTAGTTTTCAAAAACAAAATATTTACTTATACTTGTAAGATTTTAAGATTGTAAGATTTTACATTTCAACTAGAATGGAACAGTTTTCAGTTATTTTCCAGACACTTTACTATGGAATTTGAGCATTCTCCTTTATGTCAATGACAATTTTTAACATATGGTCTTGTCTGTGACATGTTTATTACTATTTTTATGGATTTTATAAGTTATTTTTAGTCATATCACAGTAGAATTTTGTCTTTGGACTTTTAATATTCACTTTTTTTATTAGTTTAATTTGAAATACAGCCTGCTGTGCTAATATTGATACGGTTTATTATTGTGTCAAAGTCAATGATTTTTGACTAATTTGTCTTTGTATATTCCGAGTGTCACTTTGGATGGAAGTGATTTGTCAAGAAAATGCTTAGAATTATTTTTTTGTATTTGAATTATTAAAGCTTCACTATTTTAGCATAATAATTCCTGAACTAAAGACAGCATAGGCTTAAGTAAACACCAGATTATAATATTGAGCTTACATCTAATATGGAATCATTATATTTTTGAACATATAAGGTACCTACTAATTGTTTAGATTTAAAATCTTTGTCAAAGACACTTTTATTTTGATACTTCGATTACATTGTTACCCTAGCTTGATCATAAAATAAGCTACTGAATGTATGCACAATTTACTTATATTTGGAAAACGATTTATTAATCACACATCGACCTATTTCTGGCAAAATATAAACCTATATAAAACCTATACAAAATATAAATATAATTTTTCTATTGCGTCTTGATCTTAGCTTCATAGAAATGAATGTTTCAGCCAAGCAGAAAGCTGACATTTTTGCCATAATGACGCTTATGGTAGACTAATAAGTTTAAAAAATACTAAATACATAAGTAGGATTTTTAAGTAGTCATTAATCTGAGTCAAAATTAAGTATTTAAATATGTCAAAAATCAAGTCTATACAAGTCAAAAACCCTGATAGATACACCTACTTGATAGATCAATTGCTTTATTTATTAATTTATCAATAATGAACCAATTTTATTGGCTATCTCTACAACATATAGGGTCAAACATTTTTGATGGAATTTTAAATTGATGTTACTAGATATTACAGACGCCATCAATGCGTCTTACTATTTACAAGTGGCCAATCAGACACGAGTACGATCAACGCCCGAACACCATTGGCCAATAAGAATCAAGCAATTAATTTTAATTAGAGATTGACATGATGACATGATAATGTCAAAAGTGACATGATGTCAAAAATGATATTTAGCAGCAATGTCAATTTAGATACTTTTACATTGTACTGAGTCTTAAAGTACTACATTGCAGTCCAAGAAATATAAATCAATGTGCGAATATAGGATAACTAACACTGTCTTGGTTACTGAACTCTACCTAAAAAGTCCGGCCCCCTATTACCTAACTAGCAAAGGCAACGCGACAGCGAAAATTGTACAAAATTCGCTGATAGCTTGTCAAGTTCGTACGTATTACGTAAAATGAATTTCAAAGGAATTTTGTTTGACATTTCAATATTGCAAATTAGGTAATCAAGGGGCTGAGGATTCATGTATAGATAGATTATTCAAATAACGTAAACAGTAGCGCTGATGACGGCCTTTTTAAGAACTGTAGTCTAATGTACGCAAATATCACTTAAGATTAGACATTTTTGAAGACAGTGGCGCCATTATCATTGAAGTTTTTTGACAGTTTAATTAAATTGTAGAACGGCAAGTTTCCTTAATGACGTAGTTTATTCGCTGCTCGTGAGTGGAGGAGGGTTTGAGGGCGGGGTCTAGTTCCCTGTACGCTATTGGCGACCATTTGAATGTGGTGAATTTGTTGATTTGCTATTGGAGGAAAATGTTTGTTAGTGTTGTGTCATTAGTGGGTTTTGGTCTTTGAGAATTTTTACTGTTTTCACTAGGTAAATAATATAAGTAAGTAGTTTTGGGTTAGACATACTCGTAATTTACCGCTTTTTTGGTAAAGAACTGCTACAGTGTGATCTTGAGCCTACATTGTTTTAATATCAAAAATGCCAAGATCAGAATTTAAAAAGAGTACAGATTTCACATACATAAATACACGGCAGTGTTCCCAAAATGCAGGATGGCTATGAAGATCCAATACCCACGTTTTGCATAGCGAGAACATATGTAAAAGATCAGTAAGTGTAGTGAGTCGAAGTGGTCCAATACTTGAGAGAACCCTGAGTTCCTTAGTCGGCTCTTACGAAATGCACGGATGGAGATGCAGCCGATGTATTCTAGTGAAGCCCCGCATCAGCACACCTTATACTCTCTGTAGCGGAGCCACCTATCGGATGCAGGAGAGAACCACAATCGAATGCAAAATCCTAGAACGCGATATCGAAGTTTCTCAGAATTATTGGAATATATACATGGGCCAGACAACAACTAGTGGCCCAGTGGGGCCGGAAGCGCTTCCCTTTTCACCATCCCCACAGTCCCATACCGTACCTGGGTAAACTTCTTTCTCACAGGAGGCACAGGGTCGGTGATAGTGACACAGCTGAGGCCAGCCCTGGAAGGTTGATCAGATCGCAGGTATGCCACTTCTAAACAACTGAGCGACTGTCGTAGTCGCACGAAGCCTATGAGGTCGTAGAACCAGACCCAGTAGCCTGAAATTAAGTTGGTATTATAAATAAATAAATAAATATTCACATACTTCACAACAGATTAACCTAGTCCCACAGGAAGATCCCTAAGGTGTGTCGTGGGTACTAAGCAACGGTATATAAATACATAGATAAGTATAGAAACATCCATGACTCGGAAACAAACATTGACATTCATCATATCAATGTTTGCACCTAACGGGATTCGAACCCAGGACCTATGGCGTCGCAGGCAGGGTCACTACCTACTAGACCAGTCGGCCGTCAAATAGTGTTATATTATTATTATTAATTGGATTCCTTATAATAATAGTAATGGCTTTGCACGAGTGTAATGCCCTTTCACGCGGGCGGCGGCTATAGAAAAGTTTTCGAACTTTCTAGGCAATTTTTAATTTTTTCTCTCCGTAAGAACCATCCTCGTACTTCAAGGAATATTCTAAAAAGATAATTAGCTAAATTAGGTTCAACTGTTCTCGAGATTTGCACCTAGTATATTTTAGAAGATCCATATTCAATATTAAAGCATACCCATCCTCATACTTCACATTCTGTTTTTTCTATTACTTTTAATGCCTTATAGTGGATCGTTAGTACCCTCCGGGATTTTCTATGCTTGCATTTTTCTGGTCGCCTCAGTTGATTCAGGCTTACAGGAATTGCAGTGGATGTGAGTGGTATGCCAATCCCGGTTTTACGGAATTATAGAGGGTGTTTTTTGGTCGTCAACGTTTTACGGAATTATAGAGGGTGTTTTTTGGTCGTCAACGTTTTACGGAATTATAGAGGGTGTTTTTTGGTCGTCAACGTTTACGAATACTGCTCATTCTCCTCATCATCACGAACATTTTCTTCCATGGAAGGGAATACCTGGGATGTATCCGGTTTCCAAGATATTAAGGACCATATTTAAGTCATCAGATTGCTTTTTTTTTTTTGAAATGCACGTAAACGCGTCTAACAAACCTTTTATCGAGTAGGAAATTCAAAAATTTCATATAAAAAATCCAAAGCAAACACGGACACTTAACACTGCGCGCGACCAAGAGAATAAAAAAAATGCATAAAAAGATAATATTATTTCCTAGCATTCTTTTTGGTATGAATATACTTTATTTGATATTTCTAAAGAGTACGTACCCATCGTAAACGGTGGCAACGAAAAAACCTGTATAAGTACTAGAGGACGCCCACGACTTCAATCATCCGCATAGGTTTTATAATTCCCGTTTTAATTGGGAAATCTAATAAGTATGAGTTTGCAATTAAAAATTTAAATTATTTGAACTTACCGTGAATAACGAGTCGTTTGAGCTCTGTACATTGCCAACATAACAGCACGAATGGGTTCAGGTTACACGCTTCAAACTGAAAGAAAACAGAAATTACATCAAAACACTAAAGGACGCCCGCAACTATGTACACATTCACGTTAGAATACTTGTTCGCGTCAATAGATATTTCGGGAAATCCTTTTATGAGAAAGGAAATCCCTTTTTTTTCATACAAAGAACCCATACAAAGGCATTCTTATCACATGTACATAAAGGAATTAGTTATGAAATGAACATAAACCTAATTCAATTATAAGTACAAATACTAAAATCAAATACCCGAAATAATTATAAGATATAATACCTATAATACCTACCCAATAAAAACTTGAAAAGTTATTGAAGGTGCCATTTTTCAAGCGCGTATTCTGTATTTAGCTATAGTACTTATATTTGTTCTAAGGGAGAGATAGATAAACAAATACATACCTATTTATACTTCATTTAACTAACCTCGTCTTGCCTAGAGACACACTGGTCGGATATCCGCGGCGCGTCCGCCCACACGAGCTCGCGTAGTGTGTCCTTGTATGCGGTCACCACGTGACCTAGAAGTTCTTCGTGCAGCTAAAACAAAACAATACAAAATCTATACATATTATAAAAATGTAACGGATCGCTGTCTGTACATGGAAGATATATGAGAAAAAATATTATAGGAGACCTTTATCAACGCAATAGTACCCAAAATAATGATTTTTAAAATTTTTGTCTGTTTGTCTGTGCGTTTGTGCACGCTAATCTCAGAAACGGCTGAACCGATTTCGATCCTGTTTTCAGGAATATATTGTGACAGGTCCCACTTAACATATAGGCTACTTTTTATCCCGGGAAAATGTTTTCATCCCGGATAATTTCGACATTTTGTTTTTTTCTGTAGTTCACGCGGACAGAGTCGCGGTCGTCCACTAGTACGGGTGCCTACATTTATAAACCTTCCTCTTGGATCACTCTATCATATTTAGAAAACCGCATCAAAATCCGTTTCCTAGTTTGAAAGATCTAAACATACATAGGGACGGACAGACAGCGGCCAGCGACTTTATTTTATAATATGTAGTGATAGAATATTTATTACTAGCGGACGCCCGCGACTCCGTCCGCGTGGACTGCAGAAAAGACAGAAGAATTCAGAAGGCGCCATCTGTTGCAGACTTATGGAACGTACGATTAATAACAACAACCAACGTTGATGATCAGTTTTTTATTAATTATTAGTTATTAAGACCATTAATTTAAATAATAACTATCCTATCATCTAAGTTGGACCAAATCACATATATATGCCAATTTTCATGAATATCAGTTGCCTCGTTTTTGAGTTTATTCGGAACATACACAGTGACACGGATTTTTTATATATTAGATAGATTAGATAGATAGTTGATCATATAATATGTATTTTCAATTCTTATTAACATTATAAATGTGAAAATCTCTCTATCTGTCTGTCTGGCCGGCTTTCACGCCAAAACTACTGAACCAATTCAAATGAAATTTTGAACACAGGTAGTCCAGAGCCTGCCTGGATTTAGGATAATTATGAGATTTCGTTTTTTTCTGCATTCCACTAGTAATCTGACGGTCGATTGGTTTAGTAGGTACTGACCCTGCCTGGGATGCCATAAGTCCTAGGTTCGAATCCCGGTAGGTGCATTGTATTTTATACAGTTGCTTAGTACCCACGTCACAAGACCTTAGGGATCTTGATGTGGGACTAAGTTAATGTGTTGTGAAGTATGTGTGTGTGAATCTACCTATACAGGGTGTAACAAAAAGGGTATGTTAAGCGAAAAGCTATATGAACAGCCCACTATAGAGCTATAGTGGGCTATAGAGCCACATGTTTATTTTTCCGGATAGTATGGAGAATTTTAAATATCTCAGGAATTTTCATACAATCTTGAAAAATAAAAATGTGATTTCGAGTCTTAAATTTTGTAGATAGGTTCACTATAGTGGTCTATTTACATAGCTTTTCGCTTAACATACCCTTTTTGTTACACCTGTATAGTAATATACCTACAAATTTATTCTGTAACATATACACTAATAGGTAAATAAATGAAAAACTTACAGTTTTACAGAACAGCACTTTCAGTGACGTCAGATACATGTCGTGACTCAGTAGAAACGTTATCACATCAGCAAACTTATTCGTCGCCAGAGATATCTAAAAAAAAAAATACAGGATGTTTTTTTGTGGCTACCATTAACGAAGGGTACGTACTCTATACATCAAATAAAGTAAGTTTATGCCAAAAAAAATGCTGGGATTTTTTTATTTTTTATTTTTTTTTAGTTACTTGATCGGGCGAAATTTATAGTGTCTAGTGTTTATGTTAGTTTAATCATAGACAGATATTAATTATTTCTCATGAAAAAATCTTGCTTCGTGCGTCTATGTGCATTTATGCAGAAAAACGCAGTCTATTTACTCAACTTTAGACCCTAATATTTTGGAAACCAGACACTTCCCAGGTATGCTTCCATGGAGAAATATGATCGTGATGAAGAGGAGATTCCGTAGTTTTCGGGAACGTTGGCGACCAAAAATCATCCTGTATTAATAGACTTTTTTCCCAAAGATCAGATAGCTATTTGAAGGATAAAGTTGATGCTGTCTCTATCTTAGTCAAGTTTTAGAGAAAGATGTTTCAATATGGGTGCGCCCGCCACCGGGCCCTACACCCTCCACTGACCCTCGGATCTGATAACTCATAACTGCGATCACAAGCACTTGCACTAACTACAATCGCCACGAGAAACCACCCATCCATAGTGAATGTTTGAACTTCCGAATTGTCGAATTGTAACACCTAACACAATTTCGTTTAGAAAGATGTTTTTTTTTTTATTATTCTTTGTTATGTTTCTGTCTTAAATAAAGATTTCATGTGACTGTTTAAAATAAACCTGGTAAGAAACTAATTATTAATCTAATTTTTTTACATTATTACTGGGAATATATTCAAAATCCAATAAGAGTTGTCATTTGCTAGGTTCTTGCATTTCCCATAAGCCAGCAACTTGCCACTGGTCATTTACATCTGTTCCCGCCATGCTAAACGTGTGGGATCTCCTTTACAATCTTGCAGTTCTGGCTACCCCTATTTCGGGAACACAGACGTGTTTGTTATGTACGTACTATTAATATATAATATTATAAAGCTGAAGAGTTTGTTTGTTTGGTTGAACGCGCTCATCTCAGGAACTACTGGGCGATTTGAAAAAATCTTTCAGTGTTAGATAGTCCATTTATCGAGGAAGGCTATAGGCTATATACCTATAGCAACCCGCCCCTGCTCCGTACGGATTTTTTATCTATATTTTTTTTAATGCCCCCTCACGCAGTCGAAGTCTTGGGCGGCCGCTAGTATAGTATAACCAAAAAATATAATATAGTATAACCAAAAAATATAATATAGTATAACCAAAAAATATAATATAGTATAACCAAAAAATATAATATAGTATAACCAAAAAATATAAAATAGTATTTATGTACTTACCAGATTAACCCTGATTTCAATAGGGCGGTCGAAGGCCGTGTTCAGATTCTGCCAGTCCAAAATCTCCTTATGTACATACGTCTTAAGGACGTTTATTGTGATCACACTTAGCTTGGTTATATTGGTCAATGTTGCTAGCGCATCGTTTGATAGTTGCCTGTGCTCGATTATGATATGCTGGGAAAAAATGTGCATATTTTATTTTAACAACTAGGTACCTTATTTATTAGTCCCGTGTACAAAATATTGAATATAAAAAAGACTTACCTGTAAAGCTGCAAATCTCATCATTCCAATGTTATTCTTCGTCAATATCCGATTTGACGATGTTTGTACGTTGTTAAAATTCAAAGGTCTCGAGTAGTATTCTATGTTATTGGTCTGAAATACAAAAAACAAGGTATTTACTGGCGAAAATATCTTATGGACATTGTGTTCAACGCCTATAAATAAAATAAATATAATCTACTAATAATACATTTATAACAAAAAGACGAAAGAATAGTATAATACTATATGATGATGATCTCCGACCGTATTTCGGTCAAGGCGACCAATCTCTACGGAGATTGGCCAGGTACGCAGGAGATATTATAGTGCACAAGTGTGTGCGCAAACACAGATGCACTCTCTATTCCATTACTCTCATAGTCCGATGGGACGGAAAGCCGACCCGACCGGAGAGAGATCAGGCGCAGGACCAACGGTTTCCGAGGCACGAGCTAAGTGACAATTTTTGCAACATTAAAATCAGTACATGAAATAAATTCATTAGTACAGGCCCGTGACTGGGATCGAACTTACGCCTCCCGCTTAGAAGGTGCACGTCTTAACCACTGGGCTATCACCGCTTAATAATATATAACACCTATATGTAAGTACTCAAATCTCTAATGATAATGAAATATGTCTAATACTGTTCAACGATCTCTAATACGGATCAAATATATCTAATACTGTTCAAAAGTTTCTAAGTGTTAAAATATCTGTAATACTATTCAAATGTCGTTAGTGCTGATCCCTGATACTGATAAAACTGACTCCAATACTGTTCAAATGTCTTTAAAACTGTTCAAATGTCTCTAATACTGTTCAAATGTCTCTAACAGTTATAACCTGATAAAACTGTAACTTATACTGTTCAAATGTCTCTAATACTGATCAGATGTTTCTAATAACTGTTAAAACGTCTCTAATAAATACTCACCAAGTATCTGTCAGAATCGTCGTTAGCATAGTCAAATTCGCAGCCCATCAGACCGAACGTATGCAAACAGTGTAGCTGTTTTAACAGGAGGCTCTCTGCCAATATCCTAGAATTATGTTTCTAGCTTACTATTTAACTATTATGTACTAGAAAAAACAAAAAGTCGAAATTATCCGGGATAAAAATATTTTCCCGGGAGAAAAAGTAGCCTATGTGTTAATCCAGAATGTCAGCTAACTCCATACCATTTTATTAAAATCGCTCCAGCCGTTTTTACGTAAAAGAGTAACAAGCGGATCATGTGCATATGCGGGGTTCTTCACTAGAATACATCAGCTGAGTCTCCTTCCGTGCATGTTGTAAAAGTCGACTAACAAACTCGGGCTTTCTCTCAGACGAAAAGCTAGGATTATTAACTAGCACCAATTTTATTTTAATATTTATTACTTTTAATGGCATACAATTTTCAATTTTAATTTTTAAATCAATTCAATTTTTAATGCTTTAATTTATGAGAATCACAATTGTTATGGATCTCGGTCTGAAATAAATGATTTTTATTTTTATACTAGTGGACGCCCGCGACTCCGTCCGCATGGACTACAGAAAAAGAAAATGTCGAAATTATCCGGGATAAAAACATTTTCCCGGGATAAAAAGTAGCCTATATGTTAAGTGGGACCTATCACAATATATTCCTGAAAACTGCATCGAAATCGGTTCAGCCGTTTCTGAGATTAGCGTGCACAAACGCACAGACAAACCGACAACAGACAAAAATTCAAAAAATCATTGTTTTGGGTACTATTGCGTTGATAAAATCTTCTATAATATTTTTTCTCATATCTTCCATGTACAGACAGCGATCCGTTACATTTTTATTATATGTATATAGATTAACATTTGTTCTAAACGTGGCTAAACGTCCTAAATGTGGGTATATCTCCTTCGTGATCCTGCAGTTCACACACATATACGTATGTATGGTATGAAATATAGTGTTGTGTATAGGACTACGCCATCATCGAATTGAACTATTATTACGCTGTTCACCTGCTTATCTTCTGTTGACGCACGCGCATCGCGCTTCTATTCCAATACGACGGTCCTATGAATATAAGCTCTTGTAATTGTGCTACGTCGAATAATCTGGAATATTAATAAGATAAATTAATTACACAATTAATTAAATAAACATACAATCAACCATCTGCTAGTAGGTATGTAACAATAATAGATACCTACATAAAACTATTGACTATCTATCTACTAAAGCGCGTAGGCTTCCAAAAGATCATATTTCATTCAGTCTATAACATATCTAGCTAGTCATAGCAGATCTAAGCATACATAGGGACAGACAGCGGGAAGAATCTTTGTTTTATAATATGTTATGATCATAGAATAAAAAGTCTCCAGAAGGAATCATCAATGACAAATATATGCCGGGTAGTGAAGCAAAAAACGAGGAAAAAATCCCGCATCTTCGGCACTTCTAACCCGAAAATTGTTGCCAAATCGAGAAATATTATCACTTTTTAGAGATTGAATATAGTAAATAGGTTGTAAAAATTGCCCATATGCCCAAAAATAGGCTGAATGTGACTCATAAAGGGGAGAAATAAAATTTAACTAGGTCAATTTGACCGACTAAAAGTTGCTTCAAAAATGTGCGTGATCACGGATTCTGGGACTTATTTCTATGGTTATGACGTAGTGATGCGAAAGTAACTCTGCCTGCCTGTCTTGCCTTCACGCCAAAACCACTGAACCGATTTAAATGAAATTTGGTACACAGTGACAAGTAGTCAAGAGCCTGAGAAAGGACATAGGCTACTTCTCATTCTGTTTTTCTATTAGTGTTAATGTATATAGTCGCTAGTTAGGTCCCCCGGGATTTTCTATGCTTTGTTATGCATTTTTCTGGTCGCCTCTATTGGCGGGAATGAGTGGTGGGCCAATGCCCGGAGGCTACTTCTTATCCCGGGAATATCTTGTATCTTAACGGAACTGTTATGTATTATGTTGGCTTTCTAATTTAATAAATAAATAAATAAATAAATAAATATATTTTTAACCCGGACATTGTTTTTTCTGCAGTCCAAGCGGCCAAAGTCGCAGGCGTCTACTAGTGTATTATAGATATCTATCGTTGCAATACTTTCGTTTATTTTGAAAGTCAATGAGATTGAATAACTTTATACTCGCGGATAGAAGGAAGCGAATTCGCTTACTATTCAACACGACGCAAGCCAAATGAAATAAAAATTGGCCAGCATATCACGTCAGTATTTTTAATGTTTAAACATAAATAAATAAATATTCACACATTAACCTAGTCGTGGTTGGATGATCTGTGAACTAGTCCCTCCCACACTAAGATCCCTAAGGTCTTGTGTCGTGAGTACTAAGCAACGGTATATAATTAAGTACATAGACAAGTATAGAAGCATCCATGGCTCGGAAACAACATCAAATTCATCATATCAATATTATTTGGACCTACCGGGATTCGAACCCAGGACTTATGGCGTAACAGGCAGGGTACCAACTACTTACTTTTACATATACCTAAGGGTACCAACTATCATTTTTACATATACCTACATATATACATACATAAAAATCACGCCTCTTTGACGGAGGGGTAGGCAGAGATCACGGATCTCCATTTGCTACGATCCTGACACACCTCTTTCGCTTCATCTACTTTCATGATATTCTTCATGCGCGCTCGTCGGTTTAGGGTACTCTTGACCTGACCTTTTTCTAGAATTTCACCAATTTGATCGGTGAAGGTCCGGCGAGGTTTTCCCTTCCATCCACTCTTCCGTTGTACACTTTTTTTGTCAGTCTACTTTCACTCATCATTATTGATTTTTATATTAAAATAAATTCCGATATTGTTACATTTTGAGAGTATAAACACAAAAATGATACTTACAGCGGTAGGATACACCGCAGGAACATCCAAGCGCTCTCCTCACTGTCAATTCGGACGTGAATATTTTGTACGTGCTTCTTGAACAGGCCCACTAGGAACATGTTCCTTTCCATGTTCCCCGATCTCAGCTTTAGGGTTTTTCTGTTGACATTTGTAGACAAATGTGAATGTTACGACTCTACTAAGGAACGCAGGGGCGTTCTCTTAACTCTGAGCTAGCTACTTGTTTCTAATACCGCTATGCCACTCTGAGCTAGCTACTTGTTTCTAATACCGCTATGCCACTCTGAGCTAGCTACTTGTTTCTAATACCGCTATGCCAGTCTGAGCTAGCTACTTGTTTCTAATACCGCTATGCCACTTTGAGCTAGCTACTTGTTTCTAATACCGCTATGCCACTTTGAGCTAGCTACTTGTTTCTAATACCGCTATGCCATATCCGCTGTTCTTGCTACCCTATTTTGGGAATACTGTTGTGTATCAGGTAATCAGGGGGCAGGACATTACGATTAAAAGCCAGGACTATACATGTGCGAGCCCAGTGACAATACGATTGGAGGGAGTTAGTGGCGTGCGAATTTCAAAACATAGGTCTTTAACGCATTCAGTGCCGGTGACTACGTATTTGCTTCTTTTAGGCTTTCTAGAGGTGTCGCTGACGTTTATTTGCCCGATGTCGGCACCTTTAGAAAATCTGCCGACAGCGAATGTGTCCGGACTTTAAAACTCAGGACGATGTTTAAAAACTATCCAGGACAGCCCAGGACTGGGAAAACAGGACGGTTGGCAACCCTAGTGTATGAAAATATAAACATGGACGAAAAGGGAACCTTATGTTGAGGAACAGAGTGCACCGTGTTTACGCACATATGTGTGCACTATAATATCTTCTACGCAAATGGTTAATTGGCCGTTGAGATTGGCCACCATGACCGGACTACGATCGGTACTAATTAGGTAATTAACACATTGACAACTCTAATAAAATTTACTTATCTGCCCATTGCAATACGGATTGTCGAAAGGTTAGTAATACCTTTCAAAGTGTAAAGTTTCAAAAAAGAAGCAAGTTAATATTGGTTTTCATACCTCAACTGTCATATTCGCTGGCAGCAGACTTTCTAAGGGCGCCAATAGCCTAGTGCGAGGACGCAAATAAGCGTCAATGGCACCTCTAGAAAGCCAAGAAGACGAAAATACGAAGTTGCCGGCACTGAATGTGTTAATGATACACTTACTTGCGGCCCTCATACAGGAGTATAGCATTCCGCCAATGACGGCAGGTGGACATGGCTGCCAACGCATCCTCCATGCTGAGATGATCTAACACACATCTCAGCGGGAGCAGCGGGATGGTTTCCCATCCAAACATCTGGTGACAGACATAAAATAATGTGCAATGAGTGAATTCACTAGAGTGACAATATTTACAATATGTTACAGGCCAAAGATGTTGGTATTGTAAATATAATTACTATTTAATTTTTACTCAAAATTTTTTGTGTACTTAATACTATTCAATATGTAACTATTTGGATAATTATGTTATGTTATATGTATTGTTGGGTCCTACTATCCGATTAGGCTGCAAGGGAGGGGAGTTTCCTATAAAACAAGCGTAGTCGCGAACACCGGGACAATTCTCGTTTGATTTTGGTTGCGTGCGGAAGTGCTGTGAGTTTGTGGTACGGACGGTGTCATCTGTATCTGGTAACCTGTATCATAATTTTGTTATATTTGTGTTTAATTGTTTGATTGGCGATGATTTAGATCCTCTGAATATTTTTCTGTTAAGTAATTATTTATCAAGTTTATGTAATTAGTTTATAGGTTAGTAAATAAATATTTTTTTAATTGAAATTTCACTTCTATCCCAAAATCAGAAGTGGGATTCCAATTTAACGCCCCATTCAGGCCTCTTGACGAGCTAAAATTATAAAACAGAGGAACTTTATCATCGACTACGTATGTGTTCTATTTTTATTACAAAAAAAAAATTGTTGTGGGTAGATAAACTTGTGTGTAAATAACGTGTATTAGTGAAGTGAATATGCCTAGCACGCATAATTCGCGGGATAAATCTCGGAACAGATCACACCGTCGCCATCGTAAGCACGATCGGTCTCCAGATAACTCGCGAAAATCCCGAAATACGTCACGTAGTCGTCGCGATCGGACTCCTTTAAGAGTACAAACGCCCGAGAATTCACCACCGCTAGCGTCATACGTAAATGAGACATCTCAATCAGTTCCTTTAGAAGCGCGAACAATAGATACGATTTTATCCCGCTTAGAAACAATCGAGAATAAATTCACATCTACCCCCATACCGCAACCGGAACCAGCGGCACCGTCTGTAGCTCAAGCGATAGTGGACGCGATTCACTCCATAAACCCGGCACGTTCACAATATTTTGTTTCAAATTTTGATCCGTCAATCCATGACGTGGACTCCTGGTGTGATGAAGTGGATCGCGCACAACAAACCAACCGCTGGAGCGACAGAGAGTGTCTCTCACGTGTAGCAGGATGTCTGAAAGGGGACGCGCGGGTCTGGTTAAACGAATGGGTGTCGGCTGATAGGTCGTGGAGTAGCTTTAAACGCGAGTTCAAACCGTTGTGTCCCAGAAAATTAGATTACGCGACCATACTTTTCGAGACAATGAATACGACGTCTAATAAGTTTACCTCGTACGCTGAGTACGCGAGACGTACCCTGCTACGACTGCGCATTGTTAAAGGCCTTAGCGAGGAATTGATGACGCAGATAGTTGTTCGCGGTATTGACGATGCGCAAGTGCGAGCCGCGGCAGCAAATGCGGACCTTTCCCCGGAAAATCTCGTATCCTTTTTATCTATTTACGCAAAGCCAGACCAAACGAGGGCTAAATATACGGCTTTCCCTTCATTACGTAGACGCGGTACAGAACGTGCAGATTCGAATCATAGTAAGATCTGTTTTAATTGTAAGGCCCAGGGCCACCTGTCACACAATTGCCCAAAGAAACCAAAAACCTCGGAATCAGCACCCAAAACGCGTTCGAACATTCCAACCTGCACATTCTGCAAAAAGATAGGGCACACAGAAAACGTTTGCTTCGCCAAAGAAAGATCGTCGGGACCACAGGGTCAACAGAACAAACGCAATGTAAATTTTTGCACGGACCTAACGGAAGAAACAGCGACTTAACCACCGCGATAGTACAAGGCATACCGGTCGACGTTTTAATAGACAGTGGTGCCTTCAACATCTCCCTCATATCATCCGACGTAATAAAACATTTGGCGTGCGCAGTAAAACCAACTAAGTGCGTGTTAAAAGGTATTAGTGACCACGAAATAGTAGCCACGTCTTACGTTACCCTCACAATTGAATTCACTAACATTGCACTTGAGGCTGATTTCGTTGTAGTTCCAGCCACCCTTATGAATACGCCTCTGATAATTGGAACCGACATTTTGAATAGGGATGGCATTACATACGTTCGAACTAAAGACCTACAGTACCTCACACGCTCACATGACGGCAATAAAGTATCTCACGTTTGCACGGTATCTAAACAAGTTGACATACCAATAGTTACACCGCTACAGGGAATCGAACGAGATTCACTTATGAGGGTAGTTAATGATTTCGCAGATTTTTTTATTACTGGTACAGCATCAACTACCGTCACTACAGGCGAAATGTATATAAGCGTAACGAGTAACGTACCTATTACCTACCGGCCGTACAAACTTTCAATTGCCGAGAAAATCAGAGTTCGCGAAATCATTAAGGACCTTCTCGAAAAGCGTATTATTCAAGAATCTGAGTCCGAGTACTCCAGTCCCATAATATTAGTTAAGAAAAAAGACGGCTCGGACCGGCTTTGTGTAGATTTTCGCGCATTAAATAGGATTACAGTTAAAGAACGGTACCCACTTCCATTAATAGATGACCACATTGATCGTTTAGGCGACAAAAACATAACACGGTACTCATCGCTGGATATGGCCTCTGGCTTCCACCAGATAAAAATTAGTGCGGAGTCAGTCCATCGCACCGCATTCGTTACTCCTGAAGGCCATTACGAATATCTAAAAATGCCTTATGGTTTGACAAACTCGCCCATTGTGTACCAACGCATAATTAACAAGACACTCCGTAAATTTATCGATGCAGGTCAAGTTTTGGTATACATTGATGATATTTTGTTGATGAGTGCCACAGTGGACGAAGGTGTCAACCTGTTGCGGCAGGTACTTACAACTCTGACCAAGGCAGGATTTTCCATAAACTTACGCAAGTGTGTTTTTCTTACCACCGAAATTGAATATCTTGGTCGGATAATTAGCCAGGGTCAGGTTAGGCCGAGTCCTTATAAAATTCAGGCGTTAGTTGACTCTCCCACTCCAGAGAATGTTAAACAAGTCAGACAATTTCTAGGCCTTGCCGGTTATTTCCGGAAGTATATCAAAGGTTATGCCACGAAAACGTTCCCTATCTCCCAACTAACTAGAAACGGTGTGCAGTTTAAATGGGGTCCTGAACAGGAAAAGGTACGACAGGAAATTATTTCAGTTCTTACTAATGAGCCTGTACTGGCTATTTTTGACCCAAAACTACCCACTGAAGTTCACACAGACGCGAGTAGCATAGGTTATGGTGCAATCCTCTGGCAGATCCACCCAGGCGGTAGTAAAAGAGTCGTGTCTTACTTCAGTCGGACCACTCAAGGCGCAGAGAGTAGGTACCACTCTTATGAGTTGGAGACGTTGGCGGTTGTGAAAGCATTGCAGAACTTCAGACATTATTTGATCGGACTTCAGTTTAAGTTAATTACAGACTGCAATGCTCTCAAATCCACCGAACGTAAAAAGGATCTGCTGCCAAGAGTGGCCCGCTGGTGGATTTACCTACAAGATTTTACCTTCGAAATGGAGTACCGTAAGGGGACTATGATGGCTCATGCCGATTATCTCAGTAGGAACCCTCCCCGTAAGGTATTTCATATCACTCAACCTCGTAATTGGGCTCAGATAGCACAAGCCGCAGACGATGAGACCCGAGACCTTCTTCAAAAACTTAAAGATGGCCACCTAGATCCATACCGCTATGTAGAGAAAAACGACCTCCTCTATTATAAATACACCCCAGTAGGCGAGCAGTCACGTTTTCTTTGCTTTGTTCCCCGAGGTCACCGCCTTAGCTTGCTTCGCGTGTTCCACGACGAGCACAATCACATTGGCTATGACAAAACCCTGGACTTAATTCTAAAACACTTTTGGTTCCCAGGGCTAAGGCAGTTTGTCAAAAAATACCTCCAACATTGCTTAGTTTGTATTTCAAAGAAACGTGTACCTAGAGCCCCACACCAAACTTTAACTTCATGGACAAAGCCCGATCAACCTTTTTCCATCGTACATTCAGATGTACTAGGGCCGCTTCCCGAGTCAAACGGTTTCAAGTTTGTACTTCTTATCGTGGATGCATTTACTAAGTACACGCTTCTTTACCCTATTTATAAGCAGGATGTAGAAGAACTTTTACGAGTGTTTACAAATGCTGTTTCTCTTTTTGGTGTACCAAACTTAATTGTAACAGACAGAGGTAGAATGTATCAGTCCGCAAGATTCCTAGATTTTGTTAAAGATATGGGGTCAGAGATACATCTGATTACCGCCGAGATGCACCAATCGAACGGGCAGGTTGAAAGGTACGCCCGCACTGTCCTCAACCTCCTACGCATCGAGACCAATCACAAAGGAGCAGCTTGGTCCGATTCTCTGTGGAGACTCCAATTGACACTTAATGTAACCAAGCAGAAGACCACCCAGACATCACCATTAAATCTGTTGGTGGGCACTAACGCAGCAACCCCCGTTATCAGATCACTAGTTCGTGATATTGCTCTAGAAGATGGACAGCCGAACCGTGAAGGACAAAGAGAGTTACGCCGGGCACGCGCATCTGACCTGCTAAAGAGAAATCAGTCTCGACAAGATAATTATGTCAACCGAAACAGAAAACCACCAAGGGTCTTCAACATAAATGATTTAGTCTTTGTTATTAAGTTTTCGCAGGCCACCGGAAAGATGGACCACGGGATGCGTGGACCTTACAAAGTCATACGCGCCCTGCCAAGCGGACGGTATGAACTACGCTTGTTGTCCGGATCATACGGAAAAACGACGCAAGCTGCTGCTCAGTACATGGTGCTCTGGAAAGGAGAGTGGTGTCCTGAAACTTGCGCTGCATTCTTTGAGCGTGAGTATGCTTGAATACTATGAAGTATCTGCATTACCATGAGGGTAATGTAGGTCACGGTGTGAGATAGTAGACGGACTGCGAGACGTCTACGTGAGGTAAACTGCGAGGTACCTGACACATCTCACCAGTTTTTTTGTGTAGAGGACGGACTGCGAGACGTTCCTTTTGACAATTTGGTAATTGTCCTACACGATGGGTCATGTAGAGGACGGACTGCGAGACGTTCCTTTTGACAATTTGGTAATTGTCCTACACGATGGGTCATGTAGAGGACGGACTGCGAGACGTTCCTATCGGCTGTAAATGCCCTACATGACAGCGAATCTTGATGAATGACTTGTGAATGAATGTGCTATGTGAGCGAGGAATGGAACTCTATGGAATACTAAAATTACGTTTTTGTAATCCATAGACCTTACGGTTAGATACTCAGGTTAGAAAGTTGGTATGTTCGATGAATGAAAGAAAAAGGCCACATCAGATGAATTTTGAGAGAAAAGTATAGGCAGTTGTGTCTGTTTTCTGAAACATACTTATGTTTTAAAACTATTTCACAGAAGACGATCTAAACGAGGACACCGCTACCCCCGCAGAGCCAGTAGCCGGGCCTTCGCACCCACTGGACGAAATCCATGGAACTGCCATGCGAAGTTTGCCGGACCTTTCTGATGCTGTCGAGGGCGACGCATAATCAGGATGGGCGTGTTGGGTCCTACTATCCGATTAGGCTGCAAGGGAGGGGAGTTTCCTATAAAACAAGCGTAGTCGCGAACACCGGGACAATTCTCGTTTGATTTTGGTTGCGTGCGGAAGTGCTGTGAGTTTGTGGTACGGACGGTGTCATCTGTATCTGGTAACCTGTATCATAATTTTGTTATATTTGTGTTTAATTGTTTGATTGGCGATGATTTAGATCCTCTGAATATTTTTCTGTTAAGTAATTATTTATCAAGTTTATGTAATTAGTTTATAGGTTAGTAAATAAATATTTTTTTAATTGAAATTTCACTTCTATCCCAAAAGTATATTATATTAAATAAAATAAAATAAATAAATAAAAAATTCCCCAGAACCCACACACACTTTTGAAGCAACTTTTAGTTGGTCAAATTGACCTACTAGATTTTTATTTATTCCCTTTATGAGTCACATTCACCCCTATTTTTAAGCATATGGGTAATTTTAACCTATTTACAATATTAAAACTGTTGTTTTTTTATCTCTATTAATTATTATAGAAGGAAAGTTATATTTTTAGTATGGGCCTACATTCAAGCTTGAGAGGCATCATTAGATTTATAGATAGACAGATAAAATTCTTTATTGTACTACAAAAAACATTATGTACAGGGACAAGCTTAATGCCTTGTGAGGCATACTCTACCAGCTAACTTGGTAGAGTATGCCTGTAAATATTTCACATGAATTTTACCTTTTTTTTTCAAAAGTATTAAGGGTGTGGCTGTACCTATAAATATCTTACCCTGCTATGCCAATTATGGCTGTAGGAACTCCTTTATGATGATGAGTTTTGTCTACCCCATATGGGGCTGTACCCTTTAAAATATTTTTTACAATTTCATATGACCATCAAGTGACCCTGAACCAATAATGAAATATAGAACACAGAAACAATCAGAGAGTATCAGATTTAACATCTTAATTTCAAGCCACAATAAAATAAAGCATTTTAAAAACAGAACTCAGCTGTTTTCTCCAAATAATGACGACATACACACAACTAACAGCTGTTTAGAAAGTAGGTTACGAAAACACTAAAATCGATATCCTTACGTTGGCCAAACCTTTAGGAAAACGTTAAACAGGGTATTTGCTAAATATACTGTAGTTTAACTACATAATCGATTTATATTCATATAAAATTATATTCACAATGAAATGTCATTTAAAATTTACCTTCTTGAGCAATAATTGTTACTACGCAGGTCTTCTATTTTGGGATAATCAGCACTATTTGTTTGGTCGATTACTAATAAACACAAGAACCCGAGCGTTTGATAAAAATATTCTTATAAAAAACTAAAGAAGTTTTATAAACAACTTAAAATAATTATGCAGATGAACTCCCAATACCAATATTTTATTTTCGTAATTTCGTTCGCGTAATTTTTTTTTGTTTAGTTCGTGTTTATATAGTTTATCCCGAAGGAAAGGCAAGAGGAACTAAGCCCATACAGCCATTGTTTTTAATAAATCATTTCTGAACATATCATGAATGATAATGATGATGATGAATGGAAACGTCGGGAAAATCCCCAAGAACCTTAGAGTCTATATTCTAAGCCAAGAACAAGTGTAAAGTTAGTCAAAATGAAAAATAATTTCAGAAACAACTTACATGGGACCATGAAGAGATCGTATTCCGGCTAAAGTTTTACTCAGCTTACCTGCGTATAAATCCATGCACACGCACTAGATTCACATCACAAGTAATCAAAATATAACTTATCTACCAGAAAACATCACTTTACGGACACATGCAAGCCATTTACAAATAATTTTTGATTTTCAGAATAAAATTACATCTGCACCCTTCCAGCTTTTCCCGCCGAATCAGATTTTTTAAAACTTTTATTTGTACCCACAGTCTACTTAGTGTACTGACATATTCGTTCCCTTCACACGATACAATTCACAATCGCATTGTTAATCTGGCGGCGCGGCGGCGGTGTTTTTCTTGCCAAGAACCAAGAACATGCCAAGAAAAGCTCACACCCATCTTGAACCGAAACTTAATCTCACTTCCCACAAGTTTAATTGTTGTAAGAGTTTATAGGAAAACATCAATCAATTTAATTTATAGGCTGGTTGATTATTTCATTCTACGATGTTATTTGATTTGTGGCGACTGTATGTACTCGAAACCATAATTCGAGAGACTAGTTATATATTTCTTTTTCCAAATTCAAGTTACCAATCTGCTACGTGTATTCTCCTCTTACGTGACATTGGCGGAATTATTGTGCCCGACACAATGGTGGCCAGTAAACAAAATTGAATTTAATTGACTAGTTTGACAGTTCATTTTGCACAAATGTTGCCATGGTCAGGCTAGTGATGTTCGTGTCGATATTTTAAAAATACAGATTTGGTAACCATCGATGTTTTACGTAATTATTTTTTCATAAAATTATGAAAATTAAAATAAATTTATTGATTTACAGTGGCATTTATGATATTATTTATTGTTATGAATATCTGCCTATAAACTCCATTGAGATTGAGTAAGTTAATCAAATTCCAATCATTATAAACCCCCAACAAACGAGGGTTTTCTTTTAAAGATGGCTTAGTTGAGAGTATTTTTAGCTATGTTTCATGAGTGTTTATTTTCAAATTACATTTCAAAATACAAGTGCGTTTCAAAATACAACTCCACAATACAGTTCCACCAGCCCCTTTTCACTATCGGGATATTAGACGCAGACTAGCGTATCACCCTTATGTTGTTGATATCCCATCCATCTGCACCAAACGTTATGCTAACTCGTTTGTAATGCGAACGGCTAAGGAGTGGAATGCACTTCCTGCCGATGTATTTCCCGAGCACTACAACATTGGTCTCTTCAAAGCTAGAATGAATAGGCACTTTCTAGGCAAACATGTACCACCCTAGGCCGCATCTTGCTTAACATCAGGCACGATGGCGGTCAATGTTTGCCTAGCTAACTGTAAAAAAAAAACATTAATAGAAAACTATTTCTAAATTCATAATATACTATACTGATACAGTAATTGACAATATATTTTTCACATTTTCTAATAGCCTATTATATAGCCAGTCTAAAGTAATTATCGATATCGACTATACGTCACTGTTTATTTTTTTCTTTTTATGGTAACCCTTTAGCTGTCACTTGTTTGTCAGTTTAGTCTCCCGAATTATCTTTGCGAATTAACGTAGAAAGAGATAGCCAAAGCGAAATAAGGTGTTTAGTATTTGAGTTTAGTAACTGTTAATACCTATACTCTTTCTACGCTGTTAAGTATAGTCAAACCATAGACTATCATGACCCATAACCCAAAAGGCCACTCAAACCTCAATTTGTTCTAAATATAATCACGGAGCCAAAAGCTGTTCTATAATATCTATGGAAAAAATCTCGTCTCGCTGATTGCCGCACACGTGCTGTGTTAAGTTTTGTGATATTTTTATTACTTTTCTGTTGCTGTGTCGACAGAATTGCAATATTAGGTTTCTCCAGAAGCTATTTTTGAGCTCTAATCTTTTGCTGTTGTTTCGTTATTGTGAGTATAATTAATTTGTATTTTGACATAATGGGTGGGGCAAAATGTCTAGAAAAAGACAGCCACGTGTCCTCTTATAATACTAATTTCTTCAGGTTTTTCTTGCAATCATATTGAACTAACATATTTTACTATTTGAAATAATATCAGAAAATATTTTAGGACTGGATTAGATAATGTCGGCGTAAACTTCAAGGCTGTTGGATAAATTTGTTTTCGCATGATCGATTATTTTTACGCGCCGCCGGTCATTCCATTTTTTTCACGTTGTACCTATTTGATAACAGCTTTAATATTTCAGCTCTGAATAGTTATGATCTATTTAATGAACTATTTAACCGTATTTACTATTTCAAAACCTGCTGATTGGATTAGTGCATACTACCTTCATCCAACTATAAATTCTAATGTTTCCTGAGACTTAAAATTTCAAAATTAGCCATTCTTAAACATCAATTCAGTCTATGCATGCTATGTCCTGGAAACACAGCAGGAACCTGTGGTGAATTCTAAATGTAGAAGGCTTTTCAAATTTGTTTCATCAATGTTTTCAAATTACCCACAAACAATTAATTCTGTTCAATTTTATTGGAATAACTGACTACAAATAAATAAATGAGACATACTGTTCAACTAAAAACTTGTTTACACATTGCAAAGTGGTGCAAGTGTAAAGTAAACAACATCAATGAATATACAGGTGACTTGAAATAGGTGTAATACCTCTTGAGATGTGCACCCAATTTGCTACCTTTATGTGCTTGGAATACTCCCACATCCAAAAATGTATGGTTCCAGAGATACTTTGTTATAATTTTACTTTTATTAACTAAGGTTAACTCGGAATTGTCAAATCCCAATTACCAAAAATCTATATCTATACATTTAATATACATGTAACGGATGACTGTCTGTACATGGAAGATATATGAGAAAATATATTATAGGAGACCTTTATCAACGCAATAGTATGTTTGTGTACGCTAATCCCAGAAACGGCAGAACCGATTTTGATGCAGTTTTCAGTAATATATTGTGACAGGTCCCACTTAACATATAGGCTACTTTTTATATATTTCCTGCTAAACCACTATTTAAAAAAAAATATTGATAACAATGTAAATGTTAAATAATGCTTACACATTATTGAATTTTAATCCCTTATTTGGTCATGATGTAGTGAGCTGTTAGCATATATGTTACCTAGCTAATTGAATGAATTATGCTATGTGTATATTAACTGGTTAATTTTGATATAGCAATCGGATTTTAATGCCAAACTCTGATTGCACTAGCTGTTTAATGTGCCACTGATCTACCCTTGTTTACACATTCTGAAGTTTTTAAAAGCATGTTGTGATGCTAGGCTACTCTATGAACTTACTTATGGCCAATTTAAATAGTAGAAAGTAGAGGTCATATAGAATCTTATATTTTTAATTCCAAATTTAAAATTTTGTATGAGTACACATAATCCAAAATATGCAAAAATCTGTTGAGATTGGTTATTGATATTGGAGATTAGTTATATTGTCAAATACTGGCGCAAAGTATGTTGATAAGTTCCAACACAATTTTTTTTTTCACACTTAACACCTGCTTTTAACACTTGCACCAGCACTTTGCAATGTGTAAACAAAGCTTTCACTATGTGCTACATAATTTTAGAATGTGTTCTGAATTTATCTATGCTTTTATTGCTGTACTTTTCTTGAATAAACTTGAATAGTTTTCAATGCAGTTTTCAGGAATATATTGTGACAGGTCCCACTTAACATATATACTTTTTATCTCGGAAAAATGTTTTTACCCCGACATTTTGTTTTTTCTGCAGTCCATGCGGACGGAGTCGCGAAATTTTGTCTAAGTTTAGTAGTTCAATGACTTAAATATAACTTTAGTAATAAACTAACAATTAAAATGATGCAGGGAAAAATTGTTTTCATCACAAAATGAAATGATAAAATCTATGTTATACATACATATCTAGAAATTTTAAAATCGGATCAGTCATTCCTGAGATTCAAACAAATCTTTATACGCTCTAAGTCTAGAGCCTAAACAGCTTGTCGCATTTGAACGTAATGTTCGATCGACTCGATAGAAGTGCATCAGAGATTATTGGTTCCTATACAAAGCCTCTTGACCACAAAATTAATATTTGAGGCATCAAAAATCTTATCAAAAAATCAACTTATCACAACTTAGTTCCTCTACCATAAAAACTTGAGAGAACCATGTGACATCAAGTTGATTAATTTATTCAGACCCCACTAAAAAATGTTTTATACAAACAGTAAGTACCTAATATACGCGCGGCTCTTTGCTGCTAATTTGAAGGCGACCTAAATGTTGTGTCAATAAATAAACTATTGTTTGATTATGATAGTGTAATGACTACTTGAGTTCATTTCAATAATAATTCTTATGTTCGATTTCGGAACTAACATTTTTTTTAATGCAGTGTACAGAAAATGTGGACATGCACATAGTAACTAGCGCCATCATTCAGCGGAACTATACGGTGAAACGCACTATAGGAAAAATATTAAGTACGTTTAATGAAGATACGTTGAAAACTATGTAGCTGTATTCCCAACCAATAAACAGATTTATTAATGAGATATAGATGAAAAGATTTATGACCAACTATTAGCTCTTATTAGCACTATTAGGGTCACCAACCCGCCTGCCCAGCGTGGTGACTATGAGCAAAATCCCCTGTGGCAATAGCCTTGTGGTGTGCCTTGGGGGAGGCCTATGTCCAGCAGTGGACTGCAATAGGCTGAAGAAGATTAGCTCATAGCGCAGGAATGTTTCCATTTTGCAACAAGTGAGACACTGCTATAAGCAGTGTAAAGCGACATCTCACTTCCACAATGAAATCAAATCTGCCGGGCTAGCACGACCACGATAAGTAGATATACGATAAAGGATTTCGTATCGTATCTATGTCGTGGCCATATCGTAGAATTGATCATTTCATGAAATGGTCGAGCATTTCATGAAATGGTCGCATTTCATGAAAAGTTCAACTGTCTATTGGCCACATCATGATATGGTTTGGGCAGATCGATGATTAAAAATCGTTTCTCGATATGGGCAACTTAACGCCCGATCATTTCATGAAGTGGTCAAGATTATTGATCATATCGTAAAATAGTTACATGAATCACCGGTAGAGGCGCTGCGCGCGTTTTATTTATGTGTGAAGATGGCGGATTTTTCTTTTTAGGTTATAAAACAAATTAAAGAGAGTAGGGTGACTATGCAGAAGAAGTTCACGGATAGTGTGTTATATTGTATAATGTATATTAGACTTAATGGTGGTTTATAATAATATTGTTAAACAAAAACCTTAGATTTCGATAGGTTAGGTTAGGTTAGGTTAGACTATGACAAATGACGCACGAGCCGAGCGAGCGGAGCGAGCGTGCCCAGGCAGCGTCCGGCGATGTGCCAGATGCGAATCGCTTTTGTAAAGTCTTTTATGTTTTTAAATATTATATTGTGAAAATATCACATAAATAATAGCAAAAAAAATCATACCATCATACCTTATGGTATACTTATATATGGTGTAAGCTCTTACCACATTCGGATTTTATGGACATCCTGTTAATACGATTTGGCCAAACGTGGATGACAAAATCGTGAAATGTAGACGATTTAACGATCTGGTCAAATTGAATTGGCCACTTCATGAAATGCGACCACTTCATGAAATGCTCGACCATTTCATGAAATGATCAATTTAACAATATGGCCACGACATCTATACCACCATAATTATCGATTTCGCGAACATGACCAATGGAACGATACGTTACGTTAAGATTTATCCCGTGTTATGATACGATAAGGCGCGAGATAAGTTAAACAAATGTTTCTAGAGTCAAAAAATATTTTTTTCTCTTTTTCAATTGTCGTTCATTCTTTTTTTCCTTTTTGACATCAGATGTCATGTTAACTGCTCTAACATGACCGGCGAAACACTATATGATAAACCTATTTATCGACTAGCTGTCAAAATACGATAGATATCAGCCGCCATGTTGAATGTTATCGATACCAATTACTAATCATTTAATTTTACCTTTGACCTACCTATGTAAACTAAAAACGAGTAAACTAAAACACTAAATTAAAAATATTAAGTTTGGAGCATATAACTGAAAACCTATCATGTTTAGATAGCCCGTTATCAAGGAAGGCTATAGGCTATATACAAAACCCACCTCGGCTTCGCACGGGTACAATGCCCCCCCCCATGCGGACGAAGTCGTGGGCGGCCGCTAGTACACACTTCGAAAAACATCACCCCTTTTCTGGCGCAGTCGGGTAAAAATGCGCCGCCGCATAGTAATGATGCAGTTGGTGCTCAGAGTGCTTAGTGTGAGTTTTGCTAAATCAATCGAGTAACTTAACTTCCGCGTAAATCGAGCATACATCGTGAGTATCGAGTATCGACTGCATGCGAGTGTGAGATACCATTGTGCATTCGATTCGATGGAAGTTATTTCATAGTGAATAGTGAGCATGCCACTCGATAGTCAGCCGCTCCGATGGATAACCGACTAAATTAAAAAGTTTAAATAGACATTTGTGTCCCGTCAAAGAAGTTACTATCACATTTAGTAAGATAACATTGTGTGTTATTTATAATATAATCTGTGGCTTTTGTTTACATATCTATGTTCTACGAGTGTTTTAATCGTTTTAATTATTTTTCATTTGTAATCTTTAATTGTATTCCTGATATTAATTTTAATTTATTTAATATGAAGACCAGCAACAACAACAGAAACACACATCGAATAACCTTGATAATGATTCTAGTTGGTGCACCACGTTACATACCTACCGACGTGTATGATTTTAGGTGCAAGGATGTAGGTAGGTACTTATGTTATCCCCTAAAGTAACCCGCTGAGTAGACCTTACATTAGTGAGCCGGAGTAGATCACTACACATTCAGAATTTAAAAGCTGTCTTGGTGAATTGGTAAATCGAGAATTTGCATGAGTACCTACGGGACATAAAATATCGCTCATCTCGTGCTCGCTCTATCACTTCTACACATCATTCAAGCAAAAAATACCGTGACGACATCACTTCTATGCAAAATAAACTCCTCAACGAACAAATACTTCCTCTTTCACTTAAGAATTTGTAGTGAGTAAATACTTCGTGCGAGTGAAAACGTTAACCGTTCGAACTGTCAAAACGCTGCCGTTGTAAACACTCGCACTCGCTAAATCCGAACAAAAACGTACACTTTTCGATCATCGCGGCATTCACTAGTGAGTAGTGAGTGACGAGGTCATCGATTGGAAACTTACACTCGCAATTTTAGTTCACATAGTTAACCACTAGATGGTGCTCACTCAATTCCATATAAAAATGCGTTTACTTTACGGCGATCGAGCAGCCAAAAAAACTCGCACTAAGCATACAGATAATGTAAAATTGACGTAAACGCTTGTTGCTAACGCGCGATAACGAAGGATTCCTATTGGAGTCAACGTGTCGCTGAATAACTACAATCAATTTGATCCAGAAAAAATGTTAAGTTACTTTGTCTAACCCCGGCGCCAGACATAGCTTCAAATATTTGCATACTTCTTTGAATACTTTGCAATGCTTTGAAAACACATTGGCGCAACCTGCCTTTTCTCCACAGTACGCTGGTAGACAACAAACAAGATGGACGACGATTTTATTATTTACTAGTGGACGCCCGCGACTCCGTCCGCGTGGACTACAGAAAAAATAAAAAGTAGCCTATATGTTATCGCGGTTGTCGTAAAAAATTAATTCACGTTTGTCCCCTTCCCGTGGGAATTTCGGGAAATCCGTTCCCAGTGCTTCCTCGGGGTCCCAAATAAACATATATGCTCAACTTCAGATTCACATGTTTAACCGTTTTCGTAAAAAATAAATAATTCCCGTTGGTCTCCTTCCCGTGGGAATTTCGGGAAATCCGTTCTAGTGTTTCCTCGCAGTCCCTAATGAACATATATGCCCAATTTCAGCTTCATATGTATAGCGGTTTTCGTAAAAACTATGAATTCCCGTTTGTCCCCTTCCCGTGGGAATTTCGGGAAATCCGTTTTTAGTCCTCCCTCGCTGTCCCCAATGAACATATATGCCCGATTTCAGCTTCATATGTATAGCGGTTTTCGTAAAAAATATAGAATTCCCGTTGGTCGCCTTCCCGTGGGAATATCGGGAAATTCTTATAGCCTATGTTCATCCAGGTCCAATAAGGATTCTAACGGTGAAAGAATTTTTGAAATCGGTCCAGTAGTTTTTGAGCCTATTCATTACAACTAAACAAACAAAGTTTTCCTCTTTATAATATTAGTGTAGATGTGCATGTAATTATTTTTACATGTGCAATAAAATTCAAGGAAACGTTCGAGAAGGAGGCGCGAATGGATGTGAAAAGTACCGTAATAAATAAAACAAGGGACCTGTATATTTGATGAATTTTAACTACTATTTCAATACAGTCTCACACAACCGTTTCGCTCAACAATGCTCGCGCAAATGGACTGCGCAAGTGTGGCAGGTTACAATCTTTGTCCAAACTTTGGACACATATTCAAAGTCTCGTGCCACACATGGTAATCAAACAAGTGTTCAATCAAGTGAAGCTATGTCTGGCGCCGGCTTAAGGCCTCTTGGACTTTCCAAAATTGAAAGGGTCATCATCTTCCTGCCCTGTTCCCATTCATTTCATTCTATTATTCGCCATCTCATTACTCACTCCCAGTACACGCATATCCTCTCTCACACAGTCCATCCAAGACTTCTTTCCTTTTTTCTTTTATACCCATTCACATTCATGCACAATCTAAGATCGAAGTTCCGAAGTTGAGAGGGTATCAGCGGTTATTTAATAATATTTGTTTCCTTTCAGACATTAAATGGCAATGGTATCTGAAGCTAAAGTGAACGGCGGGGAGGAGGAGCGGGTGCGGGCGGAGCTGCCGCCGGCGTTGGCGGAGAAACCCGCTGGCTTGCCCCCCGGCAAGTACTCGCTGGTCGGATGGGACATGGACACTACGGGCAGGCGGCTTATCGATGAGGTGGGTACTTGACATTGCTATAAAACTATAGTTGCGAAGGCCTTTGACGCAAATTTATGGGTGCAACCGTCTAACCAAACGCGCCTCTGTCGTGTAAACATATCTCTTTAAATATATTAATTTCACTATAATTTATTTCCCAACAGTATTTTATTTTTGTGGCAATCAATACAATGTCATCAATATTTTATACTATTTTTTCGCCTTGCGTATTGTTGATACTTTACCTTCTGTAGGTAATTATTTCGATTATTGCAGTCCACTGCGGGACGTTGACTTACCCCAGGGCACGCCTCAAGGCTCGATCTCCGGTTTTCGCCATTCAGTTACAACCAGCAACGCTGTTGATAAAGGGCGGTCGCTAATGTTATTTAATTTGTGAGCCAGCTGTTCAAGACAAAGATATATCTTCCTGCCCTTACTTATACCATTATTTGTGGGTTCGGCGCAATATAATTTAATTCGAAACTCATATCGCCATGGAATTGGCGTTTATTTTTACGATCGGCAGTCTGGCTGACGCCAACACTCTTTAATAATACAACGGGTAATGAAGCTATCGAGTATCGACCATTTGTCCAATATCGACATCCTCTTCAATCACCTCAACCCACATTAAAATATGTGATTCAAATATGTATTTTATATTTTGCTATCCTCTTTCAACAGATATGCCAGATAGCAGCGTACACACCAAAGCAGACCTACTCCCAGTACATAATGCCTTACGGCGACCTGAACCCTGGCGCTAGGAGACGCCACAATGTACGGGTGGTCACCGTGGGCCGATACCGCATGCTTAAGGATACTAATACTCATAAGGTAACTGCATTTAGTTATTTATTTACATTTAAGGAAGACATACAGATAAATTACTGCGATAGTATAAAGTAACATGATCTAATGCTAGTAAATATTTAGTAGTAAAAAAATAATATATAAAAAAAAAATTAAGAAAAAACCTGTCAAAAATTTTTTTACTAACAATTAAGACAAATCTTATGATAAAATTATTAATAAAGAATTATTAATAAATCTTATGATGCTGAAAGGCCCATCAGCTCAAATGCGACAAGCTTTTTAGGCTCTAGCTAGAATGTGCCAAAGAAATATACACACAAACAGTCGCAAAACAAATAAATAAATAGTTGGGGACATGGATATATTTTTTCTAGAATAGAAAATTGTAAAAAAAAATATATTACTAAATATGATAGCTAGAAAATTGTGAATTATGGATGAACTTTGATACAGTTAATGCAGAATGTACCTATATTACTATACTATTTCTAGCTAGCTGTATGCTTACACAATGATTTTATTCTTGCAGATATTGAAAACTAAGTCTGAAATCTCAGCACTATCCGACTTCCTGGACTGGCTGGAGAAAGAGAAGGGAGACGGTAGTGTCATCCTTATCTACCACGAGCCGCGCCGCCTTAGCCCTACCATGCTTTTAGAGGCTCTCACCAGGTCATTTATAAATGTTATTTATACTGTTATATGTACTATATTGCCATCATCATCAGCCTATTACAGTCCACTGCTGGACGTAGGCTTCCCCCAGGGCATGCCACAAGACTGCCATGGGTGGTATTTGCCCATAGTCACCACGCTGGGCAGGCGGGTTGGTAACCGCAGTTTGTATTTTGGACTATGTTGTCAACACGGGAGGCGCTGCTGCCCACCTCCCGGAAACCTTTAATCGCCTCGTACGATACCCACTGGTAGACATGGGGTGGTACAAATTCTACTCTGCCGGCACCACGCGGCAATATTGCCATAGTATTGTTATAAATGCGATAATTTACAATTATGCCAGGTAAATTCCATGTTATTTCATGGTTTTAATACATTCACTATCGCCGACTACGTATTCTAGAGATGCTCCGCCGACGCTTATTTGCGTCCTGGCCTGACCTAGACGTTAAAATGTCGGCATGCTTAGAAAATCTTCCGACAGTGGTAACGTTAGGGTAACGTTCGCTTCATGCATACTTAGTAGTCATAATAAATCCATCTTCACAAACTTTCTGATTTATAATATTTGCTATGGACCTTTACCAATATCTGCATATCTTTCTTCCAGATATAAGCTGCTGGACCGCTTCAAATCCATAGTAGCAGGATTCACAGACAGCTATGCTCTAGCAGCTGACAAGTGCAAGACAACAGTCAAGTCTGTGTCGTTACGAGTGCTGGCCCGAGTTTTACTGGATGCTGACTCGTTGTCCGTAGACAGTGCACTGGATAGAGCAACGGCTGCGTATAGGATTGTTGAACATTTGGCTATGGGTAAGTTGTAAGAATCTTGGCAACTCATTTTATTTTTATTTTCGACGAATCCCTTAAAAGCTTATTATGGTCGATTCTGACACTTAAACGTAAAGTAAGAAAATCTTCTATCCCTCTTCTCTTAACATCAATGGCTGAGAGAGAAACGGATAGGTAGGTCTAATATTATTTTACGTTTTGTTATAACTGTGACGGTCAGAATCAACCATATTCTGTATCTTGCAGTATAATCTGATGAAAGTAAGACCATGATTATTAGAGATGAAACAGATAGTGGTTTGGCCGGATACCGAATATTCGGACAGCTACGAGGCCGGAGCACCGGATATCCGGCCGCCGGTCACGTTAAACCTAAACCTAATCTTAGTCAAGTCTATCTCTATTCTTAACATGGCTTATTAGCATGGCTGAGAGAGAAAAGGACAGGTAGGACAAATTTTACTTTTAGGTATAAGCGTGACTGCCGGAATCGACCATATTCTATACATTTTGCTGTCAAACTTCGTGCTTGGCTGTTGCTTCACTTTACATACAGTTAATAGTGTAAATGTTACATAGGTGAACAGCAAGAAGTAGGCGCGGGCGGTGAAGGCGCCGCCGCCAGCCGAGATATGGTGGAGACCGCGCGGCTGTGGGCGCGACCCGTACACACCGAGCTGCAAGCCAGGGCCTCGCTCAAGACCCTGCTCGAGAGGTAACCAGCTAGCGACATGTTGGCGACATGGTGGAGACTTGGTACACACCGAGCTGCAAGCCAGGGCCTCGCTCAAGAACCTGCTCGAGAGGTAACCAGCTAGCGACATGTTGGCGACATGGTGGAGACTTGGTACACACCGAGCTGCAAGCCAGGGCCTCGCTCAAGACCCTGCTCGAGAGGTAACCAGCTAGCGACATTTTGGCGACATGGTGGAGACTTGGTACACACCGAGCTGCAAGCCAGGGCCTCGCTCAAGACCCTGCTCGAAAGGTAACCCACTAGCGACGCGCTGGCGACGTGCTGGCGACATGGTGGATACCACGCGACTGTGGGTGCGACCGGTACACATCGAGCTGCAGCTCAAGACCCTTCTCGAGAGGTAACCAGCTAGCGACATGTTCGCGGCATGGTGGAGACTTGGTACATACACTGAGCTGCTAGCGAGGGCCTCGCTCAAGATCCTCCTCGAAAGGTAACCCACTAGCGACGCCTTGGCGACGTGCTGGTGACATGGTGGAAAACGCGCGACTGTGGGCGCAATCGGTACATACCGAGCTGCCGACAGGCAATAAACTCGTTGAGATTAGTTAACTCACTTGATCAGTAATAATAAAATACGTTGCCATGATAATACGTGCCGCCCTATAGTAGATTCTAACGACATGTACGGAAAGAGGTGAAAAGAAAAGAATATTATTGGCACAGGATTAACAATGTAAAACTGTAATCATCAAACATCATCTCCTTTCCAGACAGAACACAATAAAGAATAGGAGTAAAATAAAAAAATAAATAAATAAAATAAAACCCCTTCTAAACAGAACATGTAATTCACTAAACAATAAGAATATCTACACAAACCTCATCCCCTTTCCAGACAGAACACATTTCGGCCGGTATTCGCCCCGCTGCTGCGTGCGGCGCGGCCGGAACGCAAGCGCGTCACACAACTGCGGAGGTTGCTGGCTGACGGCGGCATCTTGTATGAGCAGCTGCAGGCAGCGTGGCAGGACCGCCAGCTAGATGGTAAGCAGACGGCCTTTTGTAACTGGAAACCATTAGGCTATCACCGCTTCTTCGATCTTCCATCACGCTTCATCAATTCATCATCATTATTTTCTTCGGGACATGTGCCCTGCCCTTTGCCACTTTAGCTTGCTGCACCTATGACCTTTGCATCTCTACGGATCTCCTCATTTCTGATTCGATCACGCAGATAATTGTTGCTTAGTACCCACGACACAAGATCTTCAGACAGACATAATATGCCGGTTTATAACAGATCGTTCTCGGTCGGTAACAGATTGATGCCGGTCTGTAACAGAGCGATGCCGGTCGGTAACAGATTGATGCCGGTCTATTTTGGTCGATGCCAGTCTGTCTATAACAGATTGATGCCGGTCTATTCTGATCGATGCGGGACTAACAGATAAATGCCGGTCTATTTTGGTCGATGCCAGTCTGTCTATAACAGATTGATGCCGGTCTATTCTGATCGATGCGGGACTAACAGATAAATGCCGGTCTATTTTGGTCGATGCCAGTCTGTCTATAACAGATTGATGCCGGTCTATTCTGATCGATGCGGGACTAACAGATAAATGCCGGTCTATTTTGGTCGATGCCAGTCTGTCTGTAACAGATTGATGCCGGTCGGTAATAGATCGATGTCAGTCTGTAATAGATTGATGCCGGCCTATTCTGATCGTTCGATGCTGTATCCTGCAAACTGACTAGCGGTCGTAGGTGATATAAGTGTATTTATTATTAAATTTATTAATAATGTTGGTACATCCCTGCTTGCAACGTCATAGTTCCCGGGTTCGGAACCCGGTACGCGAAATCTTTTATACGATGAATATCGATGTTTGTTTACGAGTCATGGATGTTTCTATACTTATCTATGTATTTATATACCGTTGGTTAGTACGACACAAGACGTTAGAGATCTATGGGACTAGGTTAATGTGTTGTGAAAATTTGTGGGTACATCTTTACTTTTTTTTATTTCTCCAGGTCTTCAAAAGCAAATGGAGTCATTATCAGTGTCAGCTAGGGAGGAAGACATAAAGGAACTGATTGAGATTTTAGACTGCCACTTCGATCCCGCCAAGGAACCGAAAGGGCCCAAACCAAGACTACCTAGGACTAATAAGACTAGAGTGAGTACTAATGCATAGAAATATTATATGTATTCCATCTCGTAGAATAACGTAGGGCGAGCAATGGGGGCATTGCAACCGTGCAAAGCCGGGGCGGGTCCGTAGTTATACATATAAACCTAGGAAAACCGAAGCAGCGCGATAGCGAAAATTGTAAATTCCTTTGACATTCTTTTTACGTAATACGAATTTGACAAGCGAATTTTGTGCAATTTTCGCTATCGTTTTGATTAGACAGATAGGTAATAAGGGGGCTATAGTCCGATTTTTAATTATGTAGAGTAAAATGACAGCTACAATGGACTTTTTTCTTTTTAATGTTGTCAGCGCAGTGTCATTAGTGTTGTAATATTTTATTGTGAGCTATTAATTGGATCGCGATATTATTTTCGATATTGTGATTTCACTCATTAATCTATTTAGATATATACAAACAAACTTAATGTGTAAAACTTTTGACTTTTATTTAATGAAATTAACAATAAAACACAAATCGATAAAATATAGTTTGAAATATAACTTTTTTTATCTAACACATTTTAGCCTCATCGATTTGGTACGTTTAGTTCGGAATTCAGATATTAGCCGACCTCTGAACATTAACTATAAGAGAAATATAGCTACATGAAATTAATCGAAAAGTTCAATCGATAATTTCGAGTAATTTTGGAGTAACACTATTTTTTATTTCGCTAAAGTGGTAACCACGCAAAAAATCGCAGTATACATCAAAATCCGTTGCGTGGTTTTAAAGATCTAAGCATAATATACTATATACTTTGTTGTATAATACTAGTAAGGATGTACACTAACGGTCGTTTTGTATGCAGACGGCATCCGCGTCGGCGGGAGACACAGCCGAGGCAGACGGAAGCACGAGCGACTCGCAGCCGAGCTCGCCTCACGACTCGCCCGCCAAGACTAGTAACGGTGAGTGCAGAGTGACTGTCGTGGAAGGCATACAATAAGTTCCCCGTTAAATAAACTAAATCAAAACATCAACATCAAATCATTTATTCGACATGAAAGCATATTATTATAATACAAGCTTGTTAGTCTATTGTAATTTTTTGTATATGTTACTTTCTATGTTCGCACCTTAAAATAAAACCGCTACCTAACAACAACATAAAAAAAGTAGGTGAAGATTATGTATGATAGCAAAATGTATGGAATATATTTTAAATTTAAGCAATGCTGAGCTTTTAAACACTGTTTAAATTGTTAAACTTTTGTTGCAAAAAATATGCAAAAAGTCCCTCAAGATCGGGTATTGAGATTGGCTGATAATGACAAGCTGTTAACTTTGATTGGTTTAAATTTTAACAACCATATTGGTGGATAGAAACCATATTCCTCAGTTAAAAATCTTGGGGCAAATGCTTTTAAACCCTTAATTTGTTCATTTTAGTAATATTTTTGTCCACAGGGGATCAACCAGCGACAGAACCAGTGGCCGCCAACTAATATAACAAGCGCTAGATTTTGTACCGCATTAATATCGACTACTATATTAACAGAGCCATAGAAATGTGACAAACAAACCAACATTTATTCGTATTATATTAAATTTAGGTTAAGACATTCGGAATTGAGCGAAATTGTTGTTTTGCATGCAACGGTGAACGAATCCTTACAAATTGATTTTCAGTCTTTGGTGTAAGTTGTGGTATCTTGTGGTTTTGCGTTTTGGACAGTCTGACGTACTTTATTGCTTGGGCTAGAGGCTAGAGATTATGGAAAAGACTGAACTAGTCAAGAATATAAATGAAGATAACTAAAACATAAGGTATATGGTTTATTAGTTGAGAATATGGTCTATTCTGACCCTCACGCTTAAACGTAAACTCAGTTAGGTCTGTCCCACTCAATTTAATCTTAAGTTTAGGTTTAAATATGACGATCTGAATCGACCATATTGTCTGAGTCAATTTGTCTATGGTTTTAAATATAATCTAACCCAAACCCTAAAATATTAAATATATAACGTTTTTTACATCCAACAAAAATTATATTCAAAGTTACCCAAAAGTCAGTGTAACTTTGAATTTGGGTTATAGGGCAAATTGTAGGTAGTTCTGTTGTTTTCTTCATAAATGTATGGTATTCGAATAGTAAAACAACTCTTAAGGACACCATCTAATGGATTAAAGAATAGTGCAGTGAATAATAATCTGATGCACAACCACAAAAACTATGAAAAATGTTCAAAGTTACCCAAATTGACGTATGTATAACATTCTTTACAAAGTCTTGCTTAACACTGGGAATCCCCGCCAATTTAGCAGTGATTTTTTTTATAAGTACAATTAGGAAATCCAAAATAGATGCTGGAAGCCAAAACGCAATAGCCACAAGTGAAAAGTGAGAATTTTTACTTACACTTAAGATACGGAACCCCAGATAATTTAACTTTTTCTTTGCTTTGTGATTTTTTATATATATAAAATAGTTTATAATAGTAGCTGAGTGCCTTAGCAACTCAATGTAAATGTGAACGTTTTTTAACATATATACATTTATAGCGTCGACTATATAATGTTGAAGCTCGAAACTTTTGCATTGTTGAGATTTTATATTGAAAGGCAAAATGGATGTTGCAATTATGTTAAAAGTAGTTTTTTTAAAAATTGGAGTTGTAATATTTTTTTATTGAACTCGTCTCATTAGCGCGGCAGAGGAATTTTTATTGTGTTTTTAAGTTAATTTTGAACAAGGATGGATAGTACAATTAGTACTGATTATTTATTTACTCTAGGGTTTATTTAATTCTATAGTGTGCAATCACATAGGAGCGGGAGGACTGAATATTGCATCCGGTATATTTAATATTGTTTTTATTTATACAGTGATTCTTTTTCTTGTCGCCTTTTTATTAACAGTGTATTGCCAAATAGCCGAGCGCCTACACAATTTTACTTTTGCCATAGAGAATGTTTTGTTTAAGTTTTTATTTTACCAATAGGTTACGTATTAAAGTGTGTACCTATTTCTTACCTCTAGATAGTGTTAACATAGACTGTACATATAATTTAATTTCATATTTTGTTCAGATCTCTAATAAATATGTAAGTCTACAATTTCATGATTTTCATTGTAATCTATACTTATAAAGATACGTAGGTATACCTACACGGCTGTTTTCCTGAAATGGGCTAGCTAGATCTGCAGAATCATAATGGATATCCTAGAGCACAGATGTAAATGATCAGTGATTAGTTGTTATTGCCTGAGAGAATGCCAGAGTTCCTTAGTCGACTCTTACGACATGCACGGAAGGTGATGCAGCTGATGTATTCTAGTGACGCCCGGACGGAAGTGTCTTGACATTTTCTCGTTACTTTTTCGGACGATAATGTCCCGTTAGTAACATGTCTCTCCGATACCATAACCCTATAAGTAGTAGTAGTAAAATAATCTCGTTCTCGAAGGAATAGGTACTTTCCTCTACGCTATCAGATCAGGAATGAGAAAATCCGTAAGCGAACGAAAGTCACAGATATAGCCCAACGGTCCAGCAAGCAAAAGTGGCAGTGGGCAGGGCACATATCTCGAAAAACCGATGGTGAAATGAAACGACCATGGAGCCGTAGAGTAGGTACTAAAGTCGCCACCACATACCGACAAGCGCAGCGTGGGAAGGGAAGGTACAATAAGGTAAGATGGACGGACGACTTAGCACCGCGGGTACTGGTGAGAGCGAGATGTCTCACTTTTAAACGTCAAACTCGCAGAGCTATTAATAACTAGATAAAATAAGTGTATGATGTACTTTGCATGTAAAATAGACTTAAGAATTAGAATAGACACTCGTTCACAAGCCAGGACTGAGTGAATTAGGGCTGATAGAAGTGGTTTGCAATCCCTTTTTACACACCAAGTAGAAAAACTTGCCTTGTCTAGTTATTACTAAGCTCTATGGATTTGACGTTTAAAAGTGAGACATCTCGCTTTCACCAAATTCATCATACGCGTGCAGGTCGCAGTGGAGGTTCATGCTTGGAGGCCTACTTATGTTCAGCAGTGGACTTATGGCTGAAAATAAGATTAGGTACGTGCTCTAGAAATTAATCGATTATTGACAATACATTTTGATATCGTTCAGAAACTAACATAGGTATCGAAACCTAACCTCATTATCTACAAAAGAATCTTATTCTACGTTTCCATCGTTACAAAGCACCTGTGGGTAGCTACATAACAATACAAATGTAGTAATCCACAAAAACCAATTTACGTGGTCTTGTGTTAAACATAAAAGCCAATTTTATGAAAAGGGACCGCGGTCATTAAACGGCGAAAGGTACTTTTTAAGCGGGATTTTGCAGGGATTCCTCGCGATAATAGGCATAGGAAGCAATTATAGATAATGTCGAAAGTATTTTTAAAACTATATAAGGTCCATCGAAATTTAGTGATTATCTTTTGACACGAAACTAGGTAGGTAGGTAAAAAGAGCAGCTGTTCCATACAATCTCCAACAAATTACTCTATGATCTCCAATAATTACTGCACTGAAATGTATGGAACAGCTGATTGTTTTTCCATATTTCGGAGTTTGTCCCATAGTGAAAGTTATTTCTTTTTACCTACCTAGTTTCGTGTCAAAAGATAATCACTAATTTTCGATAGATAATAGGTAGACAAGACTGAGATTAACATAACTAACTCCTACCTGACGCAAGGATCTTTTAAATAAAACCTGAATTGATTTTTGTATAACTTGTGTAGATTGGTGTAGCAGTAGAACGAGTTTCCAAGGGAACATTGTAGTTGAACAATGTCTTGGATTCTCTTATAAACTAACAGCTCAATAATAACAGATAAACTAACTAAAAATATTACTAGGCATTTCCTAACATTGTATGTGTACCTCCTTAACTACAGCCAATTTTGCAATAAGCTACTCGTAGATACTTGAAACTTTGTACAAAAACATTAAATTTATTAGATAATCAACAATCCGCGTTTGTGTACCTACCTATTATACCTACTCAACTAAATGCTGCATACTTCTATTAGTTATATAAAAAATTCTATCGATGAAAACAGGGTGAAAATAAAGACATCACTAACGGTCTCTCTATTTGAGCCGGCTATTGACAGAAAAGAATGGCGCGGACTCTGTGATTGATTTATATATGTTTCGACGACGACACTATCCTATTTTTAGTTTTAGATAAAGTTCCACCAAGTTTAGTAGATAGATAGGTAGGCCTACTTTCCCATTAAGTTATAAAATAGGTACCTATTTCTAAAAATTAGCAAGTTCTGTCAAAAAAACTTAAACAAGTAATAATAAATAGTCACACACTTCACAACTCATTAACCTGGTCCCACACTAAGATCCCTAAGCTCTTGTGTCGTAGGTAGGTACATACTAGGCAACGGTATATAAATAGGTACCTAAGTTAGTACATATATAAGTATAAAAACAAATATCGATATTCATCATAATCAATGTTTGCACCTATCGGGATTCGAACCCAGGCTTTATGGCATTGTAGGCAAGGTCACCGCCAACTACACCAATCGGCCATCGATCCTTTCCGTCGTTTACAACATGGGTAGGTAGAGTCGCGTTTCATTCGCTTTTCCCACGTATTTTAATGCTTAAACTTTTTCTTAGACAATAAACATTTCTTCCAACAAAATCTAGCAGTCTAGATCAGACGGGCCCATAACTTAAAGTCCTATCTTGTTCTTTCACCTGACTGACTCATGAAGCTCCATAGACTTTCTTGAGACGCTCCGATAAATGCTAATAAGTAGATAGTTCGCTATCCTTGAGATATATGGCATGACAGTAATTTCAAAGAGATAAGCTCGCCATTGGACGTTTGTGTACTGGGTGTAAAATAATTAATATTCTTGTGCTGATGCGGGGCTTGACACATCCTCACGTGCATGTCGTAAGAGTCGACTAAGGGACTCTGATAAACATAACCATAGGATATCCTTCTCGTTCTGGAAACACCTTAATGGAAATGCAGCCGTATGTGTATGTATGTATGTACCTATATAGTTCTAGATGGGTTGGTATGGTACCTATGGTATCTATTCGATAGGAGACGGTAGCTTTTGTTAACCATTAGGATACCTACCTAGCTATGCCTAACTGTCTTCTGTTAAAAAAGGAAAATACAAAAAATCCCCTCAGGGAATTCGAGAAAAAATAAACTGGCTCAGTTTCACATTTCACACATTGCTGGTCGCCATTTTTCCGAAAGAGGTTTTAAGCTTAATAATAAATTTGATCCGTTTAAGCAGGCTGATTCATATTCATGAGTCTATTCTTTACCCTGAAAGAATAAATTACTCACGTCTTTTGAAGAGATATTTTGATGAAAAATTCAGTTGGGTACGTTTCAACCACAGAGCTTTTAGGTATAACTGGAGCAGGTTAGGTACCTTCTTGAAGCAAATAGCTATCGCGACATTGGGGATCTACCGGGTAGCTCTGTTTGACTAAAGCTTACTTGTAGTGAAGCGTAGGTATGCGTAAATCTAGATTAAGGTAGGCAGGGAAAACAAGAATTTTGAAGTGGACATAAGCTCCACTTGAAGCAAATATACAAGTAAATCTCGATTGCCGTCTTGCAGGTTTTAACATAAAAAGAAAGATCTGTGCACATTCTCGATTTACTTTGTAGGTAAATTTGTTGCCAGTGAGCTTAAGATAGCTAAACGCCATGTAGGTAAGCTAGATATCTCTATCAATGTATCAAAATGTCTCGACAGCTAGTCTATATTGCTTCAAGTTGGTATTTGGAGAGGTACCCAGATACATTTACAACCTCCTTGATCTCTCCGTGTCTTCGTTGTTTCACTTGAAGAATTCATTGCTGCAAATACGTTTTTTATTTTCCCTTTCTCTAGGTTTCTTTCTAGACTTTCGCGCGAACTAATTTAAGTTATTTTGAATGATAAAGGAGTGGGATTTAATTTATTTTTATTTGCGACATCTTTACGACTTTTACCGGTGGGTTGAGGGAGACAGCAAGTTCAATCTCTTTTATTTCTATTTTGTAGGTCCCGAAAATTAAATGTAGATATGAATGCAAGATATAGGTGATGAATATTCTAGTAGGACTTTTTATCAAAATATATTCTATCTAGCGTAGGTGCTTTGTTAATATGTTAAGCTTCAAAATATTGAATAACTGTACCTAGGTAATGTTCATCGAAACTTTTGCATACAATTTTGCTATTTAGATCCTACCTATGCATACATTTTATGAACCTACCTAGAAGAAGAAGATTCATCATCATCATTCATTTATAAATAGGTACACCTAGGTACATGGTTACATCAATTTCACAACCGCGCAGTATTATGCACGAATAAGGCCTTCCACCTTATAACGCTTTACGTGACTAATACAGCACTTGAGAGATCTACCTCAAAATCAAACCTCCAATTTGTTTCCAAATCGCTAAAACGAACGTAAAACAAACACGTTACGTTCACATTTTAGCAGGTTACGTGATCCACTGTCATGTAACGTCATGTAGTAGGAACATTGAGGAGGTGTTTACTGTGTGAGATGATTCGGTTAGCAGTAGACTGTTTTTCCATCAGACATGTGATATGCTATGGATGCGTTTGATATCCACTAAACAAATTACCTAATGATAGCATGATAGTATCCAAAGTAATGTAGCAAGCAGGGATTATGTGACCCTTCATTAAAATTGTAAAAAAAAAACCTATATTATATAATAAATAAAAAAAAAAAAAAAAAAAAAGCAAATCACTGGTGTCCAAGTAGCCTTAGACTCTGGTTAGTTAGTTGGCTATCAGTTCATTTCATACCTAAACTACACAAACTGGGTGGGACTCAACTACCGTAAACAGTCGGTAGTTGCGTTGGTTTTAGAATTGCCAATGTAGTTTTCTACCGATCGTTATAATGAGTTATAAGGTTCGAGGTGCAGCAGAGGTAGTAGGCCTGATGATGGCGATTTGAAACTTGAGCTTACGAAAATAATTTTGCCATCACAACATAAGTCCCTTTTAAACCAGCGTCATGCATCACGTCACATCACGTCCGTATGATTCTTATCAATTCCCTGCGCGACATATACGAGGGTATTATAAAAAAATCACATCACGTCCCACAAATTTGTCCCCAAACAAGTTTTCAGGAGGTTCCTTATAAAAAAGCGACTGCAATAAAACAAGCATTTGTAACTTTTGAGAGTGAAGTTTCGGTTTCGTGATCTACGTACATAACGTTACGGCTGAAATGTAGCTGGAGGGTGTCACTTTTTGTGGATTAGTGGCGGCCATGTTTTTCCAAAAGCGTTGGAACTTGGGACCAAAATTCATAATTAGATTAATAAAATGTGAAGGTTAGCTGGCAGAGAATGCCATGGAAGGAATTAGGCTCGCCTTTCTGTAAAAATTTTAGTAAATAAAGTCTATTACGAGTATTATCTGTCTCCTAGTACCTAGGTAAAACAAAGTTAAATAGGTTTTTAGAATAAGCCCTTAATATACTAAGTACCTATAACTATCTATAAGCATTACCGACGCTAATATTACTGGAGCAAGTTACAAAATAGGCTAAGTTTAAAAAACCTTATTTTAAAACAAGCTTTTATTATATATTTGTTATAAAATTATTAATAAAGAAATGGAAAAAATTCTTCACCCGAATTTGTTAATAAAATTTACTGTTTCGGAGTTCGGAGATTACGGAGTTCATATGGCCACCTTCCAGCTCCATCATCAGACCAGCTCTATGTCATGATAATATTGGATTGTCATCCGATTTATACATGCATGCAAAATTTCGGCTCAATCGGAATCCAGGAAGTAGATTAAATTTAACTTGCAGGATTTGGTTGCAGACAACGGGACAGGTGAAACTAAATAAAAGCTTAATAATGATGCAATAACCTCATACATGCATTATATTTAACAACTAGTGGACTCCGTCCGCGTGGACTACAGAAAAAACAATATGTCGAAATTATCCGGGATTAAAATATTTTTCCGGGATAAAAAGTAGCCTATACGTTAAGTGGGACCTGTCACAATACATCCCTGAAAACTGCATCGAAATCGGTTCAGCCATTTCTGAGATTAGCGTGCACAAACGCACAGACAAAAATTCCAAAAATTATCGTTTTGGGTCCTATTGCGTTGATAAAGGTCTCCTATAATATTTTTTCTCATATATCTTCCATGTACAGACAGCGATCCGATACATTTTTATTATATGTATAGATTTTACACACCCATGCAGTAGTCTAACTGAAACTATCCAGTATTCTAGTTTGCCCTTAACTACAGTCACTTCTCGAGGTCTCCAAGTGAGTCACAAAAGCGTAGAATTGCCTCTGTTCGTGGTTAAGTGGGACCAAGTGAAAGTTTCACACTTCTAATCATGTGAGTGTTCTTTAAAGGCACATAATAGTTACATAGTGGAGGTACAAAAGGCTGTGCAAATATCTAAAAATATCGAGCATGTTCATACAAGAGATATTAGTGTGACACATTAATGGATATTAGGGATTCGAAAAAGGTGCTTGCGTACCTACTAGGTTATTCTGTGGCAGTGCGTGCGACAGACGATAGACACAGACCAATACGATATCAATGATTTCTCACATTTATTTTTCATTCAAATTGTTTTTATACAAAATTTCATATTCGAGATTATTTTGTACAGGTATTGAAATTGGCCATTGGAGATCGTGTGGGACTATGTTTCAATTCTGTGCGTATTATAATTACTACTTATGTATATCCATGATAATCGATCACATGTAGTAACTATGTTAATATGAGATATCAGATTCTAGCATCTAGCTAGTTTTTCCAAAATTTACGTTTTACATCTCATACATCAAAGGGCTAGAACTGAAAGTCTGCAGAGCTTATGTTATCCTGTTCCTGTTCACATTTGATGTTGTACAGGAGTTGGGTGTTTGGACATTAATGTTCGATATTTGGATGTGGTAAGCTTATTTACATTTTTAAGAGTTGTCTAGTCTGAAAGACAGTATAATAATTTTATGAGCAACAGTGAAAATCGCAAAGTTATCGACACATTTGCTCTATACTCTAGTATTCATTTCGTCCCTTAACAATGAAGTCTAGCTGCTCTTGGTGGAAATGTTTAGATAATATTGTAAACTTCACTGTCGCTCGTAAAAGTGTTATGTATAGTCTGAGTTCCCTGTTTCGACGGTAAATAAGATTAATTTTTATTAATTCAAAACAAATGTAGGTATTTTAGGTAGAAATACCTTATTAATAAAATAACCTACCTCTATTCTCAGTTGCCATATCCAGAAGTTCGTATCTCACACAAGAGTTTGCAAAGTGTTTACCACGACAATACTCCCGGGGCGTGATCTTACCTTTTTACCTCCCCCGGGCAATAAACTGAAAACGAACGAATGGGACCAACTGAATAAATAACTTAAACTGTCCATAACAAATTCTTGCTTGTGGACTGCTTGAATAGACTAGGAATTATAGCGGCTGGCACGGTTTGCAGTGGTCGTGGGTTCGATTCCCACTCGGGTGAAGAATTTTTTCCATTTTGTTTATTAATAATTTTATAGGAAATTCTTTAATAGGTGCATACGTAAATACGTACTAATGGCATAACAGTAATTTTACTTATTTTATACAGGGTATCACATAAGGGGTCAAAACGGAAAGCTATTAAAAAGCCCACTATAGAGAACCTATTCACAAAATATAATTTTTTCCAGATAGTTAGAAGAATTCCGAAAAAAAAACTGAGGAATTCTCACTCCATTACTATCACAATATATGAGATCTGATACTGCACAGTACTAACTTTATTATCATGTATGTCCACAATATTGTAAGGGGGCCTGGTGACCTGTAACACGGGTCTCTGAACCTACACAGGCACCAGTCTCCCATGAATGACAACTGTTCCTCTTTTCAAGCATCATATTATGTTATGTATCATATTGTGTCATTTGTGGCGAGAAATAAATGAATTTATTATTATTCTCTTTATTCATCATTATTTTTCTTGTTTTTACATTTTTAAATATGATATATGACATATAAAAATATAAAATAAACATTTAAAAATATAAAAATCAGCGCTACGCCTGCAGCTTATTATTATTTTCTTTTTTTTCACTCATTACTGAGGTATTTATTATTATTAATGTCCGTACAATCTTGAAAAATAGATGTATGATTTTGACAAGATTATGATTATGATTATGACAAGGTGACAAGTGGTCGATGTGTGACGCGGTCAAGAGTGACGCGGGTGGCTCGATTCGGTGTAGCAATCCGCTCCTCTTTATGGGTGGTCCGTGGCGACGGTGATTCACTTAATGCAGCGTCAGTTCTTGTACTTGGTATAGCGGTCGGTACCTTCCTACCGAGAATCCTCACGATGTTGCAATCACTGCGATGTATCAGCGATCGCGGTGGCAGGCCAATACGTAACACGCGTTGTCAGAAGGTATGCCAGGCGTATTTGAAGTAAAAATCCATAAAAAATGTAACGGGAACTATATTTTCTGTCACCAAAATTTATATTTGTCATCAAGTTGTATCACCAAATAATTAGATCTATCGTCACGAAATATTTTCGTTCTCAGATAAACAAATGTGTTCCCATGTATGAATCACCAAATTAATGTTAATATATGTTATAAAATTATTAATAAAGAAATGGAAAAAATTCCTCACCCGGGTGGGAATCGAACCCACGACCCCTGCATTCCGCGTGTCAGTGCTCTAACCACTAAGCCACCGGGCCAATCACTCGGATGACGAATTTCACCATCTCTTCTCTAAATTACATATTGTTAATATATGTGTAAAATAAAAGATGGATCACCAAAGAAATTGTAGTGCATTGATTGAATATAAACGTCGTTCTCACAATAATAGTTTTGTTACTTAAATAATAGGTTTGTCCTCAAAATGATAGATCTGTCACCAAATACTTGCAAATTTAGCTAATTGCTTATGGTTACCTGTTTGGGCGGATCCGAATCTGGCAATATAGGTTAGATTTTGGTGACAAATCTATTTGGAGGATAGACATTTTGGGGGCAAACTCTATTATTAAGGAAACAGAAAACGACTTCAATTGGTGACAGCTTAAATCATACAAAATTATTACTTTATGTGTTTATTTTTAATTATGTACAATAAAGAATAAGAATAAAAAAACATGATCAAAAATACAAAATTTATTCGAGAATATCACATTGTCCTTATAGTATCAGGAAATTTTTGTTTCATCACTACACTTTATAGGAACCTTAAGGCTGCCTTTAGCTACACCAGATATGTGCTAATTTAACTATGCTACGTTGCTACGGAGGCGTGTCAATAGGTTTACACGAAACATAATATGTGAGAGTCCTTAAACATATACAACCCCTTTAACTCTTCCGTTAATCGTTTTGCAGGTCACCGCAGATGCGTAATTGCAGACCTGAAGTGCTGAGTCCCAGAGCAACCCTTCTGGACATTTGAATATGTGACCCACGTAGGAACCATTGGCTTCCAGCACGCAGACGTAGAAGGAGCCGCAGTCTACCGGGTTATCTGTGTAACCCTCGCTTTTGCAGATTGTTGTGCTCTCTGGAAGTCATGGAATATTTTAAAGACTGGATATAGGAAGGAAGAAGAATATATCTGATCTTGAAATGACAAAATATAGTATAAGTAAGTAAATGATCCTGTGCCAATGCGGGGCTTCGCTAGGATACATCAGCTGCATCTCGAGAGCCGACCGATTTAGGAACTCGGTTATTCTCTCAGGCGATAAGTTAGAAACTTGTCACTTAACATTTACATCTGTCTCCATGTCTCTATGTGTCTGCTTAACGTAGCTGTGGCACCTCCTTTAATATCCTTCAGTTCTGGCTACTCATTTACGGAAACACTGCTGTGTGTACACGTATGTTGAAAATCCGTGTTATGTAACACAATCGCTAAAGGTGTTCCCGTTGTAGCATAGAGGGATAAGATGTAGACATAGAGTGCTAATGTCATACTAACAGTTTCGATGCATCATTAGACTTTTTGGTCCTTGACACTTAGATTCTATTAGTACCACCGAAAAGTCTAATGGTGCATCGAAACTGTTAGTATGACATTAGCACTCTACCTATATGTCTACATCTTATTCCTCTATGGTTGCGATAATTGCACAATATTTGTTATCATATTACTATCAATGATACGTAATAAGTATAATGTACTCGGGAACCTACCTGGTGAAACTGTAGTAGCTTTCGTAGTAGCTTTCGTAGTAGTAGACGTCGTAGTCGTTGTTGTAGTAGAAGTAGATACTTTGACTCCCTCTAAGGTCCTGTTAATAGTTTTCAATAGGTAATGCTCTTCGCCATAGCAGACACCATTAAAGTCGTCTGTTTCTATACTCCATACCATTACACCTGGATTAAATAAAATTAAGATATATAAAGAGGCTCTGGAGCTAACTGCTTATAAATAAATAAATACACTTCAAAATAATAACCTAATCCCTAAGGTCTTGTGTCGTAGGTACTAAGCAACGGTATATCTATATATTCTATCTACCTATATACATATAATAATATTGTAACGGATCGATGTATGTGCACGCTAATCTCAGCTAAACGGCTGGACCGATTTCGATGCACTTTTCAGGAATATATCGTAACTGGTCCCACTTAACATTATATAGGCTACTTTTTATCCCGGGATTTTTTTTATCCCGGATAATTTCGACAAGTCGCGGGCGTCCACTAGTAAATCCATAAGTATAGATCTACGCCTCGGAAACAAACATCGATATTCATCATATCAATGTCTGCACCTACCGGGATACCAAGCATCGACATTTAGTCAAAATGTCGATGCTTGCTGGTCTGTCAAAATACGATAAATATAGCCGACATGTTGAATTTTGTTTAGAGACGATACGATATCTTACGATACGATATCCACGATGCGTGGTCATGCTAGGGGGGCAGGACCTATAGCGTCGCAAGCAGGGTCACTACCAACTACACCAGTCGGCCGTTGGTTTGGATTCGTTAGCGGTTGATTCCCGAAAAGCGGCGGTAGGCTCACCCCTTATCACAGGTGCACACCCCAAGCTTACCTCCAAGCTTCATTTCCAGTGCGTAATTAACCTTCGATGATATAGACTCGGCATTGTCGTAGGAGACCCACTGCAGGTCCCGTGTTGCATATGGTACGTCAGCGAGATAGTCATAGGCCTCCTGCCAATTTTCTACACGAAGCATGTAGCAGAACTGATAATAAGGATAGTATAGAAGTTAATTCTTCAGCCTGAGCCAATGTGGCGCTTTATTAGAATAAAGCCTCGAGCACACCGGATGAGTATGCGTGCACGTAAGCGTAGACGTACATCCGACTCAGACCTCTGAGTTTAATGTATGGAACTGTCACCGCTTGACGTCTATGCTTACGACTACGCATACGCATCCGGTCTGGCCGTGCCTATACAGTTCCATACATTACAACTCAGAGGTACGTCTACGCTTACGTGTACGTATACGCATTCGGTGTGCTCGAGGTTTACATCAGAGGGGTAAGCACGAACCTCTCGATAGTAGCGCGTTACTCGTAACGTTATCGTCCAACTGTCAAATCATATAGATTTTGCTAGCGAGTCGCTAGCGTTACGGCGCGTAAAAAGTTTCGTGCTACAAATCCTTTCGTGCAAGTCGTAAGAGTACAAGGGACATAGAAGCGGTGATGAACTAACACTGATCTTTTACATACATACCCACACACGGCTGTGTTGCTGTAATGGGGTAGCCCGAACAGCAGGATCATAAAGGAGATCCTTTAAGTTTAGCATAGCGGGGACAGATGTCCCGAATGATCAGTGACAAGTTGCTGGCTTATTGCCTGAGAGAATGCCTCGAGTTCTTTAGGCGATAACTATGTTAGGCTAAGGAGATGCAACTGATGTATATTATAAGTATTATACAGGCTGTAACAAAAAGGGTATGTTAAGCGAAAAGCTATGTAAATAGCCAACTAAAAGGACACAACCCACAAAATTTCAGACTCGAAATCACATGTTTATTTTTCTAGATAGTATGGAGAATTTCTAAACAACTCAAGCATGTTCATACAATCTTGAAAAATAAACATGTGATTTCGAGTCTGAAATTTTGTGGGTTGTGTCCTTTTAGTTGGCTATTTACATAGCTTTTCGCTTAACATACCCTTTTTGTTACACCCTGTATAGATAGTGAAGCTCCGCATCAACGCAAGGAAAGTATAATGGGAATACTTTGTTCATTTCGCTGATAACGACTAGTACGAGTAGTTGATAGTACATTAATACGATAAAATAAGGTTTTGCATAGGACATAGTACGACCTGATGTTTATATACAGAGTTACTATCCCGATACCAAAAACATAAATAGCTCCATTAGCCATTTAAATTAGCCAACATATAAGAGTCGAATTAGGGGACCGGAAGTTGAAATTAAATTTGGAAATGTGCCGGCCGTGAGTGAAACTTTGCACTTCCGGTAACTTAGAAGTCAGGTTCTCCTCGTTAAGGGTAACTCAAATATAACTAGCAGTTAGGATTCTATTGTAGGTCAGGAGCTGTAGTTTGATATATACGCATTTATTTGTTAAAGTTTTAATTGCGAAAAACAATTGCGAAATATTATATTTCGCAATTGTTTGGTATTTTTTCTTTCATGTAACACTTTTGTAAATTATGGAGTAATTTATATGTTTAGATTAGAATAAGACAAGAAAACAAATTACAAAAACTTCGTATGGAATGTGATGTAAATAAATTTGCTCTATACCTATGCAGACAAGAAAAAAAATGTGTCTTGTTTTTTGTTTTCGCTATCTAGAAGATATTTATTGAAGAGATATTAAGCTCGCGTCTGTACAATAATTTTTGATTGTATTCATTTTCCTCCTCGTGTGTACTAAAAAATTGTAACTATATGAAATTTTAAGCAGGTTAAGATGAGAGACGTTGACGAGTTATGAGAAATCCTATCCTACTAATATTATAAATGCGAAAGTTTGTTAAGATGGATGTAGGTATTTCCACGCAAAAACTACTGAACGCACACATAAACTACATCAGAATAACATATAGGCTCATAAACTTCACGCGGACGAATTGCCAAGCGGCCGCTAGTTACTTCATATACTTAGAACACCGCATTGATATAGCTTATCAACCCAAGAGCGATGTGAATACAACTCCTGGCCTAGCACATCCTTTGTCCGCAGGGTGTAGATGTCAGTAATTGCACAGTGTGTAGTTGCCGACAGCTCCCTGCGTATAGCAGATGGAAATGTATGACGTAATATTGTGTCACTGCTATGGCAATTTTAATAATGTTTGTAACATTTGGAATATTTTGTGATGTTTACGTGATTTAATTCGTTTTACCTTTGTTTTAGCAGTCGGTTCTGGAAACCTGTCATAATGCTATTTTAATATAACGAATTCAAAAGACTGCCTAAATAATACTCCCGGAAATTTAATTTTGTTATCCATGTCCGGCATACTGATTCATACTATTTAAGGGTCACATCTGATGGAAGATGCGTCTAACGTTTTCCCAGGTACAGGAAAACGCACTAACGCATCATCGGTTGAGTGTGAAAGTTTAAAATGTTTTACGAGTATCATGGTTTTATCATATCGTCTGTTCTAACGACCGATAAGTCGCACCGTATTTTCCCTCAGATATGTACTGCCTCTAGTTGTGGACCAACTAACATTAGGGTCTGTCAAGAAAGTCATACTCGCCCTACAGTTGATATTCTTTTGGTTTGATTTTTTGACATCGTAATATCAAAAGAGGTCACCAAAAGTACTTTTGCCTTACTCATCATCATCTTCCTGCCCATATGCCATTATTTATGCGGTCGGCGCAATATCCTTTCTCTCGAAACCCATATTGCCAAAAATTTGGCGTTTGCCTTACTAACCTCATTAAATCCGACCCAACCCTGCGTAGCGGTGTATGGCCCTGCCATGCCCACTCCCACTGCTGGTGCTCTCACGTAGTTGTCTATGGCATTTGCCAGGCGGTACGTCCGGCCGTAGAATGGTATGCCCATGACTAGTTTTTCCGGTGGACAACCTGAAAGTTTGACAGGACGACATGACCACGACATTTCGTCATCTAATGGGGAGCCGTGTCGGTTAGTGGAAAAACGAGCCATACTATCTAATATATTATTTCATCCAAAAAAGCCGTGATCGTGTCGTTGTCGTGGTCGTGTCGTGGCCGTGTCGTCTAAATGAAAATCGCCCAAGGGATGCTAAGAGACCTAGAGGCAAGCCATTGGCTCCGTGGTTGGATATTATTTTCGTTGATCACCGATAGATTGGGCTGGAGGAGGAGCACATGGTCCGGCGTTTTAAAGAGGAGACATAATATATTAAGCAGACTATACAGAAGGTTAAATAACAGTATTAAGGTAAACACGTTAAAATTTTAGATATTGTAGTCCATGTATTTTGCTGTTAAATACCACGACAATATATATCAGCCTATATTATAGTCCACAGTTGGACGTAGGCCTTGCCCAACGGCACAAGGCTATATAAGTCACTGCTGGGCAGGCGCCTAGGTGGGTTACCGCGCATTTTCGGACTATGCTGTCAACATGGGAGGCGCAACTGCCTACCTCTTGTTAAAGGTGAGGTCAATTTATTTCGTATTCCTCTTTTACCTTATAAAATTGACAAATGGATACCTTGTGCCAACCAATATTCCACTGCTACTTCGACGGTGTGGAGCTGGCTTTTCACCACCCCTTCGTCCCCTTCGCCCCTGAATAGAGGGGCGTTGTGTCCGGTATACGTATCCCATGGTCCGTTCATGTCATACGTCATCAGATTTATGAAGTCTAGAGATCTGTAAAACATTGTTAGGATGCATTTATATCCCGCGTTTTTTTAGAGAATATTCCCGATTTCCTTAGTCAACTCTTACGAGATGCATGCAAGGAGATGCAGCTGATGTATTCTAGTGAAGCCCCGCATCAGCAGAGGACCAATCAAATTAGCATTTTGGTACTCATTTAGCATTTGTACTACATTATATATAGGTACATATTACGTACTAATAATTATCTAGTGCACTGAAATTGTACACGTGATTGAATTTCCAGAAATTAATCCATTGAAGTACCAGGATTATTTTGATTAGATACAAAATCTGTTTACCCGTGATTTCATAGAGTACTTTGTCCAAAGATAAATAGATAAATAATATCAAATGCAATAGATGCAAAATATATAAGATTATATTACATGAACAGTATTAGGTATAATATTTTAACGAGCAATAACTACGGTTTTACGAGTAGATAGCATCTTATTAAGAAGAAGGATTTAAAATTATTAATAAAGATAAATGGAAAAAATTCTTCACCCGAGTGGGAATCGAACCCACGACCACTGCAAACCGCGCCAGCCGCTATAACCACTAAGCCACCGGGTCAAAGAGAAGAAAGAGAAGGATTTAAGTAAAGGATGCAAGTATCCGTATGTCTAGTAATTGTATTTTTCAGTAATACATACAAAATAGTTACGGTCACTACAGTGACGAGAGGTTGAGTCGAATTCTGAAAAAAATATACCCACTGTCACGTGTGAGGGGTGAGCCTACCGCCGCTTTTGCCAAACATACCATAATCAGAGATTTATGATAACATTAATTTAACCGGGCGGCTGGTAGTGACTGGATGGCAAAAACGGGAGACCGAGCCCTGTGGCGTGCTCTGGGGGAGGCCTACGTCCAGCAGTGGACTGCAATAGGCTGATTAACTTACTTGGCAATAGTCCTGACATCATAAGACAAAGCTGCCGAAGCCTCAACAGCGGACACTGCTGCGGTGACCAGCAGTCCATAAGGCTCGAAGGTTTCCTTGAGCTCCTCTATCAGTAGACCGAAGTTTTCCACGTCACGGGCGCCGTTGACCGAGTCCCGTTGGTTGGGATACTCCCAGTCCACGTCGACTCCATCAAAGCCGTGGGTCTTGATGAGTTTGAGCACGCTTTGGACGAACTTCTGGCGGAGTACTACGCTTTCTGCCATCTGGTTTTTGGTAAAATTTTATAGATTAGCGCTCGTATTACAGGTGGTAGCTGGAGGGAGCCTTGAGTGCACTCGAGATGAGGTTTTCTTTGACTAAGAGTGATTTTTCAAAGGTTGAGTGCTATTGTAGTCAGGGTTTGATGATATGAGGAAAACTCAAGATATGGACAAAGTATTTCTGCCATACCTATACTATTCTTCTTCCTTAATATTATTGCATGAAAAAATTTCTCACCGGAATTTGAACCCCAGTTTTGATCCAGGCTAAACTTAATGCACTTACCAAAGAAAACATCGCCGACCCTTCATTCCATCCACCAATGGCTAGCAGTGTTTTGAGCCTAGGATTTTGGGTTTTCAGGGCGGTGAATTTTCCATAAAAATCTGAAATAATATTATCACACTACACTTAGGTATTAAAATGCAAGTAACTGCGTAAGAAATTTTGCTTTTGCAATTGGCATATAGGCTCAGATATTTTCTTTGGCGAGTGTAAAGAAGCATTAAGAATAGAGATCCTGAAATTCCCGTGGACGCAGTCATAGGCGACTGCTAGTAGAATATAGAATAATGGTTAAAAATAGTTTAATTAAAACTAAGAATAGTTTACCGTTTGATCATACATTTTTTTGCTGGAAAATGCTAGGCACTAAAACTAGGTATCTCTTACGAAACAAAATATAGTAGCAAATACCTTTCCCCCAATTATCAGGTAAGTCCAGGTACGGATCTAGGGACACAGCGTTGCTGTTATAGTCGATGCCAGCAAACGCATATATGTAGTGCGTACATAGGTGAGGATCTATTTTCTCTACATCGAAGTACCCCAGTCCGGACCTATATGCTGACCAGCTGCCGTAGTAGCAAGCCACGATTTCTGTAACAAGGTATATTTTAAAAGAGTTATATGGTTGGCCTAATTCCGTACTGTCCTGTCGTCTTCGTTTACCTTGGTTGACTTAAATTATGTTTCTGTGTCCCCTATATGGGACAGAGGGCCTGCTCAGTTCTCTGCCATGCCGCTCGGTTTTGAGCTTTGCATTTTAATTTAATTGCTGTTCCTTCGTATTAAAAAAAAAGAAAATCTAAACGTTCAAGTTAATGATTAATATAATGAAACTTACTATCATGGCCGACTGCATAACTCAAACAGACTAACACACAGAACACCAGTTTCATATGCATGCTTGCATCCAAACAAACAAACAATCAATAAATTTAATAATGCCTCCTATTTAAAAGGTAAGCCTTATCAAACAATCATAACACTCTAAATAATGAGTATTGTCCCAATATTATATATCTTTTATTGACATTTTTTAGGGTTCTGCATAATCTAAAAAGTTGGTTATGATGTCAGTGTGTCACTGAACTATTATCTCTACAGTTTTATGTTAGATAGATATATAATACAAGCGGCTGTTATGCCAAAAGTAGAGAAGCCAGAACTGCAGAATCATTAATGAGATCGTACGGCCACGTTTAGCATAGCGGATTTACGCCTTACGATAAGGAGATGCAGCTCGATGTATTCTAGCGCAGCCTCGCATCAACACAGGTTGATGTCATGATAGATGGAATAATATGATTGGTTCCGACCGTCACACTTTTTTAAAAATCCAAATTCAAAATCAATTCGACATGAAAACATTAACAACTTGTTTGTCGATGGTCTTTTTATATGTTACTTTCTATGTTCGCACCCCAAAATGAAACCGAGCCGCTACCAAAAAAAGGAGGTGAATTTAAACAACCTAAAAAAATAAATCGCAAAGCTTTTGCTTTGGCAACGGTCACCACCCCAAGGTGCGATTTGTTACGGTCTGTCAGGCATAAGTTGGCGATTCGGGGCTTAATAGCCACCAACGTGGAGCTAATAAGAATTAAGGTCGCCCAAAGACGAAATCCAGGAGAGCTGCTAGACAGTTCTCCTTTATGGCAAAACCAACATTAGGTCTGACACACCGCATGATTCTACTATGACTGTTACACTATTTCAATGAAGTGTCATTGCTTGGAAGAAGAAATAGCAAGAAAGCTCCCAGCGACACAGTCAAAACTAAGTAACAAATTAACATTGGATTAGATATCAGATAATCATAGTAACACTTAACTCACTTAAACGTGAACTTAAAATTAGGCAGGTCTGTTCCTCTCCATTCTTAAAATAAAAGGCTGATGCGAAAAAGGACAGGTAGGACTAATTTTAAGTTTAGGTGTGACTTAGTCAAAGTCGATCACAATACGAGTATTAATTTAAAGTAGCATGAGTCAAAAATACATTTCTGTCACCATATATATAGGTATATGAAGTATAGTCTTGTGCAACTCTCTTTTAAGTAACTTGTGGATAGTGTAGTGGACTGTGTACTTATTTATACTTTAATAACAATACCTAACTATGTATTTTTGTATACAGTTGTTAACTGTCCCAAATAAATAAATAAACATTCGAATTATGTAATATTAGAGAACCTTCGAGATTCGTGCAGTTTAAACTTAGCCAAACTGTAGAAAATTCAACGAATTTGCCAGCTCTATAAATAAAGTGAAAAGTACAATGGTAATGATGATTACGACTCGACTACTCTCTGTTAATTTTAAAGTTCTCGTTGTACCCGTTCCCGTGGGAATTTCGAAAAATCCTTTTTTATCGGATGACGACCTAACAAAGAACGCACCCTCCAAGTTTCAAGTCTCTGATCAGTGGTAGAAGCTGTGCGTTGATCCGTCAGCCATTCAAGATAAAGCATTTTTACGGTTTTAAGGGTTTCCGAGAGGTGGGCAGCAGCGCCTCCCGTGTTGACAACATAGTCCAAAATACAAACTGCGGTCACCAACCCGCCTGTCCAGCATGGTGACTATGGAATACCCCCCATGGCGACTGCCACAAGACTTTGTGGCGTGCCCTGGAGGAGGCCTACGTCCACTAGTGGACTGCAATAGGCTGATCATGATGATAGTGATATTACCAACTGCTTTTTACACAAAATTATGTGAGAAATCATGTCCACATCTCCAAAGAAGGTCGGGCTTCTGAAAATTGGCAAATTGCGCACGATTTTTAACCAGTTAGCTTATATAGTCCCTTCGTGGTAAAGGGTGAGCCTACCACCACTTCTGAGCATTAATACAATACCCGACGACGACGGTTATAAATCCTAAATAGATATTATAAGCTGTGCTAAGAGTTAGTATTTAAGATAAAATATAATGATGATTTTTGGTCGTCAACGTTCCCGAAAACTACGGAATGCTTGGGAAGTGGCTGGTTCCCAAGATATTAGGGTCCAAAGTTGAGTAAATAGACCGCGTTTTTCTGCATAAATGCTTTTTTCACGAGATATAATATATGTCTATCAAAAAACTAGCATAAACACTGGACACTGTAAATTTCGCCCGATCAAGTAATTAAATTTTAAAAAATTCAAAAAGTTTACATCTTTTCCCAGCATTTTTGGCATAAACTTCCTTTATTTGATGTATAGAGTACGTACCCTTCGTTAAGGGTGGCAACGAAAAAACCCTGTATATATATTTTTTCTGATTTGTACACTGTTTTCCGAAAATGCGCAGATGATAAGTACCTACTACCTATTCATTGCGGAAATGTTGTGTTCCACTTTAGATAGTGGGGAAATGAGACAATACTGATAATATAATCTGATTTCTTATCGATTAAATATATTTACCATTTAGTAATCGTTTTATGGAATTACATATCAGTTGTTGTTCTAATGTTCTAAATAGACATGCCATGTTGAGAAATGTATTTCAAAATGTGGCCTGTCGTACGATGCATCCATGCATTTCCAACGGCAGTGCCGCTCAAGTAGCCGGTCGCGTTTGATTGTGTGATATTACACACATTAATAGCAACGTAGCAAAACTGCATATATCTGGTAGAAATGAAAATTACAATCTGATAGCTTAATATATTAAGTATATACCTACTTATTGATATCCATTAGTATTAAATTATACAGGGTGTAAAAAGACAACAATATTTTTTAATACTCGTATTCTTTGTAAGGTTACGATCATTTTCTTTTATAGAACCAACCCTGAGAAACGACAAAAAATATGAAAAAATACTGTCATTTTATTTCAAGCAATCTATAAGTTTGATGCGCAAAGTACAAATGTACCTACAAAACTAACATAACATTTTGTTTCACATGGTATCTTTGAAAAAAATGTTTGATAACCGATTTCAGATGGATTTATGTAAAAAAAAATATAATATTAATGTAACTTTGGACCTAAATATCTTGGAAACCCGTGGTTTCCCAGGGGTGGTTCCATAGAAAAAAATGAACGTGATGTTACAAAGAATACCTACAAGGTATATAAAAAAACAAAGTTGTCTTTTTACACCCAGTATTCAATTTTGTCGGCCGATTTGTGTAGTTGGTAGAAGCCCTATTTGCTGCGCTATAGGTCCTGCGTTCGAATAAATATCGATGTTTGTTTCCGAGTCATGGATGTTTCTATATTTAGGTAATTTATCTTATGTAGTACTAGTGGACGCCCGCGACTCCGTCCGCGTGGACTACAGAAAAAAAAATGTCGAAATTATCCGGGATAAAAACATTTTCCCGGGATAAAAAGTAGCCTATATGTTAAGTGGGACCTGTCACAATATATTCCTGAAAACTGCACCGAAATCGGTTAAGCCGTTCCTGAGATTAGCGTGCACAAACGCACAGACAGTCCCTTCCCGTGGGAATTTCGGGAAATCAATTCTTAGTGCTTCCCCGCAGTCTCCGATTTTAGCTTCACATGTACAGCGGTTTTTGTAAAAAAATTGAATTCCCGTTAGTCCCCTTCCCGTGGGAATTTCGGGAAATTCGTTCTTAGCGCTCCCTCGCAGTCCCTAATGAACGTACAGGTCTAATTTCGAATTCATATGTATCGCGCTTGTCGTAAAAAAATGAATTCCCGTTTGTCCCCTTCCCGTGGGAGTTTCGAGAAATCCGTTCCTAGTGCTTCCTCGGGGTCCCAAATAAACAAATATGCCCAACTTAAGATTCATATGTGTAACCGTTTTCATAAAAAATAATTAATTCCCGTTGGCCCCCTTCCCGTGGGAATTTCGGGAAATTCGTCCTTAGTGCTTACTTGCAGTCCCTAATGAACATCTATGCCCAATTTCAGCTTAATATGTATAGCGGTTTTCGTAAAAATTATGAATTCCCGTTTGTCCCCTTCCCGTGGGAATTTCGGGAAATCCGTTTTTAGTCCTCCCTTGCTCTCCCCAATGAACATATATGCCCGATTTCAGCTTCATATGTATAGTGGTTTTCGCTAAAAATATAGAATTCCCGTTTGTCGCCTTCCCGTGGGAATATCGGGAAATTCTTATAGCCTATGTTCATCCAGGTCCTATAAGGATTCTAACGGTGAAAGAATTTTTAAAATCGGTCCAGTAGTTTTTGAGCCTATTCATTACAACCAAACAAACAAAGTTTTCCTCTTTATAATATTAGTATAGATTTATTACCGTTGCTTACTTAGTTTCCTCGAGAAGAGAACCTAGGGATTTTATTGTGGGACTAGGTTGATGTGTTGTGAAATGTACTAATATGTATTTAATTTATTTATCCATATGCATACTCGTAATGGTGCATTTTCTTCTATATTTACGTTTTCCCGTTCGCATACTGAACTTTTTTGAAAATTGATTACGTAAATCCGGAAAGGATTGTACGAAAATGGCGGGCGAAAATTGAATTTTTTAAACCTATACAGGCTTCCCAGGCTTACACGGAGTTTTATTTTGAAAACATAGTGGTAATAATTTAGCGGTCCCGACGTCCGGCGGATAAAAGTCGAAAAAATGTCTGGGCATGCCAGTTTTATGTTGGTTTTTTAAATGCAACATTGCAATGTAGGTACCTCACTGCATATTATAAAACAAAGTCGCCTCGCGGCTGTCTGTTTGTCCCTATGTGTGCTTAGATCTTTAAAACTACGAAACGGATTTTGTTGCGGTTTTTTTATTAGATAGAGTGATTAAAGATAAAGGTTTTTGTAACTAGGGACTCGCCCCGACTTCGCACAGGTGCAAAACCCCCTCACGCGGGCCCGAATTCCTGGGCGGCCACTAGTACCACTTATGTATGTAGGTTGTTAGGTATGTTGTAGGAGAAGAGGATTTAAATTAAGCGTTACATTTGTGTTAGCTCAAGCCTCAATCAGTGGGCATGTGCGATTGACAGCCCTTAGGGAACAACCTAAGCGTAGTGTGGTGTTGATGTTGAAGGCATAATATTGCATACCACACCATATTTCAAAACGACTAGACCTTGCATAGTATGGATTTTGAAAGGATCTAATTTGGATTCTAGCACTTTGTCTGCTTGCTGCTCTTCTCGAAATATTACACCATAATACTATAGTTTGAAGTACGGAGAATGTCTTGCAAGGCTTTAAGCTCGCCCTTGTATACAATGTTTTTTATAGTACAATAAAGAATTTTATATCTATCTACGGAGAAGGACATAGGCATTCCGTATTCCAATAGTAGGATATAGTTGGCTTGTATTTTGGCACTACCTAATGTTTGGCGCACTTATATGAGATTACGCACTGACTATTTGCCGTAACCTATCCTTCTCTAGAACATTTTCCTACCAGCAAACTCGATAAGTACCTATATGAATTTATTTATCTAAAATCCGATTCAGAAAATAAATCAATCGGAAAAAACAATTAACAACCAAACGTTTGACAAAACGCATTAGAATTTGTTATTTATAACATAGAATTTCACTGAAGTGAAGCGGAGAGTGGGAAAAATTGCGAGTACCTACTCCGATGCACAGGCCGACAATCGAAACTAACAAACCGATTCTACTATGGATTCTCGATTTTCCGAGCGCACGGTTCTCGATTTTTCGAGCACTCGATCCTCGATTTTACAGGTACTCGCAGCTCGGCAACAATACTTGAGAATATGATGCATGTTCTTTGCTTAATGTGGTGTGAACGGAAAAGTTTTGAAGTTAAATATTTTATGCAATTTATGTGCGCTCTGCATTTAGTTCGAAATGCTGGCAGATATTTCGCATTAGCATTTTTGTGACTGGAGTATTTGGTTTGGTTTATTATATGCTAAGTGTGCCAAGGTTCTCTCATTTTTTTATATTAAATCTGTTCTTCGTTTATTTTGTTCCGTAATAGATAGGTAATACCTTTTTATAAGTGGACCAAAGATGCTTGTGAAGGCGATCTTGAAATAAATAAAATCTTTTTGTAGCGACTAATTCACATCACATAGTTTTCTAAATAAAAACAACTGGTACTTGAACTGCTCTTAGGTAAAATCTGCTATAACATTTAAGGAACAATGAAAATAAGCCTGACATAATTATACATGAATTACTTTAGGCTTACTTATTAATGTACTTAAATGGATTATTAGAAGGTTGCCTTTGAGATATTTTAGGAGGTTTCACGAAAGTAATTTGCCTAATTGTTTCACTTAAAGCAATTTTTTTCAACAGTAATCAAGCTTAGCATTAGTTGAAAACATCTGTTCTATAGTATTTTTGTCATTATTTTGCTAATAGTGATCTTAACTACTGATCAAACAATTTGCCTTTCGAAAACCAGTAGTAGCCCTTGTCAATGTTAAATGGTTTTGGTCTGGATGTACTAACGAGGGTTGGCATATTTGAATAGGGGATGATTTGTCGTTTTTTTTTTCACGGGATGGCTATTAAATTGTTTATTGCTGACTATTGTTTCTGTTCGAGTGTTTTGCGGTACCACGAATTCTCGGCTTATTCCACTATGGTATCTGGAATTATGGTACCTGGAATACAGTGGAATAGACTGATAATAACTATGATAAATCAAATATAAAAGTAATAACTCACAAAGTCAAAAACTTTAATTAACTACAAAGCAAGAAACAAAACAGCAAAAACCACAGAGTAAGTCGTAAACATGAATTTATCGACCACATCGGCCAGTTCCGCCTTCTCTGTGAGGGTCACCAGCTCCGGCTGCATCTCCTCACAGTTGCTATGGTTACCGACCATGGTGTCCTCTTCCTCTTCCATTGTGTTCATAATGTCGTAGGCTCTGGTGGTCTGTGAGAATAGGTGGAAAGTCAGTGGTAAAGAATACCAAAGAAGAAACAGTTTAATTGCCTGGTTACCAGGACTCTATATACCTATAGTTATAGAGCGTGTAGGAGAAGTATAGGTCACTTTTTACAACAAAAAAGGAGGTTGAATGGGTTGAAATAGGAGATGGATAGTATGGAAGTTCATGAATAATATCTACTAGCAACAATATTGGCGTTCAGTATAGTAATGTAGAAATCCCGTTTTCCCTTTTAAGAAGAAAATACGGGTATACCCTTTTGTAGAAACCTTGTTTTAAAAATAAACCCAAAAAATAATAATCCGTATACTCGAAGTCATGCGAAAACTTTGCGTACTTTACATATGTACGTACACTTTTTATTAACATACGTTTCGGTGGTTGACTTTTTTTCTCACATTTTTACCTTCATTACCGGCATGAAGAACGCTGCTCTGAACCATTTGGCTGTAAACAGGGCCTGCACTGTTGGGCCCTTGGCTATGCTCTCAGCCGTTTGACTCAGCAGCATCACATTTATCAGCAAAGCTAGAAGCACGCCAGCTAATACGGCGATGTACAGGACCACTGGAAGAAATATCTTGATCTTGGTATGTTACCTGTACGGCTGTGTTACCGAAATGGGATAGCTGGAACTGCAGAATCATAAAGGATACGCTTAGCAAAGCGAGGGCAGATGTAAATAACCAGTAATAAGTTGCTAGCTTATTGCCTGAGAAAATGCCCGACTTCTTTCTCTTTTTGAATTTGAATTTGGCAGTAGACTTAATAGCTGAAACCCAACCACCTAGCAGTACATATACAAGATGATGATAATAGCTACTTACATATCATTGGAATACTATGACAGGGTATTAAATAGTCCACATTACACAGTCCCATACACATCACGATAGTGCAACCGGCGTAGAACCAAACTCGAGACATCGTCAGAGGCTCCGACCAAAAGGACATGAGGACGAAAGCTGTGAGCACTGAAAATATGTTTATATAGAATTTAAACATGGTTTAGCCTAAATAATTCTATAGAGGTTAATAGTATTTAATAGGTAACTGGTGAAAAGTGGTTATGTTTGCTTATCACGAAATTGTAACTGATTGGCTGGAAAAAATCTCTGGTAGAGATAAGCTCGCCTTTGTAAATTCTTTGTGTTTTCTATGTACCTATAATAAAGAATTGCATATACAGGGTGTTTGTGACAGCCAGGCAAATACTGAGATACTGAAGAAGTACCATTGATTTTAGTTATACGACAATATTATTATTCACAGGAAATTAATTTTTTATTTGATTATGTATACGCAATGTTTGCTTTCCGCGCCATTTATATCGGACGGTCCTGTGACTAGTTAAATAGGCTTATTGGTTATTTTGTGATACATGCTTTTTTTTTATCAGTTAATTGAACTTTTTTGAAAGCAACTTTTTTTTAAATCATCCAAACGTTATAATTTTATTTTATATAATTATTTAAGCCCTACTTAAACGAACCACACTATTTTTTTCTGAAAAAATGAATAACAAGTCGGAAAATTTTTGAATTTTTCTGCAAAAAATTTCACTGGTTTTCATCTCGGAATCATGTTCTGAAGTCACTATATCAATATTTGCCTGGCTGTCACAAACACCTTGTGTGTAAAAACGTAGGTGTCTGTAATTCTTGATTGCACACTTCCTTTGAGGGATAATGGGTGTTACTATAATAATATTTTGAAAGAGGTTGGGCAAAGTGTATGTAAGCAGTACTTTTTTAAAAGTGTTCAACGGTTTTGTAATAACAAAAATACACTTACCATACAAAGGTATATAGAAAACAATATCATAAGCTGTTGTCTGACGCCTCAAGTCAATGCTAAGAAGATATCGGTCACTATGGTTCTCATCTCCAATGTTGTCCACATCAGTCCAATTTATTAACTTTACCACATTCTGTTTCACATCCCAATCCCATTCGTTTCTTACTGGATCATCTTCGGAATACTGTAAAATTATAATACTATACAGATACCGATTATCAGAATCACGTACGGGTCTTACAGCCTTGTGTATGATTACTAGCTAGTTGCTAGCTAGTTTATCGTCTGACGGAATGTCCTCGACGGTTCACACAATGATCGACTTTTATTAAAATTTCTATCGAATTGATAGAGGTTGGCCATCGAATCATTTCCTACAATAAAATTGTGTAATTGAGTCTTTAAAAAAAGTCTTGAAATCAATGCAAACGATTTTACATTATCTGTAGGGTAAGCACGGTCCTTTTTACGTGCCGTAACGCTATTATCTACGATATTATGACGAGAGTGTATCTATGAGTGTAACGATAACGTTACGGACAATCGAGAGGTTAGTGCTTGCCCCTCTCGTCGGCTCATATGGTGCACAGGGGTAAGTTAAAATTGTTGATTGCTGGTAGTTAATAAATTGATGTATTCTACTAAAGCTATGATGGTCAAATTCGTCATCCGAGTTCATTGACCCGGTAGCTCAGTTGGTGAGAGCACTGCACGGAATGTGAGAGGTCGTGGGTTCGAGTCCCACTCGGGTGAAATTAAAACATATTTATAAAGCCATGAATTAGTTCAACCCCATTAGGCAAACTTTATGCTCACCCCAGATTTCTTTATATACTTACGATATTAGTTATATTATTAATATCAATTTGTTGGAGTGTAATCTTTTCATGCGCACTCCACGGCTGTAGAACCACGTAACAATTGTAATTATCGTGCGGCCATCTGTAATATATAAATAGATAAATAATTATATAGTCTAAAATTATTAATAAAGAAATGGAAAAAATTCCCCACCCGGGTGGGAATCGAACCCACGACCTCTGCATTCCGTACCAGCGCTCTTACCACTGAGCCACCGGGTCAATTACATAGTCTGCCTGAGCTCATGCGGGGATTCACTAGAATACATCAGCTGTATCTCCTTCCGTACATGTCGTAAGAGTCGACAAAGGAATTGAAAGGGCGTTATGATAGGCAAAGAGCTAACAATTTGTCACCTTAAACATCTCACCCCGTTGTACTTAACGTGGCTGTAGGATGTTTTTTATGATCCTGTAGTTTTGGCTACTCCATTTGGAGAACACAGCTGTATGTATAAGTATGTATCTCCATTTTTTGAAGTAATTCCCAATGCTCTAAGTCTATTTACCGGCTATAAGTCTCCTTTTCCTCATAGCATCTTGAAATAATGGTTGTTTTGAAGTGATAAGTCGCTTCACCACTGTTCACCACCGAAATAGGGTCCAAGGTCCTCGAGTCGAGATATTCCATGCCTTTTGCGCTGTAACAAAACATGGCTGCGTAAGTTTGCCTTCCTTGACATTTTGAATTTTTCCCTTTACCGTGGGAATTTTGGGAAATAAATGAAATTGTATTAGGCGTTACAATTCGGAAGTTCAAACTTTCGTTTTCGCAGTTATGAGTTATCAGATCCGAGGATCAGTGGAGGGTGTAGGGCCCGGTGGTGGACGCACCCATAGTGAATTTTGGGAAATGTTATTGTTACGTTAAACTACTTAAGGTATTTACAAAATTCAAAGCTGAATGATTGAATGATTTTATCGAAGCAAGTAATGTAACCGAACTTGTACATCTCAACTATACCCTCAAAATTGGTCAGAAGTGGCACCATGTGGTTCTATTGGCCTTTGGTGCTCTGCCTACCCCGTAAGTGATAAAGGCGTGATTATATGTACATAATGTAATGTAATGTAAGTTAATGTAAACCAGAAATGTTCTTAAACGTCAAGACCCAAATTCTCACTTGTCGCTTGACATATCTACACTATCCTACTAATATTATAAACGCGAAATTTTGTAAGTATGTATGTATGGATGGATGGATGTTTGTTCCTCTTTCACGTAAAAACGGCTGGAGCGATTTTTATAAAATTTAGTATGGAGTTAGCCGACACCCTGACTTATAATATAGGTTACTTTTTATCCCGGGAAAATAATTTTATCCTGGATAATATCGACATTTTGTTTTTTTTGCAGTCTACGCGAACGAAGTCGCGGGCGTCCACTAGCTTGTCCATAAAAATATCTAAAAACAAAATAGCGGATTTATGATCAGCTAATGTATGTAAGTAGGTATAATGTCATCATATTTTTCAGCGCTGGCAGTTGATACCTAAGAAAAGTTTGCCAAAAAATAATCGCCAGTTTGATTTTCAGATATTTATAAATATTAATAAGAAAATGTTTTTTTTTTTCATCCGAGTGAGATTTGAACCAGGGATTTGGTATCTCCTCTATGATTTCAACTCACGACCTCTCGCATTCCGTGCATCGCTCTAACCAACTGAGATATCGGGTCATTTACATCGGATGACGAATTTTACCATCTCTTTTAAATTATGTTTTTGGCAACGTTATTTTTTCATTCCGATATTTGTATGGACAAATATATAGCAGACGAGTGAGAATTAGGACCGAGGTCAGCGTGACCTGAGTTTTAGGAGATTTTACCTAATTACACTTTTTATTTCAGTATTAACTTCTAGTTTTATCGAGCTTTTATTTTACAAAATAATCACGTAGGTTCTGTGCCAGATGTCCTAAGTACATCAATTTTTAATTCGGACATAAAAATGACCCGACACATTTTTACCTAAGAACACTTTTGCGTCCCACGTCAAAGATGTCCCAACTTCAATTATGTTAAGTTCAGTGAATTTCAAAAATCTAAATATCTTTATTACCTATGTACGTAATTTATTTACAAGGGTTTGGTCTATCCTTTTACCTTTATGACACCGTTTCATATGACCCCGCTTTCTCTGATTATATATTTTTTTATTGCAATAGGTATGTACCTATTTTGATTTACTAACTTAGTCTCTGGACTTAAAATACTTATGGCTGATTTTTCCAAAATGTCAGATAGCCTATCAAAAGAATAAAGTTGATGCTGTCGCTATTATGATCAAGTTTTAGAGAAAGACAACATCAACTTTTTTCTTCAGATAGGGTCTCTGACGTTTAGAAAAATCGGTCCTTTAACTTACTTGTATACTGAAAAATTTGGTTTCCATATTTGTCCTTGCCGGAACTTAAGACTTGTTATATTATTAAATTTGTCCGGATTCCAAGCTAATCCAGGGTCAAGCCATTTCTAAAAACAGCACATAATTTAAGGACATTTTGAAAAGACTGGTCGAGGCGTCTCACGACCGAAGGGCTGGCCAATATTTTGGACAAAGAATTAGCCTCGCCATCCAGTGGGGCAATGCGGCCAGCCTTTTGGCCACGTTACCAGCGGTGGAGGAGTTGCAGACAATTTTCTATTTGTAAATATGTTTTAGATTAAATTTTATTTCTGTATTTACCCAACTACATAATTCATCAAATAAATTTAATTTAAAACAAATAATTTATATTAAGACTATGAAAGTGTTTACTGCGTGTGTAGTCAGGCAGTTAAAAAGTTTTCACTTAAATATAGTTCGGACACAAATAGCTAAGGATTTCGTACAATCACCTCTCACATTTTCATCTCTGTCACTTGCAGAATATTTCCGCTATTTGATATTCAGATATTTTTTATTGTACACACAAAAATAAACAATATAGTATATAGCCTTTACACGAAAATACATAATAAAGGCGAGCTAATTTCTTAAAAGTTTTATTCAAGCAAATCTTCAAATACCACATGTTAAACGGAAAAATATCTGAGAGCCTAGACTATGTGACAATTTTACGAGTGACAGCTAAGTTTGCGAAGTATCGAAACGTTTCTTCCAATAGGAAGGCCTTATTTAGCACGTTAGTTAACGCGGAGTCTAATCGCAAGATAATTTTGCGAACTTCACTGTCGCTCGTAAAATTGCTACATTATCTACTCTGTCTTATACACTTGACAAAGATAAAAAGTGAAGGGTCATTGTACACAGTAATTCGTAACCCATGTCCGTACTTTAGTCAGACACTTACAGTAACTATAGCCACACTAGTAGTCAGCTCAGTTTCGAAAGGGTCGTATCTGACATTGGCAACTTTTACATCTATACTGACATCGACCTCCGGGTCGGGGGGGAGGTAGGGGGTCCTGCCCTTCATAAGGGTGAACTTCAGCTCATCGGACGGTGACATCCTCGTAACGGTTTGGGAATCTGGTGATGCTGAAAAGATTATTAAAGCAACTGACTGAACAGAGTAAGCAGCAAGAGTGCAAGTCGGTTAAAAATATGCGGTCGAATTGAGAAACCTCCCCTTTTTTGAAGTCGGATAAAAGTTGATGTGTGAATAAAACCTCTGAATTTTGTACTATACCTGCCAATTTTCGTTGACGAGGTTTTCTATTCTTCTACTAGCCATATCGCCCACTACTCGACTTTGTCCGCGTAAACTCTTGAATGCCCCTTTTTCTGTTCCCAGATTATCAGGAAATCTTTTCTTAACCGCTATACTCTTAAAGAAATATACATGACTAAATTCAACTTTGTACGTCCACTACTTTCAGCTGTGTGTTGTCTGCCAGACATTCAATCAGGCAGATAGTAACAGGAGTGTTTTAATTACATTGATTATGACTTGTTACGGTATACCTAAAGTCCTTGTGTAAACATTACTTAGTTTTAATCGAAACCTTTACATCAGCCTATAGATTAAGCTAACGCGGAATTTCAGGGCGCTAAGATAATGTAACATAGTTTGGAATCGACGTTAGTTGTCACAGCACTCCCACCAACTAACCACTGTTAGACTTTATGCGCGAAATATAGCTTTCCTATTAGAACAAACGCGTCGATGACGAATCTCTATAAAAAATAATTATCGATTTGCGAAATAATGTTATTTTGCCTTAGGATCTTCTACCATTTTAGGTAGAGATAAGAGAGTCACTTACCATCACTGCCATTCTTCCCTGGTACAGGACAGTCATATAGGAACTTAGCCTCCACGTTATGCCAAGATGCAAAACTGAAGTATTTTATGGGAATAGGGTCCGGGTCCATGTACTCTAATAGTGGGAATACGTCGCCTTCTCTGCCAAATTGAATGTTGCCATCTGCAAAAAAGTTCATCATTAATATATTGATACTAGTGGACGCCCGCGACTTCGTTCGCGTGGACTGCAGAAATAAGAAAATGTCGAAATTATCCAGGATGATAATATTTTCCCGGGATAAAAATAGCCTATGTGTTAATCCAGGGTGTCAGCTAACTCCAAACCAAATTTTATTAAATGTTTTTACGTGAAAGAGGTAACAAACATCCATCCTTACTCACAAACTTTCCCGTTTATAATATTAGTCAGATATATGTAATTATGGTATTAAAAGATATCTTTATAAAAGATAGATTATATAGGTTTAAGCGGTGATAGCCCAGTGGTTAAGACGTGCGCCTTCCAAGCGAGGGGCGTAAGTTCGATCCCAGTCACGGGCCTGTACTACTGAATTTATTTCATGTATGGATTTTCTAAAATTGACAAATAATTATACCCGAGAAGGGTTGGCGTCAGGCAGGCAACCAGCCGTAAAACAAACGCCAAATCTTTGGCAATATGAGTTTCGAAAGAATCCATAACTCGCCGACCCCATAATAATGGAATAAGGGCAATAGGTTTATCTGTTGCTTCTAGATCATGGGCAATATGTTGTAATGTAATGATATTTCATCATCATCATCATCATCAGCCTATTGCAGTCCACTTCTGGACGTAGGCCTCCCCCAGGGCACGTCACAAGACTACCATGGGGGGTATATATAGTCACCACGCTGGGCAGGCGGGTTGGTGACCGGATATTTCATAGTCTTTTACTTATTGCCTACTTTATATTATACTTAGGGCTGATTTTTCCAAACGTCAGATAGCCTAAACCGATGAGCGTGCGTGAAGACTATCATGAAAGAGGATGAAGCGCAAGAGGTGTGTCAGGATCGTAGCAAATGGAGATCCGTGATCTCTGCCTATCACGCAGGGAAAGAGGCGTTATTTTTATGTATGTATGTCAGATAGCCTATCAAAAGAATAAAGTTGATGATGTCCCTGTCAAGGTCAAGTTATAGAGAAAGACCTTATTGTTCTAATCTAGGCTATCTGTCGTTTGGAAAAATCGGCCCTTAATACAGGGTGATTTTTGGTCGTCAACGTTCCCGAAAACTACGGAATCTCCTTATCATCACGATAATTTTTCTTCATGGAAGCATACATGGGAAGTGTCTGGTTTCCAAAATATTAGGGTCCAAAGTTGGCCGCGTGGTGTCGGCAGAGTAGAATTCGTACCACCTCATATCTGCCTGTGGGTATCGTACGAGGCGATTAACTGTTTCCGGTAGGTGGGCAGCAGCGCCTCCCGTGTTGACAACATAGTCCAAAATACAAACTGCGGTCACCAACCCGCCTGCCCAGCGTGGTGACTATGGGCAAATACCCCCCATGGCAGTCTTGTGGCCTTCCCTGGGGGAGGCCTACGTCCAGCACTGGACTGAAATAGGCTGATGATGATGATATGAAAAAACTAACAAAAACTACTACTAACTACTACTAATTACGTTAACTACTTTATTTGACTTAACTTAGGCCAAAGAATAAGCATAGCCATTCAGCGCGGCAAAGCAGCCAGCATTTTGGACACGCTACCTGATAAGGTAGATTGGCTGACCATCCTGTAAAAATTTGGATGGTCAACCGACCTCCCATAGGTACGCCATAGACCTAAGTAGTTCTAAGTTAGCTATAATACATTATTTTAAAGACCCTTGATGGACCAATTAAACGAAGTACCCTTCGTTAAGGGTGGCCACAAAAAACATCCTGTATGTTTTATTTACTCTAATTTTTAAGTAGGTAAGTAACATGTTCTCTTGATCGCTTAAGAGTTAAACTACGAAAGGAAAGATTTAAAAATGCGTTGCTACGTAAACAGGTAGGTAGGTACTCTAAAAAAAGTAAAAAAATATCTATTAAAAAATGTATAATTACCGTCAGTAATTTTAATGTAAAATGCACGAAACTCCGACTCTGAAAGGATACCAGGAGTAGACCCTGATGCTTTGGCGTTTTTGCGAAGTTTTCTCCTAAGCTCTGAAAACTTATTAGCTCCTCCACCCACAACTGAAATAAAAAAAAAATATATGCCCATTATCCTCGAATAGGTTGGAAAGAAGTATGCAGTATTTTTTTATCCTTATACTCACTTCCTTAAGGATAAGGAAGTGAGCCTTCCTGGGTTGGCCCAGCACTCATTCATCTGCAACTCCTGTAGGTAAGTAAACCAGGATCAACAGAGGCGACAAGAAAAATGTAAATAAAGCATAGAAGATCCCGGGAAGTCCTAACAAGGTACTAGAAAGACTTCTTATCTCGGAAAATAATTTTTCTACAGTACCTCGGTCAAAGTTGCTGGCATCTAATATTGGGTTGGGTTGTTGGATGCTCGGTTACCCTGCTAGAAAATAAAAAATCTACCTGGTAATACTCGTATCAGCAAAGCAATTCAAGCAACGCCGCCACCAACACTAGTACACAATAAAGCCAAGTTTTACCCAATTAGTAACAGGAATATGGCGTCATAAACTCCGAATATGACTTTGTACAGTCTTAATGGCAGAAACTTTGAGTAATATCCGCCATTTCGCTTCAGTTGCCAAAACTATCGAGGTTTTATAAGTGTATGAAAGAGATTTATTTGATGCAGTTGCCGGGATGTTTTTCGTGCAATACTGTTTTGCTCTTGGTTTTATATGCTAATGAAGCCGGTATAGCCGTTTGAATAAAAAATTGCCAATAAATAATGCCAAATTGAATACCGGCTAAAGGCTTATAAAAGTACGTTATTCTTCTACGAACTACGTAGCCAAGTGTGTGTTCTTAATTTGTACTCAATCGGGCTAATCAATCACTCTGTATAAAAAAAAACATTTATGAACAATTAAAAATATACATTTTATTTTGCTTTTTTGTTCGACACCCGTGTACGAACGTAATGTAGGTCAGTGCCGAACTTAAACCGTTTTTGTCAAATCTGTTTCTTCCACTTGTGCCAGTTTCCTTTTCAGCATACGAATTATCATCAGTATAATGTTTCTGTGGTGCAAGCACGAATCTTTTGATAGTCCATAACAAATATCAAGAATAATAATATCACACTGTCATATATTATATATCGTAAACATTATTATTTGAAATAAATTATTATTATTATTGTATCTCTTGCGAAATTCACGGGACTACAGAGTCCCGGTCCTTTGAGAGGCGTGCATCGGGCCGTAGCCAAGATGTAGAAGCCCTTTTAAGAGAATTTTAATATAGTGTGGGATACACATGGCGGATACCATCACTGAGCGCACAATATGATACACCGGGTGATGGTCCCCGCCATGTGCTAAGACTATTGGAGTGCAGAACTACGTCTTGCGATGGAAAACTAAGGTCATGGGCTATAGGATTGAATGTTGGGTGGCTGGATAAGGGCTATTTTATATAAGAAGACTAACGGACGCCTGCCATTACAATCTAGTCCCAAAATTGTGAGGTGGCAGGCGGTCACTCGCCGCCCGTAATTTAAATTATTATATCTCATAGATTTTGCTTGCGATTCGATAGCGTTACTGCGCCTAAAAAGATTTATGCTTACACTACTGTTCTCGAGTTATTTACCAATTTCATAAACCGGATCATTTCCACTAGGGTAGGCCACCGAAGAGAGCAGAATATGTCCATTGCTGGCCGCTAGTATGGCGAGGTGCATCTCAAAGAGCACGTCAGGTTCAGTTTTAAGCTTCCGCTGGTCAATCGTTTCTACATTGTAGAAAGTGTCGTATTTGTACCCTTTGTTGCTTAGGTATTGCTTGCATTTGTGTATCACTGCAAATTTTAATGGGACTTAGTAAAGGAACTAGTAAAATGTAACCAACATCAGCAATTCTTTGAAATTTTTGAACCGAAGCGCAACCACTAACGTAAACGAAACGCAGTGCGAAGCAATATATTATCGCTTGAGTACCTACTAAGGTATATTTTAACATGCATCGGTCGCGAGACAAATATCTGTCTCGTGCTAAAATGTGTCTAATTACGTCACTGTAAAGTAATTATTGCTTTGTTCTGAGCGTCTACAACGGTTCCGTTTCGGCTTTGTTCCAACTCGAGACTTTTCGAGAATTGACTCCCTGATCAATGTCAATAATAGATACCTACTACATCTAAGTGACAGTCAGGCATACATTACATACATATGCGTCCGGCTATGTTCCCAAAGAAGGGTTAGCTAGAATTGGATTCAGGAAGGGAAAAAGATCCTACGGCTATATGAGCGAAGTTAGTTGTTAAAGATCAGTGAGAAATAGCTAGCTCATCGCTTGAGAGAAAGTCTCTGAGATCTTTAGTCGACTCATACGATATGCACGCAAGGAGATGCAGCTGATGTCTTTTGGTGAAGCCCCGCATCAACACAGGTAACAGGAAAGTAGGCATACTTTAATACTGACTTTCCGCAGTGTTCTTTACTAGAACTTGGACATTCTCTCAAGCGACGTGAACTGTGGGATCTCCACTATGATATGTATGAATTTTAATAGTAATTGAATAATTGTTACTTACTGCTTCTTGTGAAATTAAATTCCTTTCCATCGGCCATTGTAATCCATAGTAAAAAGATGATTATTAAAAATAATTGGACACATTTCATGTTTTCACTTTTATAAAAATATTAGATACACTGTTGTGGCACGAAGCAGTATATCTGATTATAAACGGAAACTATGTGAATATGTTTGTAGGGATAAAAAAAAAAATGCATTGTGTGTGTTACGATAGCAGTACTTATCCTACTAGTATTATAAATGCGAAAGTTTGTGAGGATGAATGTATGTGTGTGTGTTTCTTTGTGGCTAAAACAAAAACTTTGCGAATCTTTTTTTTATTGTTTTACCTTGTTTAAATTTACCTCCTTTTTTTGTTTGGTAGGGGTGTTATTTTGGGGTGCGAGCATAAAAAGTAACATATAAAATAAAACCATCGACAAACAAGTTGTCAATGCTTTCATGTCGAATAGATGATTTTAATTTTGAACTCTTTCACGCTAAAGAAACTAAACGGATATTGATGAAACTTGCCAGGTATAATAATAGTTTATACAACAAAATAATTCATAGGCTATAATGTTCAGGCGGACGAAGACGCGGCCGTATGTATATGATAACAAATCCCTGTGCCCTTGGTCATAGCATCACGCGTGAATGGATAGAACAATAAAAAAAAAAATTGTTTGATGTGTCTCAGAAAAAGGTTCTAACGAAAAAAACAAAATATTACTTTAATTTTAGTATAAACATTAGAGAATTTTACAAAACCTTGCGTTCTTTTAAGATTCTAGAATTTTTGTATATGTCTATTAATACATAAAGTGAAATCCACTTAGCATCCCATTTTAAGGAAATTGCGGAAATTTGACTGAATTGAAATTAATGTAACGAAGAAGTTTATGATTGTTTTTTTCACACAAAATGCACTAGTAATGCATTAAATGATACCCTAATATAGCCGAATTTCTATCAAGACTAGTCATTATTAAATTTTATACATTAGGTAAATACAGTGGACTCGCTAACCTAACACACACAAAGCGAAAGGGAAGCAACGAACTTATCTAAACGGATGAGATATAAAAGTTATTTCTATTAAAATAACATATTTATAAACTCACAGATAATATGGTAATGCAGCTCTATTTAAATTAACACTGAGGTCAGGAAGGGTTCTTTGGAAAACAAAATATCGACAGGTGAATAAAACATATTATAATACTTATTTGCACCCTACGGTATGACAAAGCGGCCAAGTAAAAAGCTGGGTATAACGTCCACTATAAAGGGAAAAAAATAGACTAGGAACCACATGATATAATCTTATGTAATACATTAGTTACTTTGAAGCAACTTTAACCGCTAATTTCTATAACTGATCTTGAGAGATTTTATGTATACCTCAGATTTAATCTTCAATCGTTTTCATACTAAATTTTAAATTACGAATATAAGAATCCGAGATTCTTTTTGATCTCTCGTATCGAAATTGGCTGTCAGTTAGTCAGTCCAATTGACCTAATAGATTTTAATGTGTCTCCTTTATACATATAGAACCACTTCTACGTACCCAATACAAATAAATCCGGGAACAATTACAGCACATACTTGTATGACGTCTACATCAATTATTAATTCGTCAAGTTCAGAAATTAAGTGTGACTCTATATTAAATACGAATACGCGGAACCTAGATAAGGAGTAGGATAGAAGGAGTCCGTGGAAGGAAATAGCGTGAAATCATTGAAGTAATAACTGTATTACAATTTTATTACATACATCAGTATGTGTGTAAAAACAGGTGGCCTTAATTTTCTCAATTTACCTCACGGTTACAGTCATGTCCTTAAATAGTATGCTATGATAACACTAAAATTTAAAATTAATTCAGTGACCGTTGACTAGGATCGAACATACACTGTCCGACTGAAAGACGCATGTAAATCATGCAAATGGCAGGATATAATATTACAAGTATAAAGAATTTCAACATTTCCGAACTCATTGGTTACATGCTAACTTCTTCTATTTTGTTCTTTCTCTGGGACGCAACGGGACATCTTATCTTAATAATACTGAGCGCGGATAAATTTGTACTGTATCACAATTGAATACGAATCAAACTTTGACTGCGGTGACGTTGCGAATACGATTTAAAGCTGGCCATTTAATAGCTCGCCATGTGGTGTCGGCAAAGAAGAATAACACCATCCAATGTGTGTCCGTGAGTATTGTAAGAGGCGATTTAGGGTTTCCGAGAGGTGTGCAGTACAGCAGCGCCTCTCAAGTTGACAAGTTAAGTCCGAAAATCAACTGCAGTCACCAACGGTGACTATGGGCAAACACCCTCCTATGGCGTGCCCTAAGGGAACCTACGTCCAGCAATGGGCTGTTATAGCCTGATGTGATGTGATGATTCAATAAAACCGAAAGAAATAACTTAAAGTAAGCTCATATAAAGTGACATCGTGTGAAAAAGAATGACATCGTGATTGCCCTTTTACAGTGGTTGGATTTAAGCACAATGTTCAAATGGTTACTTTGTAATAAAGGTGATCGAATGTACTGCTTTATTTCAAAAACAAGAACGTGAAACAAAGTGATACGAACACTTTGTAGTGACGAGTTGTTAATGTCTTCTATAAACCTGTTTGTTAAGAACTCCATTTATTATGTGGATAAATTGAAATTTTGGTATATTCGCGGTTTTTGCAACACATCTGTGACTTACATTTTTAAGAAATCTGCACCACTGAATTTATATCATGGACGGATTTTAATATGTATTCTAAAATATTCACTTAGCTTCACCCAAGAAGGGTTGGTGTCAGGCAAGCAACCGCCAAGAGCAGGATATTGAAGTAGGTACCTACTTGAGTAACTAGTTTCACTGCCTCTATAATGTATTAACTTTCATTAGGCTGTTGATGTCCACATAATATTTCGGACAATTTTAAATCCAATTTATTAAAAATAATAAAATCTTGGACTGTATCCAAGTGGGGCGATCCGATCTGACTCGATGTTCTTGAGAATGCAAATTACGAATATTTTATTCGGATACTTGTGTTTCTTCGACCACTGCTTTGGCTGTACGATTTTTCAAAGGATCGTTTTTTTTTATTAATAATTTTATAATATATAATATCTTGACTTTAACATATATTTATCTATAATTATTTGCAATAATAACTAAACCTACGTAAAAAAAAACTAGAGCTACAAAATAAAATAAAATTTACAAATAGAAGACTCCTTGCTTTTAGGATCGTTTTTATTTTTCAAGATTGTTTGCAGGCAGGGCCACTACCAACTACACCCATCGGCCGTCAATCCTCTTTTTGGCACAGGTAATAACGTAACTCTCCTTCTAATACAGTCGGGTAATAACGATAGTTAAAGATACCCGGTAAGTATAAATCACATCGTATTGTGTAAAAGCAAGTTGAGTCAGCAATTTGGAATTCAATCAGCTTTCTCCGTGGTATTGTTTATATCAAAACTATTATATGTTGATTTCAGTTTTTAAATGTAGGTACCTCATTAGAAAACAATTTAATTTCTGTAATATTAATTCTTTTTATACCGTTCGGAAACGCAATTCGAATTTGTAATATGAGAGTGTTCCTAATGGCAAGGGTCTGAAAGCTAAGTAAAAACCTCCAGCAATGGCGAGTGTTCCACCATAAAAAAAGTATAATGCACCTGAAATTTAAGTATATACAGGGTGTGGGTGCCAGCCAGGCAAATACTGAAACGCTGAACAAGTACCATTCTGTTGAGTTATACAATAGTGTTATTACTCGCAGGAAATGTATTTTTTGATTTGATTATACGCAATGTTTGATTTCCGCGCCAATTGTATCGGGCGATCCTGTGACTAAGTTAAATGGGCTTATTGGTTATTGTGTGATACATTACTGTTTTTTGGATCACTTGTGACTCTCCTTTGGGGTTGATCAGTTAATTTAACCTTTTTGAGAGAAACTTTTTTTGAAAATCACCCATAGGTTACAATTTTGCTTTCAAGTATTTATTTAAGGCCTATTTAAATGAACCACACTATTTTTTTCTTGAAATAATGAAAAAAGTCGGAAAATTTTAGATTTTTCCTGCGAAATTTTTTACTGGTTTTCATCTCAAAATCATGGTCCGAAGTCACCATATCAATATTTGCCTGGCTGTCACAAACACCCTGAATTAAATGGACTTATTGGTTATTGTGTGACACATTGCTGTTTTTTTGATCACTTGTGACTCTCCATTATGGTTGATCAGTTTTTAAATTTTTTTGTGATTTTTTTTTTGAAAATCATCTTTTGGTTAAAACTTTATTTTTAAGTCATTATATAGGTATAAGGCTTAAGTAAACGAACGTATTTATTGTTTTTCCTGAAAATATGAAAATTTTGAAATTTTCCTGCGGAAATTTTCAGTGTTTTCCGCCTTAGAATTTTGGTCTGAAATCATGGTATCAATATTTACCTGGCTGTCACAAACACCCAGTGTATACTCCAGTCTTCGACTCAGTATTTTCAGTCATTAAATCAATAATCTTCTTGTATTCTTTAAACACAAAAAAAGTAAATATCAACATAGGCGAGCATATCTCTAACAGAGACTTCTTCTAGTAAAGTAGTTATTAAACCTAAGGCAAATCACTTGTGCACAAACTAAAATATTTTATGGGAAGATGGAAGTACAGAAGTAACCTACTTATAGTAAAGAAATCTATAATAAAATAAAAGCACTTTGTCAAAAATGAATAATTATAAATACCAATTAGTTTTTTTTTTAAGAAAAGGCAAACCTATACCTACATACATAGAAGTGATTGTCGACCAAAACTTTTCAAGAAAAGCTCAAGACATTTTTAAAATCACATTGAAAAATATTGCCACGGGTAAAAGTATTATAACAAGGCTTTACCTGGATGCGATGCCGCTTTTAAATAAATTTCTTTTCTTCATAAATTCTAAACCTTTCGTAATAAAAATGTCCTCTTTATTAATATAATGTTCTTCGGACAATGTCTGAGCGCAAAAGGTAGCGAGAGCAAAAATGTCTTTTAACTTTTAATACCGAACGTTCGCTTTGAATCGATGTTTTATTAACTCTGTCCATGCTCACTGGATCAGACTTGGTTGTTTGTTGGCTACTCTTTAAGGCTATATTAATCTGGGTCATAAAAAGCTTATTTTAGTTTTTGAAATCTGTGCAATAAGTGTAGTTTCTCGTCGCAAAGTGGTGTTAATTCATAACCGTAAGGAATATCTGTTATAATTAGATAGTGTTAAGTTTAAAAAATGTTTGTCTTTTTTATAACATGGTAGGTAGGTTGTCTTATGTCTACCTACTATTTTAATGATGAGTTGTCAGATCACTTTTAACTACTGTTAAATTATTTTGTAACAACACGACATTATCTATCTACTAAGGATATATATTTTTTTTTATTTAGAAAATTATATAGGAAAATTTTAAACATACGATTCAGTTTACATTACAATTGGTTTATCAAAACCGCTCTCGGGTATGTTACAAGTGCTAATCACCGCATCAGGCGTTAGTTGTTATTATATTTGATACACACAGAAATGTTGGACGCCGAACAAATGAACACTTTTTATTTTTGTTAGTATGGAGTAGTAGAACGCCTTTGGATACTTTTTTTATAAACATTCACACCATGGAGAAGAAATAAAATGCATGTATTTCCCGAGCACTACAACATTGGTCTCTTCAAAGCTAGAGTAAATAGGCACTTTCTAGGGAAACATATACCACCTTAGGCTGCATGGTTCAAGATTTTTTTACTTGTGGAATTACCCGTTGCTAGATGGCAATATTATACTACGTTTTAGTAAAAAAGTACCCTGAAATTAGTTTCTCTGTAATTTTAATACGGTAACATTTTAGAGCACAATCGTGTGGTTACAGCTACTGCGTTACACTGGCGCCGCCCCTATCATGACGTCATGGACTCATGATTGCCACACGACTCACTTCATAGACCCACCTCCTCTTTTATGCCTTCTTCATGATTCACACACTTCGAAAACACATTGACCTAGTCCCACACTAAGATCCCTAAAGGCTTGTGTCGTGGGTACTAAGCAACGATAAGTATAGTAACGTCAATTGATATTTACATCAATATTTACATCTACCGGGATTCGAACCTATAGCGACGCAGGCAACGCATACAAATCGTTGTTGTTTTCGATCAGTTTTTGTAAAAATTGTATGGTGTGCAATAAAGAATAAGGAGCCACTGGAGAATGTTTTTTATGCATTGGTTTACGAGTAATATTACATTATTAGTCATTTTACATTGCGAAAATGGTTGGAAAGTACAATAACCTAAGACCAAGATTCTTTGCGGCCTAGATCCATAAGAGGATTAATATAAAAGTACCTTACATTATCTTCCATATTACCATATTATGCGAGATACTGTGAAAATACTAATTACTAGATAGTTTTTATGTTGAAGATGATTGTTTTAAGATTCCTTTTCGAGTCTCATATTTCTGTGAGCCTAAAGTAAGCACTTCGCTTTCCGTACCCCTTCTGCTACACTCTGTATACTTAAAAAACTCCTTCACGTCTGATTGTAAGGCCTAAACCTAAACATTGGATGTTTACTACTGTTGAATTTTAATGATATTTTATGCTTATCAGAATAAAATAATCATCAAAATCATAAAACTGTAAAATCACAATTTGATTAACAGCCAATTGATATATATCATCTTGACAGATTTTTTGCATATCTCAGATTTAATCTTCAATTGTTTTCATTCAAAATTTCAAATAAGGAATAAAAAAATCCGAGATTCTTTTTGATCTTTCGTATTGAAATTTTCAAATCGTTATATCCAGGAAAGTTTTTACGCTAGCGAAGTTTTTCTTTCGCAAATGTTTCTTTTATTTTATGATCTTTCGATATAAATACAAATAAAAAAACCGTAAACGACCCTATTCAAAATATAAGGTACTACTTATAATCGTCAACATTTCTAACCATATAGCTCCATAACCGCATGGTCTCCAAATAGCGTACATTAACCAAATCGAACCGATTCAAAGGCGTATTAATTAAAAAGCAGTTACCCATCCCCCCTGCGAGTTACTACCAACATTCCCCTTTTCTCACCAAAAGGAATCCGCTTAATCGACTTCGTAATTTGTCCCTAATTTGTCCCTAAATACTCGAGTAAGTGCGTAGTTGATAAATATTGATGACGATGTAAGAAATATGGAAAGGTAATGTTTATAAAAGTATGTAGGTACATACATGGGGCAGATGTAAATTATCAGCCTTCCCTAGCATGACCACGCAACGTGGATATCGTATCGTCTCTATACAAAATTCAACTTGGCGGCTATATTTATCGTATTTTCACACGGTTAATGTCAATAAATCGGTTTATCATATCGTGTTTCGCAGGTTATGCTAGGCTTGTAAATCAGTGATAAATTGTTATCTTGTCGTCTGAGTGAATGCCGGAGTTCCTTAATAGACTCTCACGCTATCCACTATTTGCAGTCCACTGCTGGACGTAGGCCTCTCCCAGAGCACATCATAAGGCTCGATCTCACGTTTTTGTCATCCAGTTACTACCAGTCTACCAGCTCTATTCAAGTCATCGGTCCGTAAGCGGGTTCTCGAATGGAGACCGCGCCTCGGTAAGGATAGCGTTGGATGCCCTTTCGACCAGATTATGCACATATTTAGATACTAGTGGACGCCCGCGACTCCGTCCGCGTGGACTACAGAAAAAACAAAATGTCGAAATTATCCGGGATAAAACATTTTCCCGGGATAAAAAGTTGCCTATTAGTTAAGTGGGACCTGTCACAATATATTCCTGAAAACTGCATCGAAATCTATTCAGCCGTTTCTGAGATTAGCGTGCACAAACGCACAGACAAACCGACAGACAAAAATTCCAAAAATCATCGTTTTAGGTTCTATTGCGTTGATAAAGGTCTCCTATAATATTTTTTCTCATATATCTTCCATGTACAGACCGCGACCCGTTACATTTTTATTATATGTATAGAGAGATAAATATATACGACTCTATTCCCGAAATCAGTTAGCTAGAACTGCAGGATCACGAAGGAGATTTAAGAGCTACGTTGAGCTTAGTGGGGTCAGATGTAAAAGATCTGTGACAAGTGCTGTTTGTCTAAATACCCTAGGAAAATTAACTTGATAGAGACGGTATAGCCACGGGATTAGAAAATATATTAGAGTTTTGTCGAAATATTATGTTTCGTAATTGCAGTGTAGGTAATGTGTTGGGTTTTAGAGTTTCATAATAATTTGTGGTTTACAAATTTATATAATTCTGAGGATGCCACGGTTGTTGGCGAAACATATGTAGATTATTAATCTAGTTTTTGATTTTGGAAATAGTGCGATGTATTATATTGCATGCTAGGTGTTCGGGTCTGGTTTCTCGTGGCGATTGTAATTAGTGCAAGTGACTGTTTTCGCAGTTATGAGTTATCAGATCCGGGGGTCAATGGAGGGTGTAGGGCCCGTTGGTGGGCGCACCCATAGTGAATATTTGAACTTTAGAAATGTAACGCCTAATACAATTTCATTTATTTATTGTTATTTATTTGCATCAAAGCAAAACACCACTCTCAGCAGATAAAAGAGACTAAGAAGAAGATTGAAAGCGAATAATATTTTAGTGGAAAACGTTTCGTACGGGAATGTTTGTTTTTCGCAAAAAGACTTTATTAGGTATTTCCCGGAGGATTTCAGCATAGATACGGAATTGAGAACAGTGAAGTATACGCCCAAGTACTACGGGGTTTGAGTGCTCTTTGTCCGATCGATTTTGAGGCTTGTGTGCTGCGGATAAGGTTCATAGTGAAGGATAGGACGGATGTCGCGGAGTATCGGTATACATCGCGGAACAATATTGTAGACAGTTCTTGCTAGCTACCATTCTATAGAGTAGTTGGGGCTACAGAGGTGTGAAATATGACGAACGATTAATGATGAAAAAAAAAGCTAAAATATAAAGTATGTGGTGTTGATTTGTATCTATCACAGGACCCTGGAAAGGCGAAAAACATGACTTTGACTGAAAAACTTATTAATATAATATAATTAAAATTATATTTTAGAAATGAATTTGATGAAATTATAATGAAAGTAGACATAGTACCCATAAGTAACAGTACTCTCTTAATTAATTACTCATGTGTTATTTTACAGTTCAGGAAAAGATCGCCAAAATATATTTTTTTTTTCATAAAGAGTACTCTAAACCCTATTTTCATTAATCAATCAAAGAAAACAAATAGATGTAAAGAATCATCAGTCACACGAGTAGGTACCCCAAGGGAAGTTACCACAAAGAATACACCAGAATGCTTATGTAGAAACTTTTCCCTTGAAGGCATTCCAGATTTGAGTTGTTTTTTAATATAAGAATTATTTTGGAATGTTTAGTTTGAATGATATAATTGATTAAGTAGGTTTTTATTTCAGGATTATACATAAACAGATACAAACGCAACAATGAAACAAGACAAACAGGGTAGAAACTACTCTATAGTCACTTTTCCCCTGAAAGCATTCCAGTGGGTGGTGGTATTATTGTGGTTTTTTCACATAAGGAATATTTTTCAATGGTCGAATATTTTATTTGAATACATAATAATCACTCCACTTTTCCGGAGGAGTAGGTATAGATCACAGATCTCACTTGCTACGGTCCTAATTGTTTGAATCAATATATAAATAGTTTAACTCTACAGTCTCTGCTTACCACTACTCTACCGCATCTTGTTACGGGCTCCGATGCGGAGTGCGGTAGCCGTGTTGTTGTAGATATTGAAACTGCGTTCGTTAACCACGGTATCGAACTGCCCATAGAGAGCTCTGAATAAGCGCTAACACTTTGGTTTAATAGTATAGCGGTGGTGTCAAATAGCGGTCGTGAAGGAACTTTTTGTATGTCGGCACCGTAAGATCACTTCCCTCTTTAAATAAATAAATATTCACACACTTGCTTAACAAAACATTAACAGTCCCACATTAAGATCCCTGAGGTCTTGTGTCATGGGTACTAAGCAACGGTATATAAATACATAGATAAGTATAGAAACATCCATGACTCGCAAACAAACATCAATATTTATCATATCAATGTTTGCACCTACCGGGATTCAAACCCAGGACCTATGGCGTCGCAAGCAGGGTCGCTAACTATTATACCAATCGGCCGTCGTTCTTTATATTTTATTTTATTTTATTTTACTATTTCAGGAAGACCAACAGCTATTTCATAATTATAGTTAAAATTGTAGAAACATAAAGCCAATAACAGGTCCACACTTATAGAAGCATTATGAGAGCTAATCAGGTACTAATGCACACACAATTTTCATCAGAGTTCCACAAAACCTAACAAGCTTATCAATAACATACATAAAAAAAACAATTTAGGTACTAGATAAAATCTAGGTACCTACTAACTTATTGCCGGAAAAAATTTTCACTAAGCACACACCTAGCTATGTTAAAACTGGTATTGAAGAGATCAAGCTCTACGCCTTTACAAAGTTCATTAAAGTTATTACCCGCTCGCAAAAGGAATGTATTCTGACGATATTTCGTCGATGCAAGAGGAACAGAAAGTGTATTGTTGTGTTGAAGAGTTTTCCAAAGTACTCTAAGATTAATATGTGACAATAGCTCAGGACAGTCTTATAGCGCTGGAGGCAATCTTCAAAAGAAAATCACATACTTACTTACATAGGAATCCGTAGTTTTATTTAGTAGTTTAGTAGCCTCGAAAATCTATGTTCCACTTATGTTATCGGTATACATTGTTCGATTATTCAGTAAGAGTCGATTTTCCCCATGGTTAGATAGCATATCTGAAGGATAATAATTAGATATAATAGATAAAATTCGTCATCCGAGTTAATTGACCCGATAACTCAGTTGGTTAGAGCAAAAGGTCGGTTTGTGAGAGGTCGTGAGTTCAAATCTCACTCGGGTATTTTTTTTAAAATTTTCTTAATAATATTTATAGATAATAATTATAGTTGATACTATCTCTATCGTGATCAAGTTTTAGAAAAAAAAAACAGCTTCGGCTATCTGGCCATTGGCAAATTCACCCCTAATTCAAACTGTTTTGGGGTTAACTTTCGATTCACTTTTCGAATGTATTTACTAAGTGGGAAAAATTATATATTTATCGTCTATGTGAATAAACGGTATGAAGGAAGGAATAGCATACAATTGCCAGCCTGCCAATACCTTCAAAGGAACTAATTAGTTTTATCACTCTATCAATTCTCGTAATTTCAGTAAGTATTCTTCACAAAAAATCTCCAAAAGCACTAATCCATTTTTATCTCAGCACTTTTGGCGCACACCAAAATCTGTTTAATAAAAATTCAAGCATCACAGTCGACGAATAACTTAAAAATACGACGGCCGAAGACGGGGCGACGCCTAAAACAAGCGTAACCAGATTCAGTTTTCATATTTTAGAGTCCGGTGGCGACGGAGTGTGCTTTGCCAAACGCGTGAGATAAAACTGCTTTTGAGAGGACAGTGAAAGGTATTGAGCTGTGTTGATTTTTAAAGTAAGCAAAGTTCACATCAGATGATAATAATTAGGATGAGTACTTTCGAAAATTTATGTATTTGGCTTTCGAGATGAAAAAATAACGTTGCCAATAATGTAATTTAAAAAGAGATGGTAAAATTCGTCATCCGAGTTAATTGACCCGACAGCTCAGTTGGTTATAGCGAAAGCACGGTTTAATCTCTCTCGGGTGAAGAATGTTTTCATTTTTTTATTAATATTTTATGATTTATGTATAACAAAGGTAAGTAGGACTAAGTCTAAAATGTCTACAATCTACATAACATCAGCCTATTGCAGTTATGGACGTAGGCCTCCCCCTGGGCATGCCAAAAGGCCATAGAGGGTTTTTGCTAGTTCATAGTCACCGGGCCGGGCAGGCATGTTGGTGACCGCAGTGTAATTAGTTAGTTAGTTTGACCGGGCATTTTCCGCACTTAGTCTCTATAAGTGAGGCCATTGTACGTATTTCACCTTAACTGGCTACTCTACCCAAACCAGATTTTCCCAGAAGGTCAGCAGCCTTCTAGGCTTACTGCAGGCTTCGGGCGAGCCATTTCGATGCTTCCGGAACAGCGATCTTAGTCTGCCTGCATCCTGCATAGTTTTTCCATTCTGCGTGACGGGTTTTTTCGGTTTGCGTACGCAGCCAAGTCCGTATTTGGGCCTGGGGTATCGGCAATAGTGGTTCCGGGTCATGTACGATTGCCATGGATCCCCTTTTGGCTAGTTCGTCAGCTGCGTCGTTTCCGAGTGAGTCGCTGTGTCCTTGCTTGCGCCGGATTGGAGTGCTTCGTGGTATTTCTACTCTGCTGACACTACATGTCTAGGTATTTTTTTTAGAATTTTTGGGACCTAACCTAATCAATGGTTTTGAAAAGTTAACGGCATATATTTTGTACGGTGGTGCTTTTTAGACTTAGGTATGTAGGTACTTAAATGTAAAATTTAAGTAGAATTAGTTGCTCCATAGATTTCATTTTCCTATGAACACCCATATAGCTTTAAGGTCAAGTAGCAACTCAAGAATCTGAACCTTCTACCCTAGAAATAAAGTTCACAAATCCAAAATTTGTCACCATTATGTTAAAAGTTCGGACACGTCGATTTTGAATAGAACTTCAAACCAATTCCACTTGACCCATCACGATTTCAACTCGAAGAATATTTATTTACTGTTTTAAACATTTCAGATTCAGATTGCTGAAGATCAACGTATTTTGGTTGTTTTTGGGGTTTGGCACTTCTGTAAATGTATGCAGTTAAATTTTATAAGGTTTTATATACTCTTACCAATACTTAAACATAATCCGTGAATCTTCAAAAATTGTTATAAGAGTGACATGAACGAAAGCTTTACTTATTACTGTAGGAATTCGGATAAGTGATAAGGGGATTACCGTGATCAGAGCACGATTGTTTCCACTATGAATGCGAGACGACACTATAAGCAGTGTAAAGTAATTTATTTTAAATTGTTTTCATACAAAATTTCAAGTTTGGAATAAAAAGTATCTATTCAATTTGATCTGTTCAATCCCTCCAGCCGTTTTTACGTGAAAGAGTAACAAACATCCTTCCATCCATCCATACTCACAAACTTTCGCGTTTATAATATAAGCAGGATAGAATTGTTGTGGTTACTCTATTGACTCTTGCATATTCTGCTCACCTAGAATAAAATACCTAGATCATAAGTCAGCTCCCTACATATGAATAGGGTAACCAGAACTACCAGGGAATTCCACATCCACGTTCAGCATAGCGGGAACAGATGTAAATAGTCAGTGACAAGTTGCTTGCTTATATCCTCAGAGAATGCTCGAGTTCCTTAGTCGACACGGTCGACAATTACCACTTCGAGATGCAGCTGATGTATTTTAGTGAAGTCCTGCCTCAGCACATGACTTTTAATTACCTAGAGACCTAGAATATACTTATGTACGACTAAAAAATTCATTAATAATGAACCCGTGTCAAGAATTCACACCAATCAGAACTTACCAAACTCGTTTTTGGAACTTTATATAAAATTTATTCAAAAGACACGGTCCCAGGGAGTTTCTCATAACTTGCCTCTTGGGACTTTGTCAAACTAAATTAGACTTGTTACGCTGTTCATCCGATATCTTGTGGATTTTGGGCCTTCTGCGAATTTGTGACCCTTTGGTTTATAATTACATCTAATTAGAGGGGTATTTTCATAACGACGAACTATTAATATTACAATCTCCTCTCATTTTTTTCGTTCATATTTCGTTTCGATTAGAAGCAGTGGTAGTAAACATTTTTTACAAAAAAAAAACATATTATAAATTAGCAACAACTTCAAAAAAAGCAAAGTAAATTCAATAATTAACTAAAGAAGATAGTTAAACGGATTTTGAATTAACATTGTCACTCACATTTTAATTTCGCCGTGTTACCTACTTTCAGATATCTTAAAATGTGCTTTATTGACTTAGTTGACTTCTTACCTTCGAAAGATACTAACGTGTGCAAGTCAAGTAGCAAGCACAATACTTACGTCCAAGAAAAAGCATTTAAGAGCTGTCCGAACAATCGTCGATACTTCAATTCAGTTCAAAGTCTACACGAAAAACCTTAATACCTAGCTCCTAAGACACATACTTGCTAAATCTATGAGCCAAAATAGGTATAGCTTAAGCTTACAGTGATTTAGTTTTTCTTGACACGTTGTTTAACTCTAATGTGATGTTATTATGGTTGGTTTTTGCTTGGGTTTAGGACTTGGTATAATGTATCCGTAGATACCAATGCTCGTAGTCAATATTTGAAGAAGACAGCAAATAGCGACGGGAAATTAAAACGATTTCTTCTTCTGTAACAGCGGTTGGCAACATTGGGTTCGTTTTTATATGTTTAGTTGATATTTTGTATATCCTGATTGGTGGGCTGAAAGAAATCTCTTTTGGTGATGAGGTCAACCTTGTACAAATATCTTTGGTAAATCTTTGTCATATTTATTGTGCTGAAAAACAAAATTTTATAACATTCGTCTTTAATAATTATTATATTTGAAGCTAAAAATAGATGGTTATAGGTATTTATATTAATCTGGCTAGTGAGTAGATGTCTTAAAATAATATGTATGCTTTAATATCCTTTTTGTTAGTGAATAATTGAAAAAAAAATACGCGTATCCAATTTAAACCAATACGACACTGAATGCTCTACATATCGTAAACGCAATGAAGCACAGAAGGCACGCTCGCCTTTTGTTTCTCTAAACGAATGAAATGAACGAATTACGTTACATTTGTCATGAAACGAATGGACTGGGGTTCCATTACTGCAAGAATTTTATAGTTCGTTACGTAACATCGTTCATTTGTCTTCGTGTGCAAATTATTTCTATTTCATTCTTTTTTTTCTATAAAAACATAAAACCTTGACTATCCTATACCCGTGGCTTTGAGTTGGACCCCATATCTATTCGTTTTAAATTAGGAATATATATTTTCTTATCCTTATTCAAAAGCTTTATTATTTTAAATATAAATAGACCTAACTAAAACAACGAGATGTTATTGATTGAAATAAAAAATAAGTTTAAGTCTGTAACATTTATAATTACGCCTTTTTTCTATATTCATAAAACAAAGTAGGAGCTCTTTGTATTTTTACTACTACATCGATGATTCAATTATATGCAACAAAAAAAAAAACTGTTCACGCATTTAATTTTATAAAGCTAGCATACCGAAAAAAGGTTGGCAATTCCCTTTGAAGACAAAATCGTTTATAGTGATACTTATTCTTTTGTAGCAAATTTCTTGGTATAATGGATCGTCTTAAATTCGTTTTTGTTTCGAGTATATTGACTTTATCGAAGCCAGGTTGAATATTCGAGTACTGTTATCTAGGTATTTATAAAGGTGTTGCTAAGTTCAGAAAATCTCAGGTATGTATTAGGTAGGCGTTTCGCCGAAACAAGTTTACATACGAGGGTTAAATGAAAATTTGGTATACTGGATTATAGATTGCAAATGTTACCAAATTTTCGGTAAATAGTCAATGATATATCCTGTTAAAAAACAATTAACTTTGATGGTGTTAACACCTAGGCCCAGGGCTCTAGGAGCAAGTCGCGGTCCCCTTTTCATACAATATCTGCGTCTCTATCCGTGCATGTCGTAAGAGTCGACTAAGGAACTCGGGCATTATCTGAGGCGATAAGTTATGAACTTGTTACTGATCATTTACTCTCTCCCGCTTGCTAAACGTGCCTGTGGGATCTCTCTTATGATCCTGCAGTACCGGCTTCCCCGTTTCAGGAACATAGTCGTATCTATGTATTTATAATAAAATATTATATGTATATGAAAAAAAAGTTTCTACACTTTGTCATTCGCTGGATTGTATTTACTTTCTGTACGATTCGCAAATTTCGGAAAATATTTTTAACAGAACTTGTTTTATCTAGGTACTTACTCCCATATTGTATTTATGATTATTATCGATATTAATGAAATGTGGTTTCACATTCATTATTTCAGGGGAAAGCAGATTTGTCAAAAAATAACTCTGCTGTTATCTTGTTTTTCCATTGACATTTTCGACAAGCCACGGAAAGCATCGCTTTTTCTCTTTATAGCTTATAGTGATGGGAAAATTGTCGATAATTTGCGGTTGAATCGACTTTTTTTCTACTAATCTGAAAGTACGAGTATAATTCAATTTATAATTCCCGTAGCTCATCCCTGATGTACAATCAATAATATGTTGCGTGTGATTTTTATAATTTTTCATGACTAAAATTCAAAATACATACTTAATAACAGTTTCATTTTAGTAAAGGGATTTAAAATTTATGTTTGCATTAATTTGCATTACTTACTCAAAAAGTAATGATTTGAAATCGAGAATGAAAAATTCGAATAACCATTTATATGACGTTTTTTATAGATATTGCACGCGGATCCGCTCGCGTGGATGTAGCCTATTGCATAGAAAGGGTAGAAAAAATTGTAAAAAAACGAGAATTTTATATATTACCTATATGGTACTTAATGATAATTTGTGCACATGTCTGACTCGATCTATAATGTTTTTCACTAAGTAATCTAATATATAAAATTCTCGTGTCACGGTGTTAGAAGTTAAACTCCTCCGAAACGGCTCGACCGATTTTCGTAAATCTTAGCATGCATATCGGTTAGGGTGGAGAATCGGACAACATCTATTTTTCATCCCCCTAAATGTTAAGGGTGGTCCACCCCTAATTTTTTATTTTTTGACAAAAATTTTTATTTTTATTTTTTTATGATACAGCATACAAAAATACATACAACCATGAATTTTTACCTTTCTAGGATCAACCCCTTTTACATGGCTAAACAACGTTTGCCGGGTCAGCTAGTATTATATGAAATTAAGTAAAATATGTACTTATCTATCACAATATTCTGAATGTGTGCTATAGAGTAAACTAAAAAGTGCTTGTAGTGTTATCTTCTATAACAGTGTGTCATTCCCATGGAGAAGATCAATGGTTAGAAGTTAACAACGTTTATTTATAAAAAACTCTGCAATCTACTATTTTCTTTACATGTGTTTGTATACAATTAAAGAATAACAAAACAGTGTAGCCTATGCGCGATTGAAGAGAATCAGGGTACAAGCAAACATCAGCCAGGGGTACATTTAAACCACGTTTTCGCGAACTTGAAATACTCGTATAACCTTTCGAATGAGTACCGAACATCCTTATGTCAAAATTTTTGTACACTCAATGAAAGTATTAAAAGTGCCGAACCTATCAAATATTACAACAAACAGCCTCCATAGAGCTATACAAACTTGGCAAAACGAAATATTTCAATTACGGAGTGCTTGAACGGGGTCATTTGCTTGAATTGGTCAGTAGTGGCACCATGTGGTCCTATCGGCCCTTGGTGCTCTGCCTACCCCGTAAGGGATAAAAGAGTGATTATATGTATGTACAGTAGAATCCGTTTATTGTGACTCCGCCCTATAATACTACCGCTTATAATGACGCAATTACACAACGAACTTTGGTTTTCATATAATTTTTTTCGTAAAAAGTCGGTTATAGTGACTTCGTTTACAGTGACATGTCGCTTATTATGACCATTTTTATTTAGTTTTAATGACGAACAGTCGCAATATTAGCAGGTTCGGAGCGATTTTTGTAACCTAACTCTAGAACCTAACACTAGACGATAACGACACGGCTTTTTCGGAAGCAAAAATGTATTAGATAGTATGGCTCGTTTTCTACTAGACGACACGGCCTCCCATACTAAATGACGAAATGTTGTGGTCATGTTATTTAGTAGAAAATCGCCCAATTTCAGCAATTTGATACTTAAATTTCTAGCTTGATCTACACAAGTACTTATTACATAACTTTTTTACAATAGGTTTTTTACAAAACGTTTTGTATGACCTCCACTTATTATGACGTGTTCATCAATTCCGTGTTTGACGTTTAGTTAGGTTATATTTTACACTGGCATTTTACACTTATCTTGAACATAGCCCAGCAGTTCATAAGGCACTTCGTAACCTACATTGACGGTTGCAGTACAACATTGACTACAGCAACTCCTCTTAAAACTTCTTCCATAGTTTTGCCACACCAACTCGATAAAACATTGTGCAGTTTTTGACAAAAATGCAGGTGAAAACCATTAAATACGGTCGCAGCGGGTGCACAATTTACGAACATAACATTCCATGAAAAGCAAATAAGTTTACACGAATGCACGTTTTAAGTACACACAATTTCAATGTTACTTTTCACGTTTAAATGAAATTTTGTTCAATTTGTGCTTCGAAAAATTAAATATTTCATGGAATTTATAGCATTTCTTAGGCAATGTAATTAAATTGGTATTCTCTTTGTATACAAAGAGATTTTTAAAAGTAACTCAAGACGAGACAACAAAAATAGCAAGAGTTATAAAATTTTTGAGAATACCTATCATATTTTACTATAATTTTTTTTATCAATTTCTTACTCAAAGGAAATAATAATTTTCAATGGCGACAAACACTCGCACAAAGCCGAAAGTATCGATATTATTCTCACTAATATTCGCAATCACTATTGTAATACCAGAAACTGAATGGTGTAGCAAGTCTTAAATCATTTTCTCGCATGTTGAATATTAATAATGTGGTCTAAGGAAAGAGGGGGGAGAAAGGGGCCAATCATGTTGTACCTGCGATAAAAATCTTGCAGCTATTTGTTTATGGAGTTTTCAGCGGATTCGGATTTGGATGATTATTTGGAAACGTTAATAATATTACTACGTATATATTTTTTTTAAACAATGTATATTATATTAATATTAATATAAAAGTAGATTTAATATAAGACTGTTATTTTTTATTATACTAAAAAAAAAATGATTTGACATACGATTTTTTAAAATGATTGTAAAAATCGCCTTTGTACATTATCATTGTTAATATTATTATCTTTTATGTTTACTGTGTGTATAATAAAGAATATGAATATGAAAAAAAAGACGTATTTATACAGGGTGTAACAAAAAGGGTATGTTAAGCGAAAAGCTATGTAAATAGCCCACTGTAGAGAACCTGTCCACAAAATTTGAGACCCGAAATCACATGTTTATTTTTCCCGATAGTATGGAGAATTTTTAAATATCTCAGGAATTTTCATACAATCTTGAAAAATAAAAATGTGATTTCGAGTCTCAAATTTTGGAAATATTTTCTCTATAGTAGGCTATTTACATAGCTTTTCGCTTAACATACCCTTTTTGTTACACTCTGTATAAAATATAAAATGTTAGATACTCGTATGTTTAGTACAGTCTCAGTAATATGTTTTACATAATGATCTGCTACGTAAAATTTGTTGCTTACTAAACTAGTTTCGAATAGGTTTATAAATTGTCGTGCCCTTCAAATGGAGACCTGAAATTAAAATAAAATACAGAAAAGATTGGAATAAACTTACTACCTAATAATCTATACATATAATAAAAATGTAACGGATCGCTGTCTATACATGGAAGATATATGAGAAAAAATATTATAGGAGACCTTTATCGACGCAATAGTACCCAAAAGAATGATTTTTGGAATTTTTGTCTGTTTGTCTGTACGTTTATGCACGCTAATCTCAGAAACGGCTGAACCGATTTCTATGCAGTTTTCATGAATATATTGTGACAGGTCTCAATTAACATATAGGCTACTTTTTTATTCCAGATAATTTCGACATTTTGTTTTTTTCTGTAGTCCACGCAGACGTAACTTAATAAGATTGGCTTAACTAGGCAATAGAATCACTCATTAGACCGCTATAATTATATCAATTGAAAACCCATAAATTAACTTTCTGAAATCTCAATCAAGAAAAAAATATAAAGATACATTACAGGTAACAACAGAGAAATAGAATAAATATATTATATCGTAATCTATCAAATAGTTTCAAGAATAGCCCCCGAAGCTAGAATCAAATGATTTATTGTGTTTGCCTGGTCTTGTCTCTGTGTGATATAATATCGAGATTTCTTTGGCAATATAGAGATGTTGTTTACTGTAATAGAAATATATACAACGTATTTATTTTGCTATAAATGCATGCTATCTGTAAAGGAGTGTGACACTGACTGATGTTATGATGTGGCATGGCATAGCTTGGTAGGTTGTGCTGCGGCATCTTACTAAAAAGCCCAGCTATTATGAAACTTCATTTCATTAAGCTTGACCGTCATAATTCCTCTACACAATAATATAAACACGGCTGTGTACCTAAAAATAAGATCGTCAGTACTACAGGTTAGCGAAGGGGATCTTTAAGAGACGAGAGAGATGTGAGAATGCCTCTCAATTCCTTAGTAGACCCTTACGAAATGCAGCTCATGTATTCCAGTGAAAGAAAAGAAATAGAGTATAAAGTAATAATAACTAAATAACTCTAATGTACGAAATAAGTTTCCCAGCTTTTGCTTGTTTCCGTGTCGGATCAGAAATAAGCATATTTGGTTCGAGACGAGGGAATATTGTGTTTATGTACGGTGTTATAGTTTATTCCCTGGCTTTGTTGGGGGCGACGAGAAATAGTGTTTTGCATACTTTTATGAAAATGGAAGAAATCGAGTTGTTGTTTTTTGGTGAAGTCGTGAGAAATATACCTACCTATATACAAAAACTTCGTGGATTATTCATTTGAGAGGTTTAAAAATACCTACTTTATTGTATGTGTCAGAGGTGACCTTGAAAATCTCGTGACTCGTGTGCTCAGCCAATGTTTCTATTTTACGAGCGACAGCGAAGTTCGCAAAGTTGTCGAAAGATTTTCTCTAATACGAGGGCTGTTTGATAAGTCCTTTTAAAAACTATTTGTAAAACCTTTTTTCTGGTAAATGGCGTTAACACTGGCAGGCACAATCTTTCAAATGAAGACTGTCAAAAATTCAGCAAAAAAAACCAAGTTTTTGTCAGTATAACCATTGTTTAACTGTGATCACTCGTAAATATTCAACAACTATGGAAAAAACTGAATTTCGTGCCGTTATAAAACATTTTTTTATGAAGGGTTGCAGTGCTGCCACAATAAAAACTGAACTTGATTCTGTTCATGGCACTAACGCACCAACGTTGCAGACTGTTTATAACTGGATAAATGATTTTAAACGTGGTCGGTCAAGCACATCTGATGCTCCACGCTCTGGTCGCCCAATCGAAGTCACTACTGAGGATGTTGTTGAAGAAGTCCATAATATTGTACTCGACGACCGCCGAGTGAAGGTGCGTGAAATAGCTGAGAATACAGGCATCTCCACTGAGCGAGTACATAAAATCCTGCATGAAGATTTGGGTATGACAAAGCTGTCGGCACGATGGGTGCCACGTTTGTTGATAATCGAACAAAAACACGAAAGAAAGCGAATTTCAAAACTGTGTTTGGATATGATGAAGCGTAATCCTCGGAATTTTTTGAGTCGATTTGTCACTGTGGACGAAACTTGCGATTATTACCTATTCTCAAATCTGAAAAGATGGCTTGGAGGGCAAAAATTTTTGACAAATGAGGACTGCATCGCTGTTGTAAACGCCTATTTTGAAGACCTCGACAAAACGTATTTTTTGGGGGGGATAAAAAAATTGGAAACTCGCTGGAACAAGTGTTTGGCCCTCAAAGGAGACTATGTTGAGAAATAAATGTAAATTGTTTTAAAAAAATTACTTTTTAAAAGGACTTATCAAACAGCCCTCGTATGTACTTCCATTTAGCGCGTTCTCCAAATGACGTGATGATGTCTTACCATTTCCACAAATAAGGAAATGTTTCGATAACTAGTCTGTCGCTTGTTAAATTGTCTAAGCACCTACCTAGGTTGGTTAAATAATTAATCATTAAAGTTACCTTCTATGCTACTCTGGGAGTGAAAAAAAAAGTATAATAGAAAGAAAGAAATTATTTATTCAGCATTCAAAAATGTTTCACAATACAGCCAAACAGAAAAACATAATTATGCTGAAATGGACAGCATACAGCTGCAGACCAAAACAGATGGCCTGCAGCGCTGGTTTTCAGCTGGACCCGTATATTGGTGTTCCAGAATACACTAATACTACAGCTGCTTCTTTTCCCGGGCATACTGTACAAGTCAGTGACAAGAGGGTTCTGTAGGCGATGGGCTGACCACCTGTCACTACTAACCGAACTCTAACCGAACCGAACATCTCAACCATACCCTCAAAATTGGCCCTTGGTGCTCTGCCTACCCCGTAAGGGATAAAGGCGTGATTATATGTATGTAGGTATTAAAGTTACCCTGGATCTTTCTAGTGTAACCTAAACCTCTTGATTAAACATCTAATAATGAAATATTTTGAGTAGTGTTGTTTTCCATTATAAATGTTTAGCAAAAATCAAGTAGATGCTTTTAAGGGCTTAATATAGATAATAAATTAGAAACTAACTTTTAATACCTGGAATACATAATTAATTATATTTTTAGCATTAGAAAGTACGAAATTTAGGCTTTTTATTACACAAATAAAATAGTGTAGTTACCACTTAACTATAATCGTGTACGCGCACATCGGAACAGAATGGTTCCAAATATCCCAATGGATATCACCACTAAAGCACCGAAAAAGTACACTACTACTTACACGTTTGTTTCTGATGTATGTATGTGACTTAAGTAGAGAGAGTCAAGAGCGAGAACTAGTCAAGTACAAAAACTTCATAGTCAGTACAAAGAAACAATCGCAAAACATAAAATGGCCATTGGTCAATACATTTGCGATATTACGCAGTAAATCACGAGTTTGCCAAAGCACCGCACTAGTTTGGGACGGAACAACGAATAGAGTTGATGCAACCTTTAAATGTTAGTTATTATGACTACATTGGTCTCTACGAAACATTAACCATAATGAGTATGGGTGAATTTCAACAACCTCGATTTTTGACTAATTACGCTGGCGAAATTTTATATCCACTTTCTATAACTTTTTTGTATTCGAAGTAATAGCCAAAAATATATAATATTCAGTCATATGGTACACATTTTTAAAAACGTATTATTTCTTGAGATATCTGCATTTAAAAATTTCAATCGCCACCGATATTATTATCAAACCACCGAAATTGTAAATCTCTCCACTGAAATTGATTACAACCAGCGGAATTATAAATACAGGACAACATCATATGAATTACCTATTTATTTATTTTATAAGAACTTGAAAACTTTAGATTTTTCGTTTATTAGTTGGTAATAATATTTATCATCATGATTATAGTTTAGAAACTATGATAATAAATTTAAGGAACACGTTAACAGTTAGAGAAATATTTTATTACATACTTTAAAATGCTTCCTAGTGAGTTTTTTTTTAGCATAAAACGTAGTGGCCATGGTATCTCCTATAAGATCTCGCAGTTCTGACTACACCATTTCGGAAACCTAGCCGTATTTATTTATATGTACGTAAAAATCTTCGAAAACCAGAAATAAGGATCATTTCTTTTCAATTGTGAAAGTGCACCTCGATAGCTACCTTTATGTATAAGGAATACCTCATCCAAAAATTCACGGTGTCGGAGTTATTAAAATTTTATGATTTTTTAAAAATCTCCTTTTAGATGAGTAGAATGGCATATAAGAAATGAATCTCATTTTATACTTTGACCTCCCAAAAATCTATCAACATGGAATGGTCAAGCAAAATTTGTTAAATGTTTTTGCAAATTTACCCCCTACTCTTTTAAAATAATATACTGCGTCATGCGTACCCTTTATCAAACTAAATTCCTTATTTAATAAGCTACTAAAAAAGGTGTAACTTATTATGAGAAAGCTTACCAGCAGCTGACCAATAAAGGTTTCGAAAAATACATTCCGTGGCGCTACAGCCTATAGCAGTGTTATATTGAGGCAAGTAGAACTCTTCTGTTATCATCAGGCGTACTTGTTCAAGCTACTCGGGTTTATCGCAAAGTTACTCGGGTTTATTCGTAACTGTTCATTTATAGTAGCAATTTTGGGTGGTTTCCTTGAGGTTGAACTGAAAGCCAAGTCATAATCAATACCACAAAACGTGGGATTGAAGTAGATAATAATTATGTGCATGAGTACACCTACTTAGGCCAGTAGAACATTCAATATATAGAATTTTTTTCTGAGAACAGTCAGTACTCAGAAAAATATTACATTCTTATTGGTCAGCTATTAATATAGAGGGATGAATCTTAAGTGCCTGGAAGAACTTAGTTCATTTAGGAACGGTTCCCTTCCTATGATCTTATAAAATCTACTTGTCGATATGTGTACTAATGCTGTCTATCGATTGACCTGCAGTGCTCAGACTGCATCAGGAATACCATTAGGTATGCTAATCGCCTACCAAAAAGGAACTGGACAGAAAAGTGCCGGCCATGTTAGTCGTTTAGACACCGAAAGATAGACGAACAGTGCAACTGGCTGGATGCTACAGAGCGGCTGCCTGGGGTAGGAGTAAGACGAGATGGAGGTGGCGGTATGATCTCGATTCGAGTTGAACTGCATCATGAAAAGGCCTTTGGATAGCAATAGGATTCCTATGCTATATATTATAATGTCAGTTCATCACCTTTGTATTTTTTAAATTTGACTACAAACTTAGGTTACTTGTTAAAAAAGGTTGTCGCGCCATAGGATAGCCTTTTAAAATTCTTATTAGTCAGCTATTGGTAAGCTTTTTCATAATTATACCTTTTGAATTTAGTTTAATGAAGTGTGCGCATAACGTGATATCATTATTTTGAATGAATAGGAAAGAATCAGGAAAAAAATTATAAACCTTTTAGTAATTATAGGTATACTTTGGCAATGCCAAGTTGATGTCTGTTGTTTTGTCTCAAATGATTATTTATTTATCTAGTTGAATTACTGAAATATACACGTATTTTAGTTTTTTTATGCATTTCAATTTAATAATAGGGTGATTTTAAAAACATTACAAAATGGGGCATAACCCTGAAGCCGTAATTTTTTTAATGGGTCTTCCTACCCATAAAGGTAGAAAATGGGCTGTACTTTTACATCTCAATAGAAATAATACCCGTTTTCCAGTCATCCTGTATACAAAAAGACAAAATATCAATTACGGTGACATTATTAAATTACGGTGGCCCTCTTTTTTGCCACCGGAGCCACTGGAGTTGCGACACCGTACTTAGAATTAAGTAATAAAGTACAAATTATAACGGACACTATTATTTTAAATGTAATAATTCGTTTGCAATTACGTCGATATATCTAATCTTTAATCATCTGTAAAATTTCTTTTTAAACAGCCTTTTAGTTTTTTAAATACACATGACACCGTTATATGATAAATTTGTATTCCTGCGCCACCGCAGGATAAACTTACGTTTTTGGCGGGAAAACTGTTCAGTGTATCAAACATCCTTGTACTTGGTATACGATGGCTTGACAGAGCAGTGCAGGGAAAGATAGCTTAGCATCTATCTCATTCATTATGATGAAATAGTGTAATGTTCAAAATGCGCCAGCGTTATTGACTTTTTCCGCGGGACATTTTTAAAAAGCTGTTACAGGTACTACCGGGTTAAGTTAAATTACTGCTCATGGTGTAAATAATAGTGTCATTTAATGTATTTTTAAAATATGTATGTATTCTGTTAAATTATTTCACCCGAAAATTGAAATAGGCAAATTTATTTTTGCAAATGAAGTGGGGACATAGCACCGCAATTAGATTTAGAGCCTTTGATAATTTTTTTAATGCGTAAACAAATAGATTTTGGTCTTAAGTTTTAAACGTTAGTCTAGATCACAGTCTGAACTTAATGAAAAAAAATTAATAAATGTGCATTTTGCACTTTCCACTACGATTTTCATCCACGCCGCGCTAAAAACGTACCTGGGAAATTCACCCGTATACAAGTAGCTCATGTTTGTTATTTTTCTTATACCTAATTAAAATCAAGACTCAACTATATCGGTTTGATTACTGAATTGACTTCTTTAATTATATATTTGCTATTGAAATTATTACTTAAAAGACATCTATGTACGATCACTACTCAAATAATGACTACATTTTTTTTACTTAATAAAAAATGTACTCATCTATATTAGCAACTTGAATATAGGATTAATCTAGTCAGTTTGGACTATACATATCGTCTTCAGCCTATTGCAGTTCATTGCTGGTCGTAGGCCTCCCCCAGGGCACGCCACAAGGCTACTGTCATAGGGGGGTTTTTGCCCATAGTCACCACGTTGGGCAGGCGGATTGGTGAGCAGTCTGATTTTTGCACTGTTGTCAGCACGCGCAGCGCTGCTGCCCACCTCCCGGAAACTCTTAATCGCCTCGTACGATACCCACGGGCAGGCATAGGGTGGTACAAACTCTACACTGCCGACACCACGCGGCAAAAAAGTATTATCAAAATTTACCTACCTGTAGTTTCTGAAACATTAATAAGTAGGTCATTAGTAAATAACTCTTTGTTTCAACACCTCAATATAAATACTGTTTGAACAACTCTTTAAGTTCGGGAGTGTTGCCCGTATTTTTATTTGCTCTAGCCGCCAAGACAAATGCTACTGCAATAAGACAACGCTTAGAGAAAAGATGTACGCGACAGGCAAAGTTACGAGGCACAACTTGTATAGGTACCACTTTGGGGTAAAGCAATGGGTTTCTTTATAGTACTAGTTTGTTTTTGAAATAGCCTTGGTGATATTTTAAAGGATGTGAGCATCTTTTGTCCAGTACGACAAAAATGATGATATATTTAATGATTTTTTTAAAGTACTCTGTTATGTGAAATTTATATATACGAGTATAAGAACTTTGTAAATAAGTACCTAATACATATACGATTTTGTACCCGAAATAGTGTAGCCAGAATCGTTTACTAGCAGAGTTTACTAGAAGCAGCTACGTTTAGAATAACGAGGACAGGGAAGCAATTTTTTTACCTTTTTCTTTACCTACTTTAGGAATAACTAGTACTTAACTATGGCCTTACTAGCGGCCGCCATTTGTACGCATAGACAGGCGTAGACTATAGATTTCCTGTAATTTTCCATTTCGGGAATTTTTCCCAGAGGATTTCCCCAAGTCATAACCCATCTCCTTAAATTTCATTTTCATTAGTCTAGTCGTATACGAGATCGTAGTTTTCCAGTAGTTTTCACTTCAGTTTTAGTTTAGCCTTAGGTATTTTAAAAATGGCCGCGTGGTGTCAGTAGAATTCGTACCACCCCATGTCTGCCCGTGGGTGGGCAGCAGCGCCTCCCGTGTTGACAACATAGTCTAAAATACAAACTGCGATCACCAACCCGCCTGCCCGCGTGATGACTATGGGCAAATACCCCCCATGGCAGTCTTGTGGCGTGCCCTGGGGGAGGCCTACGTCCAGCAGTGGACTGCAATAGGCTGAAGATGATGATGATTTTAAAAATAAATCGATGATTTTATTTGGCTGTGTTTTTTTATAGAAAAAAATATGATTTACAATGAAGAATAAGAATAATATTTCTAGTTGAATTTTACATACTATTTGGAAAAGTAAACACGTGAGAGCCTCAAATTTTGTGGATAACTTATTTATAGTGGGCTTTTTTTTCAAGGTAGATACTAAGATTAACAGTCATACGGCGTCAGCGTCTACTTAATATTCGTATAAAGATAGTACAAAAAAAACAATGCAACTTTCACTAAGTAACTACCCTACCCCCACCCCTTCCACTAAGCACTCAATTATCATTAGTCGGATATATAGAGAAAACACTAATAAATCATTTTGGCACACAGTGAATAAACAGAGGGGGGTGAAAAATAACAATAGTGTGAGATTTATTGTGTTTGTACACAACTGACGAATGGAGCCTGATCGAATAGGTAGCGAAAATAGGGGCTGGATTTCTAGCTTTATGTTGCTGAAAAAGTAACGTTATTGAATGGTTTAAATTTCTGTTTAATAGGAAGAGACATGATTCTTTCATTGCTCTCACAATGACTTCCGCCGCGTTCGGTTGGAAGTGGCCTGCATCCAGCAAACTCACACCATCCTGACTTTCCTATACTTCCAGTTCGTCTAGAACTCAGGGGTAGCGAACCAATGGTACGTGACACGATATTAAGCATGTACGTAACATTTCGAGAAATTGCCACGTTGATGTTACAAAGGCTTGATCTACCTATAGAATTATATAAATTATTTTGCGACATTTCGTAAATATTTTTGTAGACATACTAAAACTCCAAGAAAAGACAATAATATGGATTTATTGAACTGTGTGTGAAGATAAGTGATCAATTAAACACGAGCAAGTAGATATATTCTGGTACCTAGTTAAGTAGATTCCACTTCGAGGACAACCTAGTTATTATACCAACACCTAAAACTAGATGGAACAAACACTCTGCAAGTAAGTATAGAAAATCATTTGTCTCGGGATGTCAAATCATAACTTCAAAGTGTTGTCACTCAAGTATTTATGGTGGGCCATGTGGCGTTTCCCACAATTTTTCTTTTTCTTTCGGTTTCAAGACACAGCCCTAAAAGATTAGTATGTGACAGGTACAGATCCGCACGAAACGCATTTGGCACATTTGTGTTACTCAGTTTTCTTAGGCTATTTAGCCGCGTGGTACCAGCAGAGTAGAGTTTGTACCACCCCTGTCTGCCCGTGGGTATCGTACGAGGCGATTAAGGGTTACCGGGAGGTGCAAAACCCCCCTGTAGCAGTAGCCTTGTGGCGTGCCCTGGGGTAGGCCTACGTCCAGCAGTGGACTGCAATAGCCTGAAGAAGAAGAAGTTAGGCTATTTAGTAGTGGAACTCGTATATCACATCCGCCGTTGACTCTCATATGTGACAGCTTATGGTCACTCAAAATTTAAGATTTCGTTTGTAATCACCACTATAGTGACTGTCTGCGATTGTGATCATTAGATTATATAGTTAGAGGTCAATAATTTACTACACATATGTATAGCTATTTATCCAAAGGCAAATTATTATTATTATCTATTAAGTAGAGAAATATTAGTAACTGAAGGATTATGTACCCGACATTACGGCTAAATTTCGTTATAAAAATCCGCCTTTTCATTATAAGGTCCTCTACCTATATACGTTAGTCAGACTCCACCACTGTAGAAAATCAGCTTCTCTAAAATGGACAGGACTTTTTCCATATTCAACCGAGTATTATCTTTCGCCGGAATAACCATATACAAAAAAGAGAATTGGAATTCAAAACTGTGGTTATCTTTCCAAATATTTAACGTCATCATTGGATTTTTTACCTTCATCTTCACTTCGGGTTTTGTACTAACTAATCTATCAAACCTAGTTATATGCATAGAAGCAGCATCCATATGGACTACGGGCGTCATAATGTTCATATCGTTATGCGTATGCTTGATTTTCAAAAACGATTTCCAAGATTTTCTTACGGAAATGGGGTTTGCAGATGGGGTACTAGAAATGCCGTTGATAAACTACGTGATTTCACGTCAAACTCTTCTTGGGAAACCAGACCAAATATGGGATAAACGTCTACCAAGACTGAAAGAGCTGCATAGTTTGGTGATTGACTCCCAAGAGGCTCTGCTGAGATATAGCAGGAAACTCTTCATTGCGTACGTTTTGAGTGTATGGTTGGTGGCAACTCTGTATCTCTGTGATCCGATTTACCGTATGGCGATAAGTGAAGACAAAGACTTAAGGCTGTTAGGTAAGATTTCAATTATAATATCTATAACTTTGTTGAGGTCGCAAAATAGATATATAAAAATCGTGACATATGAACCAATATTGTAGAACATTTATAGTAGACGCCCATGATTTTGTCCGCCAGATCTCCTTCGTTTTCCTATACTCGTAAAAATTTTGAGAAACAATTTTTTTTATCATATTCCCTGTATACATATGCATATACACTCCAAGTTTTAGCGCTCTAAGATCAGTGATTTAGGCTGTGCTTTGTTCTGTCAGTCAGTCATTAAGGAAAAAGCGATTTCATGGGTATTGAATAGGTAACTACTATATTAAGACATAGTACTATAGGTATAATAATTAAAACAAACTGGTTTTATACAGGATTGAAGATAAAATTGTAACTTTTAATCCTCTTTTTGATTAACACAGCTCCCGCCCCTCTCACTTGTGTAAACTTACACAACCTCTTTTTTCCTTTTTCAGCTTTTGATATGTGGTTACCGTGGAGTTTGCAAAATTTCAAAGTTTACGTTGCCTCATTTATATTTCACGCCTACGCGGGATACCTTTGTTGTTATGGTAAGGTATATTTAGATAAACGGTGTTTCGGGTTTAACTCAAAAACTCAATGTTGAAATTATAATATTACATACATACATATAATTACGCCGCCATCCCTTACGGGGTAAGCAGAGCACCAAGGCCCGATAGAACCACATGGTACCTCCGACTAATTCCGATGGTATAGGTAGTTGAGATGTACAAGTTCGGTTAGTAGTGACATGTGACAGCCTATCGCCTACAAAACACCAAGACCCTCTCCTCTACTGACTTGTACAGTATGCCCGGGAAGAGAAGCAGCTGTAGTATTATACATTTTTTCTCACTCCTAGAGCTGTTATAATATTAATGTGAATAAAAAATAAAATAAGTAAGTACATGGATATACAAATGGCTGTATTTCTAAAATGGCGTAGCTAAAACTGCAGGACCATGAACGCGTAGCATAGAATGAATGAAAAATAGTTATAATAAAATAATAAATAGGGGCCTTGCCTAGGCGATTAGTGATGTATTTCGCTGGTAATTTTAAGTTTATTTTAGAGCAGACTAATGGCATAAGTATGCTGTTGGGAAAAGCAGCTCTCTTCGTTTCCATATCGCATTGTCAACTAAGGCTGGTTGGTTGATTGCATCTCATTATCACTTTTACTATCATTTTTTAGATAAAAAGATGTAGTAACCCGACGCTTCTTAGTTATGAAAATTTGCCTTGAAGCCATCAAGTCCTAAAAGTTTCTAATCTTGTTATATAGGATGTTGCTCCTCGATGGTTGACAAAAATTTGACTGTGTAGGGGATTAGTATAGTGTCAAATCGACAAAATGCCACGGGCGCCCAGCCGGAAGAAACTCCCGGGCAAAGGAGAATCCCACCTTCCAAACATTATTTACGGGGGCATCCGATGAATTTGCCACGGCTATGCGTGGAGTGTGGGTAAGTGACTAATAATATTGGTATTAAAATTCTAGTCAACTGTTTTAGCATACCCAGGACTTCAGCTAACTATAATATTCCTGGTAGGACAAACGATTAGACAGCTGAAGATCATCTCTTTCATAATCCTTCATTTGAACGAGATAGCAATAGAACTGTTGGAGAAAAGGGATGAAAGGTGGCAGGAGTGCTGCTCGGATTTGCTGAAGCAGTGCATCGTTCATTTTGTCAAGATTAAGAAGTAAGTATTTTGTCGTTGAGATCCCACTCGCTCAAGGCTTCACGATATTAGCCTACTTGTATTAGATATTATTACTTATTACATATATAAAGGCTATGACCGTATTTCGGTCACGGTGGCAAATTTCAACGAAGCGTCTCAGCAAACACAGCTGCACTTCCTATTCCCTCACTCTCATAGCCCAGTGGCCAACCAACAGCTTTACGTGCTTTCTAGGGCAAGAGCTAGTGACAATTTTTTTACACATTAAAGTCTGTATATGATATAAGTTCTGTGGTACTGGCCCATAACTGGCAACTAACATTTATTTTATTTATTTGTTATAAGTTTTTACAATACAGCAGTTACAAACAATTTACAATAAATTTAATGTAATGTGTGAAGTGCCAATAACGGTGCCAATAACATGCCCCAAACTAGAACTGTCACTTATGTACGTAGGTACTCTATGAATAGTGAAATGAAATGTAGAGGTATTATTTCGTTACTCTTTCAGTGTTAAAAAGAAACCCTTGTTCTCTCGTTACAGTCGCCTAGTAATAATGTAACCTAGGCACCAAAATTCGTCATTAAAATTAACAATAATATTTCGCACTTTTGCAGATTCAGCAATCAACTAAATGTAATTTGTCGGCCATTTTACTTAGCTCTAATATTGGTTGCGATTATGTTGGTCTGCGTTTGTTCCGTGAGGATTGCTATTTCGGCTGTAAGTAATTTATTTACAATATAAAAAAAAAACTTATGCTAATGCCGTTCTTCACTTCTTCACTTCTTCAGCCTATTGCAGTCCACTGCTGAACATAGGCCTCCCCCAGGGCACGCTACAAGGCTACTGCTACAGGGGGGTTTTCCCTTTAGTCACCAAGCTGGGCAGGCGGGTTGGTGACCGCAGTGTGATTTTCGGACTATGTTGTTAGTACGGGAGGCGCTGCTGCCCACCTCCTGGAAACCCGCAATCGCCTCGTACGATACCCACGGGCAGACAGGGGTGGTACTCTAGCTAGAAATGTGTTTGATACATCTGACTACGCTATGCTAGTGTCATGCATCCCTGCATTTTCAGTCTTATGACAATCAAATCCCAAGTTCCATCGTCCCTCTTAAGTAAGATTTTTTCTATACCTAAATAGATTAATTCTCTAAGGGATTACTTAAGAGATCTCTTGTAGAGATAAGCTTGCCACTGTACATGCATCTCTTTTTTGACGTGAAACGTCTTTAAAATCGCGCCGACACATACGGGTACCAGGTTTAAAAACTGGACCGTAACGAAAAGGTCTATATCATCGTACCTTAATAATTAAAAAACTATTGGTCTTAGAAACAAAAATGTGGTGTAAATATTTCACTTATATAGTCAGCTCGCTGTTATGACATTGAGTTCGTGTCGGGGTCAAGCGGGGGGGCGGGGGAGGGATACTGCGATAACTGTGCGAAACCGGCGCTCGCGCTTGTTTCTATTCAGTGTAACTCGTGACTCCGACTTTATAGCGTGGTGATTCTTTCGTGTGTTTGTCAAGTTTATTTGAACCGATTGATTTATACAAAAATAAGTGTAATTTGGACAGTATTTATATCTATACTAATATTATAAAGCTGAAGAGTTTGTTTGTTTGTTTGTTTGAACGCGCTAATCTCAGGAACTACTGGTCTGATTTGAAAAATTCTTTCAGTGTTAGATAGCCCATTTACCAAGGAAGGCTACAGTCTATACAACAACCTGCCCGGCTTCGCACGGGTACAACGCCCCCTCACGCGGACGAAGTCGTGGGCGGCTGCTATTTAAAATAACCAGAAAGTGACAATAAATATATAAACATTTGCTATGTATTTTATGTTTCTATTACGTACCTGTTCTTTTTTTATTAAAATACTTAAAACAGCGTCCATCTTGTTTTCATTTCAATCTTTTACTTTAAAAGCGATTCGCTAACATAGACGTTTCACGTTAAAACCAACGGCCGTGTGCCCCGACACAGCCCCACCCGCTTTTTTTATCTTGTAATTTATATTTATTGTGTGTGTGCAATAAAGAATAAGAATTAATTAAACTTATTATATTTAATAATAAAAAATGTATTACTGTTAGTTTTATTAATGTTATTACATGCACGAGTTTGTTTCAGAACAAACTATCGCTCGGTATCTTAAAGTACTACGTTCATGAGTTTTGTTTCATCATAGTGGTAATGACATTTTGTTTATTAGGACAGCAAGTGCAGAATGAAGTAAGTAAAATAGGTAATACATCTCTTCCCGGGCATACTGTACAAGCCAGTAGAGTGACAAGAGGGTCTTGGTGTTTTGTAGGCGATGGGTTGACCACCTGTCACTACTAATCGAACTTGTACATCTCAACTATACCATAAAAATTGGTCAGAAGTGGCACCATGTGGTTCTATCGGCCCTTAGTGCTCTGCCTACCCCGTAAGGGATAAAGGCGTGATTATATGTATGTATGTATGTAAAATAGGTGATTGTGAAATACCTATACAGGGTGATTTTTTTTGCCACCGTTTACGAAGGGTATTATATATGATGATGTACATCAAATAATGTAAGTTTACGCCAAAAAATTTACGACCAAAAAACGACCAGTAACGCGAAGTCTTTAATTACATTGATATTCTACTTGTGGTGATGCAGGATTTAACTGGAATACCAAATATTGCGTCCCTTGCTTGACATATCTGACATATTTGATATTTTCCTTATTGTATGGTAAATGCATTTAGGTACTTGATATTCATCTCTAATGGTCCCGCTGCCTTATTATCTAACTAGCAAAAGCAAAGCGATAGCGAAAATTGTACAAAAATCGCTGATTGCTTGTCAAATTCGTATTACGTAAAATGAATTTCAAATAATATTTATTTTTTATATTTTTTATAGGAACTTTGACATTTCAAGGCGAGTATTGTACAATTTTAGCTATCGCTTTGCTTCGGCTTTGCTATTACAGATTAGGTAATCAGGAAGCCGGGCAGTCGACATACTATCCAGTGCCGGCAGTTGATGCAAATTGAATTTTGTTTTCAATAAATTATATTGTAGTACTACATACATAGCAAAGTTTGTTTCTAAGTAATGTTAATTTTAAGCAGGTATAAGAGCTTTATCAGTGATAGGTCGCATATTGCCGTAGAACTTTTAAAATATTTTTTTTAATTCCTAAATTTAGTCTATGTGTTTGTCTATTACTTTATGTTTTTGTTAATTTTCTTGCATTTTTCAGTGTGAAAAATTGGAGTCGGCCGTAGTAGAGAAGTGGTATATGTTCGACAGACGCCATAAGATAATGGTGCGAATATTCAACATGGCACTCAGTCAGAGAATACCAATTTACATATTTGGTTCCATCACACTCTCCCTACCGACTTTTACATGGGTACGATTACATCATATACAGGGTGATTTTTGGTCGTCAACATTCCCGAAAACTACGGAATCTCCTCATCATCACGATCATTTTTTTCCATGGAAGCATACCTGGGAAGTGTCTGGTTTTCAAAATATTAGGATCCAAAGTTGAGTAAATACACTGCGTTTTTCTGCATAAATGCACATAGACGCGCGTAGCAAGATTTTTTCACGATAAATAATTAATATCTGTCTATAAAAAAAAACTTACAAACACTAGACACTATAAATTTCCCCCAATCAAGTAATTCAAAAAAAAAAAAAATCCCAGCATTTTTTTTGGTATAAACTTACTTTATTTGATGTATAGAGTACGTACCCTTCGTTAATGGTGGCCACAAAAAAACACCCTGTCTACACAGTAGAAAGCATTCTTTTAGCGCGTTCGTTAAGTGACGACGAAGTATAATCGTTACTGGTGGAAATTATTCGATAACTTTGAATATTCGCTGTCGCTCGTAAAATTGTTATTTTCTAAGCATTCCGATGATATTAACCTTTGTAATAAACTCGAGAATGCGAAAGATGTTGTCAAAAGTTTGAAACTATTTACGTATGTAGGTAGGTACTAAATATGTATTTTAGTAAGTAGGTTGGGCACATGCTGAAAATATCGTGGCTCGTTTCTAGAAAATTACATTTGCGTACCCACCGAGTTAACAATTGCGAACCTAAAATAATGTTTTTTCTTATTTATTTTCAGTTCATCAAAACAGGGATGTCATTCTTTACATTGGTGATGTCAGTGCTAGAAGATAATAACTACTAACCAAAGATTAAAGAATTAATTTAATGTTTATTTCATAATAGTGAGGTACATCTCTAGTCTATTATAAAATTAATACCTATGCTAACTATTTACATGTTGTTTCTGTAGAATTGCTATAGGTTTATTTAACTTAAATAAAAAATATATAAAATAAAAAAATATTATAAACAACCCAGCCGTATTATTAAATAACTAAGTATCAACCTTAGCCGCGTGGTGCCGGCAGAGTAGAATTCGTACCACCCCATGTCTGCCCGTGGGTATCGTACGAGGCTATTAAGGGTTTCCAGAAAGTGGGCAGCAGCGCCTCCCGTGTTTACAACATAGTCCAAAATACAAACTGCGGTCACCAACCCGCCTGCCCAGCGTGGTGACTATGGGCACATACCTCCCATGGCAGTCTAGTGGCGTGCCCTGGGGGAGGCCTACGTCCATCAGTGGACTGCAATAGGCTGATGATGAAGTACCTACCTATTGTAATTGCTAAGGAATCACAATTTTCAAGTATCATTATTATGTTATTATTAAAGATAGAGTTTATAGAAAATCATTTCATCCTAGAAGCCCTCGAAATATGTAATTCCATTTCACAATAGGCGACTGAAAGTATGTGTACACTGCTTTCCACTAAAATATTTCTTATTTTTTATTGCACATACACAAAAGAAATATGGTATACAACATAAAAGAAGAGATGCACGTACAATGGCAAGCTTATCTCTAACAGAGATCTCTTCTAGCAAGCCAAGCAAGTAAAGTGAAATTGTTAACAGGGTAAAAAGTGCAAAGTAGTCACATGAGTTATGTAGTTTACTAAAATAGCGGTGTCATACCAACTTTCGGTGCTGATAAGATCCTTCACGGCCGCTATATGACGGCATGGCTATCTTAGGAAATTAAAATAGAGAATGACGGTAGTCAGGTTTTTTCTATAAATAAATGAGATTCGCCTTATTCGTGAGAATGACACAGGGTAAAATATTTTGGGTGTTTTCTTTAAATAAATGAGGTTACATTATTTTAAACTATTAAGCAGTGTGCAGTAACAGCAAGCTGGTTAGCCGATCCGGACATCCGAATACCCGTTCGGATTCAATTCAAGAATGTAAATACTAAAGAATCCACTGGCAGGGCTCGTATGGGCACATGCGATAATCTAACCAGCAAGGGAAAAATAAAATGGAAATATTTTTACATTTGACACAAATTAAAATAGACATATAAAACAATATTTTAAAACTCTAGTAAGCAGTGTACTATAACAGCAAGCTGGTTAGCCGATCCGGACGTCCGAATACCCGTTCGGATCCAATTCGAGAATGTAAATAGAATCAACTGGCAGGCCTCGTCCGCCGGCACTGTGGCCGGACGATGTTATACCTATAGATTGGCTTAAGTATATTTTGTAGAGTGATAGTGATATATTAGGTATATACTAGTGGTCGCCCGCGACTTCCTTTCGCATGGACTGCAGAAAAACTTGTTCTAGTTGACCGAATTTAAATCATTCTTGAACCTTCTTGAACACACACAATTTTTTTTATCAAAATTGGTCCAGCCGTTTAGGAGGAGTTCAATTACAAACACACGAACAGAAGATTTATATAGAGAATGTTTTTCCATTGCTACCTTTAACTAAAGGTAAACTCTATATATCAAATAAACCAACTACATTGACACCGCGCTTAAAATCTTCCGCAAAATAATATTCAAAAGTGTAGTAAAAACTTACCGCCCTAGTGATATTTTCATATTGGCGTAAAGCCTATTAAGTGACAAATCCTACAGTGTAAGTTATAACTAAAAGTGACAATTGTGTATAAAGTTATTGACAAAAACAGTTTGAAAAGCATTTTAACGGCCTTTTAACATAAAATCAGTGCTCCCATCGTGCGCGCTTTCTGCGTGCGCCGGTCTGCTGCGTCCCGCGCACCGCCACCCGACCTCGCCTGTACTCTGCCTGCGCATGATTCATTCATCGATCGATACACCGGCCGCTCGCGATAACTACTTGAAGTACACGCAAATTCAACTGCGAGTTTATAATGCCGAAGACACCGCGCTCACCTACATCGGACAGCGAAGTACAGCTAGGTGGAAGGCAGGATATCCCATTGTCACGAAAAGAGCGTATGGATAAAAGGCGCCGCTTACCAGATGGATCCCATGACGAGCTGACAGCCTTCAAGCTTGAAATGAGGGAACTTTTTAACGCTTTTACAGAAGACCAAAACATAAAGTTTGCAACAATACAACGGCACATATCGGAACTTAAATTGCAATCTACTACAATACAAGATACAAATAAGGAGATTGAGAAATCAGTTGACTTTGTTTCTAACCAAATTACCGAAATTAATATAAAGATAGATCGCCTGGAGGACGAGCGAAAAGGTCTAATTTCTCAACTGGCAATACTGGACGACAGATGCGAAAACCTGGAACGTCTGTCCAAAAGAAACTGTATTGAGATTAGAAATGTTCCAAAGCGCAAGAGTGAGAAAATCGAGGATATGTACAGGATGATTGAAAACCTTTCAAAACCCCTGATTATTAACGTGCAAAACAACATAAGAGATGTCTACCGTTTACCCAGCAAACCAGGTACATTACACTCCACGGTGGTTGTTGAACTATCAAATACTCTCTTCAAAGCCAGCTTACTAGAAGCCGCAAAAAAGTACAATAGGAATAATCCACACAATCAACTACATGCAAACCACCTAGGGTTGGGCGACGCGTCTAAAATATACCTGTCCGAGCATCTGACAGCGAAGGCTCGTCGTCTACATTTCCTGGCAAGAGATATGACCAAAGAAGAAAAATATGATTTCTGCTGGACGGCCAGCGGAAAAGTTTACGTGAGAAGAAAAGAAGGCGAACCCGCAATTCATATTAAAAACGAAAATATTCTTCAGTCTTTGAAAGCTAAAAAATGACTAGTTTTGGTTAAGCAATTTCTTGCTAATCTATTCCTATTGTCTCAAATGTTTTCTATTGAGAATATCAAAACTAATTGCTATGTACATGGTTATTGCATACATTCATTTAAACTCACACACTTCACTTATACATTACACTTCATCTATTTAACACACACACATTCAAATAACTCACACACTACCTATGTATACACACATATGACTTTTATTCATAAAAGTATTTTGTATCGATTTATACCTATACATCATAGAACATTGTGCAATTATTCCAGGTTTGGTTATTCATTGGTAACTTGCAAAGATTTCTACCAACAGATCACTGTCTTCTGTCCCATTAAATATATAATAAACTATAACATTCACACCAAATAATATAATTACACTGGACGGGTCAGTGAATCCTATATGTACAAGGCTGAATTACGCTGATCAGTTTGTCGCAGTGCTTAAGGAATCTAAATATCGGCATCCTTTATCGATCATAACAGTTAATATTTGTAGTATATTCTGTAACTTAGACAAATTCCTGATCTTTGTCTCTAACCTTAATGTACCAATAGATGTCATCGTGCTTACTGAATGTTGGACAAGTGAATTTAAGACACCGCCTGACATAACCAACTATAGACATTATTATACTAATAGACACTTAAATAAAAATGACGGTGTAGTGGTCTACGTTCGCAATGAAATTAAATCATCTTGTCGAGAGGAATTAATCCAGGACGGGAACTGTTTGGCATTACAACTCAATGATGACACAACCATTTTATGTATCTATCGACCACCTTGTTTCTCTAGTCCTACAAAGTTTGTTGATTCCCTTGATGAGATACTTGTACGAACACTAACTAAAAATATAATTCTTACAGGGGACATTAATATTAACATTTTACCTGGACATATAGCTAACTGTGGTGCAAATTATCTCACGCAACTAGCCTACTATGGTCTTCAACCAGCTTTAGACAAACCCACGAGACAAGAAACATGTATTGACCACTTCATGATTAAAACTCGACAACGCTACCAGTCTTTTGTTTTTGATAAGCTCACGGATCATTCCCCTATATTGCTGTTGGTTGATAATACTAAAACTTTTAATATCCAGTGCAAACGTAGTACAAAGATAAAAATTGATTACACCGCAATTAGGGAGTCGCTTGCTCTAGTGAATTGGAATGAATACCTATCTATTGAAGATGCTAACCTTGCTGCAGAAAATCTAATTGGCAATATCAAAAAGTCTATTGAACATCATTCAACTACAGTAAATACCTCTTGTCGTAAGAGACCCCTAAAGCCTTGGATCACCGTAGGTGTTCTTCGTTCTATTCAAACCAGAGATAAAATGCATAAACATCTAAAACTTAACTCAGGCGACAACTTGCTTAAATCAAATTATACTTCATTTAGAAACTTATGTAATTCCTTAATAAAAAAACTAAAAAAGCAATACTATGAGAAGAAATTTGAATTACATTCCAATGATAGCAAAATGACGTGGAAGTTGATTAAGGAAGTGGGTAATATGGCTGAGAATAGAGAGCCTGCCAATGAACTGCTACTTTCTGATAGATCAGAAGTAGAATCGCTGGATCGTGTTAACAGGTATTTTACTGACATCGGATGTGTTCTTGCTAATAATACACTAAATTTGCTGGGAACTACTCCTGCGGATCTTGTAGCTAAAACTGACATGATTAACAAAGCATCGGCCCCTCTAAACTCTTTTGTATTTCTACCTGTTCTAAGTAGGGATATTGCTGATATAATAGGTGAACTGAAACAGGTTAGTTCCGCTGGATGTGATGGTATACCTACTAGAGTTCTTAAGGATTGTAAACATATACTCGCAGAACCAATTGCACATTTATGCAACTTGAGCTTGTCTTCAGGTACTTTTCCTACACTCTTTAAGACTGCCGTCGTTACACCTATTTATAAATCTGGAGATCGTACATCACCCTCTAACTCAGTGGCGGATTTACAAATTTTCAAGGTATAGGCTGAATAGTTTTTGCCGCCCTTGCCTCAACAATTGTCATATCATACATTATTTTTACAATGCAACAATTTCGTTGAAATTGCACGTAAAATAATTTTTCGGTATATTTTTGAGCTAATCGAAGCTCAATCATGTAGGGGCGGGGTAATGTATGCTATATTACTGTTCAAGATTTTTTTTAAATTCCAATCGAATTTTCTGAAGCTACTAGTGCATGTGAAACACATAATAGTCGATACATAAGATTGAAATCGGTAAAATTATTCACTAAATTTATTCATTATATTCGAATAAAAATCGAAACATTATATACAAACCATCCAGTTCGTAGCCTCCAACCAGTAGTAAGACTGGCATGTATGGGTTGTTAGTGGGAAGAGGGGCATATTTTTTACAATTGCGCTCTTTTCACTCATAAGAAGTGTGGGCAAAGGGCGCAGAGGCGCGAGGCCGATCACTGCTTGAGGGGCGGCGAACTAGCTGTTTTACTCTAGAATATGGAAGTTTGCTACTCTCGGAATGTGCAATGACAAGTGAGAGAGAAAAGTCATCGACAAAATTTGTTGCAGACTTCTATCTGTAAGACATCAGAAAACCGTCATAGAAAAATATTCTATGAGGTAAAAAAAAAAAAAAAAAATATCGTTCCCCAAATTTGCCGCCCCCAAAATCTGCCGCCCTAGGCTCGAGCCTACTCAGCCTGCTGGTAAATCCGTCACTGCTCTAACTACAGACCTATTTCTATACTTACGACCTTATCCAAAATATTGGAAAAAATAGTGAATAAGAGTCTCGTGTCTTATCTGGAAGCAAACCACCTTTTGTCCGACTGCCAATATGGCTTTCGTAACGGTAGGTCTACTGACGATGCGGTACTCCATCTGACCTCGACCATTGCCAAATACGTTGATCAACAGCAAAAATGTGTGGGCATATTCCTGGATCTGCAGAAAGCTTTTGACACAGTATCGATTCCATTGTTGTTGGCCCGCCTAGAAGGCGTTGGTGTCAGAGGTATTCCGCTAAGTTGGTTCCGGGACTACCTACACAATCGGCGTCTGAGGTTTGCATTGGAAATCATGTTAGTGGCTTGGAAACGTGTAGTTATGGAGTTTCTCATGGTAGCACATTAGGACCTACACTTTTTCTTATATATATTAATAACTTGTGTGACATTCAATTAGAGAAAACAGATATAGTCATGTTCGCGGATGACACGGTGCTTCTGGTCCGTGAAAAAAGTTGGCCTAAAGTATTCAATCTTGCAGAAAAAGTCATAAAAGCTGTTACTTCCTGGTTAGAGAACAGCTTACTAACCTTGAATATTTCTAAAACGAAATTCCTATCATTTTATATTACTAATGCTACCAAACCCAGCAGTGATCTTAAGCTAAAAGTTCATACCTTTCCTTGCAATAAAAGCCTGAAGAACGTTACAGATTGTGCCTGTGGTACACTTGAATGTGTTGATAGGATTAAGTACTTGGGGGTCATTCTGGATAACAAACTTACTTGGGACATTCATATTTCAACTCTCTCAGGCAGAATACGGAAACTCATATACATATTCAGAAACCTTCGGGACAATGTACCAGACACTATTATTATGAAAATATACAAAGCGTTGGCCGAGAGTATCTTGGTTTACTGTATTGGATCTTGGGGTGGAGCTGCTAAGACTTTTATGATTAAAGTTGAAAGGGCACAAAGAGCTCTCCTAAAAGTAATTAAGCGCCTTCCATTTAGATATCCAACAACTGATTTGTATACTACATGTAATGTTCTCACTGTTAGAAAACTATATGTCTTGAGGAGTTTGGTACGTTTTCATTGTAAAACGGTTCATTTGCTTCCTATTTCTAATAAACGGTTTGATAGGATCAATATACCTGTATCCAACAGCTTGTATGCCAAAAGACAGTACTACATTAATGCTCCGCGTCTGTATAATTTAATTAAAACTCATTTTAAAACCTATCACAAATGGAGAACATTAACAAAGCATGATTTAATAAAGAAAATCTATGCTTGGCTCAGTGACATGGATTACAACGATACCGAAATGTTGTTTTTTACTCCTAAATAATAAGTTATTGACATTCCTTACAAACATATTTTAACACGCACATGCCATTACTTATACATAGTCACACACCCACATACACACTCACACACACACATACACACACACACACACACACACACACACACACACACACACACACGCACGCACACACACTTAAACGCACAATCAAAGAAATATTCACTCACATAACAAATAGGTACATTGATAGTTATATTCATCCTCATGCACAACAAATTCTTCACAGAAACATATAATATAATATAGTGTAATATGTTATAGTATAATATAATATGATATAATAGAATATAATATAATGATAATAGAATTTTCAAAAATTTCATAACAAGTCCTTAATGTTATCTACCTACTTTAAATTTTTGATCTCATAAAATTGTTAATTTATTTTTAGGCAAATAAGTTAATTTAATCTAATGTAATAATAATTTAAAAATTTAAAAAAGTTTATTTCATTTTCTAGTGCCTGTATACACATTGATATGTACATTAAGGGGATCACTGTGGCCTGTAACACAGTTATAACTAACTAGCATAGGCCACAGGGCCTCTATTTTTCTAGTGTCTGTAATTTGGTACCAATAAACTATTATTATTATTATTATTATTATTAACTTTATGCCAAAAAAATCTGGGAAACGATGTAAATAAAAAAAATATTACTTAGTCGGGCGAAATTTATGTGTCCAGTATTTATGGTAGTTTTTTCATAGAGATATATTAATTATTTCTCGTGAAAAAATTTTGAGGGTAGGTACCTATGTAGCCATGTGTCTTAATGTATCTTGATTATTTAAAAAAAAAAACAGAGAGAAGCAGAGCTCATTTTAAATTAAATAGGCTTACGCTTGACTACAACGCGCCTGATGGTAAGCACCGTTGCAGTCTAAGATGGAGCGCGCTTGCCTAAAAGAAACCGGTTCACTCTTGACTTGTAGACCGTAATATTATTCATTGGGAATAGGGATTCAGGCAGGGAGTTCCACAGCTTGGCCGTTCGTACTATGAATGTAAAAGCAAAACGCTTAGTAGGAGTTTTCGGCACTTCAACTGTGAACCGGTGTCGCCTTGATGTTTCCCTGGTCGTCCGGTGGGTGCTGGGAGAATTAGGTCGTGAAGTCCCAACGCTGTATTTAGTATTATTGTAGACAAATTGCGTGCATTAATCAAGCCATTAATATGATTAGCCAAAGTAAATAAAAGCTATTCACAATAAACAAGGATGATCCAATTTATTCATTGCTAAGGAAAATATCTAGGATGTTCCGTTAACAGAAATGGCTGAATTAACTGAGAAAATAATCCGAATAATAATCTGACGAAAAACATTGTTCTTCTGTTGAAGGAAATACGGAATATTTTTTCTTTGTTCTATCCCTATTATTAGGTAGGAAAGGAGTAGGGTAATTTAGGGTGTAATTTTTGTCTGATTTGTCACAAATTATGTTCTATTTTGTCACCCAAATGAGGTACTTATGTACTACACTTAGGTACTATGATGAAATATCTGTGATATACTATGTATATGCATTTCTTTATTATGTTTATTGTAGAAGCAAAGTTTTTTTTCATCAATTTTTTTGTTATTAAATTGTCTTTTTATTTTTAATTAAATTTGCGAACGTAAGTACCTAGTGGCTTTTATAAAAGAGGTTTGATGTTAGGGTGTTTGTTAGAAAAACCTCCGTATTGGTATGCGTCATTGATATAAGATTGTGCTACAAAAATGTTATTACGGCTCTTTTGCGATATGAAATCAAACTTTGTAATTCCTTACTTAAAACTCGTTTCTACCTAAAAAACCTCAGGTACACAATTCTGATTTACCTACACAGTATCCGAATATTATACTCTTTTGTCAACACCAAATTCGGGAAATATGAAACTTTTATGAAACAATGCTACCTGAAAAGACGCGTGATCCCTCAAACCGTCGACCTACAAAATGGGGAGACATTCTTTACTGTACGCTCACTGAATGTAAGTGTAAGAAAAATTTTCACTGCCTGATTGCGTTTTATTTTCGAAAAAATAGCATGAGTCCTTCATTCTTTTTCTTACAAGATTTATAACGAATGATAAACAATAGTAACTCGCAAAAAGAAAACATGATTTATCTTGAACTAAAGATTCACTAGAATGTGTGCAGCATCTCCTATAACAAAAATTTCTCACAAATTCTAACGTTAGCAATCATGGTACTGACGATCTATTATTTATATCTAGGTCCGCTGTTGTACCCCTTTTTGGGAAGTGCATTTGATAAAAATAAAATATTCTCAAACCTCGTCACACAATTGTATACAAATATATACATAAATATAGAAACACCCATAACTAAAATCCGGACATAGATATCGAATTAAAATAAACAATCCTATGACGCGGCAGCCGTGGTCGGTCACGCCCATCAGTTGTCTATTGTTACATTGTAGTGTTCACAGAATATTTGTTACCCCTATAGGTATACCATTATATATAGGTAACTAATAAAATATAATCTCTTTATAAGAGACATGCACATAAAAATCTATCAATTTACTAAATACAAAAGCACGACAGGCAACCAAAGAGGTGCCGACTCAAGGCAGTAAAACTTAAAACCTTTAAAAGATGCCCATAAATCTAGCGTATCGCCTTTAAAAGTGAGAAAGCTGAGGCAGCGAAAAGTCAAAAACAATGAGGTGATTTACTTCGCCTGCATTTAGAGTTGAGTAAAGTCAGAGACGAAATGCTCATTATGTACACAGTTTTGGGAAACATTTGTTATTTTGTTGTCGAAACTTTTACTATAGGTGTAAGTAGCCGAATGGAAGTGGTTAAAAAATAAAGACGTACGAGTAAGCTATAGTAGTTTGCCTGTGCTGACATAAGTTTGCTACAGTAGTTTGCCTGTGGTAGTGCGGGGCTTCACTAAAATACATCAGCTACATCTCTTTACATGCAGTCGACTAGAAAACTCAGGTGTATTCAGGCTATGACCAAGCTTATCTTGATCCTTTAGCTCCGCCATGCGAAACGTGACTGTGTTCTGTGTGTAGTCTGTCTTAGAGCTCTGGGGGGTCATTCCCGAAAAGTCTCGAGTTGGAACGAAGCCGAAACGGAACCGTTGTAGACGCTCAGAACAAAGCAATAATTACTTTACGGTGACGTAATTAGACACATTTCAGCACGAGACAGATATTTGTTTTTATTATGTCACTCGCGACCGATGCGTGCTTAATATATCTTATTACTCAAGCGGTAAGTACCTATATATTCCTTCGCACTGCGTTTCGTTAACGGTTCGTTAGTGGTTGCGTTTCGGCTCAAAAATTTTCAAGAATTGCCCCCCTGGTTACCATTTTGGGAACACCACCATGTCCCGTATGCATATAACTGTAAAAGTTTAGCCACAGGTGCAGTAGTCGAAACTGCAGGGCCGTAAAGGAGATCTCAAAGTCGTAAATAATCAGTGACAGTGCTTATCGCCTGAGAGAACATTTATGAGTAAGTATTTAGAATTACTGTTTTTACAATTATTATTGCCGAGATTTGGCTAAAAATAACGTTGCCAAGTTGTAATTTAGAAAAGAGATGGTAAAATTCGTCATCCGAGTAATAGACCCGGTAGTTCAGTGGTTAGAGCAACTAGCACGGTATGCAGTGGTCGTGGGTTCGATTTCCGCTCGGGTGAAGAATTTTTTCCATTTCTTTATTAATAATTTTATTACCTAAGCTCAACTTCTTAAGTACAATGTGTTACATACAAAGAATACAGTTTAATAAAGCCAGCAGGTCTTATATTAAGGTAGATATATCCTTTTATGTCTGCCATTAGTTATCTCCGCGACATTTCACAATTTAGAGACAGTAAAAATATCAACAACAAATCCTTGTTGAGTTATTACATGAGTATTTATTTGTATATTAATAATTTAAACTGTCGTAGTAGTAAGCCTCTACCTACGTGTAATATAATAACCTATATAGGTTATATTTCTATTGTATATACGATGCTTTGTGGTGGGCATGTAAATAAATGGTACATACCTACATACATACCTATAAACACGATTTTGTTTCCGGAATGGGGTAGAACTGCAGGATTGTAAATATTCGGGTTCTGGGTCTACAGCCTCTTTCAGCATAGCGGGGACGGTTGTAAACTATCAGCATAGAGGAATAAGATGTCATAGAGTGCTAATGTCATACTAAACAGTTTCGATGCACCATTAGACTTTTCGGTGCGTCACAATTCCAGTCCTTGACACTTAGATTCTATTAGTGTAATGTATAGAAATATACTACATTACTAATGTATTGTAACGTATTGTAATGCAATCTAAGTGTCTAGGACTGGAATTGTGAGGCACCGAAAAGTCTAATGGTGCATCGAAACTGTTACTCTATGTCTACATAGAGGAATAAGCCTCTATGCTATCAGTGATAGAAACTGCTAGGTCGGAGAAAGTTCCTAAGTCGACACTTACAGCATGTACGAAAAGAATGCAGCCCTGCTTCTGCACAGGAAGAAATGATGATGTTATTAATTATTACTAGTTATTAAAATAGCTAAATAGCTTACAAGCCTAACGCTTGTATTCTTAGTGCTAGCTTTACCCTTGATGGCACTCGGTTGAGAGTAGGTAGGTAGTACCTACTTCGTTTTCTGTGACTTATTTTTTTTTATTGCCCGACTAATGTGCGGGAAAACGAATGATTATAAAGGTTAGTAAGTACGAACTCTTAAGTAATAAGTTTAGTTTGGGAGAGTCATAAACTGTAGTACCTACCTATTCATCCCTACACTTCCGAGCAGAAAAATCATTTTGTATGCGTCAAAATAACAGTACAAAGTGACCGATTAACGTTCATGTACTACCAATATTTAGTACCTAATTGCTACTATTTAGTATCTTTATGGTCATATTTAGTACCTAAGTAATAATAAAGATATTTAATTAAATAAGTGGCCAGCCATACTGACGCGCACAAAATGATTTATTTAAATTTCTCAGAAAATATACCGTATTTTATTTGTTTAATACTTACAGGAACACAAAAGGTACCAAATTTACTTAACCAATATATATAACCTGGTACGCTGTTTAACAGTACACCCGCGGTTCTGACATCAGCATGGCGGGAACACCTAATATTGTAAATATCATACGGACGTAGGTACACAGATTTTCAGGAGAGGTACATAAAAGTACACAGAAGGTACCAAATAACTGCAATATATTTAGGCCAATCTGAGAAATACACCCGCGATCCTGATATTTGCCTATAAAAATGCATATAGCCGTCCACAAGTTCAGTGAATTTAATTTCAGGCTTCTCTATTTTCCGCGACGGTGAAAAAGAGCGCAATATGCCTCTGAAGTGTGCTCGAGTCCGCTTTTATATCTCGAGTCGCGAGCTCTAAACAACTGAATCCATGGACGAGGGGTAAAGAAGAACTGTATTACCACTAAGCAGAAAGATCGAACTAGAACTATGTATGCTCGAAGAAATCAGATTAAAACGGATTATCATCAGATTAGCAGATTGATCAGATTGCAGATTAGCACGCATTTGTATGAATTTCTTCTGTAAAATTCTCTGTATTTATTATAGTAGTATTTTGTGTACAATAAATAATAAGAACTAGGTACTTACAATCCGTAAAGCAACCGTCATGCATGTAAAATCTTGTTTTAGAGTACATAATAAGACCAAACGATGTTATTAAAATATTTGTGTTACTTCTAACCAAAAAATCTTCGGGCATAGAAAATAATGCCGTTGCGCGGGTAACGGTAGCAAAGGCAATGGCGAGGCAAATATTAGCTAGCGATCCGCCCCCTGATTAGGTACCTAATTTGCAATAGCAAAGCCGAAGTAGCGCTATAGTAAAAATTGTACAATATTCGCGTTGAAATGTCTAAATTCCATTGAAATTCACGTAATACGAATTTGACAAGCAATAAGCGAATTTTGTACAATTTTCGCTATCGCTTTGCTTTTGCTAGTTAGATAATAAGGGGGCTGTTCACATTGCACTACCTAGACTATATTACCGGTAGGAGATTTACTTTAAATCCCATCTCCACCTTGTCTCTCCTTGAGTGAGCCTCTCCAGCTTGTGAGCATGCTTCGAACGGTATTGTCTGAATTTGCGGCAAGTCTAGGTTTAACTTTAGGCTTTAGTTAGGCGACTGGTTGAGCGAAGTGACCATGTTTGATAGATACTGTGTTTGAATCCTGGGAGGAGCATTTGATATCCTAATATGTGTTATTATTATCTAGGTACGTACCCACTTAGTCTACATTAGGACCAGATGGTATGGCGTTGCAGGTGGGATCAATCCAGTAGGTAGATAAGTTAAAATACATGTCAAAAATAGATGACGTGAGCAAATCTCCTCCCACTTCATATTCCCCTATACGTGACCAATGACAAACCAGAATTTCAGGTAGGAGATTCGCTGACGCCATCTATACATGTGCTTTGTACAATTTTTTTACTTTTAATAGTTGCCAGAAAATCCGAGTATTATGCATACATGAACGGATAAGAACAACGGATGGAGTGTTATCACTGTACCTACATGCACTGCACTATATTGGTAGCGCGTTATGCATATGTGTTTGTGTGTACCTCCTCTGTCCATCAGCTTAATATGAATTAATTCTGATCACTATGGGTGCGCCCACCACTGGGCCCTACACCCTCCACTACACTACACCACTACAATCGCCATAGTGCACCCATAGTGAAAGTTTGAACTTCCGAATTGTTACGCCTAATACAATTTCATTTAATTAATTCTGTGTATGATATCAGTTTGTCCGTAGCTCCACTCAGCTCATAGGAAAAACCGACAAATATTTTCAAGAGCGGACGTCGACTAATGCCTTATTACGATTCATAGGCTATAAAAAAGTCATTCGCAATCAGAACACTTCGCGACTTCGGTGTGGATCAATCATTAAGAAAGGACAATAAGGAGGTGTCTTAACAATGTTATAGATAAGCAGCATATGTCAAGCCATGTATTCCTTATTAAAGCCGCATATCTACTAGAGGCGACCTCGGGTCGAGTGGCTGCCTCGCTACGAGACCGCGCAAGTGGAGACGCTGCCTCAACCTGAGGCACGCCACTACACCAGGCAAATTCGTTGTCGCGAGCCGAGCCATATTTTGTCGATTTTACTAGTCATCGAGCTGATCCGCAGCATATCCCTGAGGCTGTTTGCTTCAAGTTGAGGCTGCTCGACCCGAGGCTGCCTCTAATGGAGTGGCAGCTGGGGGCAGCCTGGGGTCAAGTGGCTGCCTCACCTCGAGGCCGCACATGTAGATAAACCGCCTCAGTCTTAAGCCCGACGCGATACGAGGCGAATTCGTCGCCGCGAGCCAATTATTTTGTAGTTTTTTCCATGCTCAAAGTGCATGACCGTCCACTTCGTGTATTTATTGGAGATGAATTGAAGGCGTACTACGCTGTGGCGAGAAGCTTTGAGCTAATTTGCAGCGTGCCTCACGCCTTTGCCTCAAAGCGAGCAGCCTCCAACTGATACTGTTTGCTTCAAGTCGAGCAAACAGTTTGATTTTAGTGGATACACGGCATTTTGTAAACTGTTTATGTGCATACAAGACTACAGTGTTTTAATATTATAATATTGTCACTTAGCTATACTTACCTAAAGAGGGTTGGCGTCAGGCAGGTAGCCGGACGTAAATACCTTATAAAATAATAATAAGAAAATAAAAAATTCTTCACCCGAGTGAGATGATTGAAGAAGTTTTTCATTTTCTTATTAATATTTTATAATATATAATATCTTAGTTAAGATAAATTTATAAGATACTTCTCCATAATATAATCCGTAAATACCGTGCCAAATCCTTTTCAATATAAATTTCGAAAGAAACCATACCGCGCCGGCTCCATAAATAATAAATAAGCTAAGGACAGGAAGATGATACAAGACAGACAGTAGCAGTGATTGGTTCATATTGCGCCATGTAGTCTACAAACCTCCAAAGGTCGCAGGTGAATACGCATCTCCTTTCCGTCCTTCCATAATGGCATTAACTAAACGCAATTAACGTAATTGGAAGGGACTTTATTTGTTTTTATATCTCTTCCGTCCTTTTGCGGGAATAAGGTCTGGGTTGTTTTACGTCGCAGTTTTAAGTGTGGCTGTTAGCACTTTTAGATTTAGGTTTTTTATTCAGCAAAGGGACCGCTTCTAGCAAGTTTAGCATACATAAACAAACACACGGCGGTATCCCGAAAACATGGACCAGCTAAGCAAAACATGTAGGATCTCCTTAGCGATCCAGCAGTTCTGACTAATATTTTATGTCCATAAATATATCACTTATTATATTTAAAACAATTTTGTGCTAAGTACTTAAATTACCTTCGCACATAAAGCAGAAAAACTTTTGTCTTTGTGTACCCAATATAAATCAATAAAAAAAAAAAAACTTTATTAAGTTTATAATAATATCAAACTAATAGTAAAGCTTCAGAGGAAAAATATTCTTTAAAGATACCACGTTAAAAAGTAGGTAATTTACATTTTTATAGGTTCCAACTAACCTAGATTTTTCTTTGAAAGTAAATTATTTTATTCACCGTTTCCAAGGCATATTAATAAGTTTAAAATTTTTATGTTGCTAAAGTAAGATTTAGTTTTAATCTTTAGATGCCAATTAAAGATTGGCATAGTAAAAATTTGGGCCAGCTAAAGTAATCTAATGCAACTTTCTACCGTTCCCCAGTTTCCTACATAAAGGATGATTTTTGGTCGTCAACGTTCCCGAAAACTACGGAATCTCGTCTTCATCACGATCAGTTTTCTCCATGGAAGTATACCTGGGAAGTGTCTGGTTCCCAAGATATTAGGGTCCAAAGTTGAGTATATAAACTGCGATTTTCTACATAAAGCCTCGAGCACACCGGATGCGTATGCGTGCACATAAGCGTAGACGTACATCTGAGTTTGATGTATGGAACTGTCATCGCTTGACGTCTATGCTTACGTCTACGTATACGCATCCGGTCTGCCTATACAGTTTCATACATTACAACTCAGAGGTACGTGTACGTCTACGCTTACGTGTACGCATACGCATCCGGTGTGCTCGAGGCTATGCACATTCACGCGCGTAGCATAATTTTTTCACGAGAAATAATTAATATCTGTCTATGAAAAAACTAGCATAAACACTAGACACTATAAATTTCACCCGATCAAGTTTTTATTTTATTTACATCGTTTCGCTGCATTTTTTTTTACATAAACTTTATTTGATGTATAGAGTACGTACCCTTTGTTAAGGGTGGCAACGAAAAAACATCCTGTATATATACGTAATATTGTTCGTCAATTTATCGTCGATTCCAGAAGTGCTAGAGATAATTAATTATTTGGAATAGACTAAAAAATAGAGAATTTTACAAACATTAAGAATTTTAAATAAAATCAAAAGTGACATAATACGACTGTACTTACGTTTTTACCTTTCTACTGTCGATATGTTTCGTTTACGTATTACCTAAAAAGCACAAGCATAAAAGGTGAATAACGTTCATACAGCCACGAATATAACAAAGCCTTCCCATGTTACATCTGTGGTGACAACGGCACCTTAATCATTCACCAGAATTATTATGTTAAGACGAAGCTGTACCAAGAAAACTCGCTGAAGCTTTGTGTTCTCGATTAAAATCTCGATCTGGAGATGAAATCAACCTCAAATTAATCAGGGTATTTACAATTTGGCAGAACTTACTCAGAAATGGTATTACAGCGATGATATTCTGGGTATTGCTATTGCTGAATCGACGACCGATTGGTGTAGTTGGTAGTGACCCTGCCTGCGACGCCATAGGTCCTGGGTTCGAATCGTGGTAAGTGCAAACATTGATATGATAAATATCGATGTTTGTTTCCGAGTCATGGATGTTTCTATACTTATCTATGTATTTATATACCGTTGCTTAGTACCCACGACACAAGACCTTAGGGATCTTAGTGTGGGACTAGGTCAATGTGTTGTGAAATGTATAAATATTTATTTATCTTATTCCTCTATGGCTGAACTGTACAATTGAAACTTGTTAGGATCCTGACATCACTTACACTATACCTACTTTACTTACCAAATAATAAATCTTCTTCCTTCCACGTTCCTATTCACCTGGGATCGGGACAATGACTAGTTTTCTTTCACTCATTCCTACTACACATTGCATACATCATTGAACTTCTTAGCGCCTCCCATTTTCCCCTGTAACACCTAACTATCATGACTAATGCTCTTTGTAAAATACCCTATGCTAATGCGGGGCATTACTAGAATACATCAGCTGCATCTCTTTCCGTGCATGTCGAAAGAGTCAGCAAAGTATTTAATTGTATCAGGCGTCACTATTCGGAAGTTCAAATCTCTATTGAGGGGTCGCCACCACCACCAGATCCGAGGGTCAGCGGAGGGTGTAGGGCCCGGTGGTGGGCGACCCATCAATAGAGTCAGTAAAGTAACTAGGGCATTATCTCAGGCGATACGCTAGCAACTCAACACAATATTAGTATGAATATAATAGACTCGGTAGACATTTCTATATATATATATATATTATGATAGGCTTAGTAATCTAGTACGTACGCCATATGCCTAATTATGAATAGAAATATGTACCTAATATACGAAGCATACCTTCCCCTTAATAACTAAATGCGAAATTTCCAACAAACTTTCAACATTTTACTCCACAAACTTGAAACTATTTTAATGTGGAACGCCGCCGTCAGAGGCCTATCTCATCAACTCATCTCACTCATTCTAACTAAGTATTACGTAAGCGGAAGGGAGATAGACGATTGAAAAGGCCCGAAAGAGCGGAAATTGAACGACCCTGCTCATGCTAAAGCTATCAGAATGAGTTTTGGAAAACAACAGAGATATACTATATGTTGGTTTAAATTAACTTTTTTATGAGATAAGATTGTTTTTTTTTGTTATAACTAACCAAATAGTTATAGAAGAACATAGGTCATAGACATAGTAACATAATTTCTTGATAGAATCGAAGACGTTCCATTCTCTCCAATAATAGGACGTTTTCATTTAGCGCGTTTGTTAAATTCACGGAGTAAAAAATTATGTGATCGATCACCGTTGTCGGTGAAAACATTGCAACAATTAACGTCAACGCAAAACCATGCTATGAGAACCCAGTAAATCTATGAAAACTGTACAATCATAATAATATGTAAATTTTATAAGTAATGAATTATGTTTGGATGCTAGAGATTTCACACAAAATCTACCGTACGAATTTTGACGGAACAAATATGTGGCTTATAGGTACATCAGACAGAATGCGATAGTCTCAAAGGATGATGCGATTTATAGGCCTAGCTGTTAACAAGTTCAAAAAGGGTTATGTACCTATAAGAAAATGGTCATATATTTATTAGGTAGATTCGGCATTGCAGAAAGCGAGAAAAGTTGATATACTTGATCTTAATAGACTTTACAACATAACACGAGCTAGGCATCGCGCCCAGGTACTTATTATTCTAAACAAAACCATCATTTCTGCGGTCGTAATAACAGTTCCGCGACCGTCACGGGACACAAATTGTTTTTGTGTACGCGTAATTATTTACACTTGATGACTTCTTACAGGGATTGTGGGAGACTGGAAGCACCTACCATTTTGTAGGAACAATTTCGTTCTACATGATCGACCACTTTGTGTATTGATGTGACAATAGTTCTGTTATAGTATGATACAAGATAAGGGTTTCCGGGAGGTGGGCAGCATGGCCTCCCGTACTGACAACATTCTTCACACTGTGGTCACCAACCTGCCTGCCCAGCGTGGTGACTATTATGGGCAAAACTCCCCTGTGGCAGTAGCCTTGTGGCGTGCCCTGGGGGAGGCCTACGTCCAGCAGTGAACTGCAATAGGCTGAAGAAGAAGAAGTATGATAGAAACCATATAGATAGAGGAAGGCTATGGGTTTCTGTTTAATTAATAGTAGACTGACGTAACTTAAATTAAAATTACATTCTACAAAGTACATTCATCATCATCATCTTTGTTTGGTGCACTGAAATATTATATCTGTAGATATTAATCAAAATTGGTAGAAAATTAAATATAATATACTCGTACTTACGAAACAATTTATTTATTTTTGCATGAAAGTGTAAAAAAATAAGTACTTACATACATCTTCACATTTTCACACTTTTGACAATAGTAGAACTTTTTATTTAAAACCTATCTATAGGATAAAGATGTAAATGAAGCTATGAATGAGCATATCAATGAAATAAATAAATATTATAATAATATTGTAAATATTTTACAGACAGCGGCTATAAAAAGTTCGTGTGCCAATGTACCGAGAGTCAGTAATAGGAAAGTGTGCGGGTGGAATCATCACGTTAGTGAAAGCCACAAGGTAGCCAGATTGCATTTTCAGTGCTGGGTTACTGCAGGTAGGCCGTCATCAGGTGACCTTTATGATAAGATGAGGCACACTAGGAGTTTATTTAAGAATAAGTTAAAATGGTGCCAGAACAACGAGGAAAGTATTAAAATGAATATATTAGCTGTACATAGACATGAAAAGAATTTTGTTAAATTTTGGAATGCCACAAAAAAGCTTAACTATAAGCAGAGTCTGCCAGACTGCGTGGAGGGACTACAGAACCCTCAGGACATAGCGAGTATGTTTTCTCGTAGATTCAAGGTCGACCCGCTGCCTGCTGAGAGTATGTGTTCCCGGAGCGCTCCTAAAGTGCTTGATTGCTACAATGATGAGATTAAGATATCGTTCACACCTAGGGATGTTGCCAAAACTGTCTGGCAAATGAAAAGAGGTAAGTCGCCAGGGCATGATGGGCTCAGTCTGGAACACATACTTTGTGCAGGAGATAACGTTTTCGCTAATCTATGTAACTTGTTTAATGTTTGTTTAAAATACAGTTACATGCCTGAAGCATTAATGAAAACCGTAGTCATTCCAGTTCCTAAAAACAAAACGGGCGACCTTGGGTCTGCGGGGAACTATCGTCCTATCTCCTTGGGTACGGTCATAGGTAAGATATTTGAACGGCTGCTTCAGCCGTGGCTTACAAGGAATTTGCAGATTGAGGATGCACAGTTCGGTTTCCGTGCCGGTGTCTCTACTGACTCCGCCATATTCAGCCTTAAGCAAACGATAAAATACTATACAGATCGTAATACATCTATATATGCATGTTTCCTAGACTTGAGCAAAGCTTTTGACCTAGTGAATTATGAAATTCTCTGGGGGAAGCTGCGCGGGTCGGGTGTATCCAAGGAAGTGGTGGATCTGTTGAGTTACTGGTACGCTAACCAAACGAACTGTGTTAAATGGGGCGACGCGACGTCTAGTGCGTATAGATTAGACTGCGGAGTTCGTCAGGGGGGGCTCACTTCTCCGGACCTTTTTAACCTGTATATTAACGACCTAATCGCGAGACTGAGGAGAACCAGCATCGGTTGTCATGTGGGGGGCGTATGCGTGAACAATATCAGCTACGCGGACGATATGGTTCTCCTCAGCCCTTCGATTAATGGGCTACGTAAACTTCTTTCGGTCTGTGAGCAATATGCGTTTGCTCACGGGCTGAAGTATAATGTGGCCAAGACTGAAATGATGGTATTCAGATCCGGGAAGGGTCCGGAGAGAGTGCCGAGAGTCACTTTAAATGGATTGGAGGTACGGCTGGTGCAGCGGTTCAGATATTTAGGCCATATTATGACGGAAAATTGTAAGGACGATGGCGATATTGAGCGTGAAAGAAGGGCTCTATCGGTTCGGTGCAACATGCTCGCACGTAGATTCTACAGATGCAATAGGGAGGTCAAAACAACCTTGTTTAAGGCTTACTGCCAAAACCTGTACACCTGTCATCTGTGGATCGACTACTCTCGCAAATCATATAGTAGCATGAGGATACAATACAATAATGCTTTTCGTATCCTCATGAAGAAACCTAGATACTGTAGTGCGTCTAGCATGTTCGCCGAGGCGATGGTTCCCGATTTCTTTGCAGTAATCAGATCGCGTATTGCATCCTTCTGGAACAGGCTGCGCAGCTCTAATAACGCAATCCTCAAAGTCCTTCACGAGGATATTATGAGTCCTACATTTTCTTACTGGCTCTCTGTACATCGGAGCGCGAACCGTAAATAATGACATTTTATTTTATTTTATTTGGTGTCTATATTGTGCGTGTGTGTGTGTATGTGTGTGTTTGTGCAATATACATTTGCTGACCGATACTTATGTTGTATCGTCTTATATGGGTCTTTTGTAATTTATTTTATTTTACAATGTGCCTGCAATAAATGATTATTATTATTATTATTATTATTATTGTACATTTGAATTACTCGCTTAGACGTTTTACATCAAAATATTATATCATCTAATTTGGCAGTTTGCATGACCTATGTCTTTGCCAGAAATGCAAAATGGTGACTGGGTTTTTTTTTAGGTTAAACATTAACGTGGATTTTAAAGGAAACAATTTCATAATTTTTGAAGCAATAGCTTTTAACGTTGTTTCTCTTTACAGGTTAGTGATTAATAAATTACTTAGTACATAAGTGTATAAATCTTTGATAAAAATAACTTGTGTAAAATGGTTGTAAAATTCATAAAAAAAATTTCTCTTTACAGACATTTTACAGAGCAACAACTAAACTTTTTGATTCAATAAATTACATTATTACAATGATTTACCGTGTTATTACAAAAGAATTTAAACATAACCTAAATTTGGCAGATATGCCATACATTTCGCTGTCAAATGTCATATTTAAATCGTGTCTAACTTTAGGCGCTCTTTTGTAATAACACCGATTGCCTTTTCTCTAAAACTTTATCAAAATATGGTAATATAAACTTTATCCTTCAGATAGGATCTGACCTTTTTTAAAATTAGCCATTAAAGACGTCAGAGTATTACCGGGTCGTCTTCGTTGTCAGCCTTACCATAGGCTGCTGGTTCACTGCTGGACGTAGGCCTCCCCCAGAGCACGCCATTAGGCTATTGCCATGGGAGGTTTTTGTCCATAGTCACTGGGCAGGCGGGTTGGTGACCACAGTCTGTTTTTGGACTATGTTGTCAGCACGGGAGGCGCTGCTGCCCGCCTCCCGAAAACCCTTAATCGCCTCGTACGACACCACCCAATTTTACTCTGCCGGCACCACGCGGCTTACTACCGGATATCACTCAGAAAAAACGTATAATTCTACCTTTGAGCTGTTCATATTTTTTACATCTGTAACGCATACAATGCGTCCCCTATATTCAGCGCGACATAAAAATGCAAACTCAACCACTTGTATTGTTCGTTTTGTGTGAAACATTACATATTTTGTTACTATTAAATACCTTTGTAACGTTATTTATGGATATCACAAAGGTTGAATGTTGATACTGCTTCTTATATTTGGTAATGTGTATCACCAGGTGCTTGCTAGTTATGGTCAAAATTAGTAATTGTATATGTTACGAAACTGCATTCATTTCTGCGTTGATTGGTCTATATATAACATCCATATCATGAATCACTCACATTCCGGTCGTATTCTGTTTAGATGCATAAACACAATCGATTAATTTAGAACCTAAATTATCGAATCGATTCAAGATTATTTAAGAGAGAGAGAGAGAGAGAGAAATGTCCCAGATTTTCGAGCTTTTGATTTTTTACCTTTCCACGGTAGACAGACATAGGGCATTATTACTCCTCTATAATGTATGTATCCGCAGTTGTCACTTTGTCTTAGTACTTTTATTTGTCTTTCTCTTAAATACGCATACATACCTACAAATATATAAATATATATACAGCCGAATTCCAGAAACGGGGTAGCAAGAACTGAACGATCATAAAGGAGAGTTGATGATTATCGCCTGAGAGAATACCCGAGTTCCTTTATCGACTCTTATGACATGCACAAAAGGAGATGCAGCTGATATTTATTTTAATGAAACCCCGCATCAGCATAGACGCTTTCAAAATCTTTTTTAAAATAACTTCAAGGCCATTACAGCAATAATCTGCAACCAAAGTTATTCACGTGGAAGGTATTTTCAATTTTACCCTCATTTGAATATTCGAGAGGCTCGAGCACTCAATTTACATAAGACTGTGGGAAAAAACTCATTAACGAACTCTATTCAGAGGTTTACAGCATTTAATTACTATTCAATGAGTTAAACTTGTTAATTCTGGAGTTATTCCGTGTTGTTTTAAAATAATTTAACCATTGTTTAAATTGTCAAATATTTCATACATTCTGAACTCAAATGTCTTTTTTGAGCATGTCTTTTGTGTTTAACTATGGACGAAGTTTTGTATGAGATTTGTTGAGATACCTAAATAAAATGTCATGTGTAAGAAAGTACAAGTTTTACAAACTACAATTGAAATTAATTCAGATAATGTTAAAATATATCAAGCGTTACTGTTCAAAGCGTCAAATTGAAACTGGTTTTAAGAAGCCTTAATTATTTTAGTTAGAGCGTTCGTCAAGTCACGAGATAAATTCCAAATGCTACAGGAGGGAGTGTTGCGATAACGTCGATGCCAAACGATATAACATTGTCTAAGTACCCAGATCAGATTTTGAGACTCATGGATAGAATTTTGCTAAAAAAACGGTTATCACAAAATATGACAGTCAAAAAGACGGCCAATAAGGCCTTTTCTGACAAGTTCAAATAACTGTAAAAAATAGATAGCGTGAGCGCATCACCCTCCCTAGCTGCTCCCCCCTTCACCAGCCCCTGTACGTGTCCAATGACAAAACAGAATTTCGGGATGGTGATGCGATCTGCGATGTACTATTTTTTTTACTTTGTTCTCAGAAAATCCCTCATTGCTGTAGTAGGTAGGGACCCTGCCTGCGGAGCCATAGGTCCTGGGTTCGAATACCGGTAGATGCAAACATTGATATGATGAAAATTGATGTTTCTTTTTGAGTCATGGATGTTTTTATACTTATCTATGTATTTATATAATATACTAGTGGACGCCCGCGACTCCGTCCGCGTGGACTACAGAAAAAACAAAATTTATTTCACCCCCAAACTGGTAAAAATTTCAAAATGCTAGAACAAACGATTTTTTGTTTCTTATGACGTGATATTTGACTAACTTGCATACTAACTTTCAACCCTTATTTCACCCCTTAGCTGGTCGAAATTTCAAAAATGCTAGAACAAATGTTTAATGATTTCTTATCAAGTGCTTAAATATAAAGTTTCATGGTTTTATCTTTTAAAATTAAGAAATCCCATACAAACTTTCAACCTCTATTTCAACCCCTTCATCCCTTTTTTTCGAAATAAAAAGTAGCCTATGTTCTGTCTCAGGGTCTAAAGATTGTCTGTACCAAATTTCATCAAAATCGGTTGCGAGGTTTAAGCGGGAAAGCGTAACAGACAGACAGACAGACAGAGTTACTTTCGCATTTATAATATTAGTTGGGATATAATAATCTTTATTTAACCTCAACTTTTACCACTATTACATAATTATTATATTTATGAAAATAGGTACATGTGGGTAGTTTTATAATAACATTCACTAACAACTAAACTAGGCTGAGCCTGTATCTTAGATGTTAGTTACTTCCATACATTTAAATTAAAAGAATGTTACCGCGCACGGTTTGACCACATAAATTGTGGAGTTAGGCAACTTTTTGTGGTAGTTAACCAACCTTATGTACTTATACAAATTAATTATTTATACCAATACAGGTTATACTTATATACTAATATAGATCAATAACATAAAGAAGGAAATAGTTTGTCTGTCCGTCCGTCTGTCACGCAGGGCTATTTAACTTTTTGTGATAATTCCATAGATATTTATACAAATTAATTACTTAACCCAACACTAGTTTTACATACTAATATAGACAAATAACATAAAGAAGGATATACTTTGTTTGTCCGTCCGTCTGTCAACGCGGGGCTATCTAACTTAAGAGAGTAATGCCACATAGGCACATATGTAGATACATTCATTTTATTTATCTATGTGAATTAAATGTTCAGTCTCGTCATAACTTAAAACCAATAACCACACCGTCAAAAGCTTTTTATATTTATTTACAGTTAATTTATACAACAATATATAATATACAGGGTGTTTTTTTGTGGCCACCTTTAACGAAGGGTACGTATTCTATACATGAAATAAAGTAAGTTTATGCCAAAAACAATGCTGGGAAAAAAAAAAAATTGATATTTTTTTTAAATTCCTTGATCGTGCGAAATTTATAGTGTCTAGTGTTTATGTTAGTTTTTTTATAGACAGATATTAATTATTTTTCGTGAAAAAATCCTGCTACGCGCGTCTATGTGCATTTATGCAGAAAAACGCAGTCTATTTACTCAACTTTGGACCCTAATATTTTGGAAACCAGACACTTCCCAGGTATGCTTCCATGGAGAAAAATGATCGTGATGATGAGGAGATTCCGTAGTTTTCGGGAACGTTGACGACCAAAAATCACCCTGTATATAACAATATATATGTATAACGTAAATTTTTTATTTGCCCTATTGTATAATAGTGGACACAAATAGTATTGGAACCTGTGCATGAAAATCTTCCGCGTCCCAACAATGGAGCATACTCTGTCTTTTCTTCTCACCGTGGTCTTATTTCCGTCGAATACCAGTCTGGAATGTTGCCGTATTATGGTTAATTTAACAAATAGCTGTCGTACTGAAAGCACGCCACATTGTGAGTATAGGTCATCCGTAGGAAACATAAATGGTTTAAATGTCATGACTTTTAGAAGTAATATACCGTTGCTTAGTACCCACGACACAAGAGCTATCTCATGCAATAAATTAAGGATAAAATAAGGACTAAGTTAATGTGTTGTGAACTGTGTGAATATTTATTTATTTTTGTTACAGCCTGTAGTAATACGACAGAAAATTTAAATATTCTAATTTCGCGAATAAGAAAATAGGGGGCCAATTCTTGAAGTCTCGAGTTGGAACGAAGCCGAAACGGAACCGTTGTAGACGCTCAGAATAAAGCAATAATTACTTTATGGTGACGTAATTAGACACATTTCAGCACGAGACAGATATTTGTTTTTATTTTGTCACTGTCGCAACCGATGCGTGCAAAAATATAAGCGGTACATAATATTATAAGCGGTACCTAAGTATATATTGATTCGCACCGCGATTCGTTAACGGTTCTTTAGTGGTTGCGTTTCGGCTCAGAAATTTTCAAGGATTGCCCCCTAGCTCAACAAATCGGTCTCTTTCGTAAAATTGGGAATAGCATTCGCGTCTTAAATATCAAGTCGGAATAATTTCCTTTCCGTTTAGGTAAACGCTTTCTGTCTTCCGTCTCCCTCGGAGCCGTAATTACAATGTGTTTGGGGAGTCTTCTGTCTCTTTCACCGTTGTAATTAGAATCGGCGACTTAGCACTATTTATTCGAGTCCAATTTAATTTCACCACTTCATTCCGGGGTGTAACTCTTGCGGGTTGTGCAGACGAGTGTCGCAAGTTTTGTATCTCATATTTTATATTGAGTACCATACTGACTAATATTACACTAACAGAGGGGGTATATTTTACGAAAGGCTATAAATATAGTCCACTATAATAAACTTATGTACCTACAAAATTTGAGACTCGAAATCACATGTTTATTTTTCCAGATAGTATGGAGAATTCCTAAATAGCTCACTTCCTAAATGTTCGTACAATTTCCAAATTGGGACACGAGTCCTAAATTTTGTGGATTGGTAATTTACAGTAGGCTTTTTTTTTATAGCTTTTCGCTTAATATACCCCTTCTGTTATATCCTATATAGCTCATACATCAGAATAACACATAGGCTGTACAGGGTGTTTTTTCGTTGCCACCCTTAACGAAGGGTACGAGTATGTACTCTCTACATCAAATAAAGTAAGTTTATGCCAAAAAATATGCTGGGATACGATATTAATTTTTTTTTTAATACTTGATACTTATAGTATCCAGTGTTTATGCTAGTTTTTTCATAGACAGATATTAATTATTTCTCCTGAAAAAATCTTGATACGCGCGTCTATGTGCATTTATAAAAAAACGCAGTCTATTTACTCAACTTTGGATCCTAATATCGTGGGAATCTAGACACTTCCCAGGTATGCTTCCATGGAGAAAAATGATCGTGATGATGATGAGATTTCGTAGTTTTCGGAAACGTTGACGACCAAAAAACACTCTGTATAGAGGCGAATGAAATTGCCGGCGGCGTTCGCTAGTTTATGACAATATTTGTTCATGAATGTACTCGTATTAATAGAATTGTCGTCGCAATGATGATGGGTAGTGGGTTCAGGGAAGGTTTAAATGCTTTAGACTCAGTAGGTGGTGCTGTAGGTTTCACTAAGTATTACCTAGGTACATCTATCAGTGTTATGGGTACCCATTACGTCTATGTAAATTTTTCATTATTTCATGATAGCACCAGCTCGTCTACCACACCCAAACATTTTCAGTTTTCAGGAAAATGTTATGAGAAAATCTAATTAAAATGTATTTTTAGGTCGTCTTTCAAAATTATGGAGCAGGAATTTAGGTGTCCGGAAAGTCCAGTGTTTACCTTGATAAAGTTGCAATGCTCGATGGAATATAAACTAAAAGATTAAATGTTTTGTACGGTCAGTAAATACGAGTATGTATAGTTTAGGTACTGAAATAAAATAAAGCTAACTGTTCATCCATTGACAGCGCTCAAATGGCATGATAAATAGCTGCTCAAATGTGTCTTATGGCAACTACATAAGATTAAAGTTAAAAAATCTGGTCTAATGCAGTTATTACGTTTATAATTCACTCGTGCCACTTTTTATTAAGATTTAATTATGAGACCCCCCTGTCTACATATAATCATGTCACTGTAGCTATATATTGTATATCCCATCGGACTATGAGAGTAACGGAATAGAGAGTGGATCTGTGTTTGCGCACACACTCCGTAGAGATTGGTCGCCTTGACCGAAATACGGTCAGAGATCATCATTTTGTATATCTTACTTACCAATTATACATCGCCAACTTGCACAAAACATTCTGAACTTTACTAAAATTGTTAAGTAATCAATCACATAGGTATCATAACATCGAGGGTCTCGCAACGATACTATGTTGCACCGCACTGATATGTTCTGAATTCTAAGTTTTGTATGTATTACAAAGTTGGTAGGGTTGTCACTAGTAGAATTGTTATTGTAGTCGGAACTAATAATCTAATGTATATAAAATTCTCGTGTCGCGGTGTTTGTTACCAAATTCCTCTGAATCGGCTTGACCGATTTTTATAAAATTTTATATGTTTATTCGGTAGGTCAGAGAATATAGGTTGTAAACTATTTTTAAACCCCTTCCACGCAATAAGCGACGTCCACGCGAGCGGAGCCGCGAGCAACAGCTAAAATTGTCATAAAACGGCATCTGGCCGAAAAACAAACGAATGCTTTTTGGCTATATGAGTTTCCAAACATCCATATTGCGCCGATTTAATAAATAATGCGATAAGGACAAAAAGATAATGATGACATTTTAATAACTGACAGACAGGCAATGCGAGTAAAAGGCGTAAGAAGCAGAGAATTTACATATAAAATAGTTGTTTTTTCCAGATAGTATGGACGTATTACGACGTCTTATTATTAGGTACCATACATTTGATTTGATTCTTATGTGGACAGGTTATCTACAACCGACTAAAAAATTGGATCATCGTGATCTTAATAAAGTATTTTAGTGTAATAATGAAATTAAATTACTGATAAGCTTAAAATGCCAAGCCACGTAATAATAATAATACGACGTTACCATAAAAATTCTAAATCAGGCAGCCCTAGCTTTATAGCATAGGAGTTTGGCGCAGATAGGAAGCATCGCTTAGCAAGTTGATCGGCACGCGATTTATTACTTAGCTCTGACTTTTACAACAGAGTATGATACATTTTGCTATAGTTTCTGCAATAGTTATGTGTTAGCTTTACCAAATTAGGTTAAAGATGGATGAATGTAAATGTATGTATGTAACTTCGTAAATTAGATACTCTTTTATGCATAATTACATTATATATCTGTATCATAACGTACTTAATTTTATGCGTTTCTTTTAGATTTCCCTCCATGTAATTACTTATTTGATAATTGACATGACCAGTGACAATTAAGTTGCTTGCTCATCAACTGACATTGAAATATTTAAGAGTCAAGTCAAGAGTGATAGTGTCTTCAAGTTCAGTTGCGAGTGTGCCTGTCTACACATGTCATCTTATTTTTATCATTTAAACGAAAGCATGCATGAAGATTAAGATTTTGACTTAGGTAGAGGTAAATCAAGAGGTTATGTCAGATAAGGTAGATAAAAAAAAATGTAAAGTTAGGTATCTCTGCTTACAAACTATTTAAAAAAATATTGAAGATTATCACGTAATTACCTAGACTCCCGGACTAGGACAAATCGCATGAAGTCTGCACAAAGTTTTAATTAGCCCGGAAGCTTGGCCGCACCTGAAGCCCTATTATTTTTACGAGATAAATCTTCACATTCATTTATCTTGATAATATCACTTAATTAACAGAGTGAGGCCACGATCGGCCCTTGGTGGTTTCGGGTAATTCTATTTCCCGCAGGTTTGGTACCTAATCTTGAGAAAAAAAATTAGAAAACGCTCATGATTATATTATGTTTAAATTATTAGGTGATATTATAAAGACGTGTTAAAGTTAGACATTGTTTAAAAAAGATAACATTTGTATTGAATATCTGTCAGATTTAGTCAATGTTTAGCGTGAATGTAAAAACGACACTTCATTTAACTTTTTTGGAAGTTACAAGTCTACTAAAGCAGGCAATTAATAATCAAGTTACCTACAAAAAGTTTTCTAACAACGACATAGCTGAAATCTAAATACTCAAGAACCTCATAAATTTTCAAGGGTCTATAACTCAAAATCGCATCTGCTCATGGCTAAGTACAATCGTCCACCGGCAAATTTGCATCGTTTTATAGAAAATACAATCGTTTTGCACTAGACGGGATACATATACGTGAAGCTGTCTGTACTGATCGTCGGTAATATAAATCTCGTGCTGACTTAACGCCCAGTTCATGCTTAGAGGTTATGTGACTTTGTAGAGTGACCATAAAATTACTTTCCTGTGGATTTGTACTTACCTTAATCGGATACTCATAGAGTAATATTTAGTTGCAAACAAAGGGAAGTCGTAAGCTTCTTTATCAAAAATATTTATATAAATGAGACACCAGTAACTTAACATTATTATTGTGTTAAGGCATTTGCATTTCTCTTTTCCAAAGAATACAAGAATATATACATAAGAATAATAATTTACACGGAAATCATTAATTTGAGTTTGAAAAAAATTACCTAATCTTAGTTTATGCAAGTAGCTAATTTACTTGTAATAATGTTCAAAAATTCAAATTCAAAAATTATGAAATTGTTTCCTTTAAAATCCACGTTACTGTAAAAAAGGCCAGTTGCCATTTTGCATTTCTAGCAAAGATATAAGGTCATGCAAACTGCCAACTTAGATGATAATAATATAATATTTTGATATAAAACGTCAACGCGAGTAATTCAAATTAAATGAAGAGTACAATAGCTTCATTTACATCTCCATCTAGGGTTCCCTAAAATCCTACCGGTGCTGGTATAAGTTTTATATATATATATATATATATATATATATATATATATATATATATATATATATATATATATATTGATAGCTATAGTTATTTTATATAATGGTTCCTGCCATCTAGTGAATATATTATGGTACTAATTTATATTAAATTGTAAGACGCCCCGCCATCTAGCGACTAACTCACGTATTTAGTACAAGTGCTGCCACCTAATGACAGTTCTAAACATTATTGCTAAAAGCGACACCTGGTGAGTGAGTTTTCTTAAAAATGGCGGGACGTTTCTCAAACATGGATTATGATTTGGTCGTAGTGGATTCATTACGTTGTGAGAAATCGTTGAGTAAACATCTCTTCAACTAGTCTACCTCTTTAATTTATTTTCCCGCCTAACATATCAGCGCGTGGGATAGAAAAGTAGTTTTTTTTTTCCGTTTGCCTACTTTTTGAAAAGTGATTCACGTGCCACCATGAGCCGCCGACGCCCAAGACACCCTGTCATCGAATCTTCTGAAGAAGAAGAGCCCCCTTCTGCTCCTAGTATAAGCAAGAAGCCAAGAAAAGCAAGATCATCACGAGCTAATAATAGTCAACGGTTAAATCGCCTCGAGAATTTGTTGGAAGAAATTCTCAAGCAAAAAAGTGCTACACCTTCACAACAAGAACAGGCACCAATATTACCTGCACCTACAAGAAACGACGCGGAACAACTCGTCGTTACGGAAGGTACGTTATCATCGCCAACCAATTGTGATTTATCTCGTGATATTGCTGTTTCCGATAATAAATAATGCAGTCCAACAAAATGTAAGAGAAACTATCCAAGTACCCCCTTTTTCTGGATCAAACAGATATACAACCTCCGAGATTGGTAGCAATTTAAGATTCTTAATTAAACCTGAAAACGTTCCTAAGTTTGATGGAAATACTAACACAATGTCTGTTCACGCATGGTTACACCGGTTGGAGTCGCTGGCGAAAATATACGGCTGGGATGAGAAGACGTTGATCTACCATATGACCGCAAGCCTGGAAGGAAACGCATTATTGTGGTTTGGACATCAACGGGAAATCGACGTCTCTTGGGCCGACTGGAAGCAGCGAGTAGCGGACTTCTTTCCAGCTGGAAGAGGACTAACCGCCAAACTTCACGAATTCGTCACCATCAACAAACGCCGAGATGAAAGGGTAATAGATTTCTATTATAAAAAGTTATCTCAGGGAAAATTGTGCGAACTTTCTGACCATATGATTTGTGATGTTATTATCTATACGCTAGGTGACTCATTGTTAAAAGCGGGAGCTCGTGGAGCGGGTTGTAGGGACACGCGATCTTTATTAAATTACCTTACCGATGCCGCGGTTGAGCCACATAACTTAAGTAACGATCCAGTGTCTCGAAATTTTGATCTTGCGAAAGATAAAGACTCCTACAATAGGCCTAAATGTTTTGTGTGTGCCAAAAGGGGACATACCGCTTCACAGTGTAGGGACGCTATTCGTTGTACTAAATGTAGCAAAATTGGGCATAAGGTAGAAGATTGCAGACTTAAAAAGTGTTCCTACTGTAGTAAACTAGGTCATCTGCGTGAAGAATGTTATAGTTTGAAAAATAAGTCGACTGACGTTGTACCAAGTTTGAAATCAAATGGTGAGGGTATGCAGGCTAAAAATTCAAAATTATATAATATTCGTCCCATAGATGAGGGTGATCGTAAATATCATAAAACTGTTATTGCTAACGGATTTGAACTAACTGGTTATATTGATTTAGGTAGTGCATGCAATACTATAACGTTACGAGCAGCAAACAAAATAGGTCTTACGTACAATAAGGAATGTCGTACAAACATTAGAGGTTATGGCGGACAGATTATCAGTCCTGACGGTGAAGGGAACCTTAAACTTAGCATTGATGGCGTGAGTGTAGACACCTCAGTTCTAGTAGTTCGTGATAGCCTTCAAGAAACTGACATGATTGTAGGGCGGGCATTTAGTGAAATGCCTGGAATTAGCCTAAGAAAATCGTCAGACACGCTAGAATTCTTTAAAGATACGGAAAATAATCTTCATTTAGAGTTACCTTTTCCTTCTGGTCATGAAATAAACGTATGCAAAATTGAAATAAGAGTTCCTCATGATACAATACTATTGCAGGGCTTAAATAAAATCATTGTGTATTCGGACGAGAATTTGGACACGAATACTATTCAGGTTTATCGTTCTGAACATTGGTCATTAGGTAAAGAAATAGATATTCCCGAACAGATCGCGCACTTGCATGACAGTTTAGGATGTATTGATGTTTATAACTTACAGTATGAACCATTAACCTTATATACTACTCGATGCATAGCGCGAGGTAAAATATACAATAGTAACGAATACGAATATAATACAGATTTACAACAAGATGATAAGGTACGTTTAGAAAATAGATTTAGTCATTGTTTCAACAACTTGTCGCGGGTAGGTGAGTGCAGTGTTTTTATGAAGATTGAACTGACATCGGAAATTCCTTTTTATTATCGCCCCTACCGTATGTCATTCAAGGAACAGGAAATAGTTCGTTCTATTGTCAATGAACTTATTGAAAAGGATATAATTGAACCAAGTAATTCGCCATATGCGAGCCCAGTGATTCTAGTACCGAAAAAGTCAGGTGAATACAGAATGTGTGTCGATTACCGTCAACTTAATAAATTAACTAAAAAGGATAGGTACCCCTTACCTCTCATTCAAGACCAGCTAGATAGATTAAGCACTGAGAAATGGTTTTCTAAGCTCGATTTCGCTGCGGGTTATCACCAAATTAAAATGCACCCCGATAGTCGTAAATTTACGGCCTTTGTGACACCTTTTGGTCAGTTTCAATATAAAAGAATGCCTTTTGGTCTGGCAAACGCCCCTGCCGTCTTCCAGAGAGCTATGAACTCGTTACTAGGGCAATATAGGTTCGAATTTTCAACCGCCTATATTGATGACATCCTTTTGTTTTCTAAGTCTATCCCAGAAGGTTTGAGTCACGTAGAAAAGGTATTGTCAATTATCAGCGAGGCGGGTATGGTTTTACGCCGAGATAAATGTTGTTTCCTTAAATCTAATATTGAATATCTCGGTCATGTAATCTCAGATGGAGAAATTAGGCCATCTTCAGATAAAGTTAAGGCGTTGAGCGAATTTGCAGCGCCACGAGACATACATGAACTTAGACGCTTTATAGGCTTAGCCAGTTATTTTAGAAAGTTTGTTTTCTCTTTTTCTGATAAAATTCGTCCCTTATCCTCCCTATTAAAAAAGGGTCAACTATGGTGCTGGGGCGACGAGCAGCAAAAATCCTTTAAAGATATTAAAATGGTTCTAACCTCTGAACCAGTCCTTGCTATATATAACCCTAATTTAGATATTCAGTTACACACTGATGCGTCCAGTTATGGGGTGGGTGGTATTTTGTTTCAAAAGCAGTTAGATGGATCACTAAAACCAGTAGCTTATTTTAGCAAGCAAACTACTGCTGCGGAACAAAAATACCACTCGTACGAACTGGAAGCTATGGCTGTGGTTTTAAGTATTAGGAAGTTTCGGGTGTATCTATTGGGTAGACCGTTCACTGTTTTTACTGACTGTCAGGCACTTAGTACCACATGGACTAAGAGAGATATGCTGCCAAGGATAGCACGTTGGTGGCTGGAATTGCAAAGTTTCGAGTTTACCGTACATTATAGGCCCGGTGCTCGCATGCAACATGTGGATGCCCTCAGCCGCAGTGCACTCCCTTTGCAGCATATTTCCGAAGCAAATTGGGTACAAGTTGTACAAAATGATGACGCTAAGTTACAAAATATCGTATTGAATATTAATAATGCGGAATACAAAAATATTTACACGATTAAAGATAATACTTTATACAGGAAAATAGGTGATGAAAATAGAATTGTTATTCCAAAGTCTGTTCGCTGGCGTATTACGAAAATGTATCACGATGATAACGGACATATGAATGAGAATAAGGTAATCGAACTTATCCGACGTGAATATTGGTTTGAAAAACTTACGCAATTTGTAACTAAATATGTGCGCAGTTGTATATCATGCCAGTTCGCGAAAAAGCCTACGGGTAAACGCCGTGGTTATTTAAATCCAATCCCAAAAGGGAACATACCCTGCCAAACTTGGCATATTGATCACTTAGGTCCTTTTTGTGTTTCTAACAACAACAATACCTACCTCCTAGTTATTGTTGATGCATTTAGCAAATTTAATTGGCTTCAACCTGTTCCTAATACCTGTACTTTACACGTCATTACAACACTGGATTTACTATCACGTATTTTTGGATTACCTACAAGAATTATAAGCGATAGAGGGAAGGCATTTACGAGCAAAGACTTTCAAAAATACTGTGTGTCAAAGCAAATCCGTCACGTTTTAAATGCTGTAGCCTGCCCCAGGGCAAACGGGCAGGTAGAACGTTTCAACCGCACTATTTTACAATCATTAATCGCATATACAGGGGAAAATGATAGTGAATGGGAAAATTTTGTGCCACAAGTCGAACGAGGCATAAATTCAACCATTAATAGTACCACACAAAAATGTCCTTACGAATTACTATACGGTTACAAACCTCGTTTTGAAATAGATCTGCCTGAGCAACCACAATGTGTCTCAGATTTACCGCAATTACGAGCTTTAGCTGAGAAAAATACTATCGAATCGGCTAGGAAAAATAAAGAGATATATGATAAGAATAAAATAGAAAGTGTTAAATATCAGGTGGGAGATTTAGTAAATGTACAAAGACGTATTGTAAAAAAAGGTCTTACTAGTGGTAAATTGGTCGACAAATATGCAGGGCCTTATAAAGTTGTTAAAGTTTTTAATAATGATCGATACAGAGTAACATCACTAAATACACGCGGCAGGAAATACAATAATGTAACAGTAGCAGATAGAATGAAAAAGTTTATAGTACAATCAATGAGTGGGGAAGAGGAATCGGACGATAATCTATGAGAGTTGTATTTCACGATGTAAACAGACCACTGCCTATATGATTTGTTATTGTAATTGTGATTCATTTATTATTATTATGATACTCATATTATACCTACTACTTTGTGTAATAAAGATTATAACAGATTATTCTTTATTATGTAAAATAATATTATTTGTATAAAGTTAAATCATATAAAGTGATATTAATCTTATAAGTTATTTATTACTATAATACTGGAATAATATTATAATTTAGACTAACTTAAATGAATTGTAAAACTGATTCAGGTACCTAATAAAGTGTATGCCATCAATGACGGCAATGCTGTCCATATAACTACTACTACATAGATGCGAGATAACATTGGCTTGACAATGGTAACAGTTTTATTTAAATTATTGATTTTGTGAATAAGATAACAGCTAAAATAAAATTTAAAAAGGGTGTGTCCCAAAATATAATTCTAACAGGGTGTGTCCCACAAGTACAAAAGGGTGTGTCCCAAAATATAATTCTAACAGGCTGTGTCCCACAAATACAAAAGGGTGTGTCCCAAAATATAATTCTAACAGGGTGTGTCCCACAAATACAAAAGGGTGTGTCCCACAAATACAAAAGGGTGTGTCCCACAAATACAAAAGGGTGTGTCCCACAAATACAAAAGGGTGTGTCCCAAAAACGAAACAGGGTGTGTCCCAAAAATGAAAGAGGGTGCGTCCCTAGTATGTATTTTATTTTTTCTGAAATTGTTACTTCTACTTAATTAATTAACTTATTAGAACCAATACTGTTTCTCTTATAATTAATTTTAATGTTAAGTTATGTTCTAAATTAATTTAAATTTTAATGCACTTATACTTAATGTTGATGTATTTATTTAAGAATAATAATTACGAGGTCGTAATATTAGTCAGGAAAGGCCGAGTGATAGCTATAGTTATTTTATATAATGGTTCCTGCCATCTAGTGAATATATTATGGTACTAATTTATATTAAATTGTAAGACGCCCCGCCATCTAGCGACTAACTCACGTATTTAGTACAAGTGCTGCCACCTAATGACAGTTCTAAACATTATTGCTAAAAGCGACACCTGGTGAGTGAGTTTTCTTAAAAATGGCGGGACGTTTCTCAAACATGGATTATGATTTGGTCGTAGTGGATTCATTACGTTGTGAGAAATCGTTGAGTAAACATCTCTTCAACTAGTCTACCTCTTTAATTTATTTTCCCGCCTAACAATATATATATATATATATATATATATATACATACTTACCTACTTTTTAACATACAATAATATGTTCATATTTTATGCTACACTTATCTATTTCAAGTCAAAATAACTATTACTGGTTTTCAAATTTCCCCACTCCACATGGTTCATTGGATTATATGGTCATCTTTTTAGGTTTGAGTCCTCTTCAAACACTATCTCAAATGGCCTGAAAAAATATATTGTTTTAAAACCATGGCCACCCTACATAGACTGAGGCGCGCTAATTCCAAGCAACAAGTTAAGGATTACCAACACGAAAGCCTTCAGGTGGCCTGTCTACCGCCTTCCGCCCCCTGACTTTGACTGATTTCATTGCAAATCTCTTTTAAAAGTACTGCTCGGCCTTATTTACCTAACGGAGTTACTTGCGAAGTTCGTAACTGAGGAAAAGTTCGCATTTGCGGGTTGGTGTATTTTCTTTTATGGATCGTAATTTTTGGGACGAACGCGATGAGGTATTGTGTTTTTAAGAGCTTATCTGACTAGGGCGACAATGGCTGCGCAACCAGAGGCAATATATTATAGCAATATTATAGTATTCTAGGGTGCTCCCATAAATTAATATCGTTTTGCATTGACGTTCATTATTATCACATTTCCACCAATAGCGAATAGACTTTATCACGTCATCTGGGGTCATCACGTCAATTCTTGAAAAGTCTCGAGTTGGAACGAAGTCGCAATGGAACCATTGTAGAGATTCAGAACAAAGCAATAATTATTTTACGGTTACATAATTAGACACATTTCAGCACGAGACAGATATTTGATTTTATTTTGTTATACTCGCGACCACTGCATCCTAAAATATACCTTAATACTCCGGGTGTAAGTATATATTGCTTCGCACCGCATTTCGTTAACGGTTCAATAGTGGTTGCGTTTATGCTCAAAAATTTTTGGGAACTGCTCCCCTGACAACGCGTAAAAAATAATGTCGAATTGGAGCAAAAGTTTCGATGGCGACCTACTGTAGAACATAAAATCATACAAATATCGAAAATTGATTTCTTAGTTGGTTAAGAGATGACAGTATTTAATTTTTTTTGACATTTTTCAATAGTTAAGTGCGATATTAGGTTAAGTTAGGGTTGCCATCTCAAAACTTTGAAAACCAGTATTTGAGGAAGAAATACCAGGAAGCCAGGACTATACATGTGCGAGCCCAGTGACAATACGATTGGAGGGAGTTAGTGGCGTCCGAATTTCAAAACATAGGTCTTCACATTCAGTGCCGGTGACTACGTATTTGCTTCTGTTAGGCTTTGTAGAGGTGCAGCTGACGTATATTTGCCCGACGTCGGCACCTTTAGAAAATCTGCCGACAGCGAATGTGTCAGGACTTTAAAACTCAGGACGATGCTTAAAAACTATCCGGGACAGCCCAGAACACCCCAAAAAACAAGAAATGTCCTGGGAAAACAGAACGGTTGGCAACCCAAGGTTAAGTAGATGATTAATGACATAAAGGTACGTTTTGCCATGTTCTTACGATGTCTTGCATTATACAAGGCAATTAGCCAGTTTTCTCAAGATTTAAATAGAAAATCCAATAAAGATGTGTCGTTAGTCGTACACTAGTAGAAGGATTCACACTGAGAGCTACGCTCAAGCGATTCTATTTCTATTACTATTTGAGAATACGTCTATAGCACAATCTATATGCAGAACATCAACTACTATACTAGGATATTACCATTAAAAAAATATCATCATTATCATTTTAGCCATTAAATCCACTGCTGAACTTTTGGTAGAACAATGTCACAATCGTCAAAAATAACAAAAAGGAATTCCCCCTTTTGTCCCGCCCATTTGTCTCCCCAAACAACCACTGCGGCCTGCATCCAGCAGATTACTTTCGCCTTCAAAATATGTATACAATTAATGGTCCGATTTTACTTTTTAAATACACCGGTAGAACATAGTATGCAAGGTTTACTACTCTATGTACTAATATAATTACACGACACATCTGTGCCAGCATTAGGTGAATACGTTTCCGTATCTCTGAAACCGTTAGTTTTCATTCATCGCACACAGATTGCATTTAAAATCTACGACAAGTTTATATTCTTTGGGATAAAGAAAAACTATTTCTAGTTTTACAAGCTTTTACTAGTTTGTCTGTAGGTACAGAAAACTTAGTTTTATTCATATATAATGTCTACCAAAACCAGAAATATTTTAGAAACATGACCGACACGGAACAAATCGGGGTACTCAATCTGAATAAAATTGTTCTACAAGTAAAGTATGTACCTAACATGTCTTACTATAGAATGGAATATTTTTCTTCGAGAGCAGAGTATAACACGCGCCCCTAAGATTTGACGTGTTATATAAGATCCGGGTTTATCGTAATAAATAAGAATGTAAAACAAACAACCTTGGTAACTATTTATAAAAAATAAACTTTCCTTACAAATTAAAAAGTCTATTTCAAAGTCGCACGGATTTACTAGGTACTAAATAAAATATCATTTAACAGTGTATGATGTATAAATATACTAGCGCCTGTGTCAAAAGACTTCATAACTGAATCGAAGTGAGTATAATTACTACGTATGACTCTACACGTGCAAATTCTATAGATACAATTGCACGTATTCCTATATACTTATCTACTATCAATCAAACCAATTTAGGTAATTTAATAAGAATTAAAGAGAGACATCTCGAGACATTTTATTTTGACGTGTAAATTAAGGCAATGCTAGAAGAGTAGTGGAATTCGGGCTGATTTCACCAAAACTGTCAGATAGCCTTTCTGAAGGATAAATTTGATGCTGTCTTTCTCTTAAACTTGATAGAGACAGCATCCACTTAATCATTCAGATAAAATATCTAACCATTGGAAAAATCTGCCTTTACTATTTTAAACTAGTAGTCAAATAACGTACCGACTTGCTATTAATAAATTTATCACTACTGCGTGGGCAGAATTAGTCAATAAAAACGAAATTAGTTAATTGTTAGTTCTCATCCTCCCAAAAACATTTCCATGTAAAATGTAGCCAAGACCACATGGCGCGCACTGTCAAAAAGTTCTAATATGTCATATAGAGCCAAGCTTATTATAATTCTATACGCTCCCAACTCTACAAGCATCTCACTTCACAATCACAAACTTAACATCTTTTCCAAAATATGTGGATAGCCGTTTCGCAGCCTTACATGGGCGTTAATTTTTTTTCTTACACAACAGTTCTTGCGGTAAGTCGATTTGAACCAATGGTTACCAAATTCCAAAAAACTTTGAAAGCGACCAAATTACATACAAATTATCTACCTTTACACTCCTAACGTAGATTAATAAAGACTAGTGGACGCCCGCCGCTCCGTCCGCGTGGACTGCAGAAAAAACAAAATGTCGAAATTATCCGGGTCAAAAACATTTTCCCTGCCACCTATTGCGTTGATAGAGGTCTCCTATAATATTTTTCCTCATATATCTTCCATTTACAGACAGCGATCCGTAACATTTTTATTATATGTATAGATGTGGAGATTCTTATTTTTTGCAGCCACGTTTGTTAATGTTGCCACCAAACGAGCGAGTTTATGCCGTCCTATCCAACTTAGTTTGGAATAGGATAAAGTATATTCAATCACTCTTATATACAAGTAAGTAGTAGATAAGTTTATTACCCATGTTTTGATAATAACATATTTGAATATAATTATCACTCAGTTATTATCTGATTGCTATACGGTCAGTAGGTTGGTACCTAAGTGACGATTTATATTTGTAAATATAATTTTGTTTGTTTTTTTGTGAAGTTGGAGTGTCTGAAACGGTAAAAGTTTACATACGTTGTTATTTACACAATGCTTTTCTATTATATTATTCATCCATATAGCATGAAATATGCCGCGTGGTGCCGGCAGAGTAGAGTTTGTACCGCCCCTGCCTACCCGTGGGTATCGTACGAGGCGAAGAGTTCCCAGGAGGTGGGCAGCAGCGCCTCCCGTGCTGACAATATAGTCCGAAAATCACACTGCGGTCACCAACCCGCCTGCCCAGCGTGGTGACTATGAGCAAAACCCCCCTGTGGCAGTAGCCTTGTGGTGTGCCCTGGGGGAGGCCTAAGTCCAGCAGTGGACTGCAATAGGCTGAAGAGAAAGCAAGAAATATATGAGACTAGTTACAATCTAGGATATAAAACTAGCTATAGCAATCTAATATAGTAAACTTGTAATAGCCAGCTAGGATAGCCAACTAGTGGGATTCAAAATAAGCGAGCAGGTAAAAAGTGGATGCAAATTGCTGCCCAACCTTTTTGAGGGCTATGGTCTTCTTTAATGTATGTATGTAGGTTTTTATTATCAGTTGTTCAATTTAATCTTACTTATATATAATTTATCTTTATCAGGACTTCCCATGTATCAAAAGTCGAGGAAATAATAAATTAACTAAAAACTTGACCTGGATTGTAATGAATTTTAAAGTGCTAGTAATTTGTTTAGTAATAAGCGCATGTTCTGGAAGAAAATTTACCAGATGTCAACTTGCCACAGCGTTATTGAAGACGAATGTTATCGAAAAAACTTTTCTTGGAAGCTGTAAGTAGACTTATGTTTTATATCTACTTCATATAGTTACATGTATTTCATATTCAGATATAAGTTAAAAAGCGGTGATGGCCCAGTGGTTAAGACGTGCACCTTCCAAGCGGGAGGCGTAAGTTCGATCCCAGTCACGGGCCTGTATCAATGAATTTATTTTGATTTTAATGTTGTAAAATTGTCACTTAGATCGTGCCTCCTGTTGGTCCTGCGCCTGATCTCTCTCCGGTCGTGTCGGATTTCCGTCCCATCGGACTGTGAGAGTAACGAAATAGAGAGTGCATCTGTGTTGCCGCACACTCTTGTGCACTATAATATCTCCCGTGCACCTGACGAATCTCCGTAGAGATTGGTCGCCTTGGTCGAAATTCGGTTGGAGATCATCATCATAAGTTAAAAATGCTATATTTCGATTTGCACTCTCTAGTTGCATATTACATATAAGCCAGAACCGCAGGATCATAAAGAACATCCCACAGTCACATTTAGCATAGCGAGGACAGATTTGAATGGTTCAGTTATAGTTGCTAGTTTTTTGCCTGAGAGATTATCCTGTAATCTAAATGATAATTTCCCATGGAAGCAGATTATAATTTAATTATTTTAGCATACCTAGCCCAAAATTAAAAAAATCTAAATATACAGGGTATTCGTGACAGCCAGGCAAATATTGATATGGTGACTTCAGATCATGATTCTGACTCAAAAACTAGAAAAAAAAATTCGCAGGAAAATTCCAAAAATTTCCGACATTTTTTTTTAGTTTTCCAGGAAAAAATAGTGTAGTTCGTTTTAGTAGGCCGATAGATAGACATGAGTTAAAAACTAATTTTAAACAATGGGTGATTTTCAAAAAAAAAGTTCAATTAACTGATCAACCCCAATGGAGAGTCACAAGTGATCTAAAAAACAATTAATCACACGATAACTTATGGGTTATTAAACTAGTCCATTTAACTAGTCACAGGACCGCCCTATACAATTTTCGTGGAAAGTAAACGTTATGGATAATACATACATAATAATCACGCTTCTTTCCCGGAGGGGTAGGCAGAGATCACGGATCTCCATTTGCTACGATCCTGACACACCTCTTTCGCTTCATCTATTTTCATGATATTCTTCATGCACGCTCGTCGGTTTAGGGTACGCTAGGTACTCTTCTTCAGAATTTCACCAATTTGATCGGTGAAAGTCCGGCGAGGTCTTCCGCTTCCAACCCTTCCATCCACTCTTCCGTTGTACACTTTATTTGTCAGTCTACTTTCACTCATCCTCTCCACATGCCCAAACCACCTCAACATACCCTTCTCAATCTTCGTCACCACGTCCTCACTTATACCGCACTTCTTTCTGATCACCTCATTTCTTATTCTATCTTTCAAAGTGACTCCACATATACTTCTCAATGCTCCCACTTTCACTGCATTCACTTGACTTTGGTGTTTTGGTTTCTGCCATACCCAACTTTCACTTTCATACATAAGAGTCGGCGCCAAAACACCTCCATGAACAGCCAGACGTGCCGCTTACGACACTTTCTGGCTACTAATAAAAGAATTAAGTGCCCCATTCACCCGATTTCCAGCATTCACTCTCCTTACAATATCTTTGTCATGCTTACCATCCCTTGGAAACAAAGTCCCCAGATACACGAACTCAGTCACTTGCTCCAATCTTTCTTCGCCAATAATTATTTTGCTAGTCGCCATTACCTCATCCTTTTCAAAAGCCATCACTTTCGTCTTACTTACATTCCTCATTCCTTTACTTTCAAATAATCCATGCATTTTTGTTACCATTTTCTGCCAGTAATAACACTGTCGTGTAACTCAAAACAATGGTACTTGTTCAGTATTTCAATCAGTATTTGCCTGGCTGTCACACACACCCTGTATAGGGCGGTAAAGAAATTTCGTATTAAAATACGTGTTTTGTCACTCCGATCTTATTGTTATTTCCCACAGGAATCATATTTCTTACGGATAATAAAGAAAATTGTACTAATACTGAGTGGTTTAATTTTGAGATAGAGCTTTTTAAATATTTTGTTTTTTTTCTATGAGTTAGATATTCATATAATTTTAATTAAAATGACTATAGGTAATACAACCTCATAGGTATAGGTACCTATCTACGTTCACTAACTACGCCTTTACATACTTACCCAGTTGTACTGTTTACTGAATTTGTACAAAAATACATTCATAATCAGGGGGGCAATTCTCGAAAAGTCTCGAAACGGAACCGTTGTAGACGCTCAGAATAAAGCAAAGATTACTTTATGGTAAATTAGACACATTTCAGCACGAGACAAATATTTGTTTTTATTCAGTCATACTCGCTACCGATGCGTGCTAAAATATACCTTAATACTCAAGCGGTAAGTATATATTGCTTCGCACCGCGTTTCGTTAACGGTTCGTTAGTGGTTGCGTTTCGGTTCAAAAAAATTCAAGAATAGCCCGCCCCCCTGGTCCGTAATGGTAGTTGTATTTATAAATGTATAAAAATAATGGAACTCGTCAAAAAACCTCTAAATAAAGGCCACATTGAGCAGGCGTTGACCGGTTTGTTTATTTATATTCATAATCAACATAGTCGATATGATTGTCGCACGCTTATTTTGTTTATGGTTAATGTTAAATCTGATTTTGGCGAAGAGATTTGACACTAGATGCAAGTTAGTGAGAGAGCTCATTAAGATTGGATTGCCTAGTGATTCCTTTTTAGGACAATGTGAGTTTTTTTTATTACCGAGGTTAGGTTATTAACTTATTAAAGAAGGAATTATTATAATGTTAAAAATATTTTATGTTTTATATAAAATCATAACAATCATAATATACCTTATATACTTATTACATACATATAATCACGCCTTTATTGTGTGTTTGCGCACACACTTGTGCACTATAATATCTCCTCCGTACCTGGCCAATCTCCGTGGAGATTGGTCGCCTTGACCGAAATACGGTCGGAGATCATCATCATGAAGTATTAAAACCGTTCATCTACGTAATAGTTCCATAACAAATTCTTTTAGTTTTAAAAAATATAAAATTATCTTCTACATATAAGATAACATTGGAAAAATCCATACCCGAGGTAAATATATTTAGGAAAAACATTTACGCTTTGGTTTTTATAGCAAACAAATTGAGCTACATAGAAATATGTGAGGATAAAACACGCAAAAAACCTTGCTATATCGCGCTTTTGTTTTCTTTTGAGATGTTTTATAACTTACGATTTACCTCAGTTATACTGTTTTTGCTGTATTTACTGCTTTGCTATGATGGATATATTAAGTTAATATTATCTAGATGTGTTTTCTAAAACGTTGTTTTACCGAAAAAGGTACATAAAAATAAGAATTACTTAGCGCACTAACCTAGTCTAGCCTAGTTAGGTATTTACTAAAATAGCGTGTAAATTAGAAGTAACATATCAACCTTTGGATTTTTTAAAATCTTCAATAATTAACTACTTACCTATAAAAAACCAGCGATAAACAAAAAATACAAAACAGCACGATATCATTCCGATTTATATCGATAGTTATAAAAACCTGCACACGATTCGTAGTGGGAAAAAATCTGTTGATTGAATCGTACCTTTTTTACCGAGCTGACGAGAACGTGTGTAGCATACAACCTTGAAGCCGTCTTTATTGATAATCATATAAACTGGTGTATTGCGGAATCCGCCATTTTGTAAATCGACTAGATAATTCAAATCATAACAAAACATTTCCATGTAAAAATGTTGGCATTCCTCGCACTGTCAAAAAGTTATTAGTTCTCATGTTATGACTGTTGAATAATGCTAGTTTATACATGGTGATTTTTAGTTGTCGAACGTTCCTGAAAACTAGTAATCTCCTCATCTCACTATCATTTTTTCCTTGGAAGCATACCTGGGAAGAGTCTGGTTTCCAAAATATTAGGGTCCAAAGTTGAGTAAATAGACTGCGTTTTTCTGCATGAATGCACAAAGACGCGCGTAGCAAGTTTTTGGTTCATCGAGAAATAATTGGCAGATATCTGTCTAAGTGAAAAAACCTAGCATAAAACTAGACACTATAAATTTCGCCGGATCAAGTAATTAAATAAAAAAAATCCCAGCATTTTTTTTTGTATAAACTTACTTTGTGTATAGAGTACGATTACCCTTCGTTAATGGTACCCTGTATAGTTTCCATCAATTCGGCAGTACTGTTCCCTAATTGGGGGTAGCTTGACCGGATCAGGTGGGCAGCAGCAGCCTCCCAGATGTTGTTCAAGTATACCTCACAAGCAACAGTTAGCCCTACATAGATAGATAGATAAAATTCTTTATTGTACTACAGCAAAAAACACATGTACAAGGGCGAGCTTAGTGCCTTGCAAGTAACACGCATACACACCTAAATGGTTTTACGACCAATTGCTGTAGTCTCCCAACTCCTAACCTGGTTACTTATGAATATCATCTGTTGGTAGCACTATCAGAGATGTGGATTCAATAAGAGCCCTAAAACTAAATAGTTTTCATCGACCAACATTCACTCCTCTAAGTTCTGTAATTCAGCACACATATCAGATGTTGATCAAGTACATCAGCCCTACACATACTAATATTATAAATTGCTGAAGAGTTTGTTTGTTCTGTAGTCATCATGTTTGTTTGATTCAAGTAACACGTCAGCCCTACATCTCCGGAACTACTGGGTCGAATTAAAAAATTCTTTTTGTGTTGGATAGTCCATAACCGTTATCGAGGAAGGCTTTAGGCTATATATCATCACAGTGCGACCAATAGGGATTCGAAGAATACGTCAGAGGAAAATGTGGAAAAAACGGGGAAAATTATTCAACTTTGGAGACTTCCGTTGCTGTACGCTCCGTAACCGAGTTCAAGCTTATCCAAACAAATATGTATGAAAGAATAAAATGACGTAGAAATAGATATGAAAGAAAAAAATTGAAGGTCTAGACTGCCTGATGCAGAACCCTTAGCAGCCCAGCTAAACTTTGAGAGATATGAAAATACCGTCTTAGGAAAAGTTGCTCAGCATGATAAGTAACACACTACATACTCTATTGTTTCCATTGACCAATTGCAGTAATCCTAACTCCTAACGGTTGAAGGTCTAGATAACCTGATGCAGAACCCTTAACAGCCCAGCTAAATTTTAGAGAGATATGAAAATACCGTCTTAGGAAAAGTTATTCAACAAAAAAGAATTCAATTCCCTGTTAAGTTATCTTTTGCTGTAACAATTAATAAATCACAGGGGCAAACGTTTAAACACGTTGGAATTGACTTACGTCAAGACTGCTTTTCACACGGCCAATTATATGTCGCGTTGTCAAGATCGGGTTGCGGAGAAGTAACATACCAGTATGTTCTTCTGCCTTTACAAGAAAATAAAACAAAAAATATAATTTACGCAGAAGTACTTTAAAATATTTTATTCTGTTTGTTGATGCGGACGAAGTCGCGGGCAACAGCTAGTTATAAATAAAATGGTATTAATTTATTAATAAAATTATAATTAATACTTACTATGTCAGAACAGAAACGAAAAATAATATAAGGTCGAATTGAGACCTCCTTTTAAAAAGCCCAAACAAATTTCTAGATAAGGTACACGGTTCGTCTGCCTTTTCAGTGAAAATAGTAGCTGCTTGTACTTACGTAGATATAAGGAGGTAATATTTGTTTGTCATTAAATACCTCCACAGAAGTTTCCGCGGCATTGACACTGGCAAATCATTCCACAACCGGACGCCTGCCAAGCGTGGGACTAGTGGGCAAAGGAGCCCTCTAGAATAGCAGTAGCGGCATTGCGCTCGGGCTCGCGCAGAGTTTTGTTGCGACTAGACCGAAGTGGTCTACCTGAGGAAGTAAAGAACAAAAAACGTTCAAAAATGTATTGGGGTCAACATAGTCCAAAATACAAACTGCGGTCACCAACCTGCCTGCCCAGCGTGGTGACTATGAGCAAATACCCCCCATGGCAGTCTGGTGGTGTGCCCTGGGGGAGGTCTACGTCCAGCAATGGACTGCAACAGGCTGATGATGATGCTCTTTATTCATTATGTTTTTTTTGTTTTAGGGGTATGCCTAATTGAAAAAGTAAGCAACAGGGATACAAACGTCCTCAAAACCTCCAGCGGGAAGAAGTATTACGGATTATTTCAGGTAGGTAGGTAATGTAACGTATATAGCGGCCGTCATATAGGGTAAAGACACACGGAATGCAATTCAACTGCAAGTTAACTGCAAAATTGCAGTTTCGATGCAGTTGGTTTGCAGTTTCATTACGGTCGTGCCAACTGCATTCAAACTGCAATTTTGCAGTAGACTTGCAGTTTAATTGCAGTCCGTGTGTCTTTACTCATAGTAGTCGCCAAGGTACATTTCACATGTCGACGATGGCGCCGCTGTTCTAGGATACCGTAGCTTTAACTTTACGTTGTGAGTTGGTGGTCAATGGGACCAAAGTTGCCGACATTACAGTAACTACGATCGAAGGCGCATTCTCTTCATGACAGCGGTAACTAAATAGAAACATACCTAAATGTATCATCATCATAATCAGCCTATAATTATAGTCCACTGCTGGACATTGGCCTCCCCCAAGGCACGCCACAAGACTGTTATGGGGGGTACTTGCCCATAGTCACCACGCTGAGCAGGCGGATTGGTGACCGCAGTTTGTATTTTGGACTATGTTGTCAACATGGAAGGCGCTGCTGCCTACCTCCCGGAAACCCTTAATCGCCTCGTACGATACCCACGGGTAGACATGGGGTGGTACGAATTCTACGCTAAATAATATACACACGGTTGTCTTCCCAAACTGGGGTAGCCAGACTAGAGTTAAGGCGACGCATTGCTTAATAATAAAATCCAAAACGTTCACAGCCGGAGGCCGACCGAGGGAAGTTTATTTCCATACAAATATGAGCGAGAACTAGGCTCAAATTAAAAAAGCGTAAGCGACAAAACACATTTTTGTGTTTTTTTTAAAACCACACAATATTTTTAAAAAGTACAACCACACGTTTTTATAGTGTGTTTAGACCAATCTATTGATATTAAAATTGTGGCTTAAATCACTCTGGTTTATAAAATTATTAATTTGGTTTGCCTGTAAAATGAACAAATCTGATTTAAAAGAGGTATTTTTATCTTTGACATTTTTTTATCGAAAAAAAGTCTATGAATCGTGTTTCTGTAACTACAAAAGTAAGAATATAATGAAGAATTCGATTGTTAAATATCACTTTCCTATGTTTTGTGATACCTGAGAAAAATCGACATAACTAACACTAATTTACTAATTCGTCGTCTTAAGAAGGACCTTGCAGTTACGATTTGCATAGGGCTAGCTAACAGCCTACTGAGAGAACGCCGTTGAGTTACTTAGTCGACTTATATGTAATGCACGGAAGAAAATGTAGCTGAGGGGTAAGCACGAACCTCTCGATAGTCCATAACGCTATCGTCAAACTTTCAAATCACATAGATTTTGCTAGCGACTCGCTAGCGTTACGCCGCGTAAAAACGTTCGTGCTTAGGTACCCCACTGATCTATGCTAATGGAACCTCGTAATAGCACAGGCTAATGTATTTTATTATTACAGATACCAAATCGATGGTGTAAAGAAGGGAGAAAAGGAGGTGAATGCAATATTACCTGTGAATGTAAGTTAATTATACGTCCTAATCGTTAATAACGTTAGCTTTGTATTAACACAGATATTTATCATAAATAACAACTTTTAGTAAAACACTTGCAAATCTTGTAGCATCACACTAACATTTTTCATCTTGTACGGTTCCATTTAAGTATTTATATATATAAGGGGTCAGCTTTTATCCACTATCCCTTAGATTTTAATAAATAGGATTTTACTCAGGGGTAAATAAAATAAGTTACGCCCCAGGACACCTTTGGAATTGTATTATTTGGATTTTCTTAATAACCTTTATATTAAACTACTTCAGCGCAGAATAGGTTTTATATGTAACTCCCGTTATATTTTTTTTGTTTGCTTTACACAGAGAGAAAAACTTAGAATTGGTTAAAAAAACTTAGGTTTCTTAAAAACTTTACTCTTGGCTCTGCCCATTGTTTGCTGATACAAAATCTGAAATCTCTCTCAAAATTATTATTTTCTTTGTATAAATATCCATATATTTAAATACAAAATATAGTGTACGATTTAAACAAAAACTTCAACAATACACAACACTAAAGCCTCGAGCACACCGAATGCGCATGCGTACACGTAAGCGTAGACGTACACGTACCTCTGAGTTGTACTGTATGGAATTGTATAGGCTCGGGCAGACCGAATGCGTATGTGTAGACGTAAGCATAGATGTCAAGCGGTGATAGTTCCATATATTAAACTCAGAGGTACATGTACGTCTACGCTTACGTGCACGCATACGCATCCGGTGTGCTCGAGGGTGTTCGTGACAATAATACGAGCATAGGTACATACCAGTAAAAATAAATAAAGATGTCTTGTATTCATCCGCCAGCGCTCTTGGACGATGACATAAGAGACGATGCAGCCTGTGCTGTGCTCATATTCCATAAAGAAGGCTTCAAATACTGGACGCAGTGGGTCAAACGGTGCAAGAATGACAATCTGATTACCACTGAGATTTACAAGTGAGTATGAATTATATCTTTTTCAAAGTGAAAGCAGGTAATCCTCGGTTTCAAATCAATATACCTACTTTGGTATTGAATTGAATATAGCATATATCGATACACGGCTGTATCGTAACGTGCTCTTTGCGAATATACCTATGTACCCACCTTAATATACGGGAAGGTAGATTCTAAAGCGTCATTTTTATTACAGATGTCCAGACCTCAACTCGCCTCGAAGTAGTCCAACAAGATTTCTTAATGACAAGACCTATATGACGTCATCAACCAACTGGTGGCAAAGGATAGGCATTTATGGAATGCAGTTATTGGAATAACAATTTGTTTTACTTGGTAACTTCATGCCACGCTTACTGATATAGCGGACACAGATGTAAAAGATTAGTGACATATTGCTAGCTCATCGTCTGAAAGAACACTTCTGAGTTTCTTAGTTGTCTTTTACGAGATGCAGATGATGTATTCTAATGAAGCCCCGCATCAGCACAGGAGTAGGATCTATACTTACATAGTGTAAAACACCCAATATTAACTAGGTCTAATCTAACTAATTTTTTTTATCATCTAAAATGCATATTTTTTTTATTTGAGTGCAATAAATAATAAGAATATGAATTAAAGCCTCAAGCAATCCGGATGCGTATGCGTACACGTAAGCGAAGACGTACCTCTGAGTTGTAATATATGGAACGGTATAGGCACGGGCAGACTGGATGCGTATGCGAAGACGTAAGCGTAGACGTCAAGCGGTGTCTCCTGTCTTATACAGTTCCATACATTACAAGTCAGAGGTACATGTTACGTCTACGCTTACGTGTACGCATACGCATCCGGAGTGCTCGAGGCTTTAATCTTAATCGCATATGGAAAATATCGAAAGCCAGGATAAGGATTACAAAATTATAGAAGCACTTTGTATAAAGCCTGAAAATAGGAAAAAGTTAAGCTATTCAACAAAATGCAAACAAAATATACAATTTTGACAGGAATAAACCGACATTTTTCGAGAAAAAAAGCAGAGGAAGAAGCTACTTTATTATAATAAATGTAAGATTCAAAAGGCGCTGGAGCGGAACGCACCTGCTTGCTTCCTGTGCAGGCTGTCACGCTGCATCCTTCTTACTAAATAATTTTAAGTAGAAAATTGTCGCGAAAAGGATTCAAAAGGGGAATTTGCATGAATTACAATGGCCAATTTGAATATAGAAATAAAGCTGAAACAACAGTTTTTAAATTTAAAGGTAATTAGTATTTCAAACGTATGTAAGGATTTCTTAGGCAGAAGTCGTATTTAAACATAAAATATATTAAGCTGTTTGACACTGAGCCATAGAAATAGAATCCCAACCCAACCCATATAGTAAAAATAGCTTATAGAACTTTAGTAATTTTTATTTATTTATTTATTTTTATTTTATTTATTTAGTATACCTACCAGTGATTGTTACATCAATTAAACATCGTATCGTTTATAATCGTTTATTGCTCTATGTAATCTTCTATATCACTCAATCTGATGAATAAATGTTAATAATATGTCAAAGAAAACAAATAGATCGATTTAGGGAAAGTTACCGCAAAGAAAGCGAGCCTTAAGCTACTTTATTTATTTATGCAGTTTCATGAAAATCCGTACTTCAGCCTTAAAATATACTTTAACCGCACAATCCAGAAAAATAAACAGAATCGAACATGATTAAGCAAATACAAATTCGTATTTTTCGAACGAATATAGTAAAAGGGAATGAAAAAATCAGTACAGAGTCAACAGGAAGGCAAACACGGAAATGCCGAGGACGTTGCGAGCGAGGTAGGATGTTTGTGTGGTTTTCCGGCAATCAGTTTCAATAACGAAATCTCGCGGATTTTTGTTGAACTAAATATAGTATATGAAACAGAGTTTGGATTTAAAGACACTGGCGCCTATGTCAGGGGACTTGATCAGCGAAACGACGTATAGATATGGGAGTACAGAAATGATTATTTCGGAAAAATATTACAAAAACGATTTCTATCCAATTTCAATATCAGTGAATTCAATATCACTCTGTATAATACTGGCTGTGTTACCGAAATGGGATAGCTAGCACTGTAGGATTATAAAGGGGATCCCACAGCCACGTTTAGCATATCAAGGATAGATGTCATTTATGATCTCAGTCAGCCTGATCAAATTGCTTATCGTTTGAGAGACTGTCCGAGTTCTTTCAGTCGACTCTTACGATTCAGCTTTATTTACCGAGATTTGGCTAGTGTATAGCTATCGGGATGAAAAAATAATGTTGCCAATAATGTAATTTAAAAGAGATGGTAAAATTCGTCATCCGAGTTACTCGTAATTGACCCGATAGCTCAGCGAAAGCACGGTTTCCGAGTGGTCGTGAGTTCAAATCTCACTCGGTTGAAGATTTTTTTCATTTTCTTATTAATATTTTATGACTCTTACGATGTCAGTACTCAATATAATATTAAACGTATCTTCATACTTCAAATTGTCATATCTCATAGATTTTGATTGCGTGGCAGTAGCCTTTTCAGTAGTAGACTATCAAGAAGCTCGTGCCTGTACTACAGCCAACTTTACATATTGGTGTTTTATTACATAGCTTTTATGTAATCTTTTACTATTTAAATTTAATTAAAAGAAAGGTACGACTTTATAAATTTTTCTTTTTATAAACTTTTCGTTAAAATTTGAAGTACCTTCAAAGAATCAGAATAATAATCTAACTTTTTTAAGACCGTCAGTATAGTTACAAAACAAAGGTTTCTAGAATATAAACATCGCATTCCCGCCCGTTAGATATCTTACCAAATTGAAAGGTAGCTCGAGAATAAGACTGCAGATGGAAAACGATTTTTCTCCACCTTTTGTTTGTACAACTTGTCACAGCACAAGTGACTGCTTCTGGAGGCTCCAGTTGTAAATGGGAGTTGTGCTAATCAAACTCAATCGACAATATGGCCTAGGAAGGAGAACTGACTTTTACCTATCTCCTACATTCATCCTGAGGTAATTAAAACTATGAAATAGATTCACTTTGGCAGCCATAAAACCCCGAAATACTTATGCTTTCTAATTTTCAATCGACAAATAAGTATGTTTTCATGTCGAATAAAAAAGTCTGAAGTTAAGGTTCCCTTTAAGGCGGATAACATACGAATAAGATTTATAGAATATTAGTTTAGGTAACATCATCATTAGCCTATTGCAGTCCACTGCTGGACGTAGACCTCCCCCAGGGCACGCCACAAGACTGCCATGGGGGGTATTTACGCATAGTCACCACGCTGGGTAGGCGGGTTGATGACCGCAGTGTGATTTTCAGACTATGTTGCCAGTACGGGAGGCGCTGCTGCCCACCTCCCGGAAACCCTTAATCGCCTCGTACTCGTATGATACCCACGGGCAGACATGGGGTGGTACGAATTCTACTTTGCACCACGCGGCAGTTTAGGTATAGCAATCTATTAAAGTAGTGATTTCTATTTTGTGAAAATGTTCTATTAGTAGTTTATTTTTATAGCATTTTGTTTAACATACCCCTTATTCTACATTCTGCATAGTTCAGAAAGTCATAGTTCGTCTACCACGGGCTTTCCATAGTACGAAGTACCTACAGGTGACCAAGGTAAATAATGGTCATGTTATATTTGTTTGCTTATTTGTTTTTCTTAGAAATTACATTGGTATTATTATAAAAATAAAATAAAATAATTTTGTTTGTGATAAAGTTGAAATTTTGAAGTGTTCTAAAGTCTAACTATTCTTCAGCCTATTGCAGTCTACTGCCACATAGGGTTTGCCCATAGTCACCACGCTGGGTAGGCGGGTTGGTGACCGCAGTGTGATTTTCAGACTATGTTGCCAGTACGGGAAGCGCTGCTGCCCACCTCCTGGAAACCCTTAATCGCCTCGTACGATACCCACGGGCAGGCAGGGGTGGTACAGACTCTACTCTGCCAGCACCACGCGGCTAAATAGCAAAGTAAAATCTAAATAGCTTTATTAAAATTGTTTTTATTGTACAATTGTTTTAGATATTATATGATGGTCATTATTAACTTTAAACAAGTGTACCACCTTTTTAATCACATACTGAAATAGGTTTAAATTCCAAATTGCAAGTAATACGTACAATATGTAGATTTATTCATTATTTCTAATGCTGGTTTTCATAGAAAATAGACATACTCGTATATCCATTCTACCTAAGTTTCACGTATTTATTCAACAGGTGAATTTTCCATTTCACGAGAAAATAGAAAAAGTATTTTCAGCGATTCTTTGTTAAAACTCTCCAAAAATACCATAATTCACTTGTATGTATTAAAATCGAATTAAGATGACCTTCTACCACATAGCTTAAAATAATAACAAGCAAAATAATAATGTAGTACGGTACATAGAGGAAAAAGATATTATTCCTCTATGGCATAGCAAGTGTAAAAAGAGTTCTCAAAATCTCTGCATTTACATGGATTTTCTTATTTTCCGGAAAGTTATTAGGCAAAAACCTATTATAAAAGTAAAATAATCAAACAAGCATAATTTTAAAGAAAATGTGGAAACAACCAAGAAACGTTGTAATAAAAAATATTGTTCCTAAAAAGCGGGAAAAAGTATAAGGAATAAATCTTCGGAATACGGCAAGTACATAATAATACAAAGCTAATGAGCCTCATAATAATTTCCTGCTTACAAAGAAACAGTTAAAATCTTTTGTTTCACTTTTATATCAGACTAGTGGACGCCCGCGACTCCGTCCGCGTGGACTACAGAAAAAATAAAAAGTAGCCTATATGTTAAGTGTAAAAAGTAGCCTATATGTTATCGCGGTTGTCGTAAAAAATTAATTCACGTTTGTCCCCTTCCCGTGGGAATTTCGGGAAATCCGTTCCCAGTGCTTCCTCGGGGTCCCAAATAAACATATATGCTCAACTTCAGATTCACATGTTTAACCGTTTTCGTAAAAAATAAATAATTCCCGTTGGTCTCCTTCCCGTGGGAATTTCGGGAAATCCGTTCTAGTGTTTCCTCGCAGTCCCTAATGAACATATATGCCCAATTTCAGCTTCATATGTATAGCGGTTTTCGTAAAAACTATGAATTCCCGTTTGTCCCCTTCCCGTGGGAATTTCGGGAAATCCGTTTTTAGTCCTCCCTCGCTGTCCCCAATGAACATATATGCCCGATTTCAGCTTCATATGTATAGCGGTTTTCGTAAAAACTATGAATTCCCGTTTGTCCCCTTCCCGTGGGAATTTCGGGAAATCCGTTTTTAGTCCTCCCTCGCTGTCCCCAATGAACATATATGCCCGATTTCAGCTTCATATGTATAGCGGTTTTCGTAAAAAATATAGAATTCCCGTTGGTCGCCTTCCCGTGGGAATATCGGGAAATTCTTATAGCCTATGTTCATCCAGGTCCAATAAGGATTCTAACGGTGAAAGAATTTTTGAAATCGGTCCAGTAGTTTTTGAGCCTATTCATTACAACCAAACAAACAAAGTTTTCCTCTTTATAATATTAGTGTAGATACTGTAGAAAATGTTGTTTTTATAAGCTTTTATACAGGGTGTAACAAAAAGGGTATGTTAAGCGAAAAGCTATGTAAATAGCCCACTATAGAGAACCTATCCACAAAATTTGAGACTCGAAATCACATGTTTATTTTTCAAGATTGTATGAAAATTCCTGAGATATTAAAAAAATCTCCATACTATCGAGAAAAATAAAGATGTGATTTCGAGTCTCATATTTTGTTTATAGGTTCTCTACAGTGGGCTATTCACATAGCTTTTCGCTTAACATACCCTTTTTGTTACACCCTGTATAGGTTCACCTGTCCCGTTGTCTGTAACCAAATCTTGTAAGTTTTTGATTCACTGTTTCTGATTAGGCCGAAATTTTGCATGCATGTATAAATCGGATGACAATGCAATATTATTATGACATAGAGCTGGTCTGATGATGGAGCTGGAAGGTGGCCATAGGAACTCCGTAATTAAACGACGCAACCCTATCAAGTTTGCGCTCGTTTCTTTGATCAGTTCATTTTATTAACAAACTAGTGGACGACCGCGACTCCGTCCACGTGGACTGGTGAAAAAACAAAATGTCGTAATTATCCGGGATAAAAACATTTTCCCGGGATAAAAAGTAGCCTTCCTATATGGGACCTATGTGGGACAATACAGGATGATTATTGGTCGTCAACGTTCCCGAAAACTACGGAATCTCCTCATCATCACGATCATTTTTCTCCATGGAAGCATACCTGGGAAGTGTCTGGTTCCCAAGATATTAGGGTCCAAAGTTGAGTAAATAGACTGCGTTTTTGTGCATAAATCCACATTTACGCGTGTAGCAAGGTTTTTTCACGAGAAATAATTCATATCTGTCTATGAAAAAACTAGCATAAACACTGGATGCTATAAATTTTGCCCGAACAAGTAATTAATATTTTTTTTTAATTTACATCGTTTCCCAGCATTTATTTTTTGTCATAAACTTACTTTATTTGATGTATAGAGTACGTAACCTTCGTTAAGGGTGGCAACGAAAAAACATCCTGTATACAAAGTCGTATATGTAACACCTAGTAAATTCTAAATATTGCGAACCAAACCGCGTTCTGGCGGTGACATTTCAATATATTACCATCACTGTCAATAAGCCCGTTCATATTTCATAAAACAAGGGATTCAACAAAGTTAGTTGGTTCAAAGCGGGGTATCATTCTGTCGGTTTGTCCCCAATCCATCAATGTCTGTGCCCCAAAAGTTGTTTTAAACCCCTAATGAAGCTGGCAAAAACGACAGGGTCTTTCATATTTTCATTGTGTGGATGAGACATTTTAGAAATTTCTATAGGACTTCGATATTTTTGAAGTCGGTAGTAAAATAAACTGACTTTTAAAAAAAAAATTAACCGACTTCAAACTTTAACTAAAAAGCGATAAATAACGTAACTAATTTATCTACTTAATACATATTAAATATCTCAAATTATTTAAATATTTACAACTTAATACCTAATACTGTAACAAAGTCATCTTTAACTATTTAAATATTTATAATTATCACTTATTTTTTGGAGTCGGTGCCAGCCTAGGTAACGTAGTCTGTTGTGTTGATGGACGCGCGTGGCTGGCAAAGCCACACACACGGCAAAATACAATATGGTGTAGTAGGCAGCGTTAATGCAATTTCCTATTCTTGGTTTTACTATTTAGTGTGGGTCAGTTTTCTTAATTACATTTATTTGTTTGGCTGGCACCGACTCCAAAAAATAAGTGATAACTCGAGCTTACCAAACTAAAATTTTACTAAAGGGCAAATATATATTGCGTTAAGCCGTGTATGAAGTTTAGGAGGCATAATATTGTCAGATTTATATGCCAGCAAATGATTAAATAGGACTAGGCTTCGAAACTTTACGTCTGACAATATGATGATGATGATGGTAATGATGACCTCCGACCAATTTCGGTCATGGCGACCACTTCTACTCCTAGATATTACTAAGTTGGCGTTCATGCGCTCAGAGGTGGCTTACATTTACATAGCCAATCTTTGCCTTCAGGGCAAAGATTGGCCCGCGCACACAGAGGACAGGTTAGTGCGCCATTATTGTAATTATAGATAATGGCAGCAGGAGGACGAGTCTTTAGTTCATCACGTTTAGCGTCATGGTCAGCTTGACGCTGCTCCTCGAACTCGTGTACTTGTTTTATCACCGTCCTGCACCACTCTGGTCGTTGTGCTGCCAAAACTTCCCATTTAGATGGATCTATATTGCATCTCTTCATATGTCTTTTCGGAACATCTTTGTATCTGAGGAGTTACCCGCCGCGTTTCCGCTTGCCTTCCTCCAGTACAGAAAAGAAGATGCGCTTAGCCAATCTCTCCTCCGCCATACGAGACACATGACCGCACCACCGAAGCTGCCGACGCATTAAGTAGGCCTCAATGCCACTTACATTGACTATTCGCAATACTTCGGTATTACGCACTCGGTCGGACCATCTGATTCTCATGATGGATCGAAGGCACTTGAGGTGGAATCGATCCAGAGTGCGTAAAAGTATAAAAACAGATTACATGTGCCTAAAATATTCGAGGATTGCCCTCGATTTCTCCAAGATCCCATCATCAGATCCTGATGTGGTGAATATGGGACCAACCTGAAAGTATGACCAACTATAAAAAAAATGAAATCGGTTCATAAACGACGGAATTCTGAGATACATAAAAAATTAAAAACTAATAAAAAAAACATACAAATCAAAGAGTGACTTCCATACATTTATTTGGCAGAATTATCTGTCGGATTTTCTAGTAGTTAGTTTGTACTTTTCAAATCGAGAATTGTACTTATGAGACGTGGTCTCTTACTGTGTACCTCATTAGGGAGCTCAGGATCGCACAACGAGTAATGGAGACAGCCAGCTATGCTCGGGGTCTCTGCGTGATCGAATCAGAAATGAGGAGATCCGCAGGCGTACAAAGATCACCGACATAGCTCAACGGTCCAGCAAGCTAAAGTGGCAATGGGCAGGGCATATAGCTCAAAGAACTGATGGCCGATGGAGCCGGAAAATTCTAGACTGGATTCCACGTATCGGCAAACACAGCGTGGGTAGGCCACCCGCGAGATGGACGGATAACCTGGCCAAGATCGTCAGTTGGAAGTAGCCTGTTCCCGACCGCGAGGAGTGGAGGTTGTTGGGGAAGGTCTATGTCCCGCAGTGGACTTCCATGGCTGAAATGATGACCTAAGCATAGAAGTAAATGGAGGTTATACTACAAGTAACAATTTACCAATTAAATAGTGTAACGAATTGCATAATTTTGATAAACAGAAAACTGTGACTATACAATAAATAACATTTTACCAATCGAAATAATTATAAACAATGACCTTTTTTCCTGACGTGAAGCCGATTTATCCAAATAATCACATTTTTCTTTTAAACTTTCATCATCTCTCTTTGACAAACACGTTCCAATTGGTATAGGCACAATATTGTATTTAGTAAGCCAACCAAATTTTGATTGGTAACGGAAAAAAATACGCCATCTACGAGTAGCTCATTTAAGCGAAACTTCAAAAAATGTAAATGTCATCTTGTAGCTTACGAAATTTTAAAATAGATGGCATTGATAACTCAATTTTGGAAAAATTTCGTTTAGTGACGGTTTGTCTTTAAAGGTGCAAAATCTCGATAAAATATATTTCTTACAAGTTCCATAGTATTCAAGTTCTATTATCCTGCAAAAGAGGAATTTTCAAGGGCTTACTGGCTCGGCATTAAGATATTATTGATTCTAGATTACCGCGTGTTAGCGAAGGAACTTTATTCAGTCAATCAATCAAAATGGGGTACCGTGGAAAATGGAGACTGGGCAATGAGGTTAAGTTTTCTTGTTATTGTTATTCTTTGTTGTACCTACTTCCTGCAAATGTTATAGACGTGAATGTTAATTTGAAAGAAAATTTTAAGATGTTAGGGGGTTTGGTAGTCTTTCATGCAAAAACTCCGTCCACGTGGACATCGGTTCAGCCGTTTCTGAGATTAGCGTGCACTAATAGATAAAGATAAACCTTATGTTATAATGATTATAACACATAGATTAAAATATAGGTATATGGATACAATTAAGCGGTGATAGCCCAGTGGTTAAGACGTGCACCTTCCAAGTGGGAGGCGTAAGTTCGATCCCAGTCACGGGCCATGTACCAATGAATTTATTTGATGTACAGATTTAAATGTTGTAAAATTGTCATGAAATACGGTCGGAGATCATCATCATAAAGTATTAAAATCATTCATCTACGTAATAGTTCCATACGAAACGAAGTGGCGGTGGCTAGCTTATTGTAAAAAAATTCTTTTCTTTTTCACCATTTCCCAGTCCCTATTACTGTCTTGTAAAAGAAAAGATAATAATAAAGATAATAAGATAATAATCGTAATGAATCTAAGGTTGTGTGATTCTTAATTAATCTAAAATTTTGTATTAAAACAAATTGACGATTAAATTATATATAATATATTAAATCTTAAATACTTTATGTGAAGATCGTTTATGAAATTGGCTGCAAGTAGTACGAGTATATAAGATAGTACGTACTGTTATAAGGATACTCTTGAATGCTTTTTTAAAAAAAGGTTTATTGGATAAATCCTAGATTTATCCTTAGGCAGGTTTCGCGCGAGACGGCTGAGAGGAGACTGACTAAAAGATTTCATGAACTAGGCATGAGAGCTCTAAAATGCTACATCATCAAGTTATGGTAAGCGTAAGGCCTTTTGCATACAGCTAAGGGGTATAACAGCCCCCCGGAGAAGACTAAACTTCGGGGTTAAAATCGAAGTTTAGTGAAAGAAACTAATAATGAAATAACTATAATATAATACAGGAAATAGTAAGATTATTCAACTTGAGGATTTGGATCATCGCGGATTCTACTCGTATCTTTTCTAAAATAATTGCGAAATCTGCCGCCGGATGATTTACAATATAAGTGAATCTTAATAATTAATGAAATTAAAATTATACAAAATAGGATTAAAACTAAAGACGAATAGTGTGTCCCGTATTTGACAATATGTGGAGAATCGATAATCGAGTTGGTATCATTTATAAGGGAGGAAATTAATTGATCATTAAATTTTAAATCATCTAAATCTATATTCTTTAAGGATATAGGGGACACATTATTAATTATTTTACTTATTTTATTAAAATTACAGCAGGAATCATTAATTATAGAAAAATCGGAATTCTCTAATTTTAAGCTTACATTCATAATAGTACTTGTAGGTATTAACCTAGTTTCTTTACAATATATTGTGCAGTGCTTCGGAACACTGAGGATTCCTGTACCATGGATATTTATTTCGAACAATTCAGAATTAGTACAATCTATTGATAATTTGCTTATATCGGACTGAACAAAAATCCATCTATTATTTACTAGAGGTTTCCAAATATTAACCTGTCCATAAATTGTTTTTGTTTCACATTGAGATGGTAATACACTAATCACTTTTGATAATAATTCACTTTCACAAGTAGGGTGCGCATTAGATGAAAACACAGTGGTGACGTCACAGATGTAATAGTTCGCATAAACTTTGGTGCAACTTTGTAGATTGTTTACAAAACAGAAACTGATTTTGTCTTTGGTCATTGCTACATATGTATTACTAGGAATGATTAAACTGTATGTGTCAGCTAGCTTAGGATTATGAGGCACAGGAAGTGGTATGTTATGGTATAAGTTGAAATCATTCTTTGTAACTAAAGGAAGTTGTACTATAAACATAATCTTGTTTTTGTAAGAATAACACTGTAACAAAGAAATACTCATAACTACATGAATGTTGTTTAAATCTAAACTTAAAGGTAGTTCTACGTCATCAGGTAGATGCCTGTAGTTATCGATCAATTCTCGGTATAACTGTGCCGGAGTAATTACCGACGGATGTAGGATGTTTTGCTTAGCGAATAGTATAGAGTTGGTTATGTCTTCAAGTTGAAATGACAAAGTTAAAAGTGAGCTTTCTAAGCTATTTATGATAAATTCAATTTTAGAATTAATAACTAGATTATTCGTAATCGTAGAAATATTTTGAATAGTTTCCGAGAGCTCATCAATAGCTATATTTAAATTATCTTCATTAATTTTAAGTTTATTAATTTCTTTACCATAGGCGGAAAGAGTCGACGAAGTAACTAAAATGTTTTGTTTTATTAATGAAGCTAATTTTTTAGTATCTTCTTGGACAATATTGATTGCATTATCGTATTTAATGGCGTCGTCCTCATTGAGGGTTCCAAAAATGTGCTTAAAAATGGTTCCAGCGAAACCAAACCAGGCTGAACGTTTATTTCGATAACCAGTAGAAGCCAAATGAGCTATAGACTCGTAATCTCGGGCTGCGTCATTAAAGCGCGCAGTAAGCGGTTCTAATACATTGTTGCAAACAAAATAAGTAGTGCTTTCGAATTGTTTACATAATGACCGGAATGTTTTTATGATAGAATCGAGGTTCACAATGTGTGAACTAATGTAGGATATATCTAGAGACGCAATTAAATTAAGATAACCATTACTTATTCTTAACTTTCCTAAATAATCAAAATGTATTCCAGGGCTTGAAGTTATGGGCTGGACATAGTCCGGTTGTAACGCTTGGCATGTAGCGCTGAAATAATAGTATAATAATAATAGTATAATAATAATAGTTAGTAGAAATATAATTAAAACTTAATAATAATTATAACTAGGATACGTTTAATTCTTCCGTTAACGTTGCAGGTTTAACCTGATCGAAATGGTGTTTGACATGGCGTCTATTGATTAATAATGATAACGTATTGTTACCATGTACCTTAACAACTTTATAAGGTCCTTTCCATATAGGAGATAGGGCTTTTCTAAGGCGGAGATGATTTCTTAGAAAGACAAAGTCACCAACTTTGTATTGAATAGGGCGTGTACGTGAATCATAATATGATTTAGAAGTATTTTTAGATTTATTAATATTTTCTATGGCCTTTTCTCTTGAGAGTATTAGTCTATGTTGTAACATTTTTACGTACTCAGGATATGTCGTGTCTGGAGTAGAGTCAAAAATAGAGTCGGGAATAAACGGTTTATGTCCGTACAATAGTTCGTATGGGGTATAGTTAGTAGTGCAATGAACATTTGTATTGTAAGTTAGTATGGCCGTGTAAACATATCGCGGCCAGTTATCTTGATTATCGTTAACAAATGATTTAAGATATTCCTTTAAAGTGGAATGGCTACGTTCGAGTGCGCCTTGAGTCTGTGGGTGGTATGGACTTGACCATAAGTGTTTTATTTTAAGGAAATTGCAAGTTTGTTCGAAAAGGTCAGCTGTAAAGTTTGTTCCTTGATCTGTAAGTACGGTTTTTGGAATACCGAATAACGAGATGAAATGTATGAAACATTCACTTGTTTCTTCAGCTGTCACACTGCGCATAGGATATGCAATGGAGAATTTAGTAAGATCATCTTGAAGTGTCATGACATATTTAAGCTTAGCAGGGCCAGACTCAGGTAGGGGTCCTACAATGTCGAGAGCTATACGCTGAAAAGGGGCGGTAGAAGTTGTAGTAATTTGCATAGGAGCTCTATTAGTTTTCCTAAGAGCTTTGTTTCTTTGGCAAAGGAGGCATTGTTTTACATATTGTTCTATTTCATTGCGCATACCTTTCCAATAATATTTTTCTTGGATTCTTTTCAGCATTCTTACGGAGCCTAAGTGTCCGGCTATTGGTAAATTATGATTTTCATTAAGGATTTTCTTAATTTCACTTAAAGAAGGATAAATTATGCTGTCATGGTATATGTTAAGGAGAATATTAGTATTATTAAAAATATAGGTAAAAATATTGTATAATTTAATAAAAGCGTGTTTATCAAACTGATTTTTAAAATCGGATATAGCAATTTCTGTTACATTTTCTGTTATCATTATATTATTTCTAACTCTCTTTAGGGTATTGAAAATTTCAGGATATGTGCATTGATCAAAATGATGGACCTTAGTAAATAGTAAATAATAAATTTTGTTACTGGAATCGATTTTCAGGAATGAATGTAATTCTTTTTCTTTATTTAGAAGTTCGTCTTTATTTTCTATGTTATTGAATAATTGCGGTAAATAGGGATTAGATTCGTCTAGATCAATTGATGTAGGAATTAGGATGATTTTACAAGGTGATTTAAGAAGGGATTCGTTATGTTCTTTAATTTTAGTATTTTGTATGTAATCACTTTTTTGAATTGCCTTGAGAAACTGGGAATAATCACCATCATTTAATTCAATTTCAGGTGATGAAATAGGAGGGTTAGGAGCATTGGAGGTCGACGGTTGAGGATCAAGAGGATCTATAGGTAAAGGAACGTCGATATTATCCAGGTCAATATCGATTTCTTCGCTATTAGGACTGAGATCTAAGGGGCCAAGATCAATCAGATCTTGAATCGTGATTAGATCATCGAGGTTATTAGAATCAGGGGATCTGTCAGGGTTTTCAGAAGAAGGAATTTCTTTATGGATTGGATTGACAGGGAATCGGGAAAGAGCATCAGCGACTGAGTTGAGTTTACCTTTACGGTAGGTTATATCGTATTCATATTCCTCTAATTTTAAGCGCCAACGTTGTAACTTACTACTTGGGTCTTTATGATTGAATAGCCATTTCAATGGTCTATGATCGGTTATGATTAGGAATTTACGCCCAAATATATATGGTCGGAAAGTTTTACAACCGAAGATTATTGCCAATAATTCTTTTTCTGTTGTACTGTAGTTGCATTCACTTTTATTTAGTGTGCGTGAAGCAAATGCTATGGGTCTATCTTCACCGATAGGACCTTGAGATAGGACTGCGCCTACGGCGTGATTTGAAGCATCACTAGTTAGGATAAAGGGTTTGGTAAAATCGGGATAACAAAGGACAGGAGCGGATATTAATTTTTGTTTTAATGATTCGAAAGCAAGTTGTTGCTGGTTTTGCCAATTGAAAGATACATTCTTTTTAAGAAGATTAGTTAGAGGTTTAGCAGATTTAGAAAAGTCTGGAATGAAACGGCGATAATAAGAAACGAGTCCAAGGAAGGATTTAATATCCTTTGGTGATTGAGGTATAGGAAAATCGGTTACTGCTTTAACCTTATCTGGATTCGGTTTTACTCCATCTTTAGTAATAAGATGACCGAGATATGCGACTTCACGTCGGAGAAATTCGCTTTTATCGGGTTGTAATTTCAAGTTAAAATCACGAAGTCTTTGAAAAACTGATGATAGATTCTGGATATGAGAGTTAAGATCATGAGAATAAATAACAATATCATCTAAGTACACGAAACAGCGGATGCCTTGTAGGCCTGAGAGTGCAGTGTTCATTAACCGTTGAAAGGTTGATGGGGCGTTTTTTAACCCAAAGGGCATACGAGTGAATTCAAAATGACCTTGTGGTACACTGAAAGCAGTTTTAGGTGCATCTTCTTCATTTACAAGAATTTGGTGAAAACCAGAAGCTAGGTCTAACGTGGAGAAGTATTTACTTTGACCTAATTGGTCTAGAATTTCGGTAATCTGAGGAATAGGATATGTATCTCCGATTGTGAGATCATTTAACTTTCGATAATCTATGACGATTCGCCATTTTTGTTGGCCAGATGAGTCTAGTTTCTTGGGTACTACCCAGATAGGGGATGACCATGGGGAAATAGAATGTTTAATGATACCTTGATCAAGCATTTGATCTATTTGTTTCTTGACTTCTGATTTATGAATTTCAGGAAAACGATAAGATTTTACATGAACTGGGTTATCTGACGATGTTTTAATATTATGTTTGATAGAGTTTGTATATGTCAATTTGTCATTTGGAAGATGGAAGATATCTGAAAAGTCTGAGCATAGTTCACCAAGAGCATTGGCTTCTTCTGAATTAAGGTGAGATATTCTTAGTAAATTTAGAACTTCTTGAGTTCGCCAATAGGATTCATTAGTGACTTCAAGAGCATTAACTGATTTAAATTGTTTTTGATTATTGAATTCTGTATCAGACATAGGTATTGGAATAAGCGTTAGCTTGAGATTGGAATTAACGGAAATAGGAGATTCAGAGATGTTAAGAACAGATATATTTATTCTATTATTATTTTTTACACGAACTACACAGTTAGCGATTAACAAGTCATCGGAAATTTTATGATCTAGGATAAGACCTTCTTCTAGATCTGGATTTGATACAGAGCATTCGATTATTGTCTCAGAACGAGGTTTAATCATATAAATTGGTTCAGTGAATTTAAGTTTTACGACAATGGAGGAAAGTTGTAGTGTATTGTTATAGTAATTAATTGTACCATAATATTTATTTAAAAGATCATTGCCTATAATACCATCGTATATTAAGTTAATTTTATCTATGACATGGAAAGTACTAGAAATCTTAGGTATTATATCAGGAAATAGTTGCATGTCGAAATGACCTAATGTTGAAGTAGATTCACATTCAGTATCAATACCTTTTAGTAGAATAAACTCCGGATTTAGTATGGGTAAATGAGAAATTGAAGTCTTTTTTATGAGGCTCACAGATGATCCAGTATCAACCAAAAACGATAGTGGTTGGTCTGACACGGGTGTTTTTAACAAAACGTAGGGGAGAGACAATTTATTGTTATTTGAATTGATTTCATAAACTTTTAAATTATTATTATTATTTTCCAGGGTTTCTACAGAAGTGTTTTGGATACTGATAGGGTTAAAAAATTCAGGGGATGCAGTGGATTCGGCGGATACAGTGGATACAGCGGGTACAGTGGATACAGTGGAAACAGTGGATACAGCGGATACAGTGGAAACAGTGGATACAGCGGATACAGTGGAAACTGTGGATACAGTAGGAACAGCGGATTCAGTGGAAGATTTAGTATCGTCTTTGCATTTATAATTATCATTTCCTGTGCGATACCGAACAGGAAATTCTAGTCGTTTAAATGGTTGTCGACTTCGTCAACACCTTCATCGTCTGTTTGATTAATATTAAAAATCTTACGTTGTGGATTCGGAGCATTAAATGAATTTGTTGGACGATTCTGAGGGGATTGACCCTGTAATTTTATGTTATTGTTGTACTGTCTCTTTCGGCAGTTTTCGATACTATGTCCAGGATTTTTACAATAACGACAAATTATATCCCTGGAGTGCTCAGGGCGGTTTTGAAAATTAGGATTAGAAAATCTTTGTTGAAAAGGACGAGGTGTATATTTTATTTTATCGTTATTATGTTGTCTGACTGCAGTTGAAGGAGGATTTCGTTTATAAAGGGTTAGTTGAATCCGTTCTTCTGAGGAAGCAAGGTTAATGGCTTCATTGAGGGTTTTCGGCGATCTACACCTCACAATATTCGAAACGCGAGGGTGTAGGCCCATGAGGAAGTGGTGAAGTGCTAGGTCTTCCATGGCAGCTGTTCTACCAGGAATTTCCTTAACTTTAGAAGTAGTAAATGAAATTTCAGTTAGTAATTGTGATAATAGTTTTTCTATACGCAAACCAAATTGACTAACACTTTCTGTTTGCTCTTGCTTGCTTTCCTGTAAATCGGTTAACAGGTGCGTATAATGTTTACGTTCACTGAATTGAGTTTTAAGGAAATCTTTGAGGTGATTCCAAGATGCAAATTCTCTAACTGAACATGCAACTTCGGCTTTACCTTGGAGTTGGCATAGAATATATTTAAAAATCAAATCCTTTTGAGAATCTGACGCTAAGTCGAAAGCATTACTGCAGTTTGTAATAAAAGAATTTAGTGTATCCCTATTGCCATCATAGGGTTTGATAAACTTGAGTATAATGTTTAAATCTATTTCTACTGGTTTTGAAGTTATGGTCCTTGTTGCTCTGGTTTTTCGCGGAGGATCAATTATGGTAATGTTTTTACCATCAGAGTCTTCTGCTGACTCTGGGAGTGACATTTCAGGAACCTTTAAGATGTCCTTATGAGGTTGCGACATTTTTAAATTTACAGAATTAAATATAGTACACAGAAATAGTAAAATATAACAAAAGAAATGATATAGAAGTAGATTTCTAGCTACAAAATTATTTAAATGACCAAAGACTTACAATAGTAGGATTAAGTTGTAGTACGCGATTTTCATTCTTGCACTTTCTGGATTCAGCGACGACGTTACCTTCTGGCACGTTTGCAGGATATAGTAGAATATAGCAGGATATAGTAGAATATAGCAGGATATAGTAGAATATAGCAGGATATAGAAGTATATAAATGGTCTCGGCGAAATACAGGATACTGGCCTGTGATGTTGACTGCCTTATTGAGTCTCGTCGTAAATAGGTATCTTCTGGTCACAGAAGTCGTCACGAAGACTTCTATGGGTATCTCGATGTTGAGTTCTTGATCTTGAATACACTCACTAGAACTGGGTTCACTTTGAATATAGTATAGTACGGAATGGAAAATAGAAACACACAGAACTAGGAGACGGTACCGAGGATTTTTAAAATCCCTTTACGCTGCCACCAAATGTTATAAGGATACTCTTGAATGCTTTTTTAAAAAAAGGTTTATTGGATAAATCCTAGATTTATCCTTAGGCAGGTTTCGCGCGAGACGGCTGAGAGGAGACTGACTAAAAGATTTCATGAACTAGGCATGAGAGCTCTAAAATGCTACATCATCAAGTTATGGTAAGCGTAAGGCCTTTTGCATACAGCTAAGGGGTATAACAGTACGTACTTATATGTTTCTGAATAAAAATACTAATAAATCGAAACTTGATTAGGAACTTATTTGGTATATTTGGTTTTGCCTTTCGATCGTGATAGTAAAAGAAATATTACTAGAGTTGGCGCACCAGAGATTTCTTATCGCCTAAACTCAATACGGCTGAGATAAACAATTGAAAACGAAAACGTTTTTTTTTTTTTTTTTTTTAATCTTTATTTTATAGAGGCTTTTATTTATTACAAATATGTCAGCCTCATCGTAGCCTAAACTAAATAGACTTTCCTTACAAACAAAAAACTTAAAAAACTTAAATCCACCTACTTATCTAAGGTACATAACTCTCTATAAACTTATTTACAAATTTACACACAAACAAAGCATCGTTTGAACTGGGAGAAGATAGAATCGTTTGGAATGCCCCTATATTTACAATATTTATACCTAAATCTAAAATTAATTGCCACCTATGCTCCTCACCTCGCAAACACTCGACCAGTATGTGATGTACGTCTTCAATACATCCGCATTTATCACAATTTGGATTAGCTGTAAGGCCCATTAGGTTTCTGAACTTATTAAGGGGAATATGTCCAGAACGCAACCTGTGAGCCGTAACTATGTGCTTTCGGCTTAATTTTCCACAGGCAAACCAAGGAATACGAGGAGGGCCTGCCTGCATGGTCTTATACCAAACTCCTTTCTCCTTTGATAAAAAAAAAAAAAAAAAAAAAAAAAAACGAAAACGTGTGGTAAGTACAAATAGAAAAAGCTATCTTTTTTTATTTTCAGGGTTTTATCTATATTATTAAAACGCAATGGATTTTGTTAAGTAATAATTGCATTACCACGTGGGACTTAATATACCCTATTAATACTGGTGAAAAGTGGGTGTGTAATTTGCACACATCTGCCCAACCCCTTGGGGCGATAATGGGCGTGACTAAATGTATGTATAAAATTACACCTTTTTGCTGGAGGGGAAGGTAAAGGTCACGGACCTGTAGCGGAGCCATATATCGGATGCAGGAGAGAACCACAATCGAATGCAAAATCCTAGAACGCGATATCGAAGTTTCTCACAATGATTGGAATATATACCTGGCTCAAACAACGACTAGTGGCGCGATGGGGCCGGAAGCGCTTCCCTTTTCACCGCCCGCACAGACCTTAATTTGCTACGGTCCTGGAACATCTCTTTTGCTTCATATATAGCTACACTCAAGATAATTATTCGTTAAGCACGTTCATCGGTTGCCGAAAAGTTTTAAAACAATGAAAATAAATAAAATTTTTCAAAGGAGATTGGGAAACCAATGTTTGGGGGTCTAGGCCCACCCCTCAATAGTAACATGTTATATACCATTGGATAGGGCTTTTAAGCAGAACATTATTACTAAGCTAAACTATAGTCAAATGTTAGTACTTCCGGAGATACGACGTCTTAAAATCGTCTCAATCTAACTTACTATTTATGGATATTTATAAGGTTTCATAGTAATAACACAAGTTATTTCACTTTAAAACAAGATCTATTTTTCGTCCTGCACATTAAGAACAATTACATAAATTAAAAAACCCGATGGTGGCGCCACGAATGGTTGATGTCTCCTAGGTATCAAATAAAAAAATATAATGTGAGCGCACCTTCCTACAGTTCGCCGTCCGATCAAACAAGTGCAATAATATTGTGTTATCGCGTTTCTTCCAACTGCTGTTACGTGGTGTGACTGTATCCTTCCACGCAGCATCAACACATTTTCTGCGGTTATATTATATTCTATGCAAAATTCTACCTTTTTGATGTCACTTTGGCCTTCTACGTGATAATCTCGTTTCGGACTTTATCCATAAGCGCAATTCCGAGCATTGACTGTCAGCCCCACCGTCAGGTTCCACGTCTCGGCTTAGTAAGTAATGGCTGTTACGTATAACGGACTGATCGAATACATTGGTTTTGAGGCATTGTGGCAAGGATAACTCAAAGATAAAAAATAGTGACGCCTGATACAATTCAATATTCAAAGATATGATGCAACTTCTCAAACGCTGCCCACCCAAGCTGCACTCTTCTAGTGATTTCTCTGTCGAAGTTGTCTTTACCCATCTGCAATATTTGCCAAGATAATACATACTTATGGACAACTTCTAGGGCTTCACCTTCGGCGGATATCGGTTCAGGGATGATGCGTCGATTGAACATTACCTTGGTCTTGTCCAGGTTTATCCCGAGTCCCACACGCCTCGAGGCAGCATTGAGACTAGACATCATTTTTTGCACGTCCTGCAGAGATTCAGCCATCAAGACTATATCATCAGCAAAGCAGAGATGCGTGAGATATTCACCGTTGACGTTGATGCCTAGTCCATCCCACTGTAACGTCTTGAAAAAGACGTCCTCCATCGCGTTGGTGAAGAGTTTCGGGGATATGACGTCACCCTGTCTCACACGTGGGAGTAGTTGGATCGGTCTCGTTTTGTGGGTTTGGACTTGAACGGACATCGTTGCCATTTGGTAGATATTTCAGTAGTCCATTAAATAAAATTGGGGTCAACGACAAAAATAATAACAGTCCGTATCCAAGGAATAGCTGGATCAAAAGGGAACTAATAGGTACAATGGAAAATGGCGATTGGCGACTGAAAAACAACTGAACAAATGACAAAAGACTTTTTTATTAACATGATTTTAAAACTTGACACACATTGGTACTTCTTAGATTAGGACCACTTTTGTGGCAGTATAACTCCGAAAGTACTGACATTTAACCTTAGTGATAATATTAAGTTTTATTCTCCATAAAAATACCTATTCATTTATGAGTATCTCTTTTCTATTGAGAAGTGGGTCCACCATTACCCATTGTCCTTTAAAATAAAGTCAGTTTTTTAAAATTTAATCCTATGAAATTTACTTTTCATCTGTAAAAGTATTTTCACTGAATTCTATGAATTCGAATTTTCTCACCACTATTTTGTTACAAAATCCTTACTAATATTTTATTATAAATTGGATGAGGCTTTAGCTCATCTAGCATATTTAGAGTAAGGCGATTTAGTTTAGGAGAGTAAAGTTTGATAATATGCTTAGCTTGTCAAGTGAAGTAATTGTGACAGTGTCCATAATGGGAAATGAATGAAAATAATAATATTATGGGCTTCGCTTGAATACGAGTATATCAACTGCATCATCTTTTGTGCATATCGCATGAATCGATTAAGGATTTTAGGGACGCTCTCTTAGGCGATGAGCTAGCAACTTGTGACTCTCCTTATTTTATATCACCTTCTTGAAACACTTCGAAATATGATCCGAGGTGACTAGAAAGATCTGGTAGAATAGTAAGAGAACTTATGCTGGAAACCTATGATTTTCCATAGAAACCATATTAAGTACACAAGGTAGAGTCGCAGATGTCAGTTGACATTCGTAATCTTTCCAACATTTGATGATCATCGCTAAACTTACAAAAAATTGAGAGCTGATTTTTCTATTGATCTGATTGCCTATCTAAAGGATAAATTGGATGCTGTCTTTCTCTAAAACTTTATCAAGAAAGACACAGCATCAACTTTATGCTTCAGAAAACTTAACGTGCTATCAATGGCCACTCTCGGTCACTAATGACCAATTTCAATACGAGAGATCTAAAAGAATCTTAGTTTTTTTTAATTCCTAATTTGAAATTTTGTATGAAAACAATTGAAGATTAAATCTGAGATACACATAAAATCTCTCAGGATCAGTTATAGAAATTGTCTGTTAATTTATATTTTTTAGTTATCTACTAAAAACAAAAGAATGATATACCTTCACATAAAATCACATTTCAACCTGAAACAAACGCTTCCCTATTGTGTCAGCAAACCGTTCCAAATACAAAACATATGTTCAAATATACAACTAGTTCTTTTAACCGCATTACAGCACGTTTCAAAGGAGTATCCTTTTGTGTTGTCCCGTATTGTCTTCCACGCGTGAGACCACAGACAATAAAACCACATCACTGAAATACCAAGGAGTTTAGCTGCCAAATGCACATACGAATGCATCGTATCAGCGAATCGCGTACCGCTTACCCGTTTTCAGCTGTTTCTCTCAGTATCCCGTTGACTGCCGACGGGAACGTACGTGTCGTCGGTGCTATATCGATCGCTGTCGGCACTCGTATTTTCGATAATTGACGTATAAACGTGATTTTGATATTAATAGAGGTTTTGGGATTGCGTTGTGTACTATCATCGGGATTAGCATAGAAATCGTTTTTGAAGATCAGCCCCTTTCAGATTAATAGGGTAAGGCAATTTGAAATGTAAATCTGGATACGATGTGTAGTGAATAATGGAACTTAGTTGTGTTGGTTACTGTGAGTTTTGTGATTCGAAGGTAAGTTACTAGTTTCAAATTTCCTTAATTTTATACGACAATAGCAAAGAAAAAAAAAACACTTATAAGCACGCCTTTGTATACATTTCTTTTGTAAATTGTTCTATTTTTACTGTAGTGTTTTGTGTATAATAAAGAATAAGAATAAGACAATATAAAATAAATAAAAAGAGTGATTAACAAAAAAAAAATTCAATACAAAGCGGTCCTCAAACTGTAAAATAATGATATTACATTCCAGTCACGACCCTGTACCATGGTACAGAAAGAAATTCGTTGCAATGAAATTTTTAATGTACGGATTTTAATCTTGTAAAATTGTGACTTAGCGGCACAACTTAGGAAAGCACATAGAACCGTTGTTTCTGCGCCTAATCTCTCTCCGGTCGTATCGGCTTTCCATCCCATCGGACTATGAGAGTGACGAAATAGAGAGTGCATCTGTGTTTATGCACATACTTGGGCACTATAATATCCCATGCGGATCTGGCTAATCTCCGTAGAGATTTGCCGCCTTGACTGAAATACGGTTGGAGACATTATTATTATAGGTATGTATCCTCATCTCACTCATAATAAATGTACCCTGTAATTTCCATGAAACGCCAAGCGCCATTCACAATCATTGGTGCTGTCATAAAATTTAACTGACTAGCTAATTTGCAGCTTTAATTTGCGAATTATTAACTGTACTTAAAAAAAACAGTCTCATTTGCCAGCTATGTGAATTGATATTATCTTTGTGTTCTGCGGTCGGTTTACAATGTAATGAATAGAGCTTCATACAGGGTGTAATATACATATATGTATAGCGGCCACACTGCTTGACGTCTACGCATACGCATCCGGTGTGCTCGAGGCTTAAATTAGGATATGAATGAGAATGTCCGTACCATCATGATCTCTTATCATTAGATTTCTTGTCTCTGCGGACAGATTCTTTGAAGGGTCTATTTTCATAGAATTTCCCTTTTGTACTGTACAGTTTCAGTTGAACTATTTGGTATTCTGGCGTTTAGAAACGGTCCAAAAATTCCTAGAAATCACTAGGAAATTAAGTGGAGTAAAGCTTTGACTCCTGTCTGGACTTTGTTTCCCTTAAATCCTAGGAATACCCTGGACTTTTACGTCCGGGATTTCCCGTTACAATGCGTATTTTTTTAATTTTTTTTTTCTTACTAGTATCGCTGTCAATTCATTTGATAACATTGAATACCAGTTAATAATTTAGATTGATTTGCATCAGCTGCATTGACTCACCATTTATTTCGGCCACTGCAACTGCTGTAACCCTTGATCACGGCTTTTTTGGCTGAAGATGACCACAAAAATTCAATAAAGCATAGAAATTCCTGGGGACTAACAAACGGCTATCATGATACAAGTAAGCTAAGTTCGAGTTTCCGGCTCGTGCTTGCAACTAAGCTTTGTGCGTTACCAAAGCTCACGTGTGTTATACGGAATTTTGCATCATCATATTGCGAATAATGTTGAAGACCATAAATAGTTGTATGTAATACTTTACGGAGACATGCAAGCGTGTGAAAAACATTAATTGTCAAATCAAACACTGATTAATTTTTGGGCATTAATTGTTGCGATTATTTTTATGACAATTTCCATTACAGCACAATCATAATGAGAAGTAATAGATCTGAAGGCAGATTTAATTAAATCCAAAATTTAATTACGTACCTTAGACTAACGCTCACATTCCCATCGTATCGTATAAGGTCAATGTACCCTTCATGAAAAGGTAATTGTAATTCTGTTGGTAATATAAAGAACACATAGACAGACAATTAAACAATAAATGTTCTTACTCTCTAGAATCATTACTGTTATACCTATTTATCTAAAAAAATGCAAATTATAGCACGGCTCTGAAAGGATAATAAATATAAATATTTATATTTATAAATATTTTACTACATAGTGGACGCTCGCGATTCCGTCAGCGTGGCCTGCAAAAAAAAAATATCCGGGATAATAATGTTCTCCCGGGATGAAAAGTAACTTATGTTCTTGTTCAGGCTCTAGATTACTTGTGTAGCAAATTTTATTCAATTGAAAAGTAGTTTTAGCGTGAAAGCGCGACGGCCTGACCGAGTTACTTTCGTATGTAGATTTATGAAATAGATTTTTTCCTCTCCAATTACATATGTATTATAATAAAAGCCTCATTAAATATTATATTAATTTCCTGTAACTTTCAGAGCAGAAAAGAGTTAATACAATAGAACCACTTTGCTCTCACAATATCTCGTGTTATATCTAATGTTTATGTGTGAAAAAATTGTAAGTAATTGTTTCATATAAGGGCGTAAGCTATAATAGCGCCCTTCTTTTTTGGAAAGTGGGCAATAAATAAAGTGGGGTAGGCTTTTACACCGTTTGTTTAGGGGTAGTGTAGGGGGTGTTTTGGACAGATACGTATTTGTTGAGCTCATCGTGATTTTGTCGAGAATGGTGTTTATTTTTATTTTATTGGCGACTATGTTGGTTCTATGTGGTTCTATCGGCCCTTGGTGCTCCGCCTATCCCGTAAGGGATAAAGGCGTGATTATATATATGTATGTATGTATGTATTGGCGATTGATTACAAGTGCTGGTGCGGGGCTTCAAAAGAATACACCAGCTGCATCTCCTTCCGTACATGTCATAAGAGTCGATTAAGAGATTCGTGCATTCTCCCGGGCGATACGCTAGCAACTTGTCACTGAACATTGACATTTGTCCCCGCTATGCTAATCGTAGCTGCGGGATCTCCCTTATGATCCTGCAGAGGCTACCTGATTTCGGGAATATAGTCGTGTCTATATGTATACATCTATGTATGATTACAAGTGTTTTGTATTTAGTTAGTTAATCGAAATATTATGGATTACGTATAAATAACTATTTAAACCGTATTTAAACTAACTTTAATGTTAGACAAAGTTTAATTACTAAAGCGGATTTCCTAAAACAGAATAGCAAACATAAGGATAACGTAGAAATAGATGTAACATAATTTGGAATTTACCTTACAGGCTATTTTAAGGTTTAGTTAACTTTTAACTTAAACGGTGCGACTAATAACATCTGTTAAGCTATGGTTTTTTAGCCGCGTGGTCAGTATAGTTTGTACCATCCCATGCCTGTGGTCATCGTACGAGGCGATTAAGGATTTCCGGGAGGTGGGCAGCAACGCGTCCCGTGCTGAAAACATAGTCCAAAAATCAGACTGCGGTCACCAACCCGCCTGCCCAGTGTGGTGACTATGGGCAAACCAGCGTATATGGCAGTAGCCTTGTGGCGTGCCCAATGGGCGTGCCCTGGGGTAGGCGTACGTCCAGCAGTAGGCTGAAGAAGAAGAAGATCCACTATGTAACATATTATCTTTTAGAATTTCACCCTTCGTTAAGTCGTAGTACGATAATGGACTATGTAGTCTCCGTATAAAAGAGTTACTTAGCAACAGAAGTCGACAGCTGCTACCATACCATCCAAAATGGCCACTTATATTAAATAAGATTTTGTATAAGTTTTCATTATTCCTTCTAACGTGAGGTGATAAAGGCCTGTTTAAATAGGACCATTTATAAAACTCCTCATATTTTAATCACAAACATCTTGAGCCTAAAACCGAGCCTAAGTTTGTTTAATGCAATCCAAAGGCTATTATACCCTTTTTGATAGTATATTTTTAGAATCTATTTATCTTTCTACGTGTACTGTAAAGATACTTAACAATTTTCGCTTAGCTATTTCGATTAATCGAATATATATTTTAATTAAGTTAATTAAATTTATTAGTCAGGCTTCTCTAGAATACATTAGTTACGCTGTATTTCCTTCAACGCATGTCGTAAGAGTCGACTAAGAATTTCAGTTGATGACCGTAACACTAAACCTTAACATACACCATGTTATTAAAAAAGAATTTAAACATTTTTTAAGCTTAACCATGCCCTAAATTTGGCAGATATGCATTTACTGTACTGCTGTCAAATGTCATATTTAAATCGAGTCTAACTTTAGGCGCTCTTTTGTAATAACACCGAATATGTTTAAAACACAATGTTCAATGTGACTGTGGGCTCTCCTTCGAGATCCTGCAGTTCTGGCTACCTCATGTTGAGACACAGCCTTGTGTATGTATTTTTTTTACATACATATATATAATCACGCCTTTATCCGCCGATAGAACCAAATGGTGCCACTTCTGACCAATTTTGAGGGATAGTTGAGATGTACTACAAGTTCGGTTAGTAGTGACAGGTAGTCTGCCCATCACCTACAAAACACCAAGACCCTCTTGTCGCTCTACTGACTTGTACAGTATGCCCGGGAAGAGAAGCAGCTGTAGTATTATATAGGTACGTTATTTTTTCAATACAAAAATGTCTGCTTGGTTTAGTCCACATAGTGCGCATAATAGGGATCCCAATATACATTAACGTCACTCAAATAAGAAAGAGGTCGAAGAAAATATATAATAGAACTCATATAATACAATGACGTTGCCCATCTAGCCGCACCTTAAGAAACACCGCAAAGTTTCGTACAAGAAACGACGCGTCATTTCCTTCGCGTTATGAAAATGCCAAGTTAGAAAAATATTCAAGTATATTTAAGGTCCCTAACTAAAACTCTATATGGAAGACTTATTAAAGAATATTTTAATGTAGATTTAAGTTTAACTTACCTACAGATTAACTGATGTTAGAAAAAAAAAAATCTTCTACATTATAGTCACGCAAATTTTCCCCCAAAGAGGTTGGGCAGAAGTGTGCAAAATACACACCCACCTTTCACCAGTTAGCCTTTTAAGTCCCACAAATACAACAATCAACCGGTAACTATCCAATAGGAAATTCTAAATTAGTATTATAAGCTATTTAGCGTCAGAACTTCGTCCTTTAAAAAGCAGGGTGCAACATGGCTATCTGAGGTTGACTTTGGGTCCTAAGGTATTGTCAAACCCACTTAGCACTCTACTTTAATATGTAAAGATTATTTCAAAGTACTGTGAATTTCAATTCATGGTCCATAAATATAGAAAAATATACACTTCCTGTTAGTAATTAATTTCCAAGCTCATAAAAGCAAAATTATGAAGAAGCCAATCGCTTCCGTTCAAATATATTAAGAGGCATAATTTCCTGCTTTTCATAATAATTTCCCTGAGGTATTACAGTTTGCGAATTTCACACGAAGATATTTTTTTTACTGAATGTTGTTTATACAGGGTCTAACTGAAGGATTATGTTATGCGGAATGCTATTAACAAAGCCTACTATGACAAGTTAGCCCCAAAATACAAGCCTCAATATCACACATGTTTATATTACCAGATTAGGTCATTTTCGAGTTTTAGCTAAACGATCGCAATTTATTTTTATACAATAAAATATATCTTATCATAATCCTTACAAATTCTCCCTCAATTGTTGAAGATGATGTATATAAAACAGTTGTCTACTTAAAAGAAAATGATTCGTGAAATTTTGTGAAATTTTTCCTCATTCTGCCCAAGAAAGAGCAATAAATCTAAGAACATTAATGTGGATCGGGCCAGGAGATACACGGATACGTGCAGGGTTGGGATAGACAGTATATTTCTGGGAATATAAAGTTAGCTTTTGCACCGATTTAAAATATAACCGGTACCTGATTTTAGTTATAACTAGTGGGTGCGACTCCGTCCGCGTGGACTACAGAAAAAACAAAATGTCAAAATTAACCGGGATTAAAACATTTTCCCGGGATAAAAAGAAGCTTATATGTTAAGTGGGACCTGTCACAGTATATTACTGAAAACTGCATCGAAATCGGTTCAGCCGTTTCTGAGATTAGCGTGCACAAACGCACAGACAAACAGACAAAAATTCCAAAAAATATTGGGTACTATTGCGTTGATAAAGGTCTTCTATAATATTTTTTCTCATATATATTCTATGTATAGACAGCGATCCGTTACATTTTTATTATATGTATAGATTTCATCCGCTAAGCCGTTGTAAAGTGATGCGACTACAAGTTAAGTCTAAAATTTTGATAGTTTAAAAGTTGGAATTTGTTATTCGGATGAACGGTTACAAAGATTTCTAAAACAACTACACTTGAAAACTTTACATTACACCCATACGGCTGTGTTCAACAAATGAGGTAACCAGAACTGCAAGAGATCTGACACGATGATGCCATGTCATGTAAAATATCAGTGACAAGTTGATAGCTCATCCCGAAAGAATGTCCCTAAATTCCTTAGTCACACATACAAGGTTGTAGATACAGCTGATGAATTCTAGTGAAGCTTCGCATCAGCACACAATATCGTTTTTAAGCTGGTTTCATCTCATTTTGACGTCGAAAACAATTTATAGCTAAATAATTCTAAATTTTTTTTGTCAAATTAAATTAAATGTATACATTTTTTTGTGAAATTTTAATGTCACGTTAAACGTGTGTTTTACTACACTCATAATTTTTGTGATAATCCCCTCCTTGTTATAAATTGTGTATGTCTTGCTTTTGCATACCCAAGTCTTTGAAAACCAATACTTTACTCATCAGAACAACTATGTTTTGTAACGCTATACCGTATAAAGGACATAGGTGTATAGATCGGTAACATTCGTTTAACAAGCTTAGGGAAACTTTTAACAATCGCGTGAGGACTTTTGCAACAGTGGTGCGGTGATCTGACACAATGACACAATTGTTTTGAAAGCCGGTGTTTTTTAATAATCCTCGTGACTATATAAAAAGTGTTTATTTATAATAATTCATCTAAGATTTATTTTTAACCGACTTCAAAAAGAGAGGTTATCAATTCGTCTGTATGTTTTTTTTTATTTTTATTTTTATTTTTTTTATTTTTTATGTGTGTTACCTCAGAACTCCGTCATTTATGAACCGATTTCAATTTTTTTTTATAGTTGGTCATGGTATACTTCCAGGTTGGTCCCATATTCACCATATCAGGATCTGATGATGGGATCTTGGAGAAATCGAGGGCAATCCTCGAATATTGTAGGCACATGTAGTCTGTTTTTATACTTTTACTGAGCGTTTTGATCACCTACATATAAAACATAACATCTGATGATGGAATCTCTAAGGAATCTAGGGATATCCTCAAATATAAAAGGCACGAGTAGTCCGTTTTTAGATTTTTATAGAGAATTTTGGTCAGCTACACATAATATAAAGGAAACGAGGGTCTGATGATGGAGCCGCCGAAAAACAGATAGTGGAACTTTTTAGTAACAAAATCCCCTTATGGCAGGGGGGGGGCCTACGTCCAGTAATGGACTGCAATAGGCTTATGAAGATGAAGATAATTGTGTTAAGTCATGAAATTATATGTTGCGTTAAGCCGTGTCCGAAGTAAGATGGTTATAGAGGAAGAGGTAGACATGAGAATAACGAGATGACGGATAATAGGGATGAATGAAAAAAGAGTACCTACATATTGCACCGACCCCAAATGATTGGGAACAGGGCAGGAAGAAGGAGTGTAATTATATGTTGCCTAAATAAGTGTGTACATGGCTGTTGTGCTGCCAAATCTCTTATATTCCTCCGAGTCGTGGTGCATGTACCGTCGCCACATACGCACTCTGAATCGATTCCACCTCAAGTGCCTCCGATCCATCATGAGAATCAGATGGTCCAACCGAGTGCGTAATACCGAAGTATTGCGAAGAGCCAATGTAAGTGCCATTGAGGCCTACTTAATGCGTCGGCAGTTTCGGTGGTGCGGTCATGTGTCTCGTATGGCGGAGGAGAGATTGGCTAAGCGCATCTTCTTTTCTGAACTGGAGGAGGGCAAGCGGAAACGCGACGGGCAACAGATACTCAGATACAAAGATGTTCAGAAAAGACATATGAAGAGATGCAATATAGATCCATCTAAATGGGAAGTTTTGTCAGCACAACGACCAGAGTGGCGCAGGACGGTGATAAAGCAAGTACACGAGTTCGAGGAGCAGCGTCAGGCTGACCTTGACGCTAAACGTGATGAACTAAAGACTCGTCCTCCTGCTGCCATTATCTATAATACAATAATGGCGCACTAACCTGTCCTCTGTGTGCGCGGGCGTTCAGGGCGAAGATTGGCTATGTAAATGTAAGCCATCTCCGAGAGCATGAACGCCAACTTAGTAATATCTAGGATTAGAAGTGGTCGCCATGACCGAAATTGATCGGAGGTCATCATTATCATCATAATCATCATATTGTCAGACGTAAAGTTTCGAAGCCTAGTCCTTTTTCTCTTTTGTCATGTGGCCTATTTTATATATAACGAAATGTAACATACTTTACTCAAATAAAAAAAAAAAAAATATATATATAAAAATTATATAAATCTGATAATATTATGCCTCGTAAACTTCGTACACGGCTTAACGCAATATATACTCGTATTTGCCCTTTAGTTAAATTTTACTTTAGTAAGCTCGAGTTTTGGGAGGAAGTCGGTTTTTCGTTTAAAAAAAATTATTATGATTCATCTGTCCTGTTATCATTAAATCTGACATATTTCGATAACATCTTTTATATTATCTTGCAAAATTGGAGTAGAAGCAAAATGATTTTGACTTGAATATGATAAAATAGGATCTTTGCGGAATGTTTATTTAATTAAAAAAATAAATTTACCTGTTTCTGATCATCTCTGGAATATTCATTCAATCTTGAAAAATAAACTCGTCGAATTTAAATATTTGTGGATATTTTATAGCGTTCTATTTTCTCCCTTTGTTACGCACTGTATAGATACCTTATGTTATCATCCAACCTCCTTTAATTTAAATATAATATATTCTATAGATTAGAAGAAACAAAATATATCTACTCTCAATATACATAATAGGTACCTACGTATACGCATGGGAAGCCGTATTGGTAATCCCGTAAGTCTTTAACTACATTTTCTCTCATGTGTCAGGGTAGTTTAGGGTGGAAATAGCGGTAAATCCACTGTGCAGTGTCGTATTACCTTATGTCAGCTTTGGCTTTTCAGTGTTTATGTTCGTTTGAAGTTAACTTTGTATTTTGGAATTAGCAAAACGTACAATTTTCTCCTAGGTTTATGGGGTACATTTTTTATAATAAGCATGACTTATTTATTTATTTCATAGAAATCACATATAATTACAGTAATGTAAATAATGCGTTATGATTATAATAAACAATATGTAACATCATTCTGCATCGGCGCTGGTTGTCATAACATTTTTAATTGACCCGGTAGCTTAGTGGTTAGAGCGGCTGGCACGGTTTGCAGTGGTCGTGGGTTCGATTCCCACTCGGGTGAAGAATTTTTTCCATTTTCTTTATTAATAATTTTATAATATATAATATCTTGACTAAGATAAATTCATAAAAACACTTCTACATTAATATAATCCGTTAGGAAATGGTTGATCGTTTCATCTTTAAACATTGTGCTGAGGGATTTAGCTTTGTTTGCCGAGATTTGGCTAGTGTATAGCTATCGGGATGAAAAATAACGTTGCCAATATGTAATTTAGAAAAGAGATGGTAATATTCGTCATCCGAGTAATTGACCCGGTAGCTTAGTGGTTAGAGCGGCTGGCACGGTTTGCAGTGGTCGTGGGTTCGATTCCCACTCGGGTGAAGAATTTTTTCCATTTTCTTAATTAATAATTTTATAATAACATTTTTACACTACATACATACCAATTATATAAATTATATGAGTGGATCGAACCTACGCCCCCCAATTGGAAGGCATACCTCTAAACCATTGGGCTATCGCCACTTACAATAAGCAGATTTAAAATATTTATGTAGTTATTGTATAATAATAAATAAACAAAACTATCTATATTTAAATCCGCAACCCTGTCAGCACTTCAACCCATTTCCCGTAAATGACGTGGCCAATATTTATAAAAGCTCAAATACAATTTTCGGAATAAGGGTCGTTTCACACTTCAGTTGAATCCGAATCCGGATTCGCCGAAATTGTTGCCGTTGAAGTATTTCCAAAGAAGTGCTATAGTACTTATTTGATCAGTAAGTTACAAACTACTCAATACGCCTCTACACATAACATACAATTTGAATTTCCACGGCGGTTGGTAGGTTTAATTCGGGCATTTATGCATTAAATATTTTCGTAAGTGTTTTCCTATTTGTGTGAATGGTTACAAAATGAATCCTATATTTCTTCACGCGTAAGATAACTGTAATATGCAAATGACAACCAAATAAAGTTTGACAAGCATGAATCTCTTAACAGTCTACCTATACCACTATCACCCGTAAGCAAAAACTGTGAGATTTCACTATGTGACAATTAGGTCAAACTTCGGCAAAAGTTTGTGCATGCCTTATGCTACGTCTGTACTGACAGAAGGGTTTCTTAGAGGCTAGAGCCCAGTGGGTCACCTAGCGAGTAGCTAAGTAAAAAAAACATTATAGAATTATCGTGTACGACCGCACTGCGCGATGGGTGCCCAAGTAAATCCAAGGAAACAAACATGGTTGTTTTTTGTTTGACAATAGGCGCGAAACAAAGCCACTAAGCTCTAGGTGCTAAGAAAGGCAAACATAAACTTTTGACAAAGCGCATTGTCAAATCTTATAGATTTTGCTTTCGATACGATAGCGTTAGGGAGTGTTAAGAGGTTATCCTTACTGTCATAATTTGACGTATAGAATTTGGATTCGAATATAGTGAGCGACCACCTTTAATCGGAATAAGTTGGCATGAACGTCCTAAATCAACAAACACCTAAATCTAAGGTACAGGTCGACGATTTATTTGATACCCAAATCGTGAAATGGACAGCGGTCCGGAGGGATATCGGTTTGAACTACGACTCCTTTAGTTTCGATTTACCTGTACAAAGTTTTGTATTGAAACTTTTTGTGGTGAAATCGATTTAACGTATGTATTTAAAAACATATAACACAGTTTGTTCTAAAAGGAGCGTTGTTATAGTAATAAAGTGTTTGTTAGTTACATATTGTATAGAGAAGGCAATGCGATAGCAAAAACTCAATAGTATTCACTGATAGCTTACAAAATTCGTATTACGTTACAGCAATCTCTCTCCCTTAACTTGACTGTACATTGGTATTGCTATAATACCATCTATCTTGTAGATATATTACATAATTAAATATATAAATCTTAAAGAAATTTAATATTTAAATGCGAAAATTTTACAATTTTAGCGTATAGGTTAGCCTTGACCTAAAACTTTAATTAAATAGTTATTATAAATATAAAGATGAAGATGAGACCTTATGATCTTATTAACACATTCAGTGCCGCTGATGTCTCCGTGCTTAGAAAATCTGCCGTCGAATGTATTAAAATACTCCATTATATCACCTTACTTTAGCCAATTAACTAAAACTTACGTGTATCCAACAACCAATCCAACTTTAACACGACTATTGTCTGACTCATTAAAAGGTCCTTCGCATTTATAAACCATCTTTATTAGCATACCAGCATCCCACGCCAGGGAGTTTAACTGCAGACCCCGCGCATTATTATAGCGATTACATACGGCTTAGTTCGGAATGAGAATAATTCGCATAATTTGCGAGTTGACACAACATTTGGTGCTGGTGTCGAGTGTGTCGCGACCTTTATTAAGTATATTCGAGGGGGTATTATTGAACTCTTGAAGCAGGGTTGTTTCCATTGTAGAAGATAGATAGAAGTCGGCAAGCTAATGGCCATGCTTCAGGAACTAGGGGACAAATCAAAGATTTTAAATGATAAATGGCATCTTAATTATCCATGAAATCTTAAAACGGGTTTGTTTCTATTGTTAAAGAGAGATAGAAGTCTGCAAGCTTATAACCATGCTTCAGGAACTAGGGGACAATATAAGTGCAATTATAAATGGTATCTTAATTATCCAAGTAATCTTAAAGCAGGATTGTTTCTATCGCGGAAGAGAGAAGACGGTGAGCTAATAGCCATTAGCCATGCTTCAGGAACTAGGGACAATCTAAGATTTGCAATAATAATTTGTATCTTAATTATAATGAAACTAAGATGTTGGAAACAAACATGGAGTGCCAACAACATCCATTCTGGGAAAATCATGACTGATAAAACTATAGCCAGAAACAGTGCTCTTTACGTTTAGATTTTTACCCAACTGGAAGGATGCCAACTGACCCATGGCACTCACACTATCTCGCGGAGAAACTCCTAGCCAGTATGGGTACTGAATAACATCTTCGTTCCTATCGATATGTACGAGTATATTTCTTCCATGAAACAGTGCGGTTTTTACCCGACTGCGCGACGCAAAGGAGTTATTGTGTTTAACACATATGTATGTTTAGATGTCTGTTCCTTTTGACCTCCTTAGCCTAAACGGCTTGATGGATTTTGATGTATGAACTGCTTGCCATAGAACGGGATAAAGATTTTTTTATATGTATGCGGTATCATTAGATTCTTTATCGGGAGAGTGTATGAACATGTATTCTGCGTAGCAACTCATGCGTTTCCCTGGCACCCTGACGGGCTGTAACGGCATGGTACCAGACCAAACCAGGCTTATGTAGCCCTCGTGTTAGTTAGTAGCGACCGCGACGAATTTATTAACTGAATTTCTTCTGTCCCTTCTGCACTCCTAGCGGTAAATTTATGTTGCAGTAACATAGTACCGTGGGTACTTTATGAAGGGTTTAACATCTTCGTTCCTATCGATATATATATTTCTTCGGCATGCTAAACGGCATGTCGCACTTTTAGCTTGAAAAGCATCATTAGATTCGTCTTAGTCTTGAAAGTGACACAAATTTTTACGCAGTCGGTTTTTTATTTCAGTAGGTAAAGCAGTCTAGACAATTTTTTAGCTGTTTCGGTTCATTGTTGCAAAATTAAACATACATATAGTCACGCTCATTATCCTTCAAAGAGATTAGGCAGAAGTGTGCAAATTGCACACCCACTTTTCACTAGTTAGCCTATTAAGTGGTAAGGGGTGAGCCTATCGCCGCTTTTCGGGCACAAATTCAACAATCTAACGACCGGTAATTAATCCAATAGGAAATGTTTCCGTGCCACACTAAATAGGTATTATAAGCTATTTAGCGTCAGAGCTTCGTCCGTCAAATAGCTGGGTGCATCACGGGCAGGTGATGTTGACTATGTGTCCTAAAATATTAGTCGAACCCACTTACCTATCCACAATCCTTACGAAATAAAAAAGTATCAATAGCCGGCATTTAGGCGGAAATCTGTGGTGTGTAGATTGTACTTGTTAGTTACATAGTGTCATAAAAAGGATGGACTGTGGCAGTTCTATGAGACTTTTACCTAAATTATCGAATATTTTGTTACTACACTCCCTTGTTATGTTTTCGTCATGAAGGAAAGATAAAAAGGAGATGGTATTAATAACGTTTGTTCATAGAAAATTATCTAACCAAGCGATAGATGGTGCAAATGAAGGCTTGGGCTTAGCTCATTAAATCTGAGTTTGTTGGTTTCGTATTTGAAATTTTTTACGAAAACAATTTAAGATAAAATATGAGATGTACAAAAAATCAAACAAGATGTACAAAAATGCAATTGGTTGTTAGTCTACCAAAGGCTAGTACCTACCAAATCTAGTATCTATCAAAAGCTAAAGTATCTTTGAGGATTGTTGATTAAAACTTCAATTTATTTTTTATACATTTACCAACGGCCATCCGCGATTTTGCCCGCGTAATCTTTAGAATTCCTATTACTCTCGTACGAGTATTGCAATCAGGTTTCAATAACATAAGTCTCGTATTCGATGATTATGATTTTACGATTTTATCGAAATTCCACCTTGTCCTTCCTCCAGGAATCCTTAGACCTTGAAACTCGCGTCGCATATTCTCTTTCATTTTATGAATCCCAAATAGCCCCGAACGTAACAAGCTTATGGTAAATGGCCGTAAAATCTCAGAGGAACGTGACCAGAGATAAATTTTATGCAATCTATATATTTTGCATCGAGATTGTAATTTTAGATTTTTTTAAATGCATTTTTTTTGCTTTTGACGCTAAAATTACTGTTGCTTAACTTGTAAAGCTGAAAGTTAGCGTTCGTTGTACATTATATACGACAGATAATTACCTCTGTGATGGGTGATTTCCGTACATAACTGTTTCTAATACACGATATCAATTTGAGTATAATTTCTACCTAACTCAATTTAGGTAAGTATAAGTATGTGATAACTTAAGAGACCCCCCCCACACTGGTATCATATGAGCCTCTTTTGAACGTCGGCGCCGGGCGAGCGCCCGCGCGGCGTCGACGCGACGTCAGCCCTGGGTGGCTGCCGAACGCTGTCATTACGCTACGTGAGCGTAGCGTCGACGCGACGCCAGCGCCGCGTTTTCTGCCATATAATAAAACACTCGCAATTTAAAGCGTTCTGTGCGTCCGGCTTCCACTCAGCGCCGAAGTCGCGTCGACGCCGCGTCGACGCCGCGCTGACGCTCGCCCGACACCGACATTCAAAAGACGCTTAGAAGACGCTAGTGTGTTGGGGTCTCTAAAAGTGAGATTTTAATAATATAATAAATAAATAAATAAATATTCACACACTTCACAACACATTGACCTAGTCCCACACTAAGATCCCTAAGGTCTTGTGTCGTGGGTACTAAGCAACGGTATATAAATACATAGATAAGTATATAAACATGGAAATCGAATAGAGATTTCTACTATTTAGTTTCCCCATAGATATTCCATCCATTCCTTTCTCCATCCTACAGTTCTAACCATCCCATTTTTAGAAAACAGCCGTGTTAGTTATATGTCTATTTATTTATTTATTTATTAAGATTAGGCACACCAACATCACATGTATTAAAAAGTAGAATAATGATTATACATTGTAGCACAATACTGATACATATATCTACCTATATTTATGTAATAAAATGCTTCGCCATACTAGTACTGCTATTGCACTATACATCTCATAGACCTGCCTTCTATGGCATATATTTTTATAAGTGCTTTTTATTAAATTTCGAAAATATGTGTTTTTTTTCAATAGCAATGTTGACTGAAGTACCTACCCTACGTCATAAAACTAATTACAGCGATACGTTGTTCCATTAACATGTAAATACGTTTACGGGACCTCTGCCGCGGAAAGCGAGGTTTTTGATGGAGATAATGCATATTTTTATGTGTTTTTGGATGAAATAAACAGAGGAAATAAATGACTTTTTTGTAGGATGGTGAAAGTGGGTCATCTTTGTACAATACATACGTAAGTAATTTTCAAAATAACTTAATTTCTGACTATCATAAATCGATGTTATGCTATTATACAGGGTGTTTTTTTGTGGCCACACTTAGCTAAGGGTACATACTCTATACATCAAATAAAGTAAGTTTATACAAAAAAAAAATGTTGGGAAAAGATGTTAATTTTCAATTACTTGATCGGGCGAAATTTATAGTGTCCAGTGTTTATGCTACTTTTTTCATAGAGAGATATTAATTATTTTCCGTGAAAAAAAACTTGCTACATGCGTCAATGTGCATTTATGCAGAAAAACGCTATCTATTTACTCAACTTTGGACCCTAATATTTTGGAAACCAGACACTTCCCAGGTATGCTTCTATGGAGAAAAATGATTGTGATGATGAGGAGATTCCGTAGTTTTCGGGAACGTTGACGACCAAAAATCACCGGTATAGGTTGTAATAAAAGAGGTCGGTTTATAAGTTATGCGAAAAGCTAATGACTACTTATACTTATATCTATACTATAAAGCATCTATCCACAAACACTCTTTACACTCGAAATCACATGTTAATTTTTCGCATACTTATAATTCATATACCTACTTATGACTCAAGAATGATCAGGCAATGTTGAAAAATAAATATGTTTAATAAACATATAAACATTTCGACATACCCCTTCTGTTACACCCTATATTCGATTTCTGTTCGAAAAATTCCTTTGAACAAATATCAAAATTATTTACTTATTTATTTGTTTAATTGTGATATACCTACTACATATATAGGTAGGTATATAAAGTAGGTGCGTCACACTTAAAATAAATTTCGAGTAGGTAGACATATTTGTTACTAATCCTGTTCAATAATAACATTACAAGATAGTTTTTGTTGTTCCAGTAAACATTTTTGGATCTAAAATGGCGGATTCAGAAGTAAAACTCTATTTACATATTAATGAAAGACGGGATGTTTTAATTACTTTTATACTGTTCTAGGACTTTTGGAACAAGAGAGGAAACTATAAATGAGATTGTTATTTTAAATGAGAACATACATAATGAGGAGGTTGCAATTGGTAGATTAAAAATTTCAACATGGTGTTATTTGCGTTTTTATACTTATTTGAACTTATTTTCAGTTTTTAGTAAATTACTGAATCTTTTTTTATGCTAGCTCAATTATTATTTTAAGGTGAAGTTTAATTTTTTACATAAATAATTATAATATTTAGGTGGATAAACGGTATAAGTATTTTTATGTGAAATATTCGTAAGAGACGACGATAGAGTCAAGATAAAAAGTCTAATGATAAAAAATATGGATAATACATACCTATAATAAGAACAGATGATTAAATTAACAATTCTATCCCGTTTCGCCTATGGTTATCCCTTAAAAATTATTATTTATTGACAAAAAATCAAATCAATCCATCAATGTTTACACTTATTGGGATTCGAAGTCAGAATCTATAGCTCGGTAGGCAGGGTCAATAACTACGCCCGTATAGACCTTCTCCGGGGTAGTTGACAGTTTTTTTTATTTGTATCTATATCGAAAGATCATAAAATAAATATTTGCGAAAGAATAACTTCGCTATCGTGAAAACTTTCCGGGATATAACGATATCAAAATCACAACTTTAGACTTGCCAAAAAACGCTCCATACAAACGGCTACCACGACGTGACGTCACTCTTTCAGTAACTTGTATGCGCGTGAAAGAAATTTTGTTCTACAGCTATATTAAATATTGCATTTACAAATATGGTCACAGAATAAAAGTTGCTGTAAATGATGTAGGTGGACATGTGATGTTGTAATTTTCAATTAATTTCACATTTGAAAAAAGGATTTGCCCACTTAACTTTGAAGGCTTATTACTACCTCATTTGGACACATAATCAAATTGTAATTTTACAGATAGGTATGGTTCTGATAATTTATTCTGATAAGAATAAAATGTTATTAAGATTCAACCATAGGAAACTACCCCATTGGCTGTCAATTTACTTTTTTACTTACCTACAGGTATCGGTATTTTATCAACTGTAAAGGTGTTAAATACTGGTAGAATTGTAAAAGGGCTGCAGCCTGGAATGCTAGAAACAAAACGTAATTTCACTGGACCGGAATCAGCATAGCAATACGGTTACTCACTCGTTGCATCGTTCGTGTAGCTTCATTTAATGTGAATGACATTCACTGAATGTGTACAAAATTAACGTTTTATAGGTAGATAGGTAAGTACTGTATCTTTAGGACGATAGACCTGTATTTTTACAGGAAATACGCATAGTATTTAGTAAACTTAATAGTTTATCTACTTTTTGCTACCGTTTGGCCTTAAATAAGGCGCTGAGAACATAAGTGTTGTTCTCAACGCCTTAAATGTATAGGTAGTTGTTCCCGTTCTGATGCGGGGCTTCACTAGAATACATCAGCTGCGTTTCCTTCCATGCATGTTGTAAGAGTCGGCTAAGGAACTCAGGCATTAGGCGATAAACTAGCAACTTGTCACTGACCATTAATAGATTCTGTCCCCGCTATACTAAAAAAAAGGTAACAGTTGAAATTTCCTAACAATTTGAGAAATTCAATAAATATATCGCAAGGCATTCAACAAGATAATTGCCACAAAATATTCAACAACCCGAGACTCCTCTAAATCACCGACGTAAAAGACAGTTTACTCATGTACTTATTATTAACGATATAATACACCTCGCTTGCTGTCACCGTAATAATATTTACCATGTATATTAACTGCAAATTTCGCGTATATGCTCTGCTCGACAGCTGGGTCTTTCGCACATATTTTCTCGCAGGGTAAACGGTTCGGGTCCCTCTCATTTGGGATTACTTTATCTTAATTAATTAACAAGCCCCTTATTTTGCGGGCGGTCGACTTTTTTGGCCTTTTAAGTTTTTTTTTGTCTCGAGTTATTTGGTGCGTAATGAACGGAGGAGTTTGATAATTTAGCTTATTATTTTCATCTACAGGATAAAGTTACATCTCGTGTTTAAAAAAAAAATAACAGTGATTTTCTTAGTGTATTTTTGAAAAATCAAGAGTAATTTTCTTAGATTGCACATAATTTAATTTTTAAATCTTTACCACTTAAAGCTTTTCTTTGCTATCTTAGGGGTTTTGCTTAGCGTGAAGCTACTCAAAATTCCCGTAATTCCATGATAACAACGCGCAATGTACTTTCCCACCGCGTGAGAAGGACGCTTAATATGCGTGTCAGTTTTTCTACACGAGTTTTTACAGAAATTGCCAAAGGGGAGAATGGGAATAACCTTTTTCTGTTTTATGCTCCGTTTTCATTATGAATATTGCCAATGAGAGTACATTTACTTGTGACGTCATATTTTACTCCTTTTCGCGTTATTCGTTGATTTTTTTAAGCACGAGTTCTTTACCACTTTATTTTTATATCCAATTTAGACCAGGTGTATTGCTATAGTTAATAGTATTTAGTTAATTTTCCTATTATATATAATCAAATCAAGCTAGTAGTAATGCAAGCAAAGCAAGTCCAAACGACCTAGTCATTAAAATAATCTTAAATAACTTTTGTAGAAAAAACTTTCAAATATTCCGTCGCCCAAAATAGCTGTACTTAGCATATCCCTTACTATTTCTAATATTATAATGATAACTATCAATGTACCTACATATGAGATATGTACCAACGTTACGTAATAAAATAAACTGAAAAGTTTGAGTACCTAATTAATCAAATAGGTACATACTTCGTTATAATATTCTTGGTGAAGTCACCGTTAAAAGCATTCCGCACCTATTCCATTTGTAGCGATCCTTCTTCTTTGTTAACTTTGTAAAATAAACAAAGAAAGGTATCACGAATACAGAATACGGAAATATCCAGTTAGTAATAATATTTAATAAGAGATATAATAATAAAATCTATTTCAAATACGAAAAGAAAACTTGCCTGTGTGTATAACAAAGAAATTTGGTAAATAATGAAATATAATTATGTTGGAATTAGCATTTATTGTATAGATACACATCAACTTTATTATTATTATAATGTTATTTTCCTTATTCAATATTATTTTTATACAACACTAGGTAGAATATCGTTAATAACTAGAAACGAATAATATAATTCATTTCTCCGACATTATTTAAGTAACGCTCTATATTTTTTTTTGTTACGGTCTGTCAAGTATAACTTGGCGTTTCGGGTCTTTATGACCAAGGAGGGAGCATCCTTCTATGTTTATGTCCGCCAACGTGAAACTAATAATAATTATTGATATCCTGTAGAACTGTTAAAGTTAGTTCCCCTTTATGTCAAGACCAACATTGTATCTAACAGACCGTATTTATTCCATTACAACAAAAAAAAAAGAAGTACATATTATGTTGATTTATAATAACTATGTGATGTGTTGTTTCAGTAAATAAATATTTTTTGTATTGTATTGCATCAAATCATTGTAAAAAATCATTCTATTGTTCTATAGTATTGTAAGAAAACCAAACGATAGCTTTCCAATCCCCAATCTCAATACAGAATACGCGGAACAATACGGAAAAACTCGCAAAACAGCCTATCCAATCCATAAACAGGGCCCAATTTGCAGATGCAATAACAAATGCTGGCAACTCACACAAATCGAGCTCTTTTGTTACCTAATTCTCGGCTTACGGCTCCGACGCAGCTGCGACCGATTTATTGCTTAACCTTTCCTTTCTAGATGGAATTGAAGACAATAAATTATACTTCAAACCCAAATAAGGCCCGTAAGTTACGATCCTGGCAAATACCCCCTTAATGGGCGATCAGTCTGGATAGATTAGATAGATTCTGGTGCGAAAAACATACGGGGTTGTGTGAAAAGTTGCGAAAGGGTTCGATAGTGGAAGGGAACAATATTGATAGATGGGATTATTAAATCGCTTCTAGGTTTGCGCCTGAAAGTATACCATAAAGCTATAATACTTTTCTAATATTCATGTAAAATAAAGTTATAATTCAGAATCTCTCAATTAACTCTTAAAGTAAGATTGTTGGCGACTGGCTGGTAGTGCGACCTTTTTGATACTGTTTTATTATATTTTTTGATACTGTCTTTTTGGCACTGACTCTTAAAATCAGTTGCTTTTGTCCATTGATCTGGTCTGTGTATATTATACTTTTATAATTATCTTGAATAATACATTTTGCCCTTAGGTTAATGATAGGTCTGCGAAATCATTATTCTAAGATTTTGCCACCACTATTTCTATCGTTTCATTCATTTATACAGTCCACGCTCTCCATTAGTTATCAAAGATTGTTTCAAACGTCGAAGCAAGAAGCCGCTACAAGTAGAGTAGTAGCGCGACCTCTCGTTTTTACAATGGAAACAATAATTCTGCTTTTAAGAATTTATTATATACTTACATACTCTTTAAGCTAGTAATTTATCACTGATCATAACCGCTATGCTAACGTTTCTATAGTTTTGACTATCCTATTTCGGGAAAACTGGCGAGTCTATATGTATGTATACCTTCTCCCTAAACTGCTTACCATCTATAAACTTGATATTGAATTCATTAAGCCTCGTGCACATGTACCTCTGAGTTTAATGTATGGAACTGTCACCGCTTGACGTCTATGCTTACGTCTACGCATTACGCATCCGGTCTGCCCGTGCCTATACAGTTCCATACATTATAAATCAGAGGTACATGTACGTCTACGCTTACGTGTACGCATACGCATCCGGTGTGCTCGAGGCTTTAATGGCGTACCACAGGAAAATAGGTCAAATAAGAAATATGAAGACAATGAAAACACATATTACCAAAAGACTAGTAAAAAAGCCCATCTCAATATACAGAAACAAGAAAGAAAAGACACCAATTGACCTATATCCAACTGTCCAGAATACCCAGGATAATAACAAATCCACTTTTTCAACACTTAAATCCAGCTCAGCTAAAAGCGCTTAACAAATCCCAGCTATCATTGAGGTATCGGAATCCCACAGCGCTTCAGCGGCACTCTGGGCTGTCTTTAAACGAAGTATACCTACTAATGAACGGGCTCGCTTTGCTCCGAGTTTTTAGCGCTAATGAAGGAGACATACAATTTGTGGCCTGAATTTCTAGTGAAGTACAATGTTTTAAGACTAGTTTTTATTGTAAGTTGTATTTAGTTGTGCTTGGGATAGCACGGGCTTTTATAATTGGGAGCTCTGATTCCGGCTGCCCTTGCAGTGCATTTAAGTACATAATTATATTACGTGCAGTTGTAGCCGACTTCTGAATGAAGTTCAAACAAATATACATACGGCTGCTTTCCCGACAGAACTGCAGGATTATTAAGCGAAGCGCATTTAGCCTAAAGGGGATAGATGTAAAGTACCTTAGCCGACTCTTACGACATGCACGGAAGCAGATGCAGCTGATAGCTGATGTTTTCTAGTGAAGACCGTATTAGTATAGAACAGAATTTCACTCTCGGAATGTGTCATTTTATTAATATTCAAGAAATAGTTGATTCCACAAATTCTACAGAACATAAACTAAATAACAATAGCATGAACTTCGACTAACATCCATATATCTTGCAATGGATACACATTGCCGGTACGTGCTAATCATATATTCTGAGATCCTATATATGTTTTAGTGGTGCATAAAGATTTGTCTTACAAGGGCACCATATGTGGTTTTTTGAGATTCCTAACTCCTATATTCTATGCACGGCTAAAACTCGGCTTTTAATTTGGCTTTACAGTGAGTAAAAAAACGAATTACAAAGTCATGTGCTAATTTACTTGAATACGATCGGTTGCATCTCCTTCCGTGCATGTCATAAGAGTCGACTCGAACTCAAAGAGCTTAGCAACTTGTAGCTAATTTTTTACATCTTGCCCCGTAATACAACATGGTTGTTTGATCTCTATCGTAATCTTGCAGTTTATAATTGCCCCATTTTGGAAACACAGTCCAATGTTCAAAAAGTTAGTAGTACAGATCTAGGAGGATCTGAATTTATTTCACAAATTTAATTATATTAATAATATTAAGTATAAGACCAGGCTTAACCTATCCTTTGACCACACTAGTAGTTCATGTCGAAAAATTATCCGCAACCTTGGAACAAACAGTATTTATGAACATAGTTTTATTTGCAGGAAATCCACTTGCGGTGGCGACCAATTTCGCCTTTTCTGCTTTCGTTATTAGGCACCTTTTTAGTTTACTTGACCTTTAAAGTTAGTGAACCCAATAATTTGGGTGTATTTTGTTGTAATTGTTGAACAAAAAACTGTAACAAATAAATTTCCCTCATTCCACTCCGACCAAACTTACAAACCGACATTACAAACTTACAAAGACAATTTGATCTCTCCAGTTGGTCGGAATGGAAAAAGGGATAATTTTACGTACATGTGGAATAGATCAAGAGGCATTGACTACAAGAGAAATGGAAATCAGAATAGTCGGATTGAGAGTGAATAACAAACGACGGAAAACGTACATAGTTTTTTTTTTTATTATTTTAAGCCCCGAGTACACCGGGTGCGTATGCGTACACGTAAGCGTAGACGTCTGTGTTGACGTGCATGTACCATTACTTGTAATGTATGGAACTTTATTGGCTCGGGCAGACTGGATGCGTACACGTAGACGTAAGCGTAGACGTCAAGCGGTGTGTCCTGTCTTATACAGTTCCATACATTAGAACTCAACGGTACGTGCACGTGTACACATACGTCTACGCTTACGCATCTGGTGTGCTCGCTCGAGGCTTTAATGTAATATTAAACTAGAAATATCAGCAATAAACCCTTTTATCCTATCCTACTGAGGACATCCCGGATATCAGCCTGTACGAGATTAGGACTGCCCTTAAACAACTCAAAAACAACAAAGCGCCGGGCGACGATGGAATTACAACAGAGCTTCTAAGAGCGGGTGGAACTCCGGTACTGAAGGTCCTCCAAAGGCTCTTCAATTCCGTCCTGCTCGAAGGGGTAACGCCGGAAGCATGGAACAGAAGTGTGGTGGTGCTGTTCTTTAAAAAAGGCGATAAAGCCTTGCTGAAGAACTATAGACCCATCTCGCTTCTGAGCCATGTCTACAAGTTGTTTTCAAGGGTAATCACGAATCGTCTTGCTCGCAGGTTTGATGACTTCCAGCCTCCCGAACAAGCCGGTTTCCGAAAAGGGTTTAGTACCATAGATCATATCCACACGCTACGGCAGATTATACAAAAAACGGAAGAGTATAATCGGCCACTATGCCTAGCGTTCGTGGACTATGAGAAGGCCTTTGATTCGATCGAGACATGGGCAGTGTTGCGGTCTCTCCAGCGGTGCCATATTGACCATCGATATATCGAAGTGCTGAAGTGTTTATACAGCAATGCCACCATGTCAGTACGAGTACAGGAGCGGAGCACTGAGCCGATTTCCTTGCAGAGGGGAGTGAGACAAGGAGATGTTATTTCTCCGAAGCTCTTCACCAATGCAGTGGAAGACGCCTTTAAGCTTCTCGAATGGAAAGGACTCGGCATCAATATCAATGGCGAATACATCACTCACCTTCGGTTCGCAGACGACATCGTGGTCATGGCAGAATCGCTGAAGGATCTAAGCACAATGCTCGATGGCCTCAATCGAGTCTCCCAACAAGTGGGCCTGAAGATGAACATGGACAAGACGAAGATCATGTCGAACGTCCATGTGCCGCCCACTCCTGTACTGGTTGGGAGCTCGATGCTTGAAGTTGTTGACGAGTATGTTTACCTGGGACAGACGGTCAAACTAGGTAAGTCCAACTTTGAGAAGGAGGTAACTCGGCGAATCCAACTCGGCTGGGCAGCGTTCGGGAAACTACGTAGCTTATTTGTGTCCAAGATACCCCAGTCCTTAAAGACGAAGGTGTTCAACCAGTGCGTGCTGCCGGTGATGACCTACGGTGCCGAGACGTGGTCTCTAACTATGTGCCTCATAAAAAAGCTCAGGATCGCACAGCGAGCGATGGAGAGAGCTATGCTTGGGATCTCTCTGCGTGATCGAATCAGAAATGAGGAGATCCGCAGACGTACAAAGATCACCGACATAGCTGAACGGTCCAGCAAGCTGAAGTGGCAATGGGCAGGGCACATAGCTCGAAGAACTGATGGCCGATGGAGTCGGAAAGTTCTAGAGTGGATACCACGTATCGGCAAGCGCAGCGTGGGAAGGCCACCCGCGAGATGGACGGATGACCTGGCCAAGGTTGCGGGCGTCGGTTGGATGCAGGCTGCTTCCGACCGGTCGGAATGGAGGTTGTTGGGGGAGGCCTATGTCCAACAGTGGACTTCTCAGGGCTGTAAATGATGATGATGATCCTATCCTACTGTAAGACTAATCTATTTTGTAAACTACATTTTAAGTAAATTAATATATAACAAAAACCTTACTCCAGTGTCAAAGTAGGTGATGGGTGCAAAATAAATTATAAACACAGGAATACTCACTCTTTAGCGTTTAAAACACTTTAAATACACTTTTGTGAAACACACAGTATTTGTCGCTTTGTAAACTACATTTTAAGTAAATTAATATATAACAAAAACCTTACTCCAGTGTCAAAGTAGGTGATGGGTGCAAAATAAATTATAAACACAGGAATACTCACTCTTTAGCGTTTAATACACTTTAAATACACTTTTGTGAAACACACAGTATTTGTCGCTTTAAAGATTCCAAGAAGACTGACTGTAAAATGGCGCCATGTTTTAATATTGCCTTTGTAGGAAGGAAGCTCAATTGACTTTTCACATGGCGGCATTTTAACAGACGTCAATACAATTACTTATTTAAAATCAATACACTTACTTATTTAAAATCAATACAGTTACTTATTTGAAGTAAATACACTTACTTATTTTAAGATATTATGATAATTATTAGAGATAGCTGACACTACTAATATTATAAACGCGAAAGTTTGTGAGTATGGATGGATGAATATTACTCTTTCACGTAAAAACGGCTGGAACGATTTTAATAAAATGATATGGATTTAGCGGACACCCTGGATTAACACATAGGCTACTTTTTATCCCGGGTTAATATTTTTCTCCCAAATAATTTCGACATTTTGTTTTTTTTTTGCAGTCCACGCGGACAATGTTTCGGGCCTCCACTAGTTTATACATATGCACACGGCTGTGTTCGTTCACATACACACTAGAGTGCGGCGACAGATTTTAATAAACGTAATATTCGTTAGCTACTGTAATACCTATCTACGAGATTATGAATAAATCTAGTTTTTAACTTTATAATTTTAATAATTTATCTAAATGTAGGTATACTTTGAAATTCAATTTGTAGTCCCTTACTCGTACTAAGATATTAAACTAAACTTAGAAGTATTGCTTTAATATTAATCTTAGTATTAAACTCAGGACTAACATAATTAGGTATGTACTTACTTTAAATTATTTTACTTTCTCGCAATATCATCGTCTATTTGACTTAATATTTTGATTTTAATAAATTTTGATATTTTGGGGTCGATCGACAATTCTATAAGAACTCATTTCACTAAAGATATGACACTTAATTTATGGCCGGCTGTCTGCTAAGATAATTATACGTACCCTATACCTCGTTTTTTTTAAAGATAGAAATCTTATTTTCAAAGAAGCATTGTTTGTAAACATTAGAACACCCATATGATACTTGTAAGATATGAGTGATATTGATGTATCTTACTAAAAAGTTCACTTTTGTGTTTGCAAAATCAGCTTCTTTAGGTTTTTTATAGTGCAAATTTTATATGAGTAGGTACTATTGAATTGTGTAGAAAACTCTTAAGGAACTATTGATGATATTAATACACAAAACTGTGCCTAATAAAAAACCTGCTTTCGTTCGAAGGAGAAGCATCAGAACAGGCACCTCGCTTTAGCATAGTCGTTAACCCAGCCACTATATATATCCTACGCATGTTATAAACGCGAAAGATTTTGAGAATGTATGTAGGTATATTTGTTGCTCTTTCACGCAAAAGCTACTAAATGAATTTTGATGAAACTTTACAATAATATAGCTTACAAATCAGAATAACACATAGGCTACAATTCATTATCCCGGGTAAATTTTTTATCTCGGATAATTTAGACTTTTTTTTTCTGCAATCCGGACGGAGTCGCGAGAACCACCAGTGAAAGTATAAAAACAGTAGGTAGGCTTCACGTCCTTGGGAGTGGCATATGTTCAGCAGTAAACTTCGGCTCCAATATAAATATACTATACTCATATAAAACTGCTTTTCTACAGCTAGTTTCTTTTATAAAACTATAATAGTCCAAAGTAGTGTTCCAGCAGACAATCCCCTGCAGATTTAAAGTTAAAATCTAGATCGCATCGGTAGCGACGACCGTAGCTGATCGCAGTCGTGATGAGAATTGACAAATAGTTCCATGCTTTGTTTACACGATGACTGTAGAAATATTTAATTGTATCAGGCGTCACATACAATACATGGGTTTAAGTTATTAGTTAGTTGGTTCGGTAGTTAGAACTAACATGGAAAATTAATCCTGATGATGCCAAGGGTGTTGGCGAAACATATTATGTCGATTAAAAATTTTAATTGGTTTTCGGATTAGCGACTATGTATTTATGATTGCATGCTAGGTGCTTGGATCTGGCTTCTCGTTGCGACAGTAGTGTCTTGTGTTCGGGACCATGAGTCAGCAGATCCGAGGGTCAGCGGAGGGTTTAGGGCCCGGTGGTAGGTGACCCCTCAATGGAAAAGACTGTAGAAAGCTAAATGTTTTAGCTTCTTAACATAAGATTAGATAAGAAAATTCTTTGTTGCACTATTAAAATCTAATACAAAGCAATTTATTGCTATGAAACATTCTCTTCCAGTTAACCAGTATTGATAGAAATAAGTTCTTTGAGATGGGTTTTAGTTTTTCTCGGTAAGGAAAATATTGATTGAACTAATAAATGTATAGTGAACAAAAGAATTAAACACAACCGTTAATAAAAACGGAAATTGTGAAATATTATGAAATTAAATCAGGTTATATTATATAGAGTTAGAGATCTCTTATAGGGAGCGAACGCGACAACGGCCTCCTGATTACGCAAAAGCAATAGCAAAGCCGAAGCAAAGCGATAGCGAAAATTGTACAATATTCGCCTTGAAATGTCAAAGTTCCTTTGAAATCCATTTTACGTAATACAATTTGTCAAGCAATCAGCGATTTTTGTATAATTTTCGCTATCGCTTTGCTTTTGCTAGTTAGGTTATAAGGGGCCGAATCGTACTCGCCGCCGCGCCGCCGCCGTTAAGGAGGCGCTACATAGCACGGCAAAGTTATTTTACTCTCTTGTAGATATAGGAAATTTGTAGTTTGAGAGATAGCTCTAGTTCGTTACCTTTTGTAGCAATCGCCAACAGGGTTGATTTAATATTTGGTTTGCAACTACCATTAACTTCAGGTCGAATCGTTGTAATTTAAGAAATATATATTTCTAAATCAAGAAATATATGCATATTTAAAGGCTCATATACCCACTTATACATCGATGTCTTATACGTCATTAAATAAAAAATATCATTGCGTTAGCATAAAAGTAACCGTGCAAGTAGCAAATCAATTTAAAGTGAGCACAGACAAACAATAGAGGAAAGAAAGTCGGGCAGCGCAGCGTGAGGCCTTCTATTTTCAAATCCTTATTGTTACAAGGCTAATCACGTTAGGAGTATAAAAGGAAAATCGGCCTTTTTACTGAGTGACAGATTGATTGAGGGTTTAGTAATCTACGGTTTGAAAGTCGAATTACCAAAGAACTAATAAGCCATGGTATTAAGTAGGTTTTTGTATCTAACTAAATGCTATTTTAATAGTGGGGTGGTTTTTTAATCCGAATTATGAAAGAAATGATCTAAATTAGTTTTGACTCCAGTTAGAAGCCTAATTTCAAGATAAGATAAGATAAGATAATTCTTTATTTGCTCATAAACATAGTAGTTACAGATGTTATATTTATAATTTGTCCTTATGTTTAGCCAGTCAGACTTAGCATGCAAAATATCTACACACAGTAATATATTAGGTATCTACATTTCTATCATTGTACACAGCATAATATATAGTAACTCATAGGTAACATATAGAGCTTACAATTTAATAATCTTAGAAGTCGATGTCAAAATTTACAATTAAAAAAATTACTTATGTCGTAAAAATTTTTCTCATTGAGAAATTTGTACAAGTTTCTCTTGAATTGAGTTTCTCTTTGCATTTTTAGGTCAATTGGTAGGTGATTAAAGACGCGGATACACATTGTAAGACAACTTTTCCCATATTTGGTTGACTTAGGAATTACGCTAAGTACTAATCTACTTGGATTCCTTTTTAATCTGTCATTGTCAATCATCATCATCAATTACTAACACTACGAGTATGTACCATTCGGATAAGTATTTACTAGTATTAAGTTATGTAATACATAAATAACGTATCTGATGAAACGTATGACAGGCAGAACTTGGTCGCAAATTCCAAATAGTCACTTTCAAAACGTGAATTTCCTAATTATTTTTATTACAAAACCGATAAAGTTAAAAATTTGAGCGATCCGCAACAAGCTCAAGATACAAAATCATGGAAAAGATTTTTATAAATATTATCGATAATTATGATTTTCAACCAATATATATTATACGAGCAAGTACTAAAAATAGTATTCAATAATATCTCCATATACGTTTTAGAGGTTCTGAAAACTATGCACGTCGAGCACTTCGCCCGCATACGAATTTCTCGTCTGTCGTTTTTAAAGGGACACTCCCAATAGGACACTTGTGACGTCACTGGTTGCGACACCGACCGTGTTATTACAAAAGAATTTAAATATTTTTTAAGCTAAACATGGCCTAAATTTGGCAGATATGCCATACATTTTGCTGTCAAATGTTATATTTAAATCGAGTCTAACTTTAGGCGCTCTTTTGTGATAACACCGCGACTGTTTTATTACTAGCTAGTGGACGTCCGCGATTTCGCCCGTGTAACCCTAAAGTATTATGTGTCATTCATTATTATATATACTCCTAAAAAATATCTTAACCTACGTGACACAGACCAGTAAGTATATTATTTGCCCAGACGAGTACAGCATCGGATTGTTGCGTGTTATTGTTATTATTTTTCTTTTTATCGTTTTGTGTTATACCTACCTACATTATGTTATACCTACCTTTTGATAAAATGTTAAATAGCTCATAAGTAGGTATTACAAAAAATGTTATGTCGACACTAATCTCCTGACGTCGGGTCAAACTGCTCTTGGTTTTTCGGTGTTCAGTGATTTTGCTCTCCTATGCTGATGCGAGACTTCACTAGAATACATCAGCTGTATCTCCTTCCGTGCATGTCGTAAAAGTCGAATGAGGAACTCGGTCATTCTCTCAGGTGATAAGCAAGTAACTCTATTCTATCCCCGCATCAGCACAGGATTCTATCATATGACTCAAGATAGGTTTACCAATAAAATTATATTGCTTACAGATGTATATAGGTATATTATATGGCTTATGTGAACGTGACAAAGACACAGGTTTTTAAAGACAATTTTTTGTATTTCCATCAAAGCCTTCTTAGATTATGCACTATTTTTGGATGGTGCGAGTGGTTGCGTTACCACAGGTATCCTACTAACATGGTTTCCGAACAGATTCTATGATAATGCGAACTCATACGAGTACGTTAGCGAACTTTCCGATCATAAAAGGGTTTTGAACTTTGCAATACGAGTATTATAATTTTTACACTAAAATTTTATGCTACGTTCGAGGACTAAATTTGCAATCATATTTTCTTAGTATTAAGTTGTGCAAGTTACCAATAACATCGTAGATGTGGAAAGATAAAGGTATTGGAAGAAAATGAACGAAGGTGCATTTTAGTATACACAACGAAATATTGCAGGCAGCACGTTTAGTCAATGGACTGCTAGCTCGCCGAGAATGGTCGTATGCCCAGAATTGCAGGACTATAAGGGAGATCTCACAACCACGTACTTAGCATGGGAACAAAATGTTAATGATCAGTGACAAGTTGCTAGCTTATCGCCTGAGAGAATGCCCGAGTTCCTTAGTCGACTCTTCCAACACGCACGGAATGAGATGCAGCTGATGTATTCTAGTGAAGCCCCGTATCAGCACAATTAAAACATCTTAAGTTGCTACTTACAATATATAATGTACGTCTTCAACCTATTGCAGGCCACTGTTGGACGTAGGCCTCCCCCAGGGCACGCCACACGGCTACTGCCACAAGGGGGTTTTGCCCATAGTAATCACGCTGGGTAGGCGGGTTGATGACCGCAGTGTGATTTTCGGACTATGTTGTCAGAACGGGAGGCGCTGCTGCCCGCCTCCCGGAAACCCTTAATCGCCTATTATATAATGTTCATTTAGTACAAAATCCACGGCGCTACTAATAAGGATAATTAGTACATTTAGATTTAGTGCCTCACTCGAGAACTCAGCGCCTTAGGATGTACAGCTTGAGAATATTAATGTTCTTGGAACATCTCTTAAATGAAGCCGGCTTATTCTGAATCTGTAGATTTGACGTTTAAAAGTGAGTCATCTCGCTCTCACCAAATTCATCATACGGGTGCTGATAACGACCAGTGATAAGTAATCATAATGTCGCCCCTGAGTTCCTTAGTCGACTCTTACGACATGCACGGAAGGAAATACAGCTGATGTGTTCTAGTAAAGCCCTGCATCGGTACAGGTGATTTTAATCATAAAAGAAACTCAATACATTATGGCTAGAATCTCGGTTGTTTTAACTATAGTTTTCTTCTCTTCTCCAACTGTTCTTACTCTCATTTGAGTTACTATTTACTATTTAATGTCCTTGGCCATTATTTTTTAATGGTAGGGAGAATCGGGGTTTGAATAAACTGCTTTACTTAGCAAACCGCACACGCTTCATCTGAACGAACTTCAGCAGTGCGACAGCTCCGTAACACTTCCTCTCTCCGTGGCACGTGCAGGGCCGTGAATACTAAGCGTTGGTGTACACGAGCAATAAATGCGAAATTTTTGAAAATATAAGTCATTTAGTCTCCTTTAAAGCATAAACAATTTATTTTATTTTTAATTAAAAAAATCGCTGCTCCTATTGGCTTGCTGGGAGAAATCTCTTTATATAAAAATCTTTATATAAGCTTGCCTTTGTACTATTTCTATTCTATTCATAACTATATTTTATATAGGTAGATGATAATAATATGTGTACAGTAAAGTATAATATAATATGCTAGATAGGTACTATAAAAGTTTATCGTATCAAATTAACTACTCTTTTCTTGGACAGAAAAAGGATTGTACGACTAGATTAAAAGAAAATATCAAAATATGTCACACTAGCATTTAAAACAAAATATCACATAAGTACCTATAGTGTATATTGTGACTCGGTGTAAGTATCCTGTTAAGCTTAACACTCACATGCCCAATAAGATTAAAGTGAAGCATAATCCCGCTAAGGACACATGTAATTTTTTTAAATCTTTAGAGCATTCATCATTGTTTGTATATAATGTTAGTCATGACAAAGTGGCTCGTCTGCACAGATTACATTGCCCCAGGGACCTCAATAATATACTACTGCGATAGCCCCTTGAACTGTTCTAAGCGTACTGTTTGGGATATTATGTTGAGTCATACGAGTAGATATAGGTACACAGGTAAAGGTCCGTTTATATCTACAGATATTGAGCGTATCAGACACCTATAGACATGACCTGTACAGACAAATATAAGGACCGTGTCTATTACAAGGCCGTGTAACTACAGGTTGTAACGAAAAGGGTATGTTAAGCGAAAAGCTATGTGAACAGCCCACTATAGAAAACCTATGCACAAAATTTGAGACCCGAAATCACATGTTTATTTTTCCAGATAGTATGGAGAATTTTTAAATATCTCAGGAATTTTCATACAATCTGATTTCGAGTCTTAAATTTTGTAGATAGGTTCTCTATAGTGGGCTATTTACATAGCTTTTCGCTTAACATACCCTTTTTGTTACACCCTGTTGATATAAATACGTCAATAGACACTGTGTAAAAGAATATTATTTTGTCTGCCACGGCACGTGTCTGACACGCTCAATGTCTGTAGATGTAAACGGACCTTAAATTAGGAGTTTCTGTCCGTCTAACATAGGTGCACATGATGTTAAGCTAACATAATCCAAGCTATTTAAACAATATTCAAGCTAAACATTGTCCAATTTTCGCAGAAATTTTGCTGCCAAATGTTAACCCCTTAACACCGAGTTTGATATAGTTACATACATATAATCACGCCTTTATCCCTTATGGGTTAGGCAGAGCACCAAGGACCGATAGAACCACATGGTGCCACTTCTGACCAATTTTGAGGGTATAGTAGATGTACAAGTTCAGTTAGTAGTGACAGGTGGTCAGCCCATCGCCTACAAAATACCAAGACCCTCTTGTCCCTCTATTGACTTGTACAGTATGCCCGGGAAGAGAAGCAGCTGCAGTATTATACGTTTTTTTTTTCACTCCCAGAGTAGCATAGAAGAACAGATCCATACATGTGAAATGCCGTGTTTATGAGTACGCGAGGTATAAGCCGTAATCTACAACGGCTTTTACGCTACATATTGTACGTCAGTTCAGTTGAAGGTTAAAAATGTTCCTAAGCTATATTATCTTTGAAGTAAACCGTAACACGTGACGTGTAGGTATAATATAGAATTAAATTATTTAAGCTCTTAACATTAGCGTTTATTAGATGCCTAATTGAAATTGAAGATAACACCAGAGAGTTAAACTTAAAGGATAAAGAACATTTTACGCTGAAATTATTAGTTGTAACTTTTCCCTTTGGTTAAAAATAGTAGTACCTACTGTAATTGGTTTTCGTTAACGTAAGAGTTATAAAAACACTTCTCCATTAATATAATCCGTTAGGATATGGTTGATCGTTTCATCTTTAAACATTGTGCTGAGGGATTCAGCTTTGTTTGCCGAGATTTGGCTAGTGTATAGCTATCGGGATGAAAAATAACGTTGCCAATATGTAATTTAGAAAAGAGATGGTAAAATTCGTCATCCGAGTAATTGACCCGGTAGCTCAGTGGTTAGAGCGGCTGGCACGGTTTGCAGTGGTCGTGGGTTCGATTCCCACTCGGGTGAAGAATTTTTTCCATTTCTTTATTAATAATTTTATAATAAGAGTTATTTTTCAACAGTTTAAGTATGAGTGAACTATTGATAATATGGGAGTAAAAGTAGGTATCGCATATATGTGTATTTATACAGGGTGTAACAAAAGGGGTATGTTAAGCGAAAAGCTATGTAAATAGCTCACTAAAAGGAACTTACCCACAAAATTTCACACTCGAAATCACATGTTTATTTTTCCGGATAGTATGGATAATTCCTAAACAACTCAGGAATGTTCATACAACCTTGAAAAATAATCATGTGATTTCGAGTCTCAAATTTTGGAAATAGGTTCTCTATAGTGGGCTATTTTCATAGCTTTTTGTTTAACATACCCTTTCTGTTACACCCTGTATATGTTTTAAGCTGCCATAAATAAAGTTCTGCTAGTGTTATAATACTCGTTTGTGACAAAAACTAGATAATAGGCAACTTAAAACAATATTTGTTTACACAGGGAAATGATTTTACATGTATTTAATTTCAGAGTTTTATTATAGCCTCAAATTTCTAGTTAGTTATCAAAATACTTATCCGTACTGATATATTAAATGCGAAAGTAAATCTGTCTGTCACGCCAAAACTACTCAACCGATTTGTATGATATTTGGTACACAGATAGTCCAGAGCGCGGGAAAGGACATAGGCTACTTTTTAATCTGGAAAATATTATTTTGCTGCAAAAATTTGGACATATTGTTTTTTCTCGCGGACGTTCACATGTGCATTAATAAATAAATAAATTACCTCGAAAGATACTGCACCAAATATTTATTAGCAATTAATTACTAATGCAATTAAATTGGCCGCGTGGTGCCGGCAGAGTAGAATTCGTACCACCCCATATTTATCGAACGTTTGTATTTCGAAGTTCAGTTACGCACTCCTACCCGTGGGTATCGTACGAGGCGATTAAGGGTTTCCGGGAGGTAGGCAGCAGCGCCTCCCGTGTTGACAACATAGTCCAAAATACAAACTGCAGTCACCAACCCGCCTGTCCATCGTGGTGACTATGGGCTAATACCCCCCATGGCAGTCTTGTGGCGTGCCCTGGGGGAGGCCTACGTCCAGCAGTGGACTGCAATAGGCTGATGATGATTTTATGCAGGTTAATACGTAATTAACCGATGTTTACTAAACGAAAATGACACTAGAACGAATGAAAGAATAAATATAGTTTTTCAACCAAAATCAGAAGCATTACATAATCTCTCATTGAGTATGCAGCATAGCATTACCTCGTTCTATCAACTAAAATGTAGGTCAAACAAAATGTTTCTCTGCTTATATGTACGTGTAAAGTAAATGCATGCAATCACGGAAACCACTTGAATTGCTCTATTATTATGCGATGGTATTCCCATACATGTTAGGGGCACTTAATAAGTCTCTCAGGCGATAAGCAAACAATATGTCACTAATCCTTCACATCTGTCTCAGCTATGCTAAGCGTGGCTACGAGATCTCCTTAAAGTTTCTACAGTACGGCCTACTGATTCTACTATACCATGACCGTAAGAAATGTAACGTGTCTTTAAAAAACGTGGCTGTTGGATCGCATTCGTGATTTTGGATCATGTTGTTCTGACTATCCTATTTTTTTGAAAACATAGAGGTGTGTACAATAATATCTAATAGGTATGAATGTCTATACTTCTACACATATCCATGACTCGGAAACAAACATCGATATTCATCATATCCACATTTGCACCTATCGGGATTCGAATCCATGACCTACGGCGCTGCCACCGAGAAACTTCCAACTACACCAATCGCTCGTCAGTATCATATGATCTTTTATCAGAAAATATGAAGGTCTAAGGCGTCGTACTAATTGGCAGCAACCGTATGATGGCGCGATACGTTTTTTATCTCACGATCAAAGTGAGATCATGTGCTCGTATGATTACTTGCGAGGTTCAAATAGGACACTCTGATGAAATCGGTATGTTTGAACTCATCGCACGACGAAAATACATCACGCCATCGTACGATTGCTGCCAATTAGAACGACGCCTTAGACCTTAAAATTATTAATAAAGAAATGGAAAAAATTCTTCACCCGAGTGGGAATCGTACCCACGACCTCTGCATTCCGTGCTAGTGCTCTTACCACTGAGCTACCGGGTCAATTACTTGGCTGACGAATTTTACTCTTTTCTCTTTTCTAAATTATATATTGGCAACAAAACAGTATGATAAAAACCTCCAATAAAAATAGAGCAAACGAGATCAACAGGGTGTAAAAAGTCACCTCATTTCGCTATCAGGCTCGTGAATGAGCCTCGACCATTCAATAAAAATTTAACCTTCATTCCTTTTTATGCTGCATGCGGAATGAATAAAACTATTTTTCCATTTAATTTTATCAAAGGAATCTGGAAAGTTCTCTTTCCCAAAGTTAAAATAGATGTTTAATGAAATATAAATTGCTTCTTCTTAAAATATGTCGAAAAAAGTTTCATGTTATATTAATTGACAATTCTTACGATATGAATACATACCGTTTATATAATTATTTGTTTATATAATCTACTTTCAACTTGGGTTACTAAGATACCATTATGCTTGAGACCCTTAAGCCCATATCATTATATGTTGATTTAAACTACAATCATCGTTCACCATTGAAAAAATAGCGTGATTATACCGTGATTGTTTTCGCAGTTATGTGGGTTAAAGTCAGATCTACGAGTGTTTACAGTTGAGGGTGACAGGGCTCGGTGGTGGGCACACCCATAGTGAACCGTGATTGGTTTAAACAACTATAAAACGCTTGCATCAGCACAAACCTCCAACCATTCCAAATAATTTCGGCAATCACCATTAAAATTCAAAGCATGGTGAGAATTTCGTTTTAATATAACTTCACTAAATTAGACCGGATGGCTTTGAATCGTTATTTTGTTGCGGGGCCGGGGGTTCGCAATTAGATAGGTACTGGAAAAGGCAGAAATGCAGTAGGTAACCATCATGAACGTATAAAGAACAACGGACGTAATGCTGTCACTGCACTGATTGAAGCACCGAAATGGCGGCGCGTTAGGCATGTGTGCATATTTTCCAGTAGGCGCCGAGCTTACTATGATTTGTATGTGTGGGTGGATAACGCGTCAATACACATCCCTACTCCATGGAATATCGTTGCCGTGCTTACTATGAATGCTTCACTCTGTGTAGTCACAATACTCTGTCCGTTATATTTTATACGTTCATGGTAACCATAGAATTGTGATTTTTTGGATAAAAAACAAATTGGTATAATTTTGTGTAGCAGTTTCTATTTAGATAGAAAATTAGATAGATAATTAAAGAAACATCCATAATTAGGAAACTAACATTGATTATAAATGTCTGCACCTACCGGGATTCAAAACCGGGACCTATGGCGCTACCAACTACAATAAAATAAAAAAGTAGGCAATTATCTCATTACCTTATTGCTTAACAAATTCGTTTTTCTCAAGGGCAAACAGTAACGCTAACCCGCCCCTGATTACGTAAAAGCAATAGCAAAGCCGAAGCCGCGCGTTTGCGATAATTGAGAGTGTGTGCGTGCGCGCAACGAGCGCTCGGCGTCCTCCCGCGCCCCGCACCTCTCCCCGCGCTCACACACACTCACAATTATCGCGATCGCGCGGCTTCGGTCTTGCCGTGAACCCAACTTCCTGAATAGATGAAGTTTCCCTATAGTTGTGTAAATGTAAAATGTAAATGTAAAAAACAATTGATGTATACATTACATCAATTGTTTTTTAAGGGCACATTTTTCTTCAATGGTCATCTATTCTACCAATAGGATAAAGTTGGAGCTATCTGTGTTGATGAATGAAGTTTTAGATAAAGATTATAGTTATTATACCCACTAAATGCTAAGGAATATATCATCTGATCATAAATTTGTATACATTTTGTTTTTAGATATTTTTATTGGAAAAGTAGGAATGTCGAGAATTGGGGTCCAGGAATTAAGTAAATGGAAGTCTGATAATAAACTGACTTTTCTGGGTAAATAGCTTAATTACATGTACATTAGTAAATATTTTTCACTAGTGGACGCCCGTAAATCCGTCCGCGTGGACTGCGGAAAAAATAAAATGTCGATATTAGCCGGGATAAAAACATTTCCCCGGGATAAAATGTAGCCTATATGTTAAGTGGGACCTGTAACAACATATTCCTGAAAACTGCATCGAAATCGGTTCAGCCGTTTCTGAGATTAGCGTGCACAAACATCGATCCGTTACAATATTATTATATGTATAGATAGATATTCTCCCCCTGCACAAAGATCACTACTTTAAAATATAACTGAGTTTAATACACTGAAAAACTGGGAACCAGTGCTTTGTGACGCCATAAATTATACAGCTAAATATTTCAAAATAAATACAATTTGATTTTGTATTTGTCTCTTTGACTATTTTAATCCTGTGTTAATGCGGGGCTTCACTAGAACATATTAGCTGCACAGCACAGGATTTTAATATAACAGGAAAGGATGATAATAATTACCTATACTATAATAATATTTTTAACAACTGTTTGTCTACTAAAATACAAATACATATAATCACGCCTTTATCCCTTACGAGGTAGGCAGAGCACCAATGGCCGAGAACCACATGGTGCCACTTCTGACCAATTTTGAGGGTATAGTTGAGATGTACAAGTTCGGTAAGTAGTGATAGGTGGTCAGCCCATCGCCTGCAAAACACCAAGACCCTCTTATCCCTCTACTGACTTATACAGTATGCCCGGGAAGAGAAGCAGCTGTAGCATATACGTTTTTTTTTTCACTCCCAGAGCAGCATCCTTCCTTAAATGGAATAGCTAGAGCTGCAAAATCATAAAGGGGATCACGCTTCGTAGAGCGAGGACAAAAATGTTAATTATCAGTGCAAAGTTGCTTGATTATCGCCTGAGAGAAAGCCTTAATCGAATCTTACGATATGCACTGAAGGAGATTCAGCTGATGTATTAGTGAAGCTCCGCATTAGCATAGCAAAACATAAATATTACTATCATCACTACCTAGTATAAAACATAGTTATTCCGTTGTATGTCTGTCTATATGTTTGCTTAGATCTTTGAAACTACGCAACGGATTTTGTGCGCCTTTTTTAAATAGATAGAGTAAATCAATAGGAAGGTTTTCTATATATAACTGAGGACCCGCTCCGGCATCGAACAGGTGTAATGCACCCTAGGTGTAGTGCAGGGATGGCGAACCAATGGCACGTGTGCCACCCCTGGCACGCAACAAAATAGTTCAGGCACGCCGAATGATACATAAGAGAATGAATAACATAAAAAAAATTGCATCGAAACCGTTTATCAGATGACTAGTTCAGCAGCTTGCATTCTGCTGAAAGTAACAAAGTAAGGGCCTGACATAAAATACTTAGCATCTAATTTGAAACAGCAGAAATTACACAATTTTTTTATATGTTTAAATAGTAACATTACATACCGATAATCGTACGTTTGACTTTTTAAGAAATAAATAATAAATATATGTACTTATATCATCTAGTTTTATTTTTGTTCAATAATATAAATTATAAATTAGATATTATAAATTATAAATAATATAAATTAGATTTTCAGTTACGCCGATGACACCGCCCTAATTGTACATGGTAAAACATGGTCTGAGACAGAGTACCTTGCGGGAAAGGCTCTTAATGGAATAATGGAATGGTTGACATCAAATTTGCTTACCTTAAATGTGAATAAAACCAAGTACATAACCTTTTCATTAAACTCACTGGGACAACCTGATAGCTCTCTGTCTATAGTAGCTCACATATGTAAAGCTCCCAGTGTCATTCCTTGCTCCTGTCAAGCTCTTGAAAGTGTGACAAGTCTAAAATATCTTGGGGTACACTTAGATAACTTTCTAAACTGGAAGCCCCAAATAGAATCACTCATTTCACGCACTAGGAAATTAATATACGTCTTCAGAAAACTTAGAGTTGTTGCGGACTTTAATACACAGAAATCTGTTTACCTATCTCTGGCACAATCTATTCTTTCTTATGGCTCCCCGGCATGGGGTGCTGCTTGTCCCACTATTCTCCTGGAACTTGAGCGTGCTCAGCGCGCTATTCTCAAGGTAATGTGCAAAAAGCCTGCTACTTATCCAACGGACACATTATACAGGGAGCTTGAGATTCTCTCAGTAAGACAACTATTTGTACTTAACTCAGTACTTCGTAAACATAAATCCCTGCCATATGATCCCCAACTGGATTATAATATTCGTAGGCGGAATCGAGTATGTGATTCAGAACCTCATAGAACAACGACTGCTGGTAGACACTACCCACAGTCTAGTGGTAGACTGTACAATATATTCAACAAAAATTTACATATTTACCCTCTAAGTCTTCATAAAGTTAAAAATGCTGTGCAATCACTTCTTTTGAATCTGAACTACTTAGAAACAGAAAATCTAATAAAAACCTCCCTTAAAGCCAACAAAACTAGTTTGTATAAGGTTTAGCAACTTTGCACATATTATATTCTACTATGCTCGCACACAGATACACACATAATGTAATTATTTTACAATTCACTAATTGATCGTTCTTAATTTAAGGTTACAACTGGATAGTATAGTACTATCTAAATATTGGTCTTTGTAAATGAAGGGTTACTGTAGTGTAATGAGGAAATATTATTGATTAATGTTGTACTGGCTTACGTAACTATAACTTTGTACATAATAACAATAAAACTGATGGAGGGCGCCGATGTCTGTGCTACAGTTATATACTTCTACAGACATCGACGTTTCACTTATGAATGCTAAATTATCTTTTAACCTAAAAAAATAAAAATTAAAAAATATGCCTGAATTATTTGATGGCACGTCATAGATATAATAACTATTCTCATGAAAAATGGCACGTATATCACTATTGATTCGCCATCCCTGGTGTAGTGTATACTTACGAAGTCATGGGCGGCTGTTAGTAAATAAAAAATTGTCAACATTTCATCCTACTTTGAGAGCGTGATCGTAATGCACTACACTGTATAAAGGCTGTAGTTGCACCTAACGCCCGGAGTGCCGATTTGTCATAACAATGATATATTTTATCACCCAGACGTATTTTAGTGCTTATTCGTACTCTGTTTTCTATACAGGGTGTTTTTTGCTCGTCAACGTTCCCGAAAACTATGGAATCTCCTCATTATCACGATAATTTTTCTCCATGAAAGCATACCTGAGAAGTGTCTGGTTCCCAAGATATTAAGGTCCAAAGTTTAGTAAATAGACTGCGTTTTTCTGCATAAATGCACATGGATGCGCGTAGCAACATTTTTTCACGAAAAATAATTACTATCTATCTATGAAAATACTAGAATAAACACTGGAAAGTATATTTCGTCCTGATCAGGCGGTATTTTTTTTTTTTAATTACATCGTTTCCTAGCATTTTTTTTGGTATATACTTACTTTATTTGATGTATAGAGTACGTATCCGTCATTAAGGGTGGCAATGAAAAAACACCCTGCATGTAAAGAATTATTATTATAATACTAGTGGACGCCCGCGACTCCCCCCGCGTGGACTGCAGAAAAACTTGTTCTAGTTGACCAAATTGTGAATCTAAACCATTCTCGAAACCACTTTAACACGCACAAAAATTTCATCTAAATCTGTCCAGCCGTTTAGAAGGAGTTCAATTACAAACACACCAACAGAAGATTTATAAAGATAGATCTACCAGCCTACAGACACAATTTATAATTCTGTAGATTAAAATCATAACATACCTATATAATTATTACTAGTGGACGCCCGCGACTCCGTCCGCGTGGACTACAGAAAAAATAAAAAGTAGCCTATATGTTAAGTGTAAAAAGTAGCCTATATGTTATCGCGGTTGTCGTAAAAAATTAATTCACGTTTGTCCCCTTCCCGTGGGAATTTCGGGAAATCCGTTCCCAGTGCTTCCTCGGGGTCCCAAATAAACATATATGCTCAACTTCAGATTCACATGTTTAACCGTTTTCGTAAAAAATAAATAATTCCCGTTGGTCTCCTTCCCGTGGGAATTTCGGGAAATCCGTTCTAGTGTTTCCTCGCAGTCCCTAATGAACATATATGCCCAATTTCAGCTTCATATGTATAGCGGTTTTCGTAAAAACTATGAATTCCCGTTTGTCCCCTTCCCGTGGGAATTTCGGGAAATCCGTTTTTAGTCCTCCCTCGCTGTCCCCAATGAACATATATGCCCGATTTCAGCTTCATATGTATAGCGGTTTTCGTAAAAACTATGAATTCCCGTTTGTCCCCTTCCCGTGGGAATTTCGGGAAATCCGTTTTTAGTCCTCCCTCGCTGTCCCCAATGAACATATATGCCCGATTTCAGCTTCATATGTATAGCGGTTTTCGTAAAAAATATAGAATTCCCGTTGGTCGCCTTCCCGTGGGAATATCGGGAAATTCTTATAGCCTATGTTCATCCAGGTCCAATAAGGATTCTAACGGTGAAAGAATTTTTGAAATCGGTCCAGTAGTTTTTGAGCCTATTCATTACAACCAAACAAACAAAGTTTTCCTCTTTATAATATTAGTGTAGATTACTTTTTTGAAACAAGTACTTTCTTCGACCCCCAACTTATACATAAATCACTAAAATATTCATATTAAGTTCACGGTTTGCTTGCAGATTTTTAATATTTAAATTCATCAAAAAGTTTTTGAAGAAAAGTATCCACGGGGGAATATTACTGCGAAAACTTTTGAAGGTTTTAAATTTTCAATAAATTTTATATTGGCTTATGATTGGTGATATTAAATATTTTTCTGTGAATCCATTGTAGGCAGTAAAATCACAATTTCAATTGCACCTTTTTTTCTGATTTTTATAGACGCGTGCGCATAAAATTTGTATTATTTGAAATTTACTATTATACAGAAGAGTCATAAATTTTACTCACAAAAACCCTTCAAAAGCAATCTACGCTTTAATCTAAGACAAAATCGAGCCGAAATCCTTAATACTATTGTACTAAAGTTAAACGGAGTCAGTATAAAAGTAATTGGTGCAATTACTACATAATGTCCGTAGCAAATTCGTAGCAATACTACGAAAATTCGTAGCAATACTACGAAAATGCGTAGCATTCTCGTAACAATTCCATAGTATGTACTTACTGACTACGTAGTACGTACGTGGCCGAAATATATTTTTTTGGGGTAATTTTGATTTTTTTATATATTTTAATAGCTTTATATTTATAGATTGTTATTTGTTTAGTTTATATCTTAGCTAAAAAAATATAGAATTGAGAAAATAATAGTCTTCATAATTATCACATGACAAATATCGACATAAAATGTAGCAATATCTTAATCTTAATATCACAGATATTGCGATACACGTGCACGCACTTAACAATCACTAGTGATATAATAAAGCCAATCGGCATTCCTCTCGAGAATACCTAAATAGAACCGGGAAATATCAGAGATTGTCCCCACCATGGAGTAAAAGTAAACTGGAGATGTCATAATGTAAGTGATTTAAAATAATGGTTTGATTTGGCTGACTGGTCTAGTAGGTAGTAGTACCTTGCCTGCAACGCCATAGGTCCTGGGTTCGAAACCCGGTAGGTGCAAACATTGATATGATGAATATCAATATTTGTTTCCGAGTCATGGATGTTTCTATACTTATCTATGTATTTATATACCGTTGCTTAGTACCCGCGACACAAGACCTTAGGGATCTTAGTGTGGGACTAGGTTAACGTGTTGTGTAGTGTGTGAATATAAAAAAAAAAGAATTAGATATTTTTAACGTTTTGAATTATTATAATAACTGAAATATAAGCGCGAGAACATATTAAATATAATACATAAGTACATAATTACATTAGGAAAATTATAAAAGGTGTTTAGTAAGTGAAATGCTATGAAAATAGCCCCCTACAGAGCCACAAAATTGAAGACTCTGCGGATGCGATACTCTACACGCGGGCTTATTTTATTAGCCAGTGGTTGTATTGAGAAGTACGTGTAGTATATAAACGTACAATGATTTCCGACATAGCCCAACGGTCCAGCAAGCTAAAGTGGCAATGGTCAGGGCACCGAAATCCCATGGAACCGATAGTTCTAGATTTTTTTCCGTATCGGCAAGCGCAGCGTGCTAATGTCGCGGGTATTGGCCGGATTCAGGCAACATCCGACCGGTCGGAGCGGAGGTTGTTGGGGGACTATGTTCATCAGTGGATTTCTCATGGCTGATAATGATGATGATAATATCGAGTAATTAGGTTTTAAATTACTTGTCTAGAACTATATCCCATCGCTTTTAATTTACTGCATTAAGTATACCATCTCCACTGTGTAATAGCTTCACGATTCCCACTTATCCCTATCATCCAGTAAGCAATAACTGTGTGTATTCGCATTGGGACACACGAATGTGTATCAAATCGCCATCAGTGCCGAGTGTACGACGTGAGGTGAAATTTTATATGAGGGACTGAACTGGCGGGTGGAACGCCGCGTTTTATTTGCTGAGATATTTTTTGTTGTAAAGGACCAGGAGAATTTTTTATGAGCTACAGCAATGTTCGCAAAGATATGGCAATAATGTTTAACGGTCGGTTATGCTATTTCAACTTGCTAAATTCTCGTGTTCTACATTTTCCTTAGCAAATGTATCAACCAAAGAATATACATGCGGAACGCTCGTCTGCGTTTGTTGCGTGTCGATTGAAAATCGTTTATCTGCACCGAACAGTCGATTCTAAAAACACCATGTTTTACTCTGATATTTGTAATTATAGGTACAAGCGACAATTCATTGGTTTGAATGCGCCTTCCAGTCCGACTAAAATTGATTTTACATTAATTATACAGGATGTAACAGATATGTTAAAAAAAATGCTATAAAAATACCCACTAAAAAGACCACAACATTTATGACTCTATTTTCATCGAGTATGAAAATTACTAAGTGTTTAGGAATTCCATACCATCTGAAAAAATATAAATAGAATTTCGAGTCTTAAATTGCAATAGGCTGAGGATACTGATGCCGATATATAAATGGGGTATACAGAACTATAGAATCGTCAATGAGATCCTATAGCCACGTTTAGAATAGCAGGCTCAGATGACAAGACTAGTGAGAAGTTTCTAGCTTATAAGAGTGTGTCCCTGAGTTCCTTAGTCGACTCGCACGACATGTGTAGATGTGCAAAAATATTTGTGCATTTTGGATGAAATTTACAAAATAAATTTTAATACTGGTAGTAATCGGTTTTGCTCGGTGTTTGTATAGTGAAGTCGAAATATAGATACTTTAACGCGATGACGGTTACAATACTGGGATTGCTTTGCGTTTTACTTTTTGAACACATTAATTGAAAGCGTTGGCCCGTGGATATGTTTTAATGAATTTTAAAACAAAATCTTTTAATACTCGTATTTGAAAAGGTTTTATTTTCCTTTTAAAGTTTTAAAATTCGTTAATGAAAAGCTTGTGTGCTTAATAAATACTGTTTATTGATGAAGCCTAGATGAAGATGAATACCTAGTGGGGTAATACCTCCTTCTTTTGGCCATGATAACAGCGCTGAAAGAATTACATGTAAAATATCCTAGTATTAAGTGTTTTTTTGCAATTTATTATGTAACTATACTAAAAACCATAATTCGAGAGACTAAACTGACAAGCAAGTGACAGCTAAAGAGTTACCATAAATAGAAAAAAATAAATAGTGACGTTATAGTCGACATCGATAATTACTTTAGACTCGGCTGTATAATAGGCTATTAGAAAATATGAAAAATATTTTGTCAATTACTATATCAGTATATACTGGGTGTAAAAAGACAACTTTGTTCTTTTAATACCTCGTATTCTTCCTAACATCACGATCATTTTTTTCTATGAAAGCACCTCTGGGAAACTACGGGTTTCCAAGATATTGAGGTCCAAAGTTACATTAATATTATAATTTTTTTGACATAATTCCATCTAAAATCGGTTTACAAACATTTTTTTCGAAGATACCGTGTCAAAATGTTATAATGTTAGTTTTGTAGGATTTCTACTTTGAGCATCAACCGAATACATTGCTTGCAATAAGTTTCGAGTATAGCTGTTGTTCGCGACTTCGTCTGCGTGACATTACGAATGTAGCTTATGGCCTTCTACGTACCCCCAACTATTTTTAGCCTAATTTTAATTAATAACCTTGTTTTAATCGTATCTGTACACATTATTATCTTTGTAACTTATTGGTCTCAATTTGCTCTCTGGTATGCTGGAAGAAATCTCTTGCAGAGATAAGCACGCCTTTGTATGCATTTCTTTTGTAAATTTCTCTGTATTTACTGTAATATGTTGTATACAATAAAGAATAAGAATAAGAATTGTATGTATGCAAAATTGCAAAATTACTGGTTGGGTAAATAAAATATGAAGAGGTAACAAACAAACCGCATCGCATTAATAAAAACTTGGATTTATTGGATTATTATTAACCAACCTGTTTTAACCGGAATACATTAATAGGATTCATATCGAAATATCAACATAGTAGGTAAGTATATCTTTCAAACCGACTTCCAAAAAAAAGTTAGCAATTCGTCGGTATGTCATTTCAAAATAATTCATAAGTCGAATTTCTATTTTATTTATGCCTGTAATAGTAAGTAGGTAGAAGGCATATTAAAATTACATTCATTGATAATAAGTTACTTACATAATAAATTCCAAATGTACCTATCTACATTTCCTCAACACTATTGACTTCGAATTTATTTTGTACCTGCTTTAGAAACTTTGTAAAATCAGCGTAACGTGTAACTTTGTCCCGCTTTTACATTACAATATTCATAGAATGTCTGTGATATGGCATTAAGTTGGGGCTATGAAACTAGCAATTTTACTATTTATAAATTATCTTTTACTGATGCGGGTCTTCGCTGGAAAACATCAGCTGCATCTCCTTTCGGGCATGTTATAAGAGTCGACTAAGGAACTCGGGTATTCTGACGATAAGTCGGCAACTTGTCACTGATCATTTACATCTGTCCACGCTATGCTAAACGTGGCTGAAGGATCTTCTTAATGATGCTGCAGTTATGGATACCCCATTTCGAGAACACAGTGTTTATTATATGTATGTATATATTTAATTATATAAAGCCGCGTGGTGCCGGCAAAGTAGAGTTTGTACTACCCCTGCCTGCCCGTACGAGGCGATTAAGGGTTTCCGGGAGGTGGGCAACAGCGCCTTCCGTGCTGACAACATAGTTATCACACTGCGGTCAGCAACCCGCCTGCCCAGCTTGGTGACTATGGGCAAAACCCCCCTGTGGCAGTAGCCTTGTGGCGTGCCCTGGGGGAGGCCTACGTCCAGCAGTGGACTGCAATAGGCTGAAGAAGAAGAATAATTTAATTAAATATGTGAATTGTCGTTTGAGATGCTACAATCGCATATATATGGTTTAATTTAATTTAATTTAGTAATTACATCTGGGCAGTGCGATGTGTTTTAGTCCTGCTAGCGATAGTTTACTATTATCAAAAAAAGAAAAACATGAAAAATATGTGAGCTTGGAAATTAAATCATATTAAAACCCCGTTTTATAGAAGTGGAGGGAAAACATACAAGTACTACATTTAATTAAGAAATATTTTTTTATAGCTTGGCCGTTGGTGGTGAGAAAGCATATTTTGACTATTTTCATATAAACAATACATTAAATAAGTTATAGTCGTTTAAACTTCTGCTATGAACCGTAAAGAGAATTGTTACTTCCTGTCGATGGGTTTGTTATTGTTATATCTTAGAATTTTTTAATACTATGTACCTACCTACATACTTTTAGATTTGATAACTCGACACTGGACGGCTAATTGCTATTACGAGTGCGTTCACATATGATTAGATTACAAACTTTAAGATTTTGTATCAAAACAATACCTAATTGATAATTTTTAATCTATAATCTATGAATTCAATCTCAATATTTAGTGTTACGATTGACTGTTGGTGTAAATTTTCAAATCCGTTTTAGTAGTCAACCATTCGATGTGCTGCTTTCATTTGAATTTAATTACGACATAACACGACATGATGATTGGTTGGCTATGAATAGACTCGATTTTCGAATTGATGACAATATTATATAGTTAACATATGCAATACCTATCTAATGTTAATTGTATTTTAATATTTATACGTCTACCCAGGGACGTTGTTAAAATTTAATCTAAGTTATAACTACTCGCTTATTTCATGGCCCCAACCTGAAACGTGTCTCGTTAAGTAATTGACTCCAGCTCTACATATATCTTTCTTAATATTTCTGATGACATGTAGTTACGCTAAGTAAAATTAGTTTTTTTGTGATTTAAATTTTAAACATATTGTTTACAAGTACATAGAGTTGAATTGTTTAACCAGCTAGGTCTCGGCCATCGTATTTGATAATCTGATCGGAAGTTTTTTGCACTTGTATGTTTTCGTTCACACATTTGATAGTAGCATGTAGATAGTTATATCTACATATTGCTAGATCCTAAGATCTGGTTTTATATATACGAGGAGCTCTACCCTGACCTATGACCTAATCCAATCGTACCATGAAAGAAATACGAGGAGGAGTTGACAACTAATCTAGCATTGAGATAATAGTGATACCGCCGGGTGAGTTATGACATCTATACAGGGTGTTTGTGACAGCCAGGCAAATATTGATATGGTGACTTCAGACCATGATTCTAAGATGAAAACCAGTAAAAATTACGCAGGAAAATTCAAAATTTATCCGATTGTTTTTCATTTTTACAGGAAAAAAAATAGTGTGTCGTTTAAGTATCGTAAAAAATATCGTTTAAGTAGGCCTGAAATATTGACTTTGAAACAAAATTTTAACCTATGGATGATTTTAAAAAAAAGTTAATAAAGTTCAATTAAGTGATTAACCCCAAAAGGGAATCTCAAGTGATCGAAAAAACAGCAATGTATCACAAACCAATAAGCCCATTTAACTAGTCACAGGATTCCCCGATACAATTGGCGCCGAAAGTAAACATTACATATAATCAAATCAAAATTAATTTTTATTATATCAGCCTATTGCAGTCCACTGCTAGATGTAGGCATCCCCCAAAACACGCTACAAGGCTCAATCTCCCATTTTTGTCATCTAGTCACTACCAGCCGCCCTCTTCAAGTCATCGGTCTATCTGGCCGGAGGGCGTCCAACACTACGCTTGCTGAGGCGTGGTCTCCAATCGAGAATCCGGTATAAACATACAGATAATTACGTAAACATCCATGACTCGAAAAATTATATCGATATTTATATTAATGTTTGTACCTAGCGGTAGGCTGAATACGAAGCAGGGCGATAGTATACTTTTAGCAGTCGCATTGCTGCCGCTTAGCAAGCTAGATAATTAGGGGGTGGGAAAAGACTACTAGAGTATGTTTCAACGTATAGTCACTTGGATGATGGCGCTAGTTCCTATGTGAATGACACATTATCTTTGTCACTGCATACAAACAAGAAATAGGTTCTAAAATCAGGCATAGGAGCTATTCTATGAAACGCAGTCTCCCTTTAGTGCTTAATTCATGAATCGTACGCAATATTATAATATAGGTATTTCTATCTCATTCCAGTGAATTAGTTTATGTGGGGGAAAACGAGCGGAAGCGATCCGATTGCTCCGACTCATTTATTCGATCGTTGATCACGCTCTAACTCCTTAGGGTTGTATTTGAGTGAGCAAGATCGCAATAAAATTGGGCAAATTTGTCCGCTGTCAATATCGAGTCAATCAAGGAGCATGCAATTGATGTAAGATTTTGGGCAAGCTGGTGATGGTTTCCTTATGGGGTTGTCTATATTAATATAAGAGGTAAAGTATGCATATTTACCCACAAGAGGTAAATTCGCCTAATCCATGTACATAACTATACTTGAAAAGTAGAGAAAAGCTGCTAAAAATCGTTTACTACTTACTAATCAATTACGAAAGGTCCAATATTGTGATAAGATAACCTAGATAAAGTAACTCTATATCTGAGGGCCAATTCTCTAAAAGTCTCGAGTTGGAACGAAGTCGAAACGGAGCCGTTGTAGACACTCAGAACAAAGGAATAATTACTTTACGGTGACGTGATTAGACACATTTCAGCATGAGAGAGATATTTGTTTTTATTCTGTCATACTTGCGACCGTTGCTTGCTAAAATATACCATTACTCAAGCGGTAAGTATACATATATTGCTTTGTACCGCGATTCGTTAACAGTTTCTTAGTGGTAGCATTTCGGCTCAAAAAATTTCAAGAATTGCCCCCTGGAGTCGAAATAGGTTTGTCATCGGAAAGTTTGGTCCATGTTTTCATTTTTGCTCGTTCGTCAAATCACGTGATCAAATAACCGCTATTGGTGGGCGAACGTCAATGCGTAACGATGTTTCATTATCTAAGAATCAAAACAGGTGATAATGATGATAATTTTCCAAGGAAATTGCAATGAACGATAAATTTTATCACAACAGAACAAAAAAAACAGTCCATATACTTATGTTCACTAAGCTAACCGATAAATATTAATAAATATTTTCCATAAAAAAATAAAATATTGCGTGTTAACGTCCCACATTAAATTCAATCCATTCCATTGGGCACATTTATAAAAGCTTCAGATAAGTATATTAAAACACTAACTTTCTTTCTTCTATACTGCAAAGTCACAGATACAAAAGCACTTTATTTTGGCACTTGTCCAAGATCGTATAAAAGATACTGGGTTCAGACTCCGATTCCCGTAATAATTCTTGCTGAAACGCAGCCGAAACGTATTTGTTTGACGGTGAAGTAGTAAGTGGAGTAACCACGAAACGTCGAAGTTCGACAGTACGTAATGCTATCGTCACATTGCCAAATCAGTGAAACAAGCACGAACCTAATCCGTCATCACACTGTCAAATCTCGAAAGTGCTATAGGCTATAAAAAGGTTCGTGCTTACGCTATCCGCTATGGTTTCCTAGAATAGCGGAACATGTACCACCCTAGGCCGCATCTTGCTTAACATCAGGCACGATGGCGGTCAAATGTTTGCCTAGCTAATTGTAGAAAAAAAACTGTCATATAGCGGTCGTACAAACGCAAAAAGACAGCCGTATTTACAGTGTCGACAGGTAAAAGTTCCTTCACAGCCATTGTGCAATGGCATCGCTATTATAGGTACCTACTAGGTAACCAAAGCTTTACGCCGTGAATAAAAAACCCAGTTTAGTAATAGTTATTATAGTTAACCGAACTTGTACATCTTAACTATACCCTCAAAATTGGCCATGTTGTTCTATCGGCCCTTGGTGCTCTGCCTACCCCGTAAGGGATAAAGGCGTGATTATATGTATGTATGTATTATAGTTAAAGCATTTTCTTTTTACTAAATCATGCTGGTGACCGTTCCGGGTAATATTAATTAAGCCTAAATTAAATATTGCTTCGAACTGCACTTCTAAAGCGGTTTTATTTCGGCCGCGTTTAGCTGGATATTTTAACAGAACTGGGGGGCAGAAATAAGTGTGCTAATAGAAAACCATTTTTCAAATATTGTCTCTGTTTTCAGGTACGGAAAGACGACAGTGAAACTTCTTGTGATTATTAAGATATTAGAATAAAATTCAATAAAAATGCTTTCTATAAAGCCAGTGATCTTAATAAGAGTTGGATTAATTTAATTAAGATTGAGTTGTTGAAAAATGTGAAGAGATTCTAGTAAAATGTACAGTGTGATAGAAAAGTGCTTCGTGAAAAGGGAGAACAAGAATCCGTGAAAATGAGATCGACAGCGTTTTGCTGTTTTGTATTCACCATCACAATTGGTAAGTTGTATTATTAAGTATTTATAATTATAAATGTAGTTTTTAAAATACATACATATAATTACGCCTTTATCCCTTACGGGGTAGGCAGAGCGCGACGGGGCGATAGAACCACGTGGTGCCACTTCTGACCAATTTTGAGGGTTTAGTTGAGATGTATAAGTTCGGTTAGTAGTGACAGGTGGTCAGCCCATCGCCTACAAAACACCAAGACCCTCTTGTCCCTCTACTGACTTGTACAGTATACCCGGGAAGAGAAGCAGCTGTGGTATTATACGTTTTTAAAATACTACATTTTAAATAGTGTAAGTACCAGTTTTCGTCGATGTTAATACTTTACTGTAGGTTGTAATATAAAAAAAATCGATAATTTTTTAGGCAAATGTGTGAATATTAACAAGATGAACTATGGCCTTTTTATAAGAAATAAATACCTTAAATAAATAACATGTCTAATACAGAATAAGCTAAAATAATCTTAAATTTTCTTTTTAGTACACACAATAGACGTGGAGACACGATTTGTAACCATGGATTATTCTATAGGTAGATAATATTACATATACGTATTACAAATAATAAGGAAAAACTCCAATAAAAAAATATTCAGTAAAATAAATCCTAGTATAGAAGAAAACAGTAAAACTACGAGAATATCTACCGCAATCATAACCATACGTTTAATGTAGCCAAGCTTTCATATTAGTAAGCCCATGGGATTTTATTGCATTGTTTATTTGAGTAAGACATGTTTACAGAGAGCAAGTTACTTATTTACTTAGAACAGCCAGATACGGTTGTTCAAGATTAATATTATACGCATAACTACATAAACAATTGTGCAACATTACAGAAACAATTTTCGAAAATATAAATACTAATATATTTTAATGATCCATCTCTCTCCCTTTAAGGCTTGAGCACACCGGATGCGTGTGCGTGTACGTAAGCGTAGACGTATACGTACCTCTGAGTTGTAATGTATGGAACTGTATAGGCACGGGCAGACCGAATGCGTATGCATAGACGTAAGCATAGACGTCAAGCGGTGACAGTTCTATACATTAAACTCAGAGGTACGTGCACGTCTACGCTTACGTGCACGCATACTCATCCGGTGTGCTCGAGCCTTAATGACAGTACGTGCAGTCATGGTACAACCGCGAGGTGTGGTTTAATATATTATAGGTATTTTTGGAATATTACAACCCATTTGTTTGTAAGTACATAAGAACACCACTTAAGATCTGTGTTAGTAAGACATAAGATCTAAGAGCGCTTGTAGACTCGAACGGACAACGGACCGTGTTTTTGACGGATTCACGGTGGTGTATGGCGCACTATTAGCGCTTGTAGACATGTACATACGTCGTACCGTCTAACTTTGGTGGTCCGTTATCCGTTCACGTCGAGGGTAGGAAATATGCCCAAAACTAAGAAACACTATAGTCTAATAAGAGAAAGAAAATTAAATTTGCGGACTCCTAAACGAAATTATTCAAAGCATTCACCCTGTTTTTATCTGTCTACTTATATAATAAAGGTCTTAATCCTAAGGGTCCCGGTTACGCTAATAAATTCCGAATACTGCCTCCCTGAGGCATTTCTTAATCTACCCTCAAATGTGATTCGTTTTTGTTTTGGTTTGGAATCTATGCTCAATAATTATAATTGTAAATATTTTTTTCTTATCCTATACACTTCAACCTATTGCAGTCCACTGCTGGACGTTGGCCTCCCCCTGGGCATGCGAAAAGGCCATAGAGGGTTTTTGCTAGTTCATAGTCACCGGGCCGGGCAGGCATGTTGGTGACCGCAGTATAATTAGTTAGTTAGTTTGACCGGGCATTATATTACATTATTATATATATATAGGTATATATATATGTGGTTCATAGTACCTTATAGTTATATTTAATAATAAATAATACTTCACGTTTAAATAAAAAAACATAATATTCCCAAGTATCAAACCTACGTTCTTCAATAAATCTCTAAAAATATTAGATAAAAATTGAGTCCTCGAAAAAATTACAGAAATATTATATTTTTGGACACAATTCCAATAATAATAAAACCGGATTCTCATAACCAACATTACATTAATATATTTTTCTACGCATACTTATATTAAAGAAGTATATTCGTGGAAGTTTTTATTGCAAAGCATAAGAATAAAACGAAGTATCGATATTAATTTGCTTATCAACCACAACGGAATATAACATACAAGCTAGATCTTGTCACTGACCATTTACGTAACTTTTTTTTTCCGCTATATTAAACGTGGGTGAGGTCTCCTTTATGATTTTGCGCTTCTGGCTACTTCATTTCGAAAATACAGCCGTATGTATAAGATCTCCGACCGTATTTCGGCCAAGGCGACCAATCTTTACGGAGATTAGCCAGGTACGCAGGAGATAATTATAGTACACAAGTGTTTGCGCAAACACTGATGCACTCTCTATTCCGTCACTCTCATAGCCCGATGGGACGGAAAGTCGACACGACCGGAGAGAGATCAGGCGCAGGACCAACGGTTTTACGTGCTTTCCGAGGCACGAGCTAAGTGACAATTTTTATGTATATATAGAACATATAGGTATGTTCCTAGCGGCCGCCCACAACTAAGTCTATGGGAATCCCGTATTTTTAATTTATATGGAAATTTCGGGTAATCCCTCTCTTCTTAGTGCTCCCTAGTACTCCCTACACTTTCTTAGGAATATGTATTTCAGCAGCTTCCTATGTCTAGTTTCATTGTCCGTCAGGTACTTATCGTTAACTTAAAATTCTCATACGATACTGACTCTTGAAATAGGGAAAAGAGTAGAAGCAAATTGTGCGTGTGTAATGTTACCATTATACTCCATGTCTGCCCGTGGGTATCGTACGAGGAGATTAAGGCTTCCCGGGAGGTGGGCAGCAGCGCCTCCCGTGTTGACAACGTAGTCCAAAATACAAACTGCGGTCACCAACCCGCCTGTCCAGCGTGGTGACTATGGGCAAATACCCCCATGGCAGTCTTGTGGCGTGCCCTAGGGTAGGCCTATGTCCAGCAGTGGACTGCAATAAGCTGATGATGATGATGAATGTTGCCATTGTTCGAAACTACATTTTTTTTTCTTCAAAAGGACTTAAAAGGACAAAAACTTCAAAAAGGAACCTATATGCGTGCAATCACCTTCTAAAACGAGCCAATACGCAATTGCTCTAGACTATTTAATATCACTGTAATAATTAAACTGAAATTTCACGGAATATAATCCAGTAATCTACATTTCCTAAATAAATTACATCTAAATTGCCTAAGCGCTCATAAATTATAGTAATTCATAGCACGTTCAAACCCTAAAAGGATCGTTCCACAAACCCATAAACGGATCAGTTTAGGTCACCGGATTTGGAACACGCGAAATAATAAACATCTTTTCATTGGCAAAACACCTCTCAAAATATAACCCGCCCGAGTTTAATTGGTCATCTGTGAAAATCTGAAAAACATTTTGCGGCAGATTTTATCAAAACAGCTTGAAAATTCATCGCTTCATTTTCGCTAATGGGGTCTTAATGCTTAAGTTAATCAGATTACGCTTGTCCGGTTACGTTAGGATAATATGAAAGGACTCAAGCTAGGTATAGTGATTTTTGTTTTTGAGTATCGATATCGATGAGTAATTAGATGATAATCGAACGAATCGATAAGAGTCGAATTAGGTGTATAAATTATTGTTATATGATTTATAAATTTTACCTTTTTTCATGATTTTATGGGTTAAATCAGAGTCTTAAAAAATTCGGGATAAAGACATTATGTAAAGGTTAAATTTAAATATGTACTTTAGTGCACCTGTTCAAATTAAGAAGATTTTTACGATCAAAATTACGCCTTTCATCAATACTATATAATACCTATTTTACACTTGATAATAGGCAATAGTTCACAATCACATAGTTCCAGTTACAAAACTCGATTAAACTATAAAATATCGATAACTTAAAGTGTCATTCGAACAACACTTCTCATTAGGTTCCACTTTTTATTGAATGAAGTTTTCGGTTTATTTTTCGTTGAGAGCTTCAAGCAAGTGGTGTTGATTGCTTGTTATTTTATACAAGGGAAACATTAAACTAATTAATCACTGACTATTGTTTGAGGTAGGTATATATTTTTATGCATTTTATATTAATGTCCTGTAAAATTACTGTCATATTTTCAAAACATTAGTAGCAAATTAATGATGATTTAAGCAAATTTATCAAGAAAATATCATATTTTTGTTTTACCTACGACCGCCTGCCTGCCATACGCCAATCGGGTCTCGCTAAAATTGCATATTCGAAAGTTTAAGCATGCAAAATGGCAGGGTTACTCTAGTAGTATACAATACTGCTGTTTCAAGATCGCTAGGTAGTCGACTCTTTTATGGGATCCTATCACGGCAAATCAGCTATCAGCAAAAGCGGTAAACATAATAGCTTATCAATAACGACACGCTCGTTGGAGCAAGACTCTTAAATCTGAAGAACCGAGACGCTTATCAGTTTTATATCGAATAAAGTATTCGGAAAGTTGGCTTGCATCGGAATGACATCGATTATAGGTATCGATGTTTAGTCCCGAAATATAATAATCGCTCAAGTAGGTACATACTTGTTTACGGTAAAACTAATTGTAATACTAATTATCACAACGAACTTTTCTTTTGTACTCTGTACCTAATGTCTTGTGCAAGATGTTGCCCACGAGTTCGTATATGTAGGCTACCACATTATGTGGCACGCCTATATTCATGGCTGTCTGTCTGATGCCAACTTTCATTTGGATATAACTTTAATATATCTGCTGCTGGTCTTAACTATAGTAAAAATCTTGCCAGAAAAGCCGGTCATTTGTTAACCATTAATTGCAAGATTACAATAAAAATCTATGTTTAGTTTATAGTCTTTTCGAACTTATCTGAAAAATCGTTCATCCTCTGTTATTTATAAACAAATTACTGGTTTAATATGTGAAATGTTCGTAAACGTTTTTCCCCTAAAATCGAATCTTAAGAAGATGAAAGTTGGAAGCTTAAAAGGACTTATTGATACATCGTTTTATACCCCATTTTCCATTAGAGGTACGTGTCTTGGATCAATCAATCAAACGTCTTGGTGTGTACACACGGGCGGAAAGTTCGGAAGACTGGGAATAAATTATTACTTGTAAAGATAGTGTGTAAAGGGCATAAATAAATAAATAAGCTTTGTTTGCCGAGATTTGGCTAGTGTATAGCTATCGGGATGAAAAATAACGTTGCCAATATGTAATTTAGAAAATAAATGGTAAAATTCGTCATCCGAGTAATTAACCCGGTAGCTCAGTGGTTAGAGTGACTGGCACGGTTTGCAGTGGTCGTGGGTTCGATTCCCACTCGGGTGAAGAATTTTTTCCATTTTCTTTATTAATAATTTTAAAATAAAATATTGTTAGCGTAGTTGAATAGGTCTAAAATATAGAGAGACCTCAAGGAAGCCCATTTGCCAAATCCAGGATCCAAATTCTAGCTACTGCGCCAGGATGATCTATCTTGAATTTGGTTTTCAGTCAAATCGGCTTCCTTGTGAAGAGTCCCAACCCCAAATAATAAGAAAAGGGCAAAATAAAGAGAGAGACTATTTTAGCAGTAAGGAGGAGTAAGACTGGTAGTAAAATGGATAGAGTAGGAAGTAAATCATACGTTTATTTCAAGTACGGATTACAGTATACTAAAATTGATACTTTGCTATAACCGAGGAGGGTTAGCGTCAGGCAGGCAGGCGACAGTAAAACCTAAATCCTTGGCAATATGAGTTTAGAAATAAACTATATTGCTCCGATCTCGTCAATAATAGAAGAGGGCAGAAAAATGATGATGATGAAAGGTGTTCGACAAACTTTCTACCCGTATCTACCTACTGACGCCAACACCTATTTCTTGCGTGTATACGTGGCAGGGAAATCACTCTATTGCGTCGCTACATTTCTCCCCATACATCTCTTTCTTCCAGTACGTCATTTGTCAATCCCTATTTACAATTCAAACGCTTTCACCGCCTCCCTCCTTTTTTAAAAGATATTAATGTGTTTCTGTTTATCCCGTTATTGGGATTTATTTTTTGTATAGAAACATTTATATTAAATGTCAATAATGCGGTTATGGATGATCTATTCACATCAGGTGGGCAATTCTTGAAAATTTTTGAGCCGAAACGCAACCACTAACGAACCGTTACCGAAACGCGATGCGAAGCAATATATACTTACCGCTTGAGTAATAAGGTATATTTTAGCACGCTACGGTCGCGAGAAGGACAGAACAAAACAATATCTGTTCGTGCTGAAATGTGTCTAATTACGTCACCGTGGAGTAATTATTGCTTTGTTTTAAGCGTCTACAACAGTTCTGTTTCGGCTTCGTTGCAACTCGAGGCTTTTCAAGAATTGGCCCCAGCAATTGATGTTGCTATACAGGGTGTGTTTTGGTTGTCACCATTTTCGTAGGTACTCTATATATCAAATCAAGTTAGTATTTGCCCAAAAATTGTTGGGAAACGATTTTGACTTACTTATCATGTTATTTATTTTTTATTTGGTCTCTAATCTTTGCGTTGGTTTTTTTAATTATAAGAAGCTTTAAATTTATTATTTAAAAAAATATGTTTGTTACGAGTAAACGTGGATACGTGCATTTGTGCAAAAAATTTAATCTGATAACTTAACTTGGGACCTAATAATATTTGAAACCAGACACTTCTTAGGTAGGTATAGTTCCACGTAGAAAAATATTTGTGGTGACGAGGAATATGCGTAGGCGGATACGTTGATGATAAAAATACCCAGTATAGCCGTTATCCGCAGAATCATAGAGAAGATCCTATGGCTTTCCTTCGTACTTCGTAGTCCTGTGGGCAACCTCCACACATAACACTGTACACAAATACAAATTACTTTTTATGTACGTTATGACATTTATATATAACACTTAAAATATATACTTATAATATTTCTATATGTACTTATTTACATCTATCACAATTTAATTTACAACATTCATCATATAGAAATATAACTACATATTTAGGTATAATCAATAAATACACTAGATTCACATCACGAGTATAAAACATTCACACTGACCGTGTCGTAGCGTATCAATTGGTATGGAAACAAACATTTGGTTCATTGCGTCACACAATGACGACGTCGTCGACCGCCCGGCCATGCGGGAGTACATGCGCCGCACGGTGGGCTGAAAAACGGCTTTCATAGACATAGGAATCAAAAGTGGCAAATACCGAATTTCTAATCGAATATCGCTTCTACTAGTTATTATCATATACTCAAATGATACTCGCATCAATCTGCACAAAAACAAAGGACTTATAATTTTTTTACGAAAAATTTGTATGAAGCTAGAATAAAAATTTAATTATCTCTTAAACGGCAAGGAAAACCGTAATATCCTTACAGGTAGTTTTAGTACTAATTATTTATGATTTTTTGACGTACTACAAATAACGGTTATCACTGCCGATTTTTTTTTAAAAATCATCAAAATATTTTTATTTATTTTTACATACGAAACGGTTCCTTTTCGTGTTTAAGTTGAGAAACACAGAATTTTAACAACGCAAAATATAAAATTAGCATCCCCTGTCTACTTCCAAAAGGGTAGGCAAAAGTTTATTGTACTTCCGCACTTAGACATCTATTTTCAGTGGGATATTCATCATCATCAGCCCATAACAGTCCACTGCTGGACCTGAGCCTCTCCCGTGGGAGAATGTTGCCATAATCTCCACGCTTGGCAGGCAGGTTGGAGATCGATGTAAAAGACCATAGTATAATGAAAATGCTGCTGCCCATTTTCTGGTCTATTGAGGCTCAGGCTAAACGGCGACTAATACAAGCGTATTAGTCGCCTTTTACGCCCCTGTGTATGGAGGGTTGGTGCTATTCTATTCTGCCGGACACCACACGGCCTCAGTGGGATATTGATCAACCAAAATAAGTTTTCAATTTTAGATACATTAAAAATACCATAAAGAATTGTTAAGTAATTGTTTAGTTTCATTGTAACTAGGTAAGTGATTAAGTAATTCTAATAATTTAGGCTTCTGAAGAGACTAAATAGGTGATTAAATAATTAGCAATATCGCGCAACAATGCAATCTTTGGACTGCATCACTTTTTTCTGATTAGCTAATGTGGTAATTAGTTGTGCTAATGTGTTATATTGTCGACTATAAGTTTTCTTTAGTACTTCTTTGAAAAGTCTAATGGGGGTAGTTAACTAATTATCGATTTTTTGCTATAAAAGGACTAAACTTTTGCTTTTAATTTAAATTGTTCACATCCGTGTAACTGTTAACACTAAATAATATTTGCTCTGTGATTTTAAATCAAATAATGGAAAGTTTAATCACCAATTTAGACTTGTTTGTTCTTCTAAAAAGTGAGACTACTTCATTTAATCATGAAGTATTGTTTGGTGCACTTGTATCCCGCATAGGCGATTGCCTTTCTGTCGAAGATCAAGTAACTGTTAAAGAATTTTGTCGAAGGTTTACGCGAGCTGCTTTACAGAGGTGGCAGAAATCCAGCAGATTCCTTGATAATTTCAGAAGACTGTACGGAAATTGGCTGCAAGCAAATATTGATTGGCCAAGTTGTGTGCAAACTTTGGTTAATCGAGAAACTATTGATGATATACACACCATCTCTCAAGAACCGTCGACGTCATCGTCCGTTAGTGCAGTAACATCATCGTCTGTTGGGACAATGACAAAAAGGTCCCGAAAACCCTTTGAAGATCTAGGAAACAAACAGAAAAAGAGAAGATCTGATGACCATACAAGCGAAGATTCCAGTGAATTGGCCTATGCAGCTGCAGCACGTTTAAAAGAAGAAGGGCATGGAGATATCGCTTCAGTGATCGAATATATGATGAAAAATCCTGAAGCAGCGGCTACAATTAGTGAGACGCTTAAAAAACCAGTGAAAAAAGTGGTTTTTACAGCAGAGAAAGCGCTTGGATTGCTTCTTTCACTAAAACTATCAAAGTGGCAATATATTACATTGCGAGAGGCTGCCATTCGCGAAGGTGCTAATGATATATATCCATCTTACTACAAAGTGCAACAAACTAAGCTTAGTTGCTACCCTCCGAATCAATCAGTGTCAGTTACGGATTCATCGGCTCGAATTACACTTCAAGCTTTACTGGACATCACAGTGACGAGGATTCTTCAAAGTCTTTCTGACGATGTGCAAAATAAGCAGCTAAAGCTGATATCCAAGTGGGGATTTGATGGTGCCTCCAACCAAAGCCGGTACAAGCAGAAAATGGAGGGCGAGCAGGATGATTCCAGCATTTTTATGACCTCTTTGGTCCCACTAAAACTGACAGATGGAGATAATACTTTATGGACGAACCCAAAACCATGCTCAGCTTTGTATTGTCGTCCAGTCCAGTTTACTTTTGTAAAAGAGAGTGAAGCAGTTGTAATTGATCACAAAAGACAAATGGATGATGAAATTAAGGATCTTATCCCCACAGAGAGCAGTAATAATAACAGGGTGACTCATCATCTAATGATGACAATGATCGACGCTAAAGTCTGCACGTACCTTTCTGAAGCCAGATCAAACGCATCGTGCTACCTGTGCTTAGCAAAACCAACAGAAATGAACCGATTAGATGTTGTAACTTCGAAGACTGTGTGTTCTGACGTATATGAATTTGGTTTGTCATCCTTACACGCCCGTATAAATTGCATGGAATGTCTGTTACATATTGCGTACAGGCTTGACTTCAAACAGTGGGCAGCGAGAAGTAATGAGCACAAAGAAATGTTGCAGACAAGAAAAAACACATTCAGGACAAATTTAAAGATGAGCTCAATCTGTTGATTGATATAGTAAAACAGGGCTCGGGAACCACCAATGATGGCAATACCGCACGAAAGTTTTTCGAGTTTCCAAATACAACTGCAGCTATTACCGGGTTGGATGAGGAGCTCATAAAAAGATTTGCTGTGATTTTGCAAGCAATAACATCTGGCGAGAAAATCGATGTGAACAAGTTCAAAGATTTTTCCCGCAAAACGGCAGAAAAGTACGTAGAATTATACGATTGGTACTACATGTCGGCAACCGTACATAAATTGTTAATACACGGGGCTGACATCATTGAGAAAAATGACATTGTGCCCATTGGGGCTCTCTCTGAAGAAGCCTCAGAGTCGCGAAATAAAGATTTTAGGAGGTTCCGGGAAAATCATTCGCGAAAAAGAAGCAGGCAAGATTCAAATCAAGATATTTTAAATATGCTTGTCATTTCCTCTGATCCCTTATTAAGTGCACAAAGGCCTAAGCTAGATAGTAAGAGAAAACTAAGCTTTTTTGGTGAAACTCTCGACTTAATCCAGTTTCAGGAAACTGAGTTCGAGTTTTTAGATGTAACTAACTTGGATTCTGACTCAGAATTGGAATCCGACAACGAGAATGATGAAAATTCGTAATATAAGAAAAATATACTTCTTTTCTTTCTTTCTTTCTAATGTAAAAAAAAATACGAATTTTCATCACTCTCATTTTTCAATTTTTTTTATTAATTATGTAAGATTACTGTACTATTTGGTTCAATTATAATTTAATTGAATATTTTGTATAATTAAGAACATTTTTGTAACTTAAAATAAACAGCATTTTTTTATATTTTTCTTGTTTTATACCTATAAATTCATATCATTTGAGTTAACCACATTCATAATATCGATTTTCTTAAGTTAGACAATAAAGGGAACCGTTTCATATGTAAAAATAAATAAAAATATTTTGATGATTTTTTAAAAAAAATCGGCAGTGATAACCGTTATTTGTAGTACGTCAAAAAATCATAAATAATTAGTACTAACACTACCTGTAAGGATATTACGGTTTTCCTTGCCGTTTAAGAGATAATTAAATTTTTATTCTAGCTTCATACAAATTTTTCGTAAAAAAATTATAAGTCCTTTGTTTTTGTGCAGATTGATGCGAGTATCATTTGAGTATATGATAATAACTAGTAGAAGCGATATTCGATTAGAAATTCGGTATTTGCCACTTTTGATTCCTATGTCTATGAAAGCCGTTTTTCAGCCCACCGTGCGCCGGCGCATTCCAACCGGTCCCGCGCACTCGAGGCCGCCCGTCAGTCAGATCCTAACTACGACGTTTACCTCACGCTTCTCGTAGCCAGATTTTACTTGCTTTGCTTCGCTTAATATTTCGCTACTCAAGTGATAGCTTTGTTATTGTGCTAGCCTATTAATTTACTGTGACTGTGTATTTCAACCCGCCTCGCGCGAGAATAAACTGATATCCAGCGACGAGTGTTGTTCATTTACGCCTGGACTTGCATCAAGCTAAGTAACATAATAATTATAATATCTCAACAATAGTTAGTCATCTCACGACTAAAGTCCAAACCCGCACTTGGCCGATTTTTACTTCATTTCGACTTCTGGACATGACAACCATCATTAATTAAAACGTTACGAAAAAATACTTCCACAAAGCTTTTATAACAAAGATCTTATTCAAGTAACATTTTTTACAAAGAAAAAAATGTGACCGAATAAGCACGGGAAAATCACGAAAACAAATTTCCCCCATTTCGGGAGTCGCTAATAAAAATCTACCTACCCGCTGACCAAGCCTTTCAATGAATTCCTTTTTTTCATAAATCAAGCCAGATAGGGAGTTTTAGTGGATGGAGCGGCAACATTTGTGGTGCCATTATTCTTTCTCGGTAGAAAGTAGTAGAATTTCTTCAATAAATAATATACGTTTTATGACCGGTTTTTATTGATATTGGATTGCGTACGAACTCGAGAGCTTTGAAGGCTTTGATGCCGATAGTTATTTTTGTTGGCAATAAAAAAGGTGTAGTACTCGTAGATACTAACAATAACGTCTGGTTCCTTTCAGTTTTACAATGAAATAAAAACGTAGACACATTCAGTATATTGGTACTGGTTTACTATTTTGTCTGAATTTTGTTATACCTATATAAAAGATACATTAACTGATCAACCGTAATGAAGAGTCACTAATAATTAAAAAAGCAGCAATGTATCACACGGTAAACGATAACCTTATTGATTTAGCGGATGATGATTGCAAGAAATCATATTAAAAATATGATTTAATATAATTGAACATAATGGTAAGTACCTACTAGTTCATCTTTTCAGTACTTGCCTGGCTGTCACTCATACCCTGTATAAACTCAAAATAGGTTAAACTTAAATAAATTTATACTACTTAAATAATGGGTAAATTAGTAAAATCCCACAGAAACTATGATTTCGCACCAAATAAAAAGAGTCAATCAAAAGAAAAAAACAAACCAATACATTTCATTAGCCTGTTCAGCTCATATAAAATAATACAATTTTGCTTTATATCGCACTAATAGAATTATGAGGTAATAGCCACCAATATGGGTTTACGAGGGCAACTGTTAAGTACCTACTATCAATATCTATTAATATAATTTACCCTACTGTGGTTATTGTGATGCCCGATTTATTGCACTTTTATGATACACTTAACCTCACTTGCGTGCGCCATATACTTAAACCAGAATTAATTTTAAGATACGTCTTTTGCTGGAGTATTTTTTCGTTGTCAACGTTTTCAAATACCTACTATGTTTTCTCTATGGAAGCATTTCTGCGTAGTAACTTGAGTTATTAGATTGCATTTTTTGCAGAAATTTACGTAGAAGCATCTAACAAACATTTTTCTCGATAAACATTTTAAAATGTTCTATCAAAAACGCAACACAAAAACTAGAGGCCATACATTACACGCTACCAAGTAAATTAAAAAAATGCCTATAAACCAAAATTAGTAGTAATAAATACGTAGTCGCCAGCACTGAATGTGTTATAAAGACCTATGTTTTGAAATTTGCATGCCACTAACTCTCTCCAATCGTATTGTCACCGGGCTCGTACGCACATGTATAGTCCTGGCTTTTAATCGAAAAGTCCTGGTATTTCTTCTTCAAATCCTGGTTTTCAAAGTTTTCAGATGGCAACCCTATTACCATGCAGACATGATGTGGTGCTATTCCACTCCGCCGACACCACAATATTCCTCTATATATTCATTGTTAACATAATCCAGTTTAAAAACTGTAGCTAAATTGTGTTACATTTGTTTCTTTATTGTTAAAGATGATTAACTGAATATCATTATATCAATTCATATTAAATTGAAGATAAACTCAACGTTATAGTAGACGTAGCCATAAAAAAACTAGCTACTCAATCTTGAGAACCCCTTTTACCCGTTCAATGGCACCAACTCGATTTGCCTACAATAATAATTTGACAAGCCACAGACAATAATTTCTGTCATAAAAAGCAAATAAACATTCCCGAAGTCCATTAACTTTGACCCCTAGCCGGCGACATTACAAATAAATTGAATTCCATTCAATTTGAAAGCCATCTTGTTCAAGCAAATTATTTTATTTAAATCATCTCGAACAATTGCTTTTGGAGGGGTTGTTTTTAATGATTGTTATTTTTTACCCGTCTGTTGCAACATTGGCTCTTTGTGGAAATAATATTGTAGTCTTCTTAGATAAGCTAACAATAAGAGTTAACTTAGTTATAGCTAATAGCTTTAAAATAGCTACTTATCTCGCTCGCCAGTGAGAGAATTCAGGCTCATATTATAATATAGTGAACTCCTGAACACGTAGGTGTACCGCAAATGACCTCAATAATAATACTTTAATAATAAAATAAGATTCTCTGTAACCAATAGTTTGCTGGAAGAAATCTCTTTTAGAGAAAAGCTCGTCTTTGTACTATTTATGTTACAGCATGCTGTCTAAGCAAAATATTATGTGTGCAATAAAGAATAAGAATAATTTATTGTTAAATTTTTTGGGGTGAAAATGTCAGCACTATTTATAAAAGGTATCAGGAACTGTAGAATAGCACTGCACTCGAAAAGAACTCACATTTATTTTTGAGCAGCTGGAAAATGATCTACTAAGTTCACCGACATTTTATTTCTTAATGGTGTACCTATATCAATTAAAAAAAAATCTTTTCGTAACCTACTCGTAGTTTATCTAAGATAGAACCTAAAGACAAAGGCGCGTGAAGACTATATTCTGAAACTTTACGAAATTTTCTATAAGAAATTAATGTCGCTTTGTTAATCTCTCTATTATAATTTATAGTAGGGTCATTTGCTTTTCTGTTGCATTTACGAAGGTTGTTTTACTTACAGTAATAAGCCCAAATCGTCAGTATAACGACTTTAAAAATCCGACCTAAATTTTAACATTGTCTTTTTCTTAAATTAAAAATAAATTGCTTCCAGATTACGTTTTCCCCAAAAAATGAGAGCGCCGAAGGAAAAATGACTAAAGTAATTGTTTTTATTGCAGAGTTTTACCCAGGTAGTTAAAAAGGAAAAGAGAGAGTATAGGATAAAGGTAACGAATTTTCTGGACTTCTATTAGCAAAATCTAAATACGACATAGAAAAAAAGTAATAGATAATGCTGAGCAGTAGGGTGGGTCAAGTAGGCAGTGTTCTAAAAAATACCTCTACATAACTAAAATTAGATATGACAGAGCGGAAAATAGGCCCAATGAGATAAGACGTAAGGATTTATATCGCAAGCCCATTAAATAAATCAATCTATATAGAGGTGTAACAAAAGGAGAATGTTAAGCGAAATGCTATTAAAATAGCCCACTACCAGACCTGTCTACAAAATCTGAAACTCGAAGTCACATGTTTATTTTACAAGATTGGAATTTGGAATGTAATAACATCAGGGGGTCAATTCTCGATAAGTCTCGAGTTGGAACGAAGAAACGGAACCATTGTAGACGCTCAGAACCAAGCAAAAATTTCTTTATGGTGACGTAATTAGACACATTTCAGCACGAGACAGATTTTTTTTATATTCTGTCATACTCGCGACCGATGCGTGCTAAAATATACCTTAAATACTCAAGTGGTAAGTAACGGATTTTGATGCGGTTATATAAAATACCTAGATATAAATAATCTGTGGCGATCGCATGATTAGATAGATAGGGATCGAAACTTCGCCGATGTCCAAATGGACGCATAATCAACCATATACACCAAAATAACTAAAGGAATAATCAACAATTTCATTATAAAGAATCCCGTGCCATTCTGTAATTCAAATAATAAGCCGGCAATACATTCACCTAAGGCGTTTCGCTGGAAAATTGCATCTTTTATATCTGTAGGTCACAAAGATTTTATCCGGGATGATTTTTATTCTTTTGTTGCCTGGACAAAGATGGGTGGCTGATTGAAATTCTCTCTTTACTTAGAAGAAATCTTTATTGGTCAGTATGAGTATAAATTTTGCTGGAGACCAACGTTTCAAATTTATTACATTGCTGGAATTCATCGTAATTTTATTTGAAGTTACATTGAGATTTAATGTGGTTTAGGTAATCTAGGTTTTGAGTTTCAACGCGAAGTGAGAGATCTAGTTAAAAATAAATATTATGGTGGTGAAAGATCTATAAATTTTATCTGAAGCCACTTCCGTTTATTTTTTGTTGTTATCAAATCGATATTTTAATTTTAATTTTGACGGCTAATACGGTATTGCACCAGTATTCTTTACTAGTATTCTTAGTAGTATTCTTAGTAGTATTCTTCTACCAAGACTTGTTTTTAGAAATAAGTACTTGAAACATTCATATTTTTTTTAATTTATTATTTATGTATAATTTAAGTACACCAGTTTCAGTAATGTGTTGTAGGAGATATTTTACGCACTACTTAAAAATCCTCCCTAATAATGCATGTTGTTCTGGGCTTGTATTCTTAGTGGTAACTTTTCCCTCAAGAATACTCAGTTGTATTTCTAATGTAAGTACAGCTCTTTTCAATCATCATCAGCCTATTGCAGTCCACTGCTGGACGTAGGCCTCCCCCAGGGCACGCCACTAGACTGCCATGGGGGGTATTTGCCTATTATCACCACGCTGGGCAGGCGGATTGGTGACCGCAGTTTGTATTTTGGACTATGTTGTCAACACGAGAGGCGCTGCTGCCTACCTCTTGGAAACCCTTAATCGCCTCGTACGATACCCACGGGCAGACATGGGGTGGTACGAATTATACTGTGCTGGCACCAAGCGGCATAGTGTGTAAATTGGAGTTTGTATGTCAACGATCCATGATGTTGGTTAACTCTATAGCTGTCCACACAAATAGATTGTAGAAAGTTTGTCAGCAATTTAAGTATGTAAATTTAGGTGGACATTGATTAACCTTTATGTAAAAATATTTTTTATTATATATTGTACACAATAAAATTGACACTAATAAAGTTGATGAAAAATAAAATTACAAAGGCATATAATTATATACTTGCCATTAAGTTCCTTTAATTTTCTATTTAATTTTTTTTTTATTAAACTCCCGAAAAATACAAAACATGCTAGCTATATCGGCCATTTTTTAAATTGAAAGCCTGTGTTAAAAAACCTTAAAAAGGTAAAGTACTTACAAACAATGAAGCTGCTGTGTCACAAGCCCAAAATAATGAGGTCTGAAATACCTCGCCGAACCCCACTTGAGCAAAAACGACGCAACTGCGCACTTACCTCACTTATGTAAGGCGTTCGTCATATTGTTGCTTACAAAAATGTAAGGGCTCCGACTCATTGGTGGAGACCTTAGATGAAATTATTACTAGATTCAGTAACAGCGCTCAAACTAGAAATAGAAGCTTTATGTATGACAGGGCGTCCATTTGTCATAATTTCATAGAAGCAAAGTCGAGCAGCCTTATGGTACATAAGATTTAAGTATAAAAATCTAGTCTAAGGGATGATTCTTATTAGAGCGGGCTGTGTACGTGGCCCGGACGGGGCACGGATTAAACACGTTACATACATTTTCAGACCCCCGTACAACAAACGTGGTGTAGACGAGCGTCGAGCGGGCCCGGACAGGACACGGATAATGCACGGTGTAATATAAATTGCTTCATACAAATGTATATAACGTGTTTAATCCGTGCCCCGTGATTGACTGTCGAATTTAATACTCGTAACTCATTATTGCGATCGGAGGCGACTACAGTCGCGATGATAAACCAGTTACCGAAACTACTTCACAAAAGGGGTATTTGCTATGAAAATAGCTCACTATGAAGAACCTAAATATAAACATGAAATCTCCTTTCCTTTTTTCAATATTATCATATCTTACATACAACTCGCCTTTATCCCTATCATTCACTCCACCTGTGGATGTCTCAAGCAAGGCATACTTTCACGTTACGTGGTGAGACGAGTGCCTTATACAGGAAATGTTCTGGACGTTTCTCGAGGATCGCACAGGAAGAGTTATAGAGGTGGCCCGTGCTTGATATTTTGCCTCTTGAATTATATCCTCTGAAAATATAAATTTTGGATGTATTTTTTCTTTTCTTTTGTAGCTATGTAAGAACTTATATAAAAGTAAGTAAGAGAAAGTTAAAAAGTTTGCGGCAAAGAGCATATGAAATATTGGATAGACTGTGTGAGGAGCTTGCAACGGTTTGCCGTAATACTCTTCGGGATATTCGTGAATTGGAAGTTAGAAAAGACACGCCAAAAGAAGAAGAATGAAGAAGGAAGGCGAGAAGAATAGTACATAAATTACGCCGAGCCAAAGTAGCGCAAAAAGAGCAAGAACCTAAAGGAAGTTAAATCAAGCTATCAGATAGGTACAGATCAATTCCTAGTCATACAACACGGAACAATAGGCTCCATAGTGCAGACTCTGATTAATATACAGCTTGTCTGAATTGGCAACTGTTCTGCCTAAATATTGTCGTACATAATTGGTACTGCTCTAGGCCATAGTGTTAATATTTGGTAAATTAATTTGGTAGCTTGGTATACTGTTTTATTAGAGAACCGTTCAAGGGATTAATGTTATTTGGATGAAAAGAGATTGTAATGACTCGGAAAGATTTCCCATTCGTTACTGGTAGCCAGATTTTTGTATTTGTGCGTGAAAAGCGGTGGTAGGCTCACCTCTTACTACGTGCAACTTAATAGGCTAAATGGTGAGAAGTGAGTATGATTTGCACACTTCTGCCGAACCTCTTTGGGGCATGACAAAATATTCTGTTGATCAAACGTTGAAGGATCAGTCGAATGTTGTTAAATGGTTTTGGATATAATGTCTATAGATTCTAATGTAAACTTTAACAGCACAACTTCTGTACTTGGAAAAAAATTAGATAAAAGTCTAAAAGTAAGGTACTAGCTTTTTTTTATTTCCCAGAAAAGTCTGATATGTCCCAAAATAAAAGAAGTAAAATCAGTTCAGCAATTTGAGTAGCCTTACTTAACTGACAAATGGACAGAGGGGCAATTCCCCAAAATTTTTGAGCCGAAACACAACCACTAACGAACCGTTAACGAAACGCGAGCTAAACAATATTTACTTACCGGAGTATTGAGGTATATATTAGCATGCAGTGGTCGCGAGTATGATAGAACAAAATAAAATATCTGTCTCGTGCTGACATGTGTCTAAGTACGTCACCGTAAAGTAATTATTGCTTTGTTCTGAGCGTCTACAACGGTTCCATGTCGGCTTCGTTCCAACTCGACATTTTTCAAGAATTTACCCCAGATAGACAAACTAAAGACAGATAAAATTTTGCTGTGTTATAACAAAATAATTTAAACGTTATAATTCGTTTTTGATGATCAATATTGGATGAAAGTTAATTTTAAGCTAACTCGAGTCGCGGTTTCGTAATAACAAATATTTTTCCTTTCTGATACTCATATAATTTTTTATGTGTTAACTAACTGCGTTAGATTATGTATACTTAGATAGTAATCTCAAAACAAAAACAACCCATTCGCCAACAAATGATATGCTCTATTTAGACATAAGGCGACACGCAGCATGCAAATCAGGGCCCTATTGTGCCGACTGGCTACGATCCCTTGTAATGTATACCCGTGATACTGTTGCAGGGGTGAGGTTTGGGTAGGTAGGAAAGCGGTTAGTTTGTTGCTAGCGAAGTTAAAGGTGTGTACAGTCTAGTAAAGTGTTTTCTGCCTAGATATGTTGTTGGTAGTAATCCTGCCTACCATGAAATACGTCACTAAGAATCCTGTTAAATGCTAGCTAACATTGATATGATGAATATCGACAAGCTGCTTAGTACCCACGACATAAAACTAAGAGCTTAGAGATCTTAGTGTGGAATTAAGTTACACATTAATTTACAGTAAGTATGTGTAAATGTCAAAGATCTAAATACCTAATACCACAAGCCTAATTTTGCATTTTATCTCGCATGGCTCTAAATATGGAAAGCAATATGTTATGCCGACTGTACACACTCGCCGAGATACCCCGAGACAGACCGAGGGCGAGTGTGTACGATTACATGATGCTCTATACAAGGCGAGAGCATCATTTACACACTATGGTCAACATTTTAGTTAACCATCGAAATACTGGTGTTCCTCTTTGCCTTCAAAAATCACCTTAACCAATATCTAAGCTAATAACTTTCTTCGGCTAAGAATTGGATAACTGTACTATCCTAGATATTATATTTTTGTGCATATAAAATTGTTACCTCATATAAAATAAAATAAACAGTTATTCTTTTATATTTGACTTTCTAATTATTTTATGGCAGCCATCTGTGCAAAGCTACTTTCCTCAGCGTCTTTATTTTATTATGCCATTAAATTGGTACACCAAAACTATAAAACTTGGCGGCGGATTGGTGTTGCTGGTAGTTTCCCTGCCTGCGACACCATAGGTCGTGGGTTTGAATTGCGGTAGCTGCAAAACATTTATATGATGAGTAACGATGGTTGTTTTCGAGTCATGGATGTTTCTATACTTATCTATGTATTTATATATCGTTTCTTAGTACCCACGACACAAGACGGGATCCTTAGTATGGGACTAGCTAGATCAATGTGGTGTGAAAATGTGAATATCTTTTTATTATTATTATGAAAGTAGTCAGCCCCCACCACTATATCCCCACCACTGCGCATATAAATGAACTCGTAACTCACGCCGAATATCCAGGTCAAGTAACGTTAAATCATTCGTAAGAGGACCCCACATTACTTCTGTCTACAATGGCGGCGATGATAATATTAAATAACTATTATTCATGTTAATTCTGGGTCGGTATTGCGGCTTGTTATTTATTCTGGTATTATAGTGCCGGGTTGCTATAGCATGTCTATGTAATTTGTTTATCTATGTGTTGAACTTTAAAGGGTTTAGCGTGTTATTTAGAAAATAATTGAAACATTGTTTAAGCTAAACATTACCTAAATTTGACGGATGTATCATACATTTTACTGTAAAATGTCATATATAAACAGTATTGAACTTTAAACGCGGTTTTATAATAATGTTTAAGGTGTTAGTAATTTTCCATAGAGTCCTCTATAGTACTTATTATTCTTTGCAATTTTTATAATCATTTCAAATTCAGTTATACAAGTGTAAATAGAGGATTATCCTATCGCGAAGCTGCACATACGAGTATGGCGTTGTTTAGGGATTTAGGTGGATCGCGTCGCGTCAAAAGGAAATTTTAGGAGTAGGTCAAAGAATTACCTGTGTGTTTTCTCTTCTTACGCGCGGAATTTATCGTAGGGTTTAGGTTCACAGTTCACTATAGCCCACTTTTAGGGTAAGGGCACTCTGATTGGGTAGGTCAGTTTGTCACACACAAAAATTCACTTGTCGAGAGGTCAGTACCGCGGTGGTTGGGCAACTAGCAGATAAAAAAAACTCAGCGCCGATGGCGCTCTCGCCGCGAAAAGAGACAAAATGATTATAAGAGGGAGTAACAAATTATAGTTTTAAAAGGCGTTATCTATATTTACGCTTACGTTTTAAGTGGGTGTAAAGTATCGATATACGAGTACTTCTTTAATTAAGTAAGGCCTGTTTCCAGTTAGTCTAGATTTAAATTTACTTATCGAGAGTAAGAGCACTACCAGCTCTTTCGGTTTATGCCAAAAATGCACGAATGCTAATTCTCAATTTAAGTCTAGTTTTAGCATTAGCTACCAGTGGGCCTTAATTAAAAACAACTGCGTATTAATAAAATGCAATTCCAATTGCATTAATGTTCGATACCAAAGAGTTTTTCCTATAGCAGCCAGAAATCCATTACACTAATACCTTCATTGGCGAGATCGGGGTTTTTTTTACTGCCGAGTTTCAAATGAAATGCACTTTTGCGGGTACCGCTTTTGTAAACAGGTTTATTGTAAGTTTCTATGGTGCTATAAAGCAATTATTTGCATTAAATTCTGCGTTCACTAGAATACATCTGCTACATCTCCTTCCGTGCATGTCGTAAGAGTCGACTAAGGAATTTAGGTATTCTCTAAAGCGATAAGCTAGCTATTTGTCACAGATTGAAGTCTGTCTCAGCTATGCTAAACGTGGCTGCGGGATCTCCTTTATGATACTGTGGTTCTGGCTACCACATTTCGGGAAGACCGCTATATGTATAGTTTCTATAGGTATGATGTAAACATTATGCGATATACAGGGTGTAACAGAAAGGGTATGTTAAGCGAAAAGCTATATAAATAGCCCACTATAGAGATCCTATTTCTAAAAATTGAGACTTGAAATCACATTTTTATTTTTCAAGATTGTATGGACATTTCTGAGTTATTTCGGAATTCTTCATACTATCTGGAAAAATAAAAATGTGAATTTGAGTCTGAAATTTCAGATATAGGTTCTCAATAGTGGGCTATTTCCATAGCTTTTCGCTTATCATACCCTGTATACTGCGTCACGTTTATGGAGATAACATAGAAAAATTACAATCGAAAAAATACCTTGTGTGTCATACCCTCGAAAAACATAAACATTTTTCTAGCGCTGTTGTGTAAAACAACATAACATTTCGCCAAGCCACCAAAAAGAGCAGTGCACGTACTTGTACGCTTTTAGGGGCAAAAATTCAATTTCGCCCTAATTATAATTAATCACCGTGACAGGCACATCTGTAATTACGTCACGTTTCACGTATTACTTCTCGGACTACGTGACGTGACGTGACGCTGTACGTTAATTACATTAAATGCATCTTGGTGACAAGATCATTAAAATTATTTGTCTCATTTAAGGAAGTGAACAGTTACAAATTTTAACGACGTCATTAATTAATGATGTTCAAAGATTATTATTTTATTTTTTCTTTGATATTGTTCATCTTCAACCCTTTTTACAGTCCATTGATAAATCCTTTTTAGCTGTAAAATTAGTTTTAAACCAAGGAGCAAAGGAAAAGCTTTGATGCTATTTTCATTAATTGCTTCCTTAAAATATATTTTATGGAAGTTATAAAAGTACCTTGTATGTATGGAGTAACTCACTACGAGTTTGGGTAGGAATAACTCTATACGTATTGTACATGTTTTGAATTAACCGTAATCTATATACAGGGTGTAAGTGACAGCCAGGAAAATATTAATATGCTGACTTCAGACTATGATTCTGAGGCAAAAAAAAACTGAAAAACAAACCTGCGAGTAATAATACAATCGTATGACTTAGCTCAATGATACTTGTTCAGCATTTCAATATTTTTCTGGCTAACTCACACCTTGTATATAAAAGCAGATGTTACCAGTGACATATAGACGTGCAAACAGCAGAAACCTCTCAGAAATCTAATAATAGAATCGTGAAATTTAATGGAAAGGTAATTGAAGAGATGCCACGTTTAAAACAAAAATATCCTCTAAACTTTTAGTTGAAGTTAAAGTTGATCAAACAACAAGCGTGGTCGTGCTGCTAATTTGACTTTAACTAGTCAAATTCAAATAGCACGAAACAAAACTGGCAGGTGCGCAACTTTGTTGCCAAAGTTTTTAGGAAGAATACGAAAAAGTTTATCATGAAAAATGCCTCATATACGAGTATCTTGTTTGATATTTATTTAGTTTAGATGATGATACATCGTTTCGCAATTATGTTTGCTATGATAAAATTTTCACCAATAGCGGCCAAAATTACGGCTTTCGATGGTTGACACGGTTTCGACCACGGACCTTTATACAGTCATAGAGGAATAATACAGTCTATAGTTTCTGTCGAGGAATAATTTTGCTTTGTCTAAGTCTGTCTTGGGAGTGATTAAAAAAATCTGCAACAAAATAAGTAATACAAAAAAGTAAATAATTTTTTAAAATAATAAGTTTACTTTAGATTTACGGATATCTACAACAAAATAGAAATGACCGGCAACTTCCTATTATAAGCAGTTTGCGCCAGAGCCATTTCTGTTTTATTTCATAAGTAAATTGAAATTAACCACCGCCGCTGGAAAACCTAGATGATAATCCGTTAAAAGCTGTTTAAAGCCCTAATAGCCTGATCCGATCAGGATCTCAATGGATCGCAGATATAATGCTCATCCGGGATCAACACTGAACAAGCATCTAAAATAACCTTAATGAACGATTATTAAAATAAAATTTTTGTTGTGTTGCCATATAGTCTTAAATAATTTTCTTAAAAGCGAGATATGAATCTATCTCGCTTTTAAGAAAATTATATAAGACTATACGGCGTCGACGACATCGACAACATCGTCCGTTACATTTCCCGTTCTCGGGGGAATTTTGAGAAACCCTTTCTTATTGCTCCTTTACTTTAATTTCAGATTCCTATGCTTACATATAGTTAAATACATCCATACACATACACACACGGATGAGTTCCCATAATGGGGTAGTAAGAAATGCGAAATCACAAAATAGAATTAATAGTCACATTTAACATAGCGGATTAAAAGATCTGGGGGGCAATTTTTGAATTTTTTTTAGCCGAAACGTAACCGAAAATGAACCGTTAACGAAACGCGCTGCGAAGCAATACCTATATATACTTACCGCTTGAGTAATAAGGTATTTTTAGCACGCATCGGTCGCGAGTATGACAGAATAAAAACAAAAATCTGTCTCATGCTGAAATGTGTCTAATTACTTCACCATAAAGTAATTATTGCGTTGTACTGAGCGTCATCAACGGTTCCGTTTCGGCTTCGTTCCAACTCGAGACTTTTCAAGAATTGTCCCCCAGCTTTAATACGTAATACGTACAACTGCCTCAATTCTCGAGGATATGTGCGGAAAACGCCTAGTTAAAGAACTAAGGTGCTAGTTCAGCGACCGAGTGACTTACGACATGTACGGAAGGAGATGCAGCTTATGTATTCTAGTGAAGCAGGAAGTTTGCTGGATTAATTTGAAGATATTTCGAAACTAGCTGCTAACAATGCTCACCTGGCCACACAGAGGCACTCCAAGGCACTTTTGAGGCACTATAAGGTACTCCGGGGCATGCAGAGACACTTAGCAGTTCTTGAGACTGAAGTTAGTGAACTAAAGGAATACTTTAGCAATTATATTTTACATGGCAATGCCCGTAAAGATCTTTTTGGACTACGCTATACTATTTATTGTTCTTGAAATAGTGAGCCAATAAAATGAATAAATTTCATACAAATTTTATGCTAGACACGACAGAAGGGCATTAATATTATCTGATATTAGCTGATCCAACAACTCCGCTCGGTAAACACAAGTGAGTTCCTTAGTTAACCCTTACGACATGTAAAGGACATAATGTAATTGATGTACTAAAGTGAAACCCGGCATATCTACAGGTCTATTTACTAGGTATTTCATACTGCAAATAATCCAAACGTTGCCAAATTAATCGCGTCCGAAGTTGGCTTCGCCGGCGGTTAATTGGCTCAGTTGGACCAACTCCGGCCAACTTAAGCCATTTAGTACCGATAGTTGACTAGGTTTGCGAGACATTGTAATTACGTTAAGTTTTCTAATTATTGTTATGAATGCAAACAATAACTTGTAAAGTTTGTTGCGCGTGTGTTTTGAAAATTTTATGTTGGTAAGTAATATACTCGTAATATAAATGTTTTGAAATTGGTAATCGTCTATAGTATACATACAATGCTTTGAATGACCTGACGCACGCACGCACGCACGCACGCACGCACGCACAGCCTAAACCGCTGATCTTAGACATGAGTAATGTTCTATGTTTCCTGAAATTGTTACGAGAACGGGATTAAAGGTACATATTCCAAAGTTTACGTGAAGGAAGGCGACAGCGTTTTCTAGTAATATCATATTTTATGACACTGTTTCCTATAATCGTTGTTCACTTGAAGTTGCGAATGAAAAAAAAACATGAAAATTGTTAAGGGTAAATCTTTTTGGTTTTTCTTTGAATTTATGTACTCAACATAATGAATTGCAAAGGAATTGTCGTATAAAGATATAATTGATTTTAAATAACATGAATAGGCTCTATTTAACATTCGTGTCCATATTAAGATATTTCCAAATGGTCCTTTATGAGCATAATTTTAAATTCTCAAGATATTACATACGCAAAATATTATTTTATCATTACATACATAACATTTTCAAAATAATTGAAGTAACATAAAACGTATACGGCTGAATGAAAACATTTCCCGTCCTAGAGAAATCCAAAACATTTTATCAAAGGAAACCTACGCTGAAACCGAATTTCATCTTCCATACACCCAAAATAGCCAGTAAGTACCTACTCGTACTTCATCAAAACGTTAGAGCGTTTGCACACTATGAGATATTGGCGACCGGTTGCCATTCTCCATTGACGCGCAACTATGTGAATACTTCCCAATTTTTACTCAAGCCAACATCTGCCTACACCAAACTCACGCCACACTATACAACTACATGCGCTGAAATATCGTTTGTTTGCAATTTGCTCGGGCAATAACTGATTTTCTTTCTAAGATACTAATTTTGAATTCATTTTCTTGTTTAGTGTAGCGAATTAACTGTGCATATCTCATATGTCTTTTGTTTGTGTGTTGTGATATACATTTAAAGTTTTTTATATTGTCGTTAACATAATGCAAATCCATTATGGCAGTAAGTTAAGTCTTTATGTACTCATTAGTGGACGCCCGCGACTTCGTCCGCGTGGATTGCAGAAAAACAAAATGTCGAAATTATCCGGGATAAAAAGTAGCCTATGTGTTTATCCAGGGTGTCAGCTAACTCCATACCAACTTTTATTAAAAATCGCCCCAGCCGTTTTTACGTGAACGAGTAACAAATATCCATCTATCCATCCATACTCCCAAACTTTCGCGTTTATAATATTAAGTAGGAAATTAAATATGTCAAAGTGCTGTGGATTTTGGTAAATAAATAAAAGAAATAAAACGCTTACTTCAATTTTTATAGATAACTTTAAGTTAAGTTTAGCCTTAAGTCAATTTAATAATTCAACATAATTAATTACTAATTAATAATTAGTTAATATCTAACAAAGTGGTCTTATAAGGGTTTCGTTCTTACCTTTCGAGGTACGGAACCCTAAAAATGCAGAGATAAGCACGCCTTTCTATGCATTTATTTTATAACACTGTATTTACTGTTTTATCCTGTGTATAATAAAGAATAAGAATCTTTTAATGTGCAAGCACTTTTAGTAATATCTACCTGCAACATAGAACTAGATATTTCCAGACATTACCGTGTGTGCACCTTAATGCAACTACCTTTTAACCTACTTCTGATGAAAGCAGAGAGAGCTCAAAGTGGGTAAATGCGCGCTTATACGACCATATACATCTGTAATTATTGTATTTTGTATTACCTCTACGTTTTAAATGGTGGTACAGTTTTGTACTGATGAGCTTTATTAGAGTACATCAGCTACATCACCTTTCTTGTGTGTAGTATGAGTCGATTAAGGAGAGCGAACGATGCTCTTAAGCGACGAGCTAGCAACTTGTCACTGAACTTTTATATCTGCAAGCCTAGCATGATCTGCGAAACACGATATGATAAACCGATTTATCGACATTTAGCCTGTCAAAATACGATAAATATAGTCTCCATGTTAAATTTTGTATAGAGACGATGCGTGGTCATGCTAGGGCGGCTGGCCTCGCTATGCTAAAAGTGTCTGTAGGATCATATTCGCGATTGTGCAGTTCTGGCTACCATTTTGGAAACATGGACTTGTGTATAATACGAGTATGTGTGTATGCAAAGTTTCATCAAAATTCGTCTGGTAGATTTCGCATGAAGAAGCATTTACACATCTAAATATGTAATAAATCAGGATTATTGACAATATCCAATGAAATATCTATACATACAGGATGATTTTCGGTCGTCAACGTTCCCGAAAACTACGGAATCTCCTCGTCATCACGATCATTTTTCTCCATGGAAGCATACCTGGGAAGTGTCTGATTTCCAAAATATTAGGGTCAAAGTTGAGTAAATAGACTGCGTTTTTCTGCATAAACGCACATTGACGCCTGTAACAAGATTTTTTCACGAGATATAATAATTATCTGTCTATGGAAAAACTAGCATAAATACTGGACACTATAAATTTCGCCCAAACAAGTAATAATTTTTGTTTTTTTCAAATAAATTCACATCATTTCCCAGCATTTTTTTGGCATAAAATTATTTTATTTGATGTATAGAGTACGTACTCTTCGTTAAGGGTGGCCACGAAACACCCTGTATAATAAAAATGTAACGGATCGCAGTCTGTAAATGGAAGATATATGAGAAAAAATATTATAGGAGACCATTATCAACGCAATAGTACTCAATAGAATGATTTTTGGAATTTTTGTCTGTTTGTCTGTACGTTTATGCACGCTAATCTCAGAAACGGCTGAACCGATTTCGATGCAGTTTTCAGTAATATATTGTGACAGGTCCCACTTAATATATAGGCTACTTTTTATCCCGGGAAAATGTTTTAATCCCGGATAATTTTGTTTTTTTTTTGTTTTTTCTGCAGTCCACGCGGACGGAGTCGCGGGCGTCCACTAGTTGAATTCTATGGAAGATGTAACAAAAGAGGTGCGTTAAACAAAATTATATGTAAAAGAACTTATCTACAATATTAACACTACGATTAAGACTTCAAATTGCATTTGTTTTTCCAGGTTGTAACTAATAAACATTACTAAGTTGTTCAGAAATTTTTCATATAAACTGGAAAAATAAATATAAATTCCAGTGTCAAATTTTGAAAATAGGCTATCCTTTAGTGGGGGTTTTTCATAGCATTTCGTTCAACATACCCCTTTCTTCACACCCTGTATGTATATCAAACTAACATAATTTTCTCTAAAGTTTTAATTAACGAGAGAGAAATAAAGCCCGGCTAGTTTTACATTCCTACATACAGATTCCAGCATTTTAACCCATGTATAGTACACGAGTACTATCGCTGACAAAAGTGTATTCAGCATGCTCTTACACGCTCCAACAAGTTCGGTGCATATGCAAAGTGACCGCGTATGCCTCGTCGCATTACGGGATCCGTGCATGTCCAATGCGCTTGCATATTGCACTTAGTATTATGTCACTAACTATGTGGTACTGATTATGTTAATAGGATACAGATACAGTGTGGAATGGACAAATTATTTAATAGCTTAGAATACAGTTTAAAAAAAAATAAACATGTGATTTCGAGTTTCAAATTTGGGGAATAATTCCTTTAATAGTAAGAAATAAAATGTTATACGTTTCATAGTGGGAAATGAACGGTTGAGGAGTCAAATCAAGTTTTCGATGTTTGCGCTCAAAAAAGATTTTGTTTAGGGATTCATCTTAAATATTCATAACTTTATAACTGATGTTAGATTATACAGTCATGCCCACATGGCCCGAAAAGTTAGAGAAATTTGAACCCATTTTACACAAGTTACAATCTATTACGTCCCACGGCCGCCACAACATATAAACTTAAATACCCATGGATTTCATTGAATAATTTCAATGACTCAATAACATTTAGTGTATAAGCATAGCGAGTAGTTTCGAGATTAAAGTAGTTTTAGTAAACCTCACCTACATTAACGTCTTAAGTGCATGTGCATCCCACTTAACCAGTTTCCAAAATGTTAGAAGACGTCACGCTAAAGCCTGTACCGCGTTTAATTCAACGCATTAGTTAAACTAAATGTGCACTTCTGTATTTAAGTGTACCTATTGAGTCGTATTCCGTATAAAAGCATGATGTGTTCGTAACAACATTGTCGTAGTAATGTTTTAAATGTAATTAATAATACTCGTATTAATATGTATGTATGTATACAGAGTATTTTTTTGTGGCCACCTTTAACGAAGGGCACATATTCTATACATGAAATAAAGTAAGTTTATGCCAAAAAAAATGCTGGGAAAAAAAAAACTTTTTTTGAAAAAAAAATTTAAATTCCTTGATCGTGCGAAATTTATAGTGTCTAGTGTTTATGTTAGTTTTTTTATAGACAGATATTAATTATTTTTCGTGAAAAAATCCTGCTACGCGCGTCTATGTGCATTTATGCAGAAAAACGCAGTCTATTTACTCAACTTTGGACCCTAATATTTTGGAAACCAGACACTTCCCAGGTATGCTTCCATGGAGAAAAATGATCGTGATGATGAGGAGATTCCGTAGTTTTCGGGAACGTTGACGACCAAAAATCATCCTGTATACGTCCCACATATTCCTTTCCGTTCCCCTTCCCTCGTTCTATTTCTAATTACCTAGATTCAATATGTGGAAACATTTTAATGGTTTTATGTTATTTTAAAAGTTACTATGTATTTTATTTTTTACACTGTTGTTTTCCGTTGACCCGTGTTGACAATATAGTCCAAAATACAAACTGCTGTGCAAAATACAACCAACCCGCCTGCCCAGCATGGTGACTAACCCCATGGCAGTCTTATGGGCGTGCCCTGGGGAAGGCCTACGTCCAGCAGTGGACTGCAATAGGCTGATGATGATGATTATAATTATCGGAAATACAGGGTGTAATGGATTTTTATCGTAATGCTAAAAAAGTATTTAAAAATAGCAGTATTTTTATCTACAGCGTTTCAGACTCAGCATCACACTTTTTCCAGAATAATGGAGAATTTCAAACTACTCAGAAGTGTTCGTACAATTTTGATTGTGAATTTTTGACTATGAGTCTTATGTGCATTGAATTTTTGACTATGAATCTGACGTGCATTGAATTTCTGTTTAGCATATCGCTTAACATACCGTTTTCTGCTACACCCCATATTTGAATTTTGATATATCAGCTACAAAACTAATAACATGGCTCACACAGATATAATTTATAATCAACTGAAAAATAAAATGCACTTAGTTTTTGTTACATTATAAACTGACTTTTAAAAAAAAAATTTAACCGACTTCAAACTTTAACTAAAAAGCGATAAATAACGTAACTAATTTATCTACTTAATACATATTAAATATCTCAAACTATTTAAATATTTACAACTTAATACCTAATACTTTAACAAAGTCATCTTTAACTATTTAAATATTTATAATTATCACTTATTTTTTGGAGTCGGTGCCAGCCTAGGTAACGTACGAGTAGTGTTGATGGACGCGCGCGACTGGCAAAGCCACACACACGGCAAAATACAATACGGTGTAGTAGGCAGCGGTAATGCAATTTCCTATTCTTGGTTTTACTATTTAGTGTGGGTCAGTTTTCTTAATTACATTTATTTGTTTGGCTGGCACCGACTCCAAAAAATATGTGATAATTATAAATATTTAAATAGTTAAAGATGACTTTGTTAAAGTATTAGGTATTAAGTTGTAAATATTTAAATAGTTTGAGATATTTAATATGTATTAAGTAGATAAATTAGTTACGTTATTTATCGCTTTTTAGTTAAAGTTTGAAGTCGGTTAAATTTTTTTTTTAAAAGTCAGTTTATTTCTCGATTTTTAGTTGTGTTAATGCGTTGTGGACATAAATAGATGCCAGGCTGATTTTTGGTCGTCAACGTTCCCGAAAACTACGTAATCTCCTCATCATCACTATCATTTTTCTCCTTGGAAGCATACCTGGGAAGTGTCTGGTTTCCAAAATATTAGGGTCCAAAATTGAGTAAATGGACTGCATTTTTCTGCATGAATGCACATAGACGCGCGTAGCAAGATTTTTCACGAGAAATAATTAATATCTGTCTATAAAAAAACTAACATAAACACTGGACACTATACATTTCGCCGATCAAGTACCTAATAAAAAAATTGTTTCAAAAAAATTTACATCGTTTCTGAGCATTTTTTTTGCATAAACTTACTTTATTTGATTTATAGAGTACGTACCCTTAGTTAAGGGTGGCAACGAAAAAACACCATGTATACCTAAGGTTTTCATCATTACCATCTCAGGAGTAGTATCTACCCGTATAAGTATCACGTTAGCCCTACATATATAGTTTCCATCGACCAATTGCAGTACTGTCCCCTAACTCCTAACCGTTAAGGAGTTCTGTAGCTTGACCATCAGCACAGCAGCATCAGATTTTGATTCAAGTATACCTCACAAGCAACGCCCTACATACTACTATATAGTTTCCATCGACCAATTGCAGTACTTTCTCCCAACTCCTAACCGTTAAGGAGTTCTGTATCTTCATCGTCAGAACAGCAGCATCAGATGTTGATTCAAGTAACACGTTAGCCCCACATACTACTAAATAGTTTCCATCGACCAATTTCAGTACTGTCTCCCAACTCCTAACCGTTAAGGAGTTCTGTAGCTTCATCATCAGCACAGCAGCATCAGATGTTGATTCAAGTAACACGTTTGCCCTACATACTAATAAATAGTTTCCATCGACCAATTGCAGTACTATGGAGTTCTGTAGCTTTCATCAGCACAGCAGCATCAGATGTTGATTCAAGTAACACGTTAGCCCTACATAGTACTAAATAGTTTCCATCGACCAATTTTAGTACTGTCTCCCAACTCCTAACCGTTAAGGAGTTCTGTAGCTTCATCATCAGCACAGCAGCATCAGATGTTGATTCAAGTAACACGTTAGCCCTACATAGTACTAAATAGTTTTCATCGACCAATTGCTGTACTGTCTCCTAACTCCTAACCGTTAAGGAGTTCTGTAGCTTCATCAGCACAGCAGCATCAGATGTTGATTCAAGTAACACGTTAGCCTTATATACTACTAAATAGTTTTCATCGACCTATTGCAGTACTGTCTCCCAACTCCTAACCGTTAAGGAGTTCTGTAGCTTCATCATCAGCACAGCAGCATCAGATGTTGATTCAAGTAACACGTTCGCCCTACATACTACTAAATAGTTTCCATTGACCAATTGCAGTACTGTATCCAAACTCCTAACCGTTAAGGAGTTCTGTAGCTTCATCATCAGCACAGCAGCATTAGATGTTGACACCCTGAAGCATATATCTGAGTAAGACATGATTACGTAACAAAAGCACCATGCGTGCATACAATTTTCGGTGGTTGCCCTTGATTTCTCCTGGATCCCATCATCAGATCCTGACCTGGTGAAAATGGGACCACCTCAGAATGCAAAAAAAAAATTTTTGAAATCCGTCAATAATTTAGAACATACATAAAAAAAAAAATTATACATACAGACGAATTAAGAACCTCCTCCTTTTTTTTTTTGAATTCGGTTAAAAATGCATACATTATGTACTTACCTAGAATACTCCAATATGGCATGTTGATGATATGGTAACAAGATTTATATTTAAATTACCTTTTTTGCATTTTATGACAATATATCCAACATCTGGAATGAAACCAGACTTGAAATGGATATTAATTTACTTTTATTCTTGCCTGTTATCATTTTCAGTTGTTATATACAGGCTGAGTTTCGGTCGTCAACGTTCCCGGAAGCTACGGGATCTCTTCATCATTACGATCATTTTTATCCATGGAAGCATACCTGGGAAGTGTCTGGTTTCCAAAATATTAGGGTTTTTCTGAATAAATGCACATTGAGGCGTGTAGCAAGATTTTTTCGCGACAAATTATTAATATCTGTCTATGAAAAAACAAGTAATTAAAAATAATTCAAAAAAATTTACATCGCTTCCCAGAATTTTTTTTGGCATAAACTTACTTTATTTGATGTATCGAGTACGTACACTTCGTTAAGGGTGGCAACGAAAAAACACCCTGTATAGAGGTACTACATAAACATCAACAAACTTCAAATGGTCTATGAGTTATTAGGATCTAGGATTTATAATATAAGCTAGACTGCCAAGTTTAATGAAAATTCGTTCAGTAACAATTACAATTACAGTGCCTACCCCTCCGGGAAAGAGGCGTCATTATTATGTATGTATGTATGTATGCCAAGTTTAATGAATATTCGTTCAGTAACAAGGATATTGAAAAGCAATATCGTTAAAAGTATGCATTGCCACTGACAAAACAGAAAAACGGTTGGCGAAGTACTTACAAAGATTTTTCGTCTTATATTTAGTTAAATTACTTAATCGTTTTGTAATATGGCAGATTATAATATCTGCAAGCAGAAAGCAGCACCCAAATTATTGATAGGTGATATATCTACCTTTAACGCCGTAGTTGAACAATACACACTTGACACTACCTAGACGCATAAGGGTGCCTTAGACAACGACTCATAGATAAAGTAGAGAATGGGGGAACATTTTTAAAAGTGTTCCTCATTGATCCTCACAAAGTCCCTTTGTTAGCCATCTCGATAGAGTCCGAGGGGAAGCGCTAGTTTGTCCGTTGAAGTAGAAACACTTGCATTTGCTCCTTGAACTGTAAACTGTAGTGGCGATTCGAAGAATTGTCTCTGGGTTCTGTATTGTTTTGCTAAACGATTTAAGCTATCTTAGCTAAGCTTTTTATGAATTCAGATCCAATCAAGGATGGACTTTATTTCAGCTCATATTTTATTTATGCCTAGGTAAGTGAGTGTATTATTATTATTTTTTAATTAGTCATCAGAAAATTATAACAGGGTATATGCATGAATTTTATATTTCATTTTTACACCCTACGTAAAAAATTAATAAAGTTTACCCTTGGAATGGCATATCTAACTTCAACCGTTTTGGATTTACAGCAATTAAAAAATACGAGCCGGCAAAATGTTTTTTAAACGCTCCGTTTGCTCCATACTAGAATGGCAAAGACTTTGACGTCATAATAGACACCGTCTCAAATGGGGAAAAATGCAATCTTATGTTATAAACGTAATATTTTATATTTTGTGTATTGTTGTCATTAAAAATTGTTTATTAATAGGTGCAGATATTAATAAAGTATTTATTAAATCAATGAGATAATTAAAAACATGGGTAAAATTGTATCTTTTTACTGCTTATATATAAATGTGTGATTTCGAGTCTCAAATTTTGTGGATAGGTTCTCTATAGGCTATTTACGTAGCTTTTCGCTTAACATACCCTTTTTGTTACATTCTGTATATGTATATACGAGTACATATATATGTGTAAATGTCGGGATTGTCTGAGGTACTGTGAGATAGCGAATGATAGGTAACAACCTGTATGTCTTAGTTCGTAATTTATTTACTTAATTATTTACCTACTATAAATTATTTTGCTTTCAAGGCGCATTGGCGCAAGCTGTAATGCTTTGAAAATGTTTTTATAAATAAATAATAATAATAAATGTTGCAAACTGTTTTCGAGTCAGACGCATGTTCCCAATTATGAAGATACTTGATGTCCTGTGCTGATGCAGGGCTTCAGTAGAATACATCAGCAGCATTTCCTTCCGTGCATTTTGTAAGAGTCGACTAAGGAACTCGGGCATTCTCTCAGGCGATAAACTACGAACTTGTCACTGTTCATTTACATCTTTCCCTATTAAACGCGGCTATGGGATCTCTTTTATAATCCTGTAGAACCCAGCCTTGTGTATATACATACATACATATAATCACGCCTTTATCCTTTACGAGGTAGGCAGAGCACCAAGGGCCGATAGAACCACATGGTGCCACTTCTGACCAATTTTGAGGGTATAGTTGAGATGTACAAGTTCGGTTAGTAGTGACAGGTGGTCAGCTCATCGCCTACAAAACACCAAGACCCTCTTGTCCCTCTACTGACTTGTACAGTATGCCCGAGAAGAGAAGCAGCTGTAGTATTATATGTTTTTTTCACTCCCAGAGCAACATAGAAGTAAATAGTATAAAATAGTACATACATATTATAAAAATATAATGTACTCTTTTAAAACGATCACGGAACCCCAATTCGTAGTGTCCATCGCGATCTATCCCGGTTTTTATCTGCAGAGCCACTCAAATGTTTTTGTACACAGATTAAAATCTTTATAGATGAAAATTCTTAACTTTATAATGAAGTGGCGAAGCTCTCGCCTCACTGCTTGCGATAAAAACTTTAAGAAGTTACAAAAGGAGTTGTGATAATTATCACAATGTTACTGTTTACTTAAACTAATTAAAAAACCTGTCTCATGATTAATTAAGGTGAACATACATATAAGGATTACAATTAAGGACAGTTAATTTTTCTGTATCTAGATCACCGTTCAACTGTGATTTGTTGTGTGTCTCATAATTTTAAATATGTAAAATAAAAATAAATATAGACTGCCAAGTACTTGCACTTATTTCCATGGTCTAACCGTCCCCAATTAACCACATTACGGCTTGGTTGTAACACTTCGTATATCTATCAACTCCATGATTGAAACAATAGCCGAGATGTCATGTTATAAAAGCAACTTAGGCAATTTTCAACTTACTAATACCATAGAGGAATAAGTCTTTTATTCCTCTATGCTAATACTAATTTACTATGTTGATTACTACTTGTGGAGCTGATTATGGATGTGGAATGAAGAAGGCCGCTGATAGATTGAGGTTCTATATAGTTTAAGCTAAGATTTACAATAGTAAGAAATGGCTATCCGCCAACTGTGTCTGACGAACGGTGAGTGATCGGTAGTGTTTGGTGAGGGCCCGGTTGCACTCCGTTCCCCGCGCCCTACAGATCTTGATGATGGTGGTTAACACTACTAATTTACTAGTTTAATTCAGTCTTATTAATATGGTAGGTACACTGATAGTTCTGTACTGTAGATACATATAAAATCTAAATGACTAACACAGCCTAAATCACTGATATTAGGTACCTAAAATTTCAAGGGTATAGAGGCATCAGATAAGAAAGGATTATGTATTATGTATGTAAGTATTATGCAGAAAAACGCAGTCTATTTGCTCAACTTTGGACCCTAATACCTTGGGAACCAAACACTTCCCAGGTAAGCTTCCATGAAGATCATGACCGTGAGGAGATTCCGTAGTTTTCGGGAACGTTGACGACCAAAAATCATTCTGTATACCTAATCAAAAATATTTCCTTCTTAATTGATATTTATTTTATTAATAGCTTGTTCTTATCAAAACGAAACTGAATTTAATTAACTCAAAGGAGTATTTAAATAACAAATTTAAACGCCTAGGAGAATTATTTAAATAAATATTATGTTAAACACTAGAAAGTGAGGGGATTAATCATTTCGCATCGTTAGTTTTAATCAAATTTACATTTTAAATGTATAAATTATGACACTCCTCGTTTTAGGGCTTATGACTTAGATGAATCACGTCACTGGCTTATGACGTAAAAAATGGTACACGCATTTGGTTATTTTAGAATACTTGATAAAGGGGTCGCTTTTCGGCCCCAAATACAAGTCAAGCGATCGGTTTTCAAGTACTCGTACTCGTAGGTTACTCTAAATAGTTAGTTTTGTACATTGGTTCAACAATATTCATTTTGTTTGTCAGTGCTTAATTTAAATAGTCACTTGTTAGGTTCTTATTACATTTTTTGTGCTTTATTTGCATTTCTATGGAATCGTCTTGGTTGATACAGGAGTTTTAGTGGCGGGAATGAGTGTTGGACCATCCAGTGCAAGAGCAAAGCCAAAACAATGCGATCGAGAAAATTGTAAGTGTATCGTATGTTTGTTCATGTACAAAACCTAGCATAACAGTGTCATTACAATATGCACTAAACTGAGTGATGAAGGAATGAAAACGTATAGTTTGACGAGCACTTTGTTTCCATCTTTTTAATTTCGAATAATTCCCGGCAAAGTTATTAACTTTCTAAAGCCTTTATAAAATACCTGGATTTTATTATATTTATTTCGGATCTTTGTTGCAAAGTATTATGCAGTTTTCTTTGACCTTTTTCTACTTTTTTCCTCGTAAAGTTTCCATTATTCAAAGCCTTGACGTTAAGATTAATGCTTAAAAGAAGATGAAATATAATTTTCTTACTGAAATGGTTATTTTAATTCTACGTCCTTCTTTATGTGTTTTATCGCATGATATAAGAAATCATATTTTCAATAGTAAGTCTGTAAGGTCAAATTAAATTTACCTAATTTGTACTTTCAATATTATATCACAAAGAAAAATTTGGAAATGAATATTAGAAAACCTTTTTTAATAGCCAAATTAATGACATTGAAGTATTATGTACAATATCTAGGAATTTTAGAAACAAGTGACAAATTAAATTCACCAACAGTTTTGTCAGCTCAGAATGGTTTTCCAAAGAGGCCGTATATCGTTCACTCTTTCTATTTTCCCTTTCTTTCCTCCGGGCACCTGACCGTAACATAATGGCGTGTACACGAAGCAATTATTATCGGGTAGTAGACATATGATAGTCTATGTTGTCCTGCGATCGCCAATGTACACATAGTCTAAATTACACTGCATAAACCGATTGTCTAAGATTTGCTCTATCCAGTATATATTATACCGATAGTATCAATATACTTCCTATGTGGACGCCTGCGACTCTATCTGCGTGGACTGCAGAAAAATTGAAATATCGAAATTATCCGGGATAAAAATATTTTCCCGGGATAAAAATGTCCATATTTCGGTTCTAAGCCACCTCCCTAGCAATTTTCAGCCGAATCGGTGCAGCCGTTCTTGAGTTATACTCGTAAGTGGTAAATGTAATTAACACGACTTTCTTTTATATATATATAGATAGATAGATAACAAACGCCAAGAAGCTCATCGCCCCTCTTCCAAGATTTAACATTTATTCCCGTTTCCATCGCCTCCCGGTCGTCTACAGGTCATCCAAATTACCTTACATGTCAGCGTATGTGTGACTGCTAACCATTTTTTAATATGGCGTAATCTACAAAAGGTATACCTATGACACGTATAGTGACAAGCATGGATATTAAGCCACCTCTTTCTCGTACTTCCTCCTTGGCCATTCCCAGTATATTTTATTGACCGTTTTGTTCAACTTTGAGCCATAAAACCCGTAAATCCGAAAACAATTTTGCTCAAATCGGTTCAGCGCAGACTAACGATAGTGTGCTGAATGTTGATACAAATTGCGGGGAAAATTTAAAAATTCATCTGAGTTTTATATGTTCTTTCTTGTATAATTCAATACTGTCTGATAATAAAGGCTGATGCGGGGTTTCACTTGAATATATGAGCTGCATTCCGTGCATGAAGTACTTGAATCTTCGATAAAGTATTTGGCACTTGGTAAAATGCGAGTGGCCACGCCATCCTGACGTCAGGATGGCGTGGCCACTTTAAAACTGTAATAACTTAAAAACCATTTAGGTACTAATATTGAGAATAAAGGTACCAATTAAGTACTAATTAATTAAGCTATCAGGGTAGATATTTCTTTCAATAGCCTCGCGGTTCTGACGTTCACCATTTATGACGTTATCTCTGGCGATGGGTTAGCAACTTGTCAATGATATTTAACATCTAGCCTCTATATGATAAACGTAGTTATGCTATACTTTTTATTCCGGATAATTTCGGCATTTTGTTTTTTCTACAGTCCACTTGGACGAAGTCGCGGGCGTCCACTACTAATGAAAAATTATTAGATAATTTCTTGATATAGAGGCTGTAACAAAAAGGATATGTTGCGCGGAATGCTATTAAAACAGCCCACTACACTAGAAAACATATAAAATTGTAATTTCGAGTCTCTAAATTTGTGACTTTGTGTGCTCTATAGTAGCCTATTTTCTTAGAATTTCATCGCTTTTGTTACTATATAAGACTTGTTGTTTTTGGCATGACACAGAGTGACATCACGATTTAGCTGTCACTTTCATGACTCGGAATATCAAACCTGGATATTGGTGATTGGTATATTATGTAACTATTCACAATTAGATACATCGTATTAGACAGCTTTATGTGGATAATTACGGTTTATCTGCTAAGCATTAGCCCGAACATAATTAAGGTGTTATTATGTATGAACAATATCTAATAATTATTATTGTTATTAATATTGATACTGATTATAATGGTCATTATCTATATCTATGTTTTGATCTCATAGCTTCGCAGTAATTTCGTAGCATGTGCTATAGATAATGCCTAGCGTGACTGTTAATTCTCTATTTGTTAAATTTACTTATGGTATAATGGTATAACGCTTATTCTCAACTAGTGGACGCCCGCGACTCCGTCCGCGTGGACAACAGAAAAAACAAAATGTCGAAATTATCCGGGATAAAAACATTTTCCCGGGATGAAAAGTAGCCTATATGTTAAGTGGGACCTATCACAATATATTCCTGAAAACGGCATAGAAATCGGTTCAGCCGATTCTGAGATTAACGTGCACAAACGCACAGACAAACCGACAAACAGACAGAAATTACAGAAATTCCAAAAATCATTCATTTGGGTACTATTGCGTTAATAAAGGTATCCTGTATTATTTTTTCTCATATATCTTCTATGTACAGACAGCGATCCGTTACATTTTTATTATATGTCTAGACGGTAACTTTGAAGAGCATATTATTGAGAGATAGTACTTATAATAAAGTTATAGGTTAAGGCGTGGCGCCTTTGACAGCTACTTTACTTAAGAGTTATGGGTCCAGGGACTTCCCCAAACTTCTGCAGCCTCCTCTTGTCCACGTCCCGGGACGGATATGTCGCACTTAGTACCTTGGTGGTGGAACGACAACGAAGCAATTTTCTGACTGAATTGATTGTCAAAATCTTTTATTTTTTAATAAAGTATTGGTCCTGGACCATGCCTAAACATATAGTATAAAGTTATTTTAATTTATTGGAGAGTTATTTTTAATAGTTCAGTGCTCTTAAGATTTTTGTCGACAGTAAATGATTTGGGAGTTACTAATATGACGGTTTTATTAAGAGAAATAAATTATCTTAGTCCTAGCTTAGGCCGATATTGAACACATACCCAATTACAATTAGTACACATTGGAGTATAGTTATTCCTCCTCCAGTGCTTAAACTTCTTAGTAACTAGATGGAGATCTTCTTTTTGTAATTAGAATTCATCATCATCATCATTTACAGCCCTGAGAAGTCCACTGTTGGACATAGGCCTCCCCCAACAACCTCCACTCCGACCGGTCGGAAGCAGCCTGCATCCAACCGACGCCCGCGACCTTGGCCAGGTCATCCGTCCACCTCGCGGGTGGCCTTCCCATGCTGCGCTTGCCGATACGTGGTATCCACTCTAGAACCTTCCGACTCCATCGGCCATCAGTTCTATCAGCTATGTGCCTTGCCCATTGCCACTTCAGCTTGCTGGACCGTTGAGCTATGTCGGTGATCTTTGTACGTCTGCGTAATTAATTAGAATTATCTACATAATATTTTATTTTGCATAATCCACAAATAATTTAATATGGAAAACACACAACATTAATAAATCCTTAACATTCTATCACATCTATCTCAAACAGGGGCATTATTAAAACCACTAAGAGATCCTAAATAGTAGCAATTACGGTCACAAAGACCTTCACGGCTTGGTGATAATGAAATTTATATACTACAGTATAGTCACGATGTAGGCTTTTGTGTAGAGATATATGGATATAGAGCATACATCTAAGGCGGTTCACAACGGCGGGATGGCCTCTAACTATAGCGTACACCCCTTTTATACACCCTGTATTTACGTTGTACGGGCAAAAACACCCACATGGCAGTAGCCTTATGGCGTTCTCTGGGGGAGGCATAAACGTCCAGCAGTGGACTGCAATACTGACGACATAATACGTTGTTACTATATGTTAAATAATAGCATGTTAATATGACAAAAGATTTTTGCTTTTAGCCATAACACCGGCCTCCGGAATTCCTTTCCTTTTTATTAAATATCAAATTAGTATACCTTTTTCGATAAAAAGCTGCAAAGTAAATTAGGGTTATTTATCTTAAGGAGCTGAGGAAAATTCCTGGCAAATCCTCTGAAAAATGGCTGGAGCAAGTTCAATTTATAGCTCCTAGAGCCAGATGTTCTAAATAATAAGTATACACAGTCCTACCAAGTTAGATGCGAAATGGGAAAAAGACCCCAAGTCCCACGACATAATATTATATCTACGAGTAGTCCGCTAATTTGTCCATACAAGGATATAATAAAAAAATCGCGGATTTCTGATCAGCTAATAATAGTAATAGTAGAGGTACAATAACAAAGAGTATTTTTAATTAATTGGATAAAAAAGTGTATCCGTAAAAATATAAATTACACTGCACTACTAAATCCACTAGATTCAAAAGTGTTTTATTATCTCCCATTTGATATCCTTTGACCAAAGATAATAGAAAGATAGGAGTATTTAATAAAAACATAAATAAATGTATTGACGTATAGATTAGCCAAGTTTTGCAAAAAAATATAACAATCACATAAAGTAACTCACCAAAACAGCATTAACAAAAAACAACCGAAAAACAAACAGGACCAAAGCGATTAGCGTCGACACAACAAGAAAAAGCGTCACGACAAAACGGCACCGCATTACGTATAGACCGTATCATGGAATCGTAAATTTTATAACTTCCATTCGCTTTGGCGAGAAATAAAATTTTGAAGTTCGTACAACATTCATCAAGACGTCACGGCCACAAGCTTTTGAATAATAAAATTTGCCGCGAGCTTGGAACTTTGCAGAGTACAACGCGACCACAGGGGATTTGAAAACAGTGGGTAAACTTGCAATTGACTGTGTTATACTAGAACTTTTTGTCACAGTTTTAAGCTAGTTTTGTTGATTTTTGATTGGGTCGTGCCATGTTTAATAACTATTGTTTACTCTCGGGTTATGCGGTAATATTTTTTTATAGTTTTAGGCAGTTTTACCACAGCATAGAATAATGTAACATACCTAATACTTATGTGTGAACGTAGAGAGAAATAAGAGCTGAAATCGATTTTTTGTCTTCTCTCATAGCACGGAGTCTAGCAGAATTATATTTCACACTAGTTTCCTCTTAGCAGCTATACTTGCTAAATCCGATTGCAGCGCCACGTAGATAATTATGAGTAAAAATTTTCCGTAGCCTCAATCAGTGTAATTTTTCTTTTTGCAGCCGAACAGGGGAGTTAGGCTACTGCTTTAAATTTGTATACCTCAACTTTCCGGAGCTTCCTCTTTCTTTTTATATCTCTATTAAAAGAGATGAGAAGTAATTTTTTACATTTATTATTATCGTAGCATTTTATTTAGTTAACATACGAAGGAGTAATAGAATGTAATGATTATGACGATATGAAACGAAATTGACAATCTGTTTATGTACTACATACATAAATAAAGATCACGCCCAGTATCTTTATGTACTACATATACGAAATTGTGTAGCCGGAACTGGGTGCCAATTCTCGAAAAGTCTCGAATTGGAACGAAGCCAAAACGGAACCGTTGTAGACACTCAGAACAAAGAAATAATTACTTTACGGTGACGTAATAAGACACATTTCAGCACGAGACAGATGTTTGATTTTATTCTGTCATACTCGCGACCACTGCATGCTAAAATATACCTTAATACTCCGGTAAGTAAATGTTGCTTCGCAACGCGTTTCGCTAACGGTTCGTTAGTGGTTGCGTTTTGGCTAAAAAAAAATGGGGAATTGCCCCCCTTTAGAAACATAAAGATCCCACAGCCATGTTTAGTGTTACGCTACTAGGCATTAGCTTATCGCCCGAGATCTTCTAGGTATTACTCGTAGCTTATCGCCCGAGTTCCTAGCCTATTTGTGTCCTAGAAAGTCATAAACCATCCATAGCCTGTCACTACTTCTGTACTTTAATAATTACTTGTGCAACAGTAATAGTAGAAAACGGTCTGTCAAACCTTATGTTAGTTTTTGACATAAAGGAGAACTGATTTTAGCAGATCTCCTAGATTTCGTCTTTAGGCGATAACCGTCATTAGTTCCAAGTTGGTGGCCATACTCGTAAAGCCCCGAAACGCCAACGTATCCTTGACAGACCGTAACAAATATAGAAAGTAACAAGTAAAGAAACAACAATTATAAAATTATTTGTGTATGCTCTCACGTCGAATAAATGTTTTCAAATTCTCTATCTACATATTGTAACCATAGCAATACTACAACTTAATAATATTACAGCTTAATCTACCCTACTTCCACTTCACAGAAACACGCCATTAGACACAAGACATAATTCGACTCCATTCTCTTATCACAAACGGATTACTTCGTAATAATTAAGTTATGTATTCAACCAGCTATAATTAGAATAGACTAACATTGGATTAGAACGCTGAGATGTAAATTCTAAATTACGTTCTGATTCAGAATGGCACGAATCAAATAACAGCTTAATAAAATAGCGCTGCATTAGAATTAAGAAATTTCAGCCAAGGCGACCAATCTCTACGGATATTGGCCAGGTACGCAGGAGATCGCTAGTAATATATAAGTCTATTCAGGATGCACTCTCTATTCCCTCACTCTCATAGTCTGATAGGACGGAAAGCCGACACGACCGGACCTGGATCAGGCGCAGGACCAACGGTTTTACGTGCTTTCTATTAAAATCTGTACCTACATGCATAGAGGAATAAGATTTATCCATCTATGGTACAGGCCCGTAACTGGGATCGCACTTCCGCCTCCCGCTTGGAAGGTGCACGTCTTAACCACTGGGCTATCACCGCTATAAATAATAATAACAAATAAATAATAATAAATCAATATAAAATGTTAAGATACCATTAAGATGACGCTATCAGCAGTCTAATCTATCTTACAGCCGAGCACGTAAAGCCTACCGAAATGATTCGCACCATTTAACTCGCTGTTACAACTCGACGCCTCCATTCCGTGGAATATTGAATTATATATTTTTTCAGGGAGAAAGCCGACGGCCGATTGGTGTAGTTGGTAGTGCCCCTGCCTGCGACACCATAGGTCCTTGGTTCGAATCCCGGTAGGTGCAAACATTGATGTGAATAACATTGAATATCGATGTTTGTTTCCGAGTCATGGATGTTTCTATGTATGAGATTCCATGTATTTATATACCGTTGCTTAGTACCCACGACACAAGACCTTAGGGATGGGACTAGGTCTATGTGTTGTGATGTGAAAAAAAAAACGACAATTTAGGGTAACTCGCGTGGGTTTATTTTGATGGATATTTTTTATGTTTGGCTGTGATTTTTTAAGTAGGATCGAAATCATGCCTTATTAGTGGCTAGAACGTTTTATACAAGATGTTAGTGGCACCAATGAATGATTCTGAGTTTACAGAATAATGATATGTATTGACATTTGAAGTGAATAACTGACTTAGCGAAACTAACATCGTTTGTTGGTGGATCGAAGTTCGTCGTTCTGAAATGTGGTCTATTAAGAAAGCTTTATTGGGCATTATCTTCAATCATCATCATCAGCCTATTGCAGTCCACTGCTGGACGTAGGCCTCCCCCAGGGCACAAGACCTCCATGGGGGGTATTTATCACGTCATCATAGTCATCACGCTGGGCAGGCGGGTTGGTGACCGCAGTTTGTATTTTGGACTATTTTGTCAGTACGGAAGGCGCTGCTGCCCACCTCCCGGAAACTCTTAATCGCCTCGTACGATACCCACGGGCAGATATGGGTTGGTACGAATTCTACTCTGCCGGCACCACGCGCTATCTTCAATACGAGTATGAAAATACTCGTACGTTACTATTGACGTAATACCCTGTTACGTCATATCTCAATTTATCAAATTCTAAAAAGATGATGAATTTTCATGTTTCTACACAAATAATCAAATATAAAATTAGATTTTATATACTCCTGAAGTTTTTATAAAGGTAAAAAAAAACAAATAGAACGAAACAAGGACAAAGAAAATGAGCACAAATTATTGTATAGGTACATAAACAATGTTTGAGGGAATTCTTTCCTCTGCTAATCAGCGCGGGAACTTCCCGTAAGGCAGTTTATCACAACTTTCTGGGAAAATGTATCTCTGTGTCACACTGGGTGTAGGGTGAATATAAATTGAAAGTTAATTGTTATTTGAATAGTCATATTTTATTTACATTCGTAAAAGGAAAATGCATAATATGTTATTAGAATATTGTTTTAATATGTTCTACTTTTAATATAATGTTTTTGTATTGTTAACATAAAAATTAAATCTCCCGATATATTAAAATGAAGTTTAACACTTAAAGAAAATATAGATGCAATTTTTCTGGTCCTAAGATTCCACCTACATATTCCTGTTGCTATTAAATTAAAAACTAGTTTTATACCTTTAGAGCGTTGATTACTTATGGGCTCTATTCTATTCTATTCTCTTTTTTAGTTATGTTTCATATAAAACATCAGTAAGTTCTCGAATTTTAGATATTGTACAGTATTTACAATAGCGGCTATAACTTCATCATTGTAAATAATATAATATGGAAATTGCATAACTATCTCTATTCTCTATGTGAATTTGTAACGGTGTAACTCCAACCACATTTACATCACAATTCAAACTTCTGTTACAACATTAAACTGACTATAATACTCTCTAATTTTATTGCACAATAAAGTTAACTCAGGTGCGCTACGAAGTTGAAATAGATGTTACGACATACAAACTTGTAGTGAAACTAAAATAATTATTTAGCTATGCAAAACAGTTCAAAACAAAGTTCTAGGCTAACTGACCAACCGGAGAAACAACGTTTAGGGTAATTTAATGATTATTTAGGGCAATATTATTACTTTTATGTATACAAAGTGTGATTAATAAACAATTGGTTTTGAATTTCGTTATGGTTTTTATATTTCTACGAGTATTATGGTTTGGTTTTTAATATTCTGTAATATACTTTTTTTCATATTAGCCGTTATAATAAAAGTTATATTTATATGCTTGTGTGTAATAACTAAATCTAGAATAAAAAACCTTATACTTGCAATCTAGCATTTATTTATTTTCTATTTATATATTATAAATTAAATTATCAAAATATTTGTCCACTAAAAGCAACACTTACATACTTACCCTACACATGATCCAGCACTATGTAAAAACAAAACACAGTGGACTAACCGGCTGCTCCTGCGGGCTACATAATTAGCGTGACATACAAAAATACTACGTTACACTGGTGATATTAGAGACCTCGTCGGAAATGTCATGGCCAGTGCTCGAGATAAGTTCTATGTTTTGTGGGAGTTTTTACGTGCTTGTGGAAATATGGACATAATCTTACGGCAATATTAGATGTCTAGGTTGTTTTTATTTTTTATAGCTAGATATTTTTCCAAGTGCAAGTCCGGTGTGATTCAAGAGTGTAGAGGCCTTTGTTCATTAGTGAAAAACACATAAGGATAATAAAATATATACGACATAAATAAATTACGAATACTTATATAAATTTAATGACAGTAAAAAGACGCTGTTTATTATAAACGTACAGAGGTAATTTTGTATACCTACTAATAATTCTATGACTTTACGAAGATCGATGCTTCGTCAAAATAAATAAAGTAACTTTCTATAAAATCAAAATAACAGGACTTAAAATTTTCTTTACAGTATCACCAATACCCTGTATAGAATATTGTGTATCCTTTATTCACGGATAAAATTAATCCTATCTATAAACATTATATCAAAAATGTGAAACAAGTTTACTACGTGTAGTTCAAAACTTTGAACATGTTGTGAACCATCAGCGTCAATATTGACCAAAAAATGGACATACTTTGGTAAATATATCTGTGCAGAAAATAATAATAAATGTTTATTCTTATTTGACACGGTATGTACAGACAGTAGTTATACAAATTTATAAAATTATAGTGTGTAAGTATTTTGTACATTAATAGATCATTCTGGTGTCTAAGCTAGGATTTCCTGTGTTATAGACACCAGAGTATTTTTTTAACATAAAAATATTCATAATACAGTCTGCTTATAAGTAATTTGAAAAAAATAATCAATGAATAAGAATAACAGAAATAATTCATTGTGGTTCACAGGTAAATAGTAAAGTGAGGTCTTAAATAAATTGTACCGTAACCAGCCCTAGGGCATACAAATAAGGATTATGAAGGTCTTATAGTTTTTTATAGCAGTGCGAGTCGTAAAAAAATACGCATACTAGCTAACTCTAAACGCCCTTGAGGACTCGTATGACATACATGAAAGGAGATGCCGCTGATGTATTCTAGTGAAGCCTCGTGTCAGCACATAAAAATACCTAAGCCTCAACTACTGAAAAAAAATATTTATAGTATTCACATACATACATACATATAATCACGCCTTTATCCCTTACTGGGTAGGCAGAGCACCAAGGGCCGATAGAACCACATGGTACCATTTCTGACCAATTTTGAGGGTATAGTTGAGATGTACAAGTTCGGTTAGTAGTGACAGGTGGTCAGCCCATCGCCTACAAAACACCAAGATCCTCTTGTCCCTTTACTGACTTGTACAGTATGCCCGGGAAGAGGAGCAGCTGTAGTAATATACGTTTTTTTTTCACTCCCAGAGCAGCATAGAAGAGTATTCACAAGGTACAAATATTCACAGAAATTATTATAAAAGTTTTAGTTCCTAATTAAATTGCTTACGTACTATTATACTACGCCGAGGGAAGTCAGAATATACATAATTTTAAAGAGAAAAACTATAGCAAGTTCTAGTTACAGGTTCTAGTTTTTCGTCATGTAGTCTCAATTTTTTTTGTACAAGTATCCCTGCCATGGCAAAGTTGTGTGTAAAGTGAAAAACCAATTTAACACGAACATCGTCACCAGCCGCATAGTGATAGAACTTTTGGAGCTTTTAACTAAAATCGTTTTTATTTTCATATGCGGGAAGGTGCATTTTTTGTATCGGTTAACAAAAACTATTTTTTTTACATGTAGATTTTAGATACTGCAGTATTCACCGGTCCGACTGTACCTATCATTTGCTATGTAAAACAACCACCACACACACAAACCTTTTTTTTGTACCGACTAAAATGATAAAATGAAACTCTAAGGGCGTAGGTACGCTAAAACTTAGGCAGGAGCACGCCGCGGTCGTCCGCTTTGATCGTCAGTAGGGAAAACTCGCCCCGTCACTCCGCGCTGCTCATACAATTTTTCAACACATACACGGCTTAGCGTCCGCCCTATGGCGATGACTCTGTCCGTTTGACGGCAAAGTTAAGTCATCAGGCACGCATCATATAAAAGAGTGTCATTTGCACATTTTTAGCAGGTTTTCGTTTTGTTTTACATTGCGCAGTTTTTAAGTGATTGTCAAAAATGTAAAAAAAAAGAACTTTACCCCAACGCGTAAACTGCACTATCTTGGTTTACAGTCGGCCGATTATCGAACACCACCGCCGCAATGTACGCCATTTTGTATATTTCAACCTCCAATAGTTTATGAAGAATAATACACACTATAGATCCTACTACAGCGCGTCCATATATAGTGCGTTTCACCGTATAGTTCCGGTGAATGAGGGCGCTAGTTACTATGTATATGACCACATTTACTGTTTCACTGTATTCAAAAAATGTTAGTTCCGAAACTATTCTATGCAAGGGACAATAGCATGCACTGACTAACGCCACCATCTCCGTGTTTATGGGCACGCTGCTATAGGTGGACGATTCGCAGGCCGTCTTTTATTTGTTATTATTACCTTTAGTTATTAAGTAAATTTTAAAACTTACCTTAGAACCTTTCGGTATAAATAAACTTAGGAATTTGATACTTTTGTTAGATGGGAAAGACAGAGTTACTGTATATGATTTACGATTTGTAAACTGTTTTGTTTATAATCTTTATAATATGTTTTTACAAATTATCTATAAGAACTGAGTAGTTGACACACACTTTTACTTCTAGTGAAAACATGTTCTACTATCTCCCTTGAACCACGTTTCAGATATTGGAAACTGATATAAATACTGGTTTATGACCTCTAAAGTAAACAAGGTAGTTTACGACTTTTCTGTAACAAGTAATCAAAAAGTCAAACTTTGCTTCTCACTAGCAACTAGGTAGGTACGTAATTGCGGTATCTGTTTTATAGAAACAGTAATCTAAGGAATCTTACTTAAAAGGAAGTTTGGATAGGTAAAAATATAGCAAAACTTTCAGGAAGCTGTCAAACATTTTTCCACGCTACTTATTAACCGTGTGTAAATGCAGTCGTTAAACTTGACATTGGACAGCAAAATATACAGGGTGTAACAAAAAGGGCATGTTAAGGGAAAAGCTATGTGAAAAGTCCACTGTAGAGAACCTCTCCTGAAAATTTGTTTATTTTTCCCAATAGTATGGAGAATTTTTAAATAACTCAGGAATTCTCATACAATCTTGAAAAATAAACATGTGATTTCGAGTCTCAAATTTTGTGGATAGGTTCACTACAGTGGGCTACTCAGATAGCTTTTCGCTTAACATACCCTTTTTGTTACACCCTGTATAGGTACATTGTGTCCGGGATAGAGTTAGCGATATTTTAAGGGCGTTTTGTAGACATCATTTTATCGATAAAAACTCTTTCAAAAAGGACAACTATTTTGAGTTTTTAATATTTTTTTCATGTTAGTGGTAAATTTTGTCAATATCTCTGGATTTAAAAGCTATGTTTGAGAGCTAATAGTATTGTTCATCATTCAAATTAGAAAAAAACATATGGTAGTTAACAGCAATGCCACATAAAAAAATATATGTAGATTTTTGTCCCAAATTTGTGTTTTTTTTTTCTTCTTATTACGTAACATGCTATGAAAACTAGCCCGTTAATGTGAATTTTTTTGTAAATTACAGAAATCTAGTAATAATAGCTATAAAACAACGCCTAATTTATTGCTCTAAGTCACATAGTATTGAATTTATTGTTATTTGAAATTGACCCTTGCGCGAGCGCCTATAGCCCGTCACTCAGGTACCGCTACTCAGGTACTCAGATAAAAGTGGGTAGTTACATGGGGGTGTTTTTATCGATAAATTGAAGTGTACAATACGCCCTTAAAATATCGCTAACTCTTTCCCGGACACACTGTATATCTGTCTAATTAAACATTGACTAGCTTAAACAATGTTATTTTATAAGTAACGTTCTTTATTTTTAACCTTCGATACTCCCACTCAGTCCCATTCAAACGTTCTAAAATTTTATCCGCAAAATTTAATCCCGTATTCAACATTCAAACTCAAATACGTGAACTTTGAAATGGTGAGTCGTGACGCCGCATCAAATATGTTCAATGCCATTAAAATTTTCTGAGATGAATGAGAGGTTTAGGCTTTTGACACACTCGCTCACATGATAAGGTAAAAGCAGAGAAATTATAGTTTATATTCCTTTCAAATAAAGTAGAGCCAGTATCGCTTCGTTTTATTGTATAGCGTAAGCAAGACATGGCCACAGGGCTGCCTGTTAATCTATGTGCCTATAGATCATATACCGGTATTGGTCCAGCAAGTCATTCCCGCCACTGAAACTCCTGTAAGCCAGGATCAACAAAGGCGACCAGAAAAGTGCAGCAAACACTATTGATACTAATAAAAAACTTAAAGAAAGAAAGATCATATATATTGTAAAGCGCGCTGTACAATTATAGGTAAATATATACTATGGCCTCTCTAGTCTAGCCCAAATGTTGTCTTGCTTCTTCTGTTATACATAGAAAAAGACGTCGTGTGTGATAAACGTCATTCAAAATTAAATCTTAATTCACACATAACTAACTTGCTTTTTATGCATAAAAAAAACAGCTGTCCTATGTACTAATTCTTGATTTAAATTAAATCTTGATACCTCTTGCTGCAGTGACCATTCGTCAAGGTCTAAGTAATACCTTAGTCTGTGGATTAAACGATATAAGATTTGTCAAACCGAATCCAAGATTGGCTAATTGTCGCCTAGTATACTAACAACCTTAAACAATTCCGAAGTGGTGCGAGGTTTCAGCAAATAGTGTACCTACGTTGCACAAACAACCTATAAATTTTGGGATTTAAAGCGATTTTATCTCTTTGTTTGTTCACGCTGCACGCTTTTATAAAACTTCGGCGGTTATATTATATTTTTTATCCTGTTTCAATTGATTCATAATCTTTATAGGTTTCGCCCACGTATTAAAAGCTTAACACAAAATTTATGAAATTATTTATTCAGTTTGGCATTAAGGAAAAATGAGAATTTTATGTTAAACAAATATATTTTTGTATTTATAGAAAAGTAAAATAACGGCCAAGTACCTATTTCACGTACCTATAAGATAATAGTAATCGCAACTTTGTACCAATTATTCCAATTATTTCCTGAAAATTGAATATTCTATGAATATGTATGAACCTCTGTGGCTTTAGCACTAATAGGCAGCTTGATTTTGTAACAAAATAATTCGAAATAATATCCCCTTCCCTTTAATGGATGGCGTTTTCTACTCTATTGAGGAATTTCTTAAAGCTAAAATGACCTGCCAGTAGACACTGAAATGGTATATGGATTCTATGTAATTTTATTTCTTTTTTTTTCTTTCTTTGTATTTCAGTTTTATAGGTTTCAACTTTTACATAATTATAATATATTCAATGTAACACCCATATTTTGTGCAAATAGAGGTTATTGTATTGTATTGTAATGAAAAGTTTTTTATCATCTCAGTACGATTGTGAAAAAGTCTCCAACATGGTCCCATTTTGTTCTCTGTGAGGTTTATTTCGGTGGCTTTTTTATATATTTTTTTAATAGAATGTGTGTGTCGCTAGTTTTTTTATAGTTCCGTGCTCAAAGGGTAACAAACTTTTTGTCGCTCCCTCATCTATTGACAGGATATATTACATAACGCATTGGGCGTTTTCCCACTAGACGACACGACAACGACACGGCCACGACATTTCGTCATCTAATAATCCGAGCCGTCTAGTAGAAAAACGAGCCATACTATATAATACATTTTTGCTTTCATGGCTTCGTGTCGTCTTGTGGAAAAATGCTCATTCAGACTGAAATTTGTCACTAAGTAGATGACGCCGTGAGCATCACAGAACAGTATTAAGTTCAAATTTACAACTGGTGATCGCCCAAAACCCGGGCCGCCCTATATTCTTCACTGACCCTTAAATCTAATAACTCATGATTACGATCACAAGCAACAGTCGCGTTGACAAACTAGGTCCAAGAATCTAGCAGCAAGCATCGTAAATAAGAAGGATGTCCTCTCTCATCCAAAAAATCCTACTAGTGCTAATTAAAAAGTGATATTAGTTTATATTACCAATGCTATTTAATATGTTTGGTAGGATGGATGTGTTTATCTGAGTATTTTGTTACTCTTTCTGACAAAAACTGCTGAACGGATTTTGATGAAACTTACCAGGTATATACATAAGAATATTACATAGGCTATAAAGTTCACGCAAATGAACCCGCTACTGTTATATATTGTCTATTTATATATTTTATTTAACGTTATCAAGCGATCCACATGTAGTCCAACTCGCGCTTGGCCAGTTTTTGTTTACCTTTTGTCGCCGGGTATTGAATCCTGCATGAGGGTTGTTTACCCTATCGAACGTAAAGTTTTTAGTATGGGTGAATGTTTAGGAATGTGCTATAAATATTTATTTCGTTTAGCTGTTTGACTAAAGGTAGATTTCTGGCTAAAATATTAGTATTTAACTAATATAGGTTTATATTTTATATACAACTGCTAAAACCGATTTTTATGTCCCAGTAGGTACATACACATCCTCTCAAACACAACAAAAGACAAAATTAGTCCAAAAATCAGATTGCGGTCACCAACCCGCCTGCCCAGCTGGTGACTATGGGCAAAAACCCTCCTATGGCAGTAGCCTTGTGGCGTGCCCTAGGGGAGGCCATGTCCAGCAGTGGACTGCAACATTATAGTCTGAAGACGAATAGCTATTTTATGAAAAATTAAACTTTTTAATGGCTAAGCTAGATACTAGTAAAGGTAAATATACGCAAATATTATGTTAATAATTATTAATTGCAAACATAGTCTAAATTTTAATATTCAACGCTGATTATAAAACTACGTAATTACAATCTCTGAAGCTTTGAACGACTTTGAAAAGTTATATTATCTTAAAATCGACATTGTTCAATATTAACAGCTTATTAAATCCAAATGTTTGCTTTAATTTTTAGCTTTTTCAATAATGGCGGATACTCTTCGTGGAATTTATATTGAGAGTTTAAAAAAGTAAACTTTTTTTACACAGAATTTACATAGATAATGAATTTTTAAAAGCGGTAAAAAACGTTTAGAATGTTTAATACAAAGTGGTGTTAATTTTACAGACTGTCTATAATATTTAATTGAGAAATTAGGTAGGATATATGTTGGTAATAACGTCACCCACCATCCTAAGGTACCAGGTAATAATAACTTTGTAAAGGTCCAATTATGTGAAGAGGTGAGGTTCTGATAAGAGCGATGTCGTTCGACACTGCAGACAAATTTTAAACTAACAAAGGTTACAAATTATTTGTTTATCAATCAAGATATAAATGGTTCTACATAACTTCTTCGGCAGTATAGGTACATAGTCATCACGATGCTAATAACGTCACCCATACCCTAAAGTACCAGGCAATAATAACTTTGCAGAAGGCCCAAAGATTTGGAGAGGTGAGGTTGTGATAACAGCAACGTCGTTCGACATTATAGCCCAAGTTCTAACGAGCCGCCATAAACCTGGATATTTACTTTCCACGCCTTTAAGGTGGATGTTGATGGAAAAAATAACGTCTTAGCGTGCGGTTTCATTGTAGCGATCGATAACGTTTTTTGAGCGAGTAGTCTACGTATTTGTAAATATGGGAAGAATACATATGTATACCCAATATATGTTTTTTGTACGAGATATGCTGAGATAAGATATCTCTATTAGTAAAGTATTATTATTATTATTATCTGTGATATTAAACACAATAATAGCCTTTACACTCACATCACATCACCCAAAACACCTCCTACGAAAGCTTGTAATGCAAAACAAAGCCTACCCAAGGACGGCTCCACAATAAAGGGACGGCTTGTCCTGACAGACTGTCATGGATGAAAAATATAGAAACTAACTAACTAATGAAATTTTCATACTAGTTTTTCGTCCCGGTTGGAAATTTGCACTAAGTGGAAAATAGGATGGAAACGCCTTCCTTCGAAGTGGACTATATCTGGTGTTGGTAGTTGCACAGGCGCCTGGCAGTCCAGTTGGTGAATTTGCCAGTATTGTGGGTTTCCTCCTTCGCCAATCTGTACATAAGATAAAAATTACTCCGAAACAAACACCAATATTCATCATATAAATATTTGCACCTACCGGTATTCGAACCCAGGACCTATAGGGCCGCAGCCAGGTTCACTGCCAATTGGTCGTCGCAATTGAACACCACGTCTGTATCCATACTTTGTGACTGGAACTTGGTACGCGACGAGTTTTGATGTACATCAAATTGTCTGAAAAGTGTCGAGTTCAGTATCTGAATTAGAGTTGCCTAAAAAACTTACGTAAGTTACTATAAATATTTTTTTGTATTTTCATGATAAATAATTTTTTATCCGTAAATAATATAGGTGCCTACGAGTGCCTACACAATTTTTCTGTGCTACAAAAATTACACACTAACAAAAACTGGTACAATCTTCGTAGTAAATGTATTTTAACCTACCGTACTATTTATTAAACGGCAGCTTAAAATGGCTCAAAGCGAACTGATCTTTATTTACTAAATTCTTTACACGAACAAATAAAACGACTATTTCGATGGTCCGTTAAAAGTAATACGAAGCCCATGCTTACAGCTACTAGGTATTGTCCGTTTCATAGAATAGTTCCGATGAAGGATGGCGCCAGTTGCTATATGTATGACCACATTTCCTGTGTCACTGCATACATAAAATGTTAGTTCCGAAATCAGGCATAGGAATTATCCTGTGAAACGGACTCTTAAGTGTAACAATAAAATCTTATTACAGATAGTCATGATCGTTATAGTCTCAGTAGTTTGAAGGTCTTTGATACACCTCTGTTTTTATATTATTTTTAATCGACCCTTTCTTAAATGTCACATAAAAACTTATAGCATATAAACTTTACCGGGAAAATGGATAGCCACATTAAAACTTTGTTTTGATACCTTAGATGGATAATAATAACAATAAGCCCGCAGGGCAGCTTGTGATGAGCTGTTGGGAGGTAGCGTTCCCACGGACCTGAAATACTCCCGGGGGAAGACCCTGTTCCTCATCTCCGGCGCCGGAGTGAGGTCTGACGAGGAACAGTTCCCCCACCTCTGCCTTGCTTTCGTCGGCCGGGCAGAGTGGAGTCGCGAGAGCTATAACAGCTCGAGAGTGGACGTGCCCGTCAGTAAGTGGCGAGTTGGCTTTGGTTTAAAGTCTAGGGGCACCCCTCCACCCTAGCCGCTCACAAAATGTTGCCCCCTTTGTCGCTCCGTGCGTGCGGCCAAACGGACGTTTCAGGGGACCCATGAAATGAATTGGCGAGTCACCGCCTGTCACCTAACAATTATGAGACTTGGTTGTAATGGCAGGCGTCCGTTAGTCTCAACCAATTCAATATCCCGATTTTCTAACCCCACCCAAAATTCAGCTCCACAGCCCATGACCTTGTTTCCCATCGCATGACAGAGCTTTGCATTCCAATAGTCTTGGCACATGGCGGAGACCATCGCCGGGTGTATCACATTGTGCGATCGGCGATGGTATCCGTCATGTGTATCCAACACCATATTAAAATTCTCTGAAAAGGGTCTCTACATCTTGGCTACGGCCGATGCACGCCTCTCAAAGGACCGGGACTGTGTAGTCCCGAGAATTTCAAAAGAGATAAAAATAATAATTTATTTTCAATGTACACACATTACTTAGTTACATTATTACACATTAATTATAAAATATTAGTTTTATTTAATAGAAGATTTGTTTATGCGTCTCATTTGAGTAGTGGCGGCGTGTACCTGTGTGTTTGTTCATACATACATAAATAAATAACTAAATAAAATACAATATTCACACGCTTCACAACACATTAACCTAGTACCACACTAAGATCCCTAAGGTCTTGTGTCGTGAGTACTAAGCAACGGTACATAAATATATGAATAAGTTTAAAGACTCATGACTAGAAAACAAACGTCGATACTCATCATATTAATGGTGAGCTACACCAATCGGCATCACATAAAATCAAGCCTCTTTCACGGAGGGGTAGGTAGAAATCACGGATCTCGACTTGCCACGGTCCTGACACACCTCTTTTGCTTCATCTACTATTATGATATTCTTTATTCACGCTCCTTCACATTTCTCTAGAATTTCACCAATTGATGTGTTATTATTTTTTTGCTGGATCAGATGTTTAGTTTTATCTAATGTCCAAACTATGTATGTACATAAAATGTTTCACTGTGTTGGACATCCGATTTGGATTGAATATATCATCTTTTATCATCAGGAAATCAACGCTACGAGTAAGATATTAGGGAATAAAACTTCCAGTCCTTGTAGGAATTTCGGGAAAACCTTTCTTACTGGACATCTTCTAGTCTTATTTGAATTCTTCATCAAGCTTTTCATTCAATCATACTCATATACCTTCATCATCTATCACCTACCGAATTCCATCGTCATTGGTCAAGTCGTTTTTAAGATTGAGTGACAATGTCGCAGGCTTCCACTAGTGGACTATAAGCTGAAGCTAAAGTACAAGTTAAGCGTTGCTACAATGATACTCACGTATGCGACATCAGTCGCATACTAAAATACCTATTATCTACAAACACAACATTGTTGGATTTCCTAGAGAATATAGGTACATAGTACTAATCTCACTGTATACCGTACGACATTGATATGGAAGATGCGACTTGACCTGTGTTGAATCATTAAATCGTAACTCCATCTCCAGTCACAAATTCAACCTTTGAAGTAGCCGCGTGGTGCCGGCAGATTAGAGTTTGTACCCCGCCTGCCCGTGGGTATCGTAGGAGGCGATTAAGGGTTTCCAGGAGGTGGGCAGTAGCGCCTCCCGCGCTGACAACATAGTCCGAAAATCACACTGCGGTCACCAACCCGCCTGCCCAGCGTGGTGACTATGGGAAAAACCCCCCTGTGGCAGTAGCCTTGTAGCGTGCCCTGGGGGAGGCCTACGTCCAGCAGTGGACTGCAATAGGCTGAAGAAGAAGAAGAAGATGCGAAACCCAAATGCACTCAAGATATGATTCACCACTACGAGTAAGAATACTCGTACAGAATGCTAGTACATACTATCTTATTTTTATTCAAAATGAAAAGATATTGTGTTTCGGATATACTTTTGAATGCATCTACTGTGGCTATCTAAAATATAGAACTAATGCTCTCGTAGCACAGCGCTACGCCTAGCGTAGTAATGCGCTACGAAATTCGTAGTCGTACACCACTCAAACAAAAACTTCCTGCTACATTTTCAATTATTTGAATACTTTTCAATTTATAATTTAGTTAAAAATTTAATTCCTTGTCCCCAGGAACAATCAACACACTAAAACAGCTGCAGATTCACGTACCGAAAGCGGTACTAACCGGACGTAACGCAGAACTGAAGTGTACGTATGAACTGGAAGGCGCGCAGCTGTACTCAATACGCTGGTACAGAAACATGATAGAATTCTACCGATACGTGCCCAAGGAGTCGCCGGCTACTAAGGTGTTTCCAGTCGCTGAGATCAAGGTTGATGTAAGTATTTTTACCCGAGCGCCAGATGGTTATGTTTTTTGAGTGTATGTTTGTATGTATACAGGTTGATTTTTGGTCGTCAACGTTCCCGAAAACTACGGAATCTCCTCATCATCATAGTAGGGTGCATATTTGAGTAAATAAACTGCCTTTTTCTGCATAAATGCACATTTACGCGTGTAGCATGATTTTTTCATGAGATATAATTAATATCTGTCTATGAAAAAACTAGCACAAACACTGGACACTATAAATTTCGCCCGAACAAGTAATTTAAAAAAAAATCACAAAAATTTACATCGTTCCCCAGCATTTTTTTTGCATAAACTTACTTTATTTGATGTATAGAGTACGTACCCTTCGTTAAAGGTGGCAACGAAAAAAAATCCTGTATATCTTTGGCAGTAGAGCCTAAACGGCTTATGGCATTTGAGCTTAAGAGGTATTGTTATTACCTATAGATTTGTCTTAGTCATGAAAGTGACACTGGGTCAAAATTTTTACGAATTCGTATGTTTTCTTTAAATCATCATCATCATCATCATCAGCCTATTACAGTCCACTGCTGGACGTAGGCCTCCCCCGGGGCACGTCACAAGACTGCCTTGGGGGGTATTTGCCCATAGTCACCACGCTGGGCAGGCGGGTTGGTGACCGCAGTTTGTATTTTGGACTATGTTGTCAACACGGGAGGCGCTGCTGCCCACCTCCCGGAAACCCTTAATCGCCTTGTACGATACCCACAGGCAGACATGGGGTGGTACGAATTCTACTCTGCCGGTACCACGCGGCTTTCTTTAAATAAATGAGGTCATTGCCTCATTTTTCGGATATACAGGGTGTTTGTGACAGACAAGCAAATATTGATACCATGACTTCAGACCATGATTTTGAGGCGAAAAATACAAAAAGAAATTGCAGGAAAATTCCAAAATTTTCCTTTTTTTATATTTTCAGAAAAAAATCGTTTAGTTCATTTAATTAGGTCTTAGATAGTGACTTAAAAATAATTATTTTAATCAAAATGTAATTTTAGAAAAAGTTGCCCTCAAAAAAGTTCTAATAACTGATCAACCCTAATGGACAGTCTCAAGTGATCCAAAAAACAGCAATATGTCACACAAATAACCAATAAAGCCCATTTAATTAGTCACAGGATCGCTCGAGACAATTGGCGCGAAGAGCAAAGATAATCAAATCAAAAATATATTTCCTGCGAGTAATAACACTATCGTATTACTCGTACTCAACACAATGGTACTTGTTCAGCATTTCAGTATTTACCTGGCTGTCACCCACACCCTGTATTGCACCAGCTATTATGCTGATTGTAATTGTATATAAAATGCTTTTTCTTACATTACCTACTGATGGATCAACTAGTTTTGTGTAGTTCGTGAACGAAATAGGTCAAAAGAGCGCTCCTACAGGTGAACTACGCGAACTAGTTCCTTCATTCCCCATTTCGTAGTTCATTAGTTCCATAGACTATTCATATATACTAGATCGTGACGAATGAACGAGATTGACGTCGACTGAACTAAGATCGTCACGCACGGGACAGCTAAACATATAAAAGGCAAAAAATATAGGTATAGAGTAATTTTATTAGACCAATATTTTTATGAATATTCATTAATTAAGAAGTTTTTGCCGTTTTTACCTAACACTCTTTGCTACGGATTTTATGACTTTGGTCGCAATATCGTCATATCCTTAGTCTTATTTTTTAATGATTTAATTATTTTTAGAATGTCAAGTCGTATTGTTTATAGGTTAAAAGCATTCCATAAATACTGTCGCATGTTGCAGAAACCGTATTAAAACGAGCGAACGATCTGATCGGATCGGTCTAATTTGAGTAGGAACTGACGAACTAGAAGAACGAACTAGTTGTCGCATGTAGCAAAAACCGTATTAAAAAGAGCGAACGATGTGAAATCGGTCCAGTTTGAGCTAGGAACTGATGAACTAACGAACTAGAAGAACGAACTAGTTCGTTTAGGAGCGGCGAACTAAACTGAGCGCTCCCTGTTGTGAACTAGTATACCCAAGACTAGAATCAAAGCAGCTACTGGTATTACAAATCTAAAATTAAGGTGATTTCTTCGTATGATGATGTAGGCGTATTTCCGCGGGAACGGGAAATAAAGTTCACACTGATGAAGTTGTGGGTAGCTAGCAGAATTCCAAAATAATAATTTGTTGGTTATCATTTAAAATGATCGTTTCAGCAAATGCGAAGAACAAAGCTATTAATAACCTTTGTAGGAAATTGGAGTCGGGGTTAGCTAATTGAGGCCTTCCCATGTCCTCTATAGTAGGCTACATAATTCTTAATATTTCTTGTACACTGTAACTACTATAAAGTTATTTGTTCCCAGGTGGCAGCATCAGACCAGAACCGCGTGGTGCTAACAGAAGTAGACCGTACCCTGACCGGGGAGTACCAGTGTGAGGTGTCTGCCGACGCTCCTCTGTTCCACACGGACATCAAGGCAGCTGAGATGGTCGTTGTTGGTATGTAGTATATGTGAAATATTTGAATACTCATACACTTCAGTAGTGTGAAGACACATAGAACCGCGCGGTGCTAACAGAGGTAGACCGGACCCTCACCGGGGAGTACCAGTGTGAGGGATACCTAATGCTCCTCTGTTCCATACAGACATCAAGGCAGCTGAGATGGTCGTTGTTGGTATGTAGTATATGTGAAATATTTGAATATTCACACAACACATTAACCTAGTGCCACAGTAAGATATGTACTTCGTACATATTTGATATAATGTAATTTGGTTATAAATTATCTCTGGTATATAAATAATAAAAAGTGATATTATTCCATGTAGAAGAAAAAGATCTGTAAATATATTATTACAATTCATCAGTTGGCCTAATAGTCACGCGGTAAGGCGTGAGCCTACCGACGCTCTGTATATAATAAATATAAGAATTCTTTCTTCGATTTTGCTTGAAAACCCTCGATGGGTAGGTAGGTATATATATAGATAAGCTGACTGATGAAACGTCGGTGTTATTGGCACATTATCTCTGCCCTCTTTGGTAAAAATGGGCGACACTTTAATTTAAATTATAAAATCAACTAAATGTTTTTAACAATGAAATCATGAAAACAACACAAAACACTTTACGGAACAATAAACTTAATTTCTCGCAAAATATTAACCAAGCCAAAGAACAACAGTAAATTCTGAGAGACCGAATGTATTTTACTGCCTTCGCCTTCTACAGTTCTTAAAAAGTATATGCCATTTTTAATCTGTGAACAGTGTACGTGAGAATGGCCGCTAATAGGTAGAAAATGTACGTATGATTTGTGATATTGGTAAAGACTTTGTGTTTTTTATTGTATGTCACAGTGACTTCATTCTAATTTGTGGTATTTACTTTTCTATTCATCTGAGACTTTTCTTAATGATGATGATGATCTCCGAACGTATTTCGGTCAAGGCGACGGAATCTCTACGGAGATTGGCCAGGTACGCAGGAGATATTATAGTGCACAAGTGCGTGCACTCTCTATTCCGTTACTCTCATAGTCCGATGGGACGGAAAGCCGACACGACCGGAGAGAGATCAGGCGCAGGACCAACGGTTTTACGTGCTTTCCGAGGCACGAGCTAAGTGACACTTTTCTTAATATAGAAACTCTAAATGTGAAGCATCATTTAAAAACTTCTGAAGTTGTAATTTTTATCCAACTGCGCCAGAAGGAGGGTTATGTTTTTCGTGTGTATGTTTATATGTATATATCTTTGGTCGAAATTTAGACGACTTTTCCAACATGCTATTCTAGCGAAGCCTTTTATCAGAAAAGGTTTAACATTTTCAGATCACATAATATAGGTATGTATTATAAGCCTTTATTCAAATATCATAATGAAATGTGTAAGCTTACAATAAACTAAGAAAACTTACGGTCTATCCCATTAACAAACCTATAATTTAAGGTTTTTCATCCAAAAAAGCATGCAGTAACTTCAAAAGCCCCGGTATATATACTACTTAGCTCACTGTATTTATTTAGCTAGGACGTTTTAGTGAAAAATGTGCCGCAGCACTCCAAACCACCTAAATAATTGCCACCTCCTACCCCACTTGAGATATGGGGTTAATGACCGATGAAAATACTTTTTTCTACTAATTAAGTAAGATGCGAACCTCTTTGTTTGTGTGGAGGGTGAAGTTTGTTTTAGTATTGTATTGGTGTGTTTTGCGGATTTAATGCGACTACAGAAAAAGATTTGCCTATGTATTGTTATCATAACACTAGCGACCCGCCCCGACTATGCAAGGGTGCAGTTCTGAAACTTTGTATGTAAACCTTTCTCTTCAATCACTCTATCTACCTATTAAAAAACCACATCAAAATCCATTTCGTAGTTTTAAAGATCTAAACATACATAGAGCCAGAAAGGCAGCGAGAAACGACATTCTTTTTACATCGCCGCGTGGTGCCGGCAGAGTAGAATTCGTACCACTCCATGTCTGCCCGTGGATATCGAACAAGGCGATTTAGGGTTCCCGGGAGGTGGGCAGCAGCGCCTCCCGTGTTGACAACATAGTCCAAAATACAAACTGCGGCCACCAACCCGCCTGCCCAGCCTGGTGACTATGGGCAAATACCCCCTGTGGCAGTAGCCTTGTGGCGTGCTCTGGGGGTGGCCTACGTCCAGCAGTAGACTGCAATAGGCTGATGATGATGATGATGAATATTACATCAGTTCAGCTATATTAAACGTAGCTGCAGAATCGTGAAAGTTCTGGCTAGCTTCTTTGGCATATATTCGTGGATGAAATTAGGGATGGAATAGCTTTACTCAGAGATGTAAAGTGACATTTTGTAAAGAAAACTATGCTTAAAATTGGATGAGATTTTTATTCAATACCTAACTATTTTTGTCATGTATAAGTTTTTGTTACACACTCCACATTGCCTAAAGCCAAGCAACCAAACAAATCTACAGTGTTATTATAAGTAAGTAAATCTTGTTTATTGAGGATGATTATCCACAAAATACTCGCTTGTGCAATTTCCGTACCCTTGTCCAAAGCTTATTTGATTAAAACAGTCACATTCCTTTTCCAATATAACATGTTTTAATTTCATGTCAAAATTAAATGTACCTACAGTTACTCCTAAGATGTCTTTAGACCTCATCATCATCCCATTTTACCCATAGCAACGTTAGCAACTTGTCACTGATCTTTTTTATTATTATTATTACAAGCTTTTATTTAACTTGCAATGTATGTTTGTTCGGGTGAAATCTTACAACTCAATTTTAAGGCACTTGCCCTCAACCGATTGGGCTGAAATTTGGTGAGCACGTTCAGTTCGGATGACAATGCATGATTAACAGTGTGACGTCATTCTAAATCCAACATGGCGGCATACCCACAATGGCGGACCAATTATTTTTAATGCATTCCTACAACATGGGTATCAAATTAAAGGGCTAGCTGAGAGTAACTCGAATAAAATGTGACGTCACTCTTAATCCAATATGGCGGACTTCTAAAACTTGAAAATCTATTTTGAAACAGATATTTTTAAGCAATTGAGTTGAAATTTTGTATGCACGTTCATGCATGACAATGCATGGTTAACTGTATGACGTTATTCCAAATCCACCATGGCGGAACACCCAAAATGGCGGATAATTTTCTTTTATTCGTGCCTATAATATAGGTATCAAATGATAGGTCTTGCTGAGAATAACTCTCGACGAGTATATAGGGAAGTACCGTCGACCATGCCGTTGTATACCTGGGCTCGAAGCTCTTTGCCGCTGGTCAAGCATATGTGGCCTTAAGTAGGGTGAAGTCATTAGAAGGGCTCCTCATTGAAGAGCTGGACTGTTCAAAATTAACTGGCAAACGACCTTGCAATAATGATGCGTTGAATGAGATGAACAGACTTAGGAACTTACCAGGTGAAAACTAAAAAGTATAAAATAAAATTTAGGTAAAAAAACCTTTTTAAAAACAAGCTTTTATTTAAATGCGCTAAAAAGAAAAAATAAACTTTTACGCTAAAATTTTTACTGTTAATTTATAACGTCATTTCAAATTTAACACATTTGACACAATTTATATGTTATAAAAGCTTGTCGCGACATTTAAGTACTCGTATTTACTTTCTTAGTTTTAAATTTTTAATAAGTCAAGGTGAGGCCGTGCCGAGGACTGAGTGGCATGATGACATGATGTCGTGAACATACCACCTCGGGGCACCGGGGCGAACCCTGTTGTACGAGTATATTACTCTCTTACTCTTCTACACGAAGCTCTGGAAGGGTCGACGGATATTTCTTCGATATGCGTGGGAACAATATGGGAAAATCTGAAACATCAACACAAAGATGCTGCCTAATAAACATTTAAAAGTAAGAACGTAAATACGAGTACTTAAATGTCGCGACAAGCTTTTATAACATATAAATTGTGTCAAATGTGTTCAATTTGAAATGACGTTATAAATTAAAAGTAAAAGTTTTAGTGTAAAAGTTTATTTTTTCTTTTTAGCGCATTTTAATAAAAGCTTGTTTTTAAAAAGGTTTTTTTACCTAAATTTCATCTGATCCCACTTTGCTAAACGTGGTTATAGGATTCTTGTTTCTATAGTACTGGCAACCTTATTTTTGAGAACACAGGCGTACATACAGGGTGTTGGTGACAGCCAGGCAAATACTGAACAAGTACTTACCATTGTTTTAAGATTTATGACAGTGTCATCACTCGCAGGAAATGCATTTTTAATTTGATTATCCGCAATGTTTGCTTTCCGCGCCAATTGTATCGGGTGATCCTGTGACTAGTTAAATGGGCTTATTGTATATTGTGTGATAAATTACTGTTTTTGAACCACTTGTGACTCTTTTTTGTGGTTGATCAGTATTTTGAACTTTTTTGGGACAAACTTTGTTTTTGAAAATCATCCATATGTTAAATTTTTGTATTAAAGTCATTATCTAAGGCCTACTTAACCGAACTACTTACACAATTTTTATCCTAAAAAAATAAAAATAAAATGTCGGAAAATTTTAGAATTTTCTGCGAAAATTTTCTATGGTTTTCGCCTCAGAATCATGGTCTCAAGTCGCCATATAAATATTTGCCTGGCTGTCACTTCCACCCTGTTATATGTATAGCCACGCCCATGATCTCCTAAGAGGCTGGGAAAAGTCTGAAAATAACATACTCACTTGTCATTTGTTAGCTGACTGGGTGAGCTTACCGCCGCTTTACGTACACAAATACTTACAAGAATCTATATTTCAATATGGAAGTTAGTCAATTAGTCAGTTTTCAAGGTTTTTCTGCCATTCCCTCCTTTATTCGTTCCTGTTCGGTCTAAGATTTGAACATACGAGTAGAATCATCTATTCCGATACAAACCACGTTCTTAAACCGTAAATTCATAAATCTCAAAGAGCATTTGTGTTGTAAAATTCAACAGCACGCGTGGCGCCATCTGCTCACTTTGCTCTGGCCATCTTTTATTAGGATTGGTTGAAATATTGCATATTCAAAGCGCAGTTGCCAATAGGTGAGGAGCTGATGTAACACTCGTCAGCCATTTTTCGGGGAGTGAGTTGGCAGATTTTTGACAGAATTTTGTAACTGTTTAAGGCTCGAGTACATCGGATTCATATGCATGCACGTAAGCGTAGACGTACACGTACCTCTGAGTTTAATGAATAGAACTGTCACCGCTTGACGTCTATGCTTACGTCTACGCATACCGGTCTGCCCGTGCCTATACAGTTCCATACATTACAACTCAGAGGTACGTATACGTCTACGCTTACGTGTACGCACACGCATCCGGTGTGCTCGAGCCTTTATTGCTAAGGTATTGAAGGCAGATTGCGTAATCTACAGTATTACAATACTGTTAAGTTTTTTAATGGTTTGAGTTTTGAAAAACAGGAAAATGTAACTATAATAGACTTAAACAGTAGGTAATAATAATATGAAAATAAAACCCTAGAAACCAAATCAAATGTATTCAAAAATGTGTCCAAAAAGTTATTGTGTTGTACATTTATTTATTTTATTAGTATGTACTAATTGTTTACTACTATTAGTTAGTACTATTTATTTATTTGTATAACTTTATATGTACCTACATGCCAAAATATACACTTCAATATTTATGTTTAAATCACAAAAAATTATGAAAAACAAAATACATATTTTCATAAGTCCTTTTTTAAATTGCGCGCTAGATAATTGATATCCGGCTAAGCCTCAGAAAAGAGTGGCCTGTTTTTGCCGGTACGAGTATTTCACGAATTTCCATGCACAAGCTCCATGCCAACAATTTTGGAGGCGCTTGAAAAATAAACGGAGCGGTTCGATTTCAATCTGGACAAAACACGGCCGTGTTTTGTTTCAGAACGCTTTGTACTAATTTTGAATTTTTAAAATTCGCCCGCGCCCATTATTCTCTCGGAATAATATTCCGTTCAAAATTATTTCTTAGAACAAAATGTTGTACTGGATTTCTGCATTTGATGTAAAACTCCTAGCTTTGTTGCTTTGGAATGTAATTGGTTTGTTGTTGAAATTCGATCAACAAATTAAATTTATTCTTGCAGCTATGCAGTTTATGGTTTTTTTCTAAGTTAGTAAAATCCCCTCGCATATAAATGCTGAACGCATACAGCAAGCGGAGTGTTAGGTATGTAGGTTGGAGACAAGTGAAACAACCGGTAGTTGGTAGCGCACTGACGTGTATTTACAATAGCTCGATACAGTGGTGTGGGTAACCTCACACACATATATAACATTCCTCCCTTAGCTTACTAATACACGTCTTGAATCTTATTTTATTAGAAATACAACTTGTAATTAATTTTAGGTCGATTCCGTTTTGTTCGGGATATTGCGTTTTCTTCAGACTGTGGAACCTCGCTGACTGGTTCAGTAGATGGCCCCGGTAAAGCCTCAAGGTATTCGTCATCATCGTCCTCGGTGACGTCGCCGGTCGCTGCCGGCGGCGGTGTGACCGGCGCAGGCGTAGCCAACTCAACTGGCGGGGTCAGCGTGACTGGTGCGGGCAATGTAGCCAGTACTGGGGGCTCCTGTTCTCCCTCGGCGTTGGCTGCAGGCTCACTTGAGGTCGGCAGCGGTAGTGACGGTTGTTCCGTGGAAAGACTGTCATCGTCTTCGTCGACGTCAATATCCCAACTACTTGTTTTATCACTATAGTAATCTGTGCCTTTGAAAAGAACAATCTGATTTTTATGTTTCTTTACACAAAGTTGGGTTGACAGATCTCTTACAGTGTAGGTAACTTTGCCAAGCTTGCTTACAATAATCCCTCTTAACCAAGTGAATTTAGAGTTCGAGTAATACTTCTTAAATAATACCTGATCACCAGGTGAAAAATATATAATATTTGGATTAGACTCTTGAGGTTTAATCCGCGAGGACTGTTTACATATATTTTTATCGTTAGGTATGGATATGGGCGAGGGCAGTGACTTATTGTTATGATTAGTTTTAAGCAAATCTAATCGCGTTCTAAGCTTACGGCCATAGACTAATTCAGCAGGCGAAACCCCTGTTGCAGAATGGATGGAATTCCGATAATCGAATAAATATTTAAGTAGTTCATTGTTAGAACTTTGTACGCCCCGATTACGTAATAAACTTGATTTTATTCCCTTTTTCACCACTCTTACGTAAGATTCCGCCTGACCATTGCTGGCCGGGTGATAAGCGGGTGACGTCACGTGCGAAATCCCGTTTGCCGTGCAAAACGTTTTAAATTCATTTGAAGTAAAAGATACACCGTTGTCACTCACTATTGTGTTAGGAACACCGTGTCTAGAAAAAAAATCGTACATTTTTTGAATAGTCGACGTTGTTGTAGTTGACCCTTTCATATTATAGACTTCAATCCATTTGGAGTAAGCATCGACTACTACTAAATAAGATACTCCATTGATAGGACCGAGAAAATCAATGTGAAGTCTATAAAATGGTTCGGGTGGGTACTGCCAGCGAGCGAGGGGCGCACGCGCCGGCGAAGGTCGTAGCTGTATGCATACGTCACACGAACCCACCATATGTTCGATCCTGGCGTCTATACCGGGAAACCAGAACCTAGACCTCGCTTCCGCTTTTGTTTTTACTATGCCTAAGTGAGAGCGATGTAACTCAGACAATATCATTTGTTGTAAGGTTTTAGGTATAATTAACTTGTGACCCCTCATTAAACAACCATTTTCGACAGAAAGTTGTAGTCTACATAAATGATAAGGCTTTAAATCTATTTGCATTACATGTTTAGGCCAACCGTTGATAATAAAATTTTTAACCTTTATTAAAATTGGGTCTTTACTAGTCTCGTCGCGGATTTGTTGTAGCGTGACGGGCAAAGTACCATCTATCACAAAGTGCATATATGATGCCCGATCGGGCGGCTCGAGTGCGTCGTCATCGCCGCAGGCGCGGGCGCCGTCGCTCGCAGGCAGGCTAGCGCGAGATAGATAATCCGCGCTATTGTCCGCACTTCGTACGAATTCTATTTGGTAATTATAACCTGCCAAAAATAAAGCGTATCTTTGTAGCCTATTTGCAGTCACTTCCGGTACCCCACGATTATGACCAAATATTGATAGAAGCGGTTTGTGGTCAGTGCGTAAGGTGAATGGTGTAGCCCTGCCATACAAATACTGATGATACCGTTTAACTCCAAAAATAATAGCAGTTGCTTCCTTTTGGATCTGCGAGTACCTTTTCTCTGCCGCATTCAGAGTACGCGATGCAAAGGCAATTGGCTTCTCGCAGCCGTCCGGTTCTATTTGGGAGAGAATTGCGCCTAAGCCACAGGAAGACGCGTCAACTGTCAAAATAATGTGGGCATCTCGGTTGAAATGAGTTAATACTTGCTCTGATGCCAAACATTTTTTGATTTCCCTGAATGACTCATCATGTTTGTCTGTCCAAGACCACTCCACGCCCTTTTTTAGAAGGTCGTAAAGTGGACTTAATATAGTTGACGCGCGTGGAACAAAATTACGATAATAATTTACGAGGCCGAGAAACGATTGTAAATCTTTGACACTACCGGGGACGGGCGCGCTTACAATTGCTTCTATTTTTTGTGATGATTTTTTAAGGCCATTCTTATTTATAACATAACCTAAGTAATTAATCTCATCCTTAAAAAATTCGCACTTATCTTTCTGTAAGGTCAACCCCGCGTCTTGTAACTTATGCAGCACCGCGCTAAGCCTATCAAGATGTTCGGCGCGGTTGTGTCCCGTCACCAGTACGTCATCCAGCAGGCACAGGGTGCCGGGCAGCCCGCCCACCAAAGTCTCCATTGCGCGCTGGAAGATAGCAGGCGCGCTCGCCAACCCGAAAACCATGCGCGTATACTTAAATAGTCCGCGGTGTGTGTTAATGCATGTAATCTCCTGTGACTCGTTATTCAAAGCAAATTGATTATACGCGTTAGACAAGTCCAATTTAGAAAACTGCTGACCACCGTGTAATTTTGAAAAAAGCTCAGTGACTGTCGGTAACGGATAATGATCAATTAGCAACTGTTTATTAACGCCCGTGGAATAATCGGCGCAAATTCTAATTGACCCGTTTTTTTTTAGTACTGGTACAATAGGTGATGCATACCGCGCATGCTCGACCGGTTTTAAAACACCTAACGATACTAGCCGGTCGATCTCCTTATCGATCTTGTCACGGAGTGCAAATGCTATGGGGCGTGCTCTTATGAAAACTGGTTTTGCATCTTCCTTTAGCTGCAAATTAATCGAATACTTATTGAATAAGCCCAATTGATCAGAAAACACGCCTTTATACTGTTTTTGTAAATCTACAATTACTGCGTTGTTATCTTCTTGTGTACAGTATTGTATAGGTAACATGTGTAATTTAAAAATTGATATAAAATCACGTCCTAGTATAGGCGGCCCCCCATTTTGAATTACATACACTTTCAAAATATGAGTACGTTCCGCGTAACAAATAGGTAATGGTACTACTCCCAAACAGACAATTTTATCGCCTGTATATGAAAAAAGTAGTTTTCTAGTTTGTGACAATGGTATAGTATGAAAATGTTGTTTGTAAGTCGCCTCCGAGATCGCAGTGACCGCTGACCCACTATCAATTTCAAATTTAAGTCTTACCCCCAAAATTGTTACCGTTTCTAACATGGGCTCCCCTTTTAAAGAACGAATGTTAAAACACTCACCGTCGTCGTCATCGCCCTCGTCCATAGTACCCGAACCTACGTAGTTTAATTTTTTACACATCCTACCTAAATGTCCGGTTGCTTTGCACTTTTTACACTTAGACTTAGCGAAACGGCACTGAGACGATTTATGGTTATTGTAACCACACACTTGACACTGTACTTTACTAAGTTTGGCGCTGGTCCGCGGACCGTCCGCCTGGTCCTGGGTGATCTGGAACAGCTGGTCCGCGGGAGGGGCGGCGAGCGCACCGCTAGCTGCGGCAGCGCCGGCGCGGGCAGCGCGCACGCTCTCCGCCAGCTCCACCGCCTTCGCCAGGGACAGCCCGGCGACTTCCTTGGCAAACAGCTTGTCCTTTTCCGGCCCCGGCACCATGCCCATGACAAACCGGTCCCGCAGCGCTTCTTCTACGTTACTAAATGCACAATGTACCGTTAGTCCGCGAAGCCTCGCAGCCCATTGGCCGAATGTTTCGCCCTGTTGCTGTGTGGCTGCGTAGAATTTGGACCGTTCACCGAACCCGCAACGTTTGGGCACGAAATGGTCATCCAGTAAACGTCGGATATCCTCATACGGCACATCGTGTAACTGTTTAGGCAACGCGAGGTCCGCTGCCAACTTGTAAGTCCTGTCACTGAGTGCGCTCAACAGGATCGCTCGTCGCTTCTCTCCAGTAGCATCGCTTGTTGCGTTGATGTCGTTGGCGATGAACCACTGTGCAATCCGAAACTTGTACGACTCCCAAGTTTGCTCGTTGTGGTCAAACGCCGATAATATACCAAATAAAGAAGTCATTATTTTAGATATTTTTTTCCAAAATTATTGAGGGTACCTCGTCGCCACTGTTAGGTATGTAGGTTGGAGACAAGTGAAACAACCGGTAGTTGGTAGCGCACTGACGTGTATTTACAATAGCTCGATACAGTGGTGTGGGTAACCTCACACACATATATAACACGGAGCTTTCTATTTTGGGACTTCCTTATAAATGACTCTCGTTGAATCTAACGACGAAGCATATTTTTTTGTTTACTTACTTAAATAAAATTTAAAAAATCGAGTCAATTTGGTTTAACCGTTTAGGCGCTACGATTCTTGTCCCTGATATAGAACACACAATCTGGTCGTATCTAAGACACCTGAAAAATTGCTCAGGTAAAATCCTGCCTTTCATCTTTATGACTCTCGTATTCTTATTATTCTCACTCGGAGGATAAGTTAGGATCGATCTCTTGTTTTCGCCATTCAACTATTACTAGCCAACCTCTTCATGTCATCGATCCATCTAGCCGGAGAGCGTCCAACGCTACGCTTGTCGAGGCGCGGTCTCCATTCGGGAACCCGATTACTCCACCGTCCATCGGTTCTATCTACGACAGATGTGATTAGCCTACTGCCATTTCTATTTGCTACACTTCGAGAGTATGTACTTAATGAATGTTAAAAAAGAGTTATAAAGTCCATTTTTGTTACAGAGCCGCCTCTAACCAGTCCAAACGTGTCATCAGACCGCATGTCGTACGTCGGCGGGGACCACATACGTGTGAACTGCTCCTCACCGCCGTCGTTACCCGCCGCCAACGTCACTTGGTTCGTCAACGAACAGATGGTAAGACACATATAGATAAGTGAATGTGAGCAATGGAAGAAAATGGCGGCGGTCGGCTTATTCATTACCAGATGGGATCCTAACCTGTTTTTGTCGTCAGTCTATTACGGTCTACTGCTGGACGTAGGTCTACCCTAGAGCACGCCACAAAGCTCGATCTCTCATTTTTGCAATCCAGATACTACGAGTACCAGCCGCTCTCTTTAAGTCACCGGTCTATCTGGCCAACCTTTTTTTGGTATGACGGAAATGACCGGAAAGGAAAATTTTGACCAGCTTTAATATGTTACCATGAACTCCCAAAGTAAGGTCATGATCGTGAAAGCAATATTATCAGCAGTGCAGCGATAATATCGCTTTCACAAGAGCGACAAAAGTAAGTCGCTCAATACTACTCATAGCAGAGTCTCCCTTCCACAATAAAAATAATCCTGCTCTGAGGACTTACTCTAACTACCCAGGCTAATCAATATGTAAGTATTGAAAGAAGTTAAGAGCCGATTTTTTCAATGGTCAGACAGCCTACCGGAAGGATAAAGTTAATGCTGTCTTTATCTTGTTCAAATTTTACAAAAAGGCAGCACCGGGCCCTACACCCTCCACTGACCCTCGCATCTGATAACTCATAACTGCGAAAACAAGCACTTGCACTACCCACAAGCGCCACGAGAAACCAGACCCACCCACAGTGAATGTTTGAACTTCCAAATTGTAACGCCTAATACAATTTCATTTATCATATCTATTCTTTAGATAGACTATTTGACCTGTGAAAAATCGGACCTAAGAAGTCTTGTATAAATCATTTTAGTTCTACTGACTGGTTAATAACATAGTCTTAATAATTATTAACTCTTTGAAATAAACTCTCTTTGTGGAGTCAAAGAGAAATACACTGCGTGTTTTATCTTACCTTTTGTATTCTGTTATATTCTGTATCTAGATCCAATAGGGATTTTAATAAAGCTAATGTTTACCCTTTTTCATAGTTCTGTATCTAAAGAAAAACGCAACCTTTTTACTAAACCTCCGATGTCTGTCTATTTGTCTGTCTGACTGAATTTCACAAGGCTGTACTATCCTACTAATATTATAATGGCGAAAGTTTTCACGGCTAGAGCGATTTTAATAAAATTTAATGTGGAGTTAGCTGACACCCTTTATTAACACATAGGCTACTTTTTATCCCGGGAAAATATATTTATCCCGGATAATTTCGACATTTTGTTTGTTCTGCGGACGAAGTCGCGGGCGTCCACTATATTTTATATTTTGTTCTCAGGTGCCTGGATTCACAGCCAATCATGTGTTAAACTATAGCAATGGCTACGCATCCAGTTTGGCCACTTTGGAGCTGGAGGCTGCTGCGTTATCACCTGTGCCTACCCTAATGATACGGTAAGGCACTCTTATATGACCAATTTCCAAATAATAACACCTTACAAATGAAAAATGATTATTTATTTGCTCAAAACTTAGTACAATAAAGTTATTATTACATTATTAATCAGAGACATGTTTCGCCAAAAAATGTGGCATGCAAATATTTTAATTGATTTAACAATGTTACAATATTTATTACTGCATTATTATTAATACTTAAGTAAGTAATACTAAGCTAAAAACCTAAATTCGCTAGTTCTAATACTCTTGCACAAGAACAGTAAAGAAACTTGACAGGTGTTTTTGTGTATACCTTACATTACAGTGTCCTTGGCACCAAATTGTCATAATTTAAAGGTCGAACAGCTTAAAGTTTGGTAATTTCCTTGCAGATGTGAAGCATCAATCTTCGATATCTGGAGAGCGACCAGTCATACAATAGTTATGAGGGAGCGCAGTGCTAACCCCGCGTCTGCTTTAGGTCGAAGTTTTACAGGTATGTTTTCCATACTGTGTGATGTCGGCAGATTATTCCGGGACGTGGGCAGTAGCGCCTCCCACCCGAAAATCACACTGCGGTCACCAACTAGCGTATAGTGACTATGGACAAAAATCCCCCTATAGCAGTAGGGGACTGCAATAGGCGTGTATCAATACGTACATATAAAATATCTTCCGTGAAAATGCTTTGGCTTGAATACCTGATAGACAAATCAACGCAAAGCGCAATACACTGTTCTTAAAGACTATTTAGAAGGTGTGCGTTCACAAAATTTTCTCTTCAAATATTTTTTTATAATAGATATATAGGTATAAATTATTTTGTTCTTGCTTCAGGTGCGGCCACCGAAACGTGTTTACCGACAATATTGGTACTCATTCTTCAGCTGTTACTACAATTCCTACTAGTCAGTTACACCGAGACACCTATAAGGTAGTTGTGTCCAACGTCACTATAAATTAGTTATTTAATGCTACTTGTTATATTGTATAATACGTCACACTTACCATGAGTTGTTATTACAGTATCCTAAGTGTGGGTAACTTTCGAAAACTAAGTATTTGTATTGAGAAACAATACCCAGCTAAGTAAAGGAGCAATGGTCCCTATGCGACGACGACGTAAAGGATTTTTAGGGCCTTGCTTTTGACTGTGACAATTTTATGCATTTACACTGAAAATTCTGTGTTTGCTTGATTGTTATGACATAACATCAGTTAAATTATGCAATGTTTATAGTTTTTGGTCAGTATACGTCCGCTAGCGTATATAAGGGTAATAATAATTGATTTATTCCAGAACTTAGGATTCATTTTATTAGTAACAATGTTCTTATAATAGATAACTTCAGTTTATTGAAACTCATGGTATCGAAGCATAAGGTGTGTACATAAAAAGGCAGATATGGCATTTGGAGAAACAAGTCAAGTTAATATTATATTCATTTAGTGTAGATATATTTAATTTGGCTCACAATAAAAATATATAATTTTTATTTTAGTCTATTAACAAGATATCACACATTTGTTTTAATTTTCTGTATTATGTTTTTTTTATCCTTTCATGTTTTCTCCGCTCTATTTGCCTCTTTATCCTAGTTATAATTAATATTGTAAATTTTAGAATGTAGTCTTCAAGTTCTGTCCGATTTTTAAGGTTCTAAGTTTTTAAACGGTTATTTAACAAAGCATGTTACGCACTTAAACAACAGTTTTGTTAAGTATAATGGTAATGCTACCGGTTACTTTACAAAGCATGTTACGTACTTAAAAAACAGTTTTGTTAAGGATAATAGTAATGCTACCGGTTACTTTACAAAGCATGTTACGCACTTAAACAACAGTTTTGTTAAGGATAATGGTAATGCTACCGGTTACTTTACAAGGCATGTTACGCACTTAAATAAGAGTTTTGTTAAGGATAATAGTAATGCTACCGGCTACTTTACAAGGCATGTTACGCACTTAAATAACAGTTTTTTTAAGACAGTAGTTAGTAAATCATATTTGAGGCATAAAATCCGCGGCTCTTCTATGCCTCATGAAATCTATCTATCTTCTTCTATACATACTCGTATAATAAAAATGTAACGGATCGCTATCTGTAATGGAAGATATATGAGAAAAAATATTATAGGAGACCTTTATCAACGCAGTACCCAAAATAATGATTTTTGAATTTTTTGTCGGTTTGTCTGTTTATGGTTGTAGACAAACGTCTGTGCGTTAGTGCACGCTAATCACAGAAACGGCGATTTCGATGCAGTTTTCAGGAATATATTGCGATAGGTCCCACTTAACATACAGGCTTAGACTGCAACGGTGCTTACCATCAGGCGCGTTGTGGTCAAGCGTAAGCCTATTTAATATAAAAAAAGCCGACAAGTGCGAGTTGAACTCGCGTGAAGAGGGTTCCGTACGATGTTACCTATCATGTTTTTTTAAATCTGACAAAAAGTTGGTACGCACAATATTGAGTGATTTACCATGTTATTTTAATATCATGGACTTCTTATAGGTTTTCCTATAATCTATAAGGAGAAAACTAATTTCTGTATTTTTTTCAAAATTTTAGGTTCAGTAGTTTCGGAGAAAAGGGGGGGGGGGGAATGGTCAATTTTCGTCTATTTTCTTGAATAACTTGGAAACTATTTATTTTAAAATTACAAAAAAATACATTTAAGATCTTCTCAACAAGACCTTTCATTTGATATGCCACACGATGCAGTTTTCAGAATTTTTTTTTAATTTTCCCCTTCCCCCCCAAAAATGACCCCCCATATACAGATTTCATCTGCTCACGTCACACCTCTGTGTTTGGGTCACAGGAATTGATATGTGTACCAAATTTCAACTTAATCGGTCTAATAGATTCGGAGATAATTGACTGTAAGCGACGGACGGACAGACACACGAGTGATCCTATAAGGGTTCCGTTTTTGTATTCAGACGTACGGAACCCTAAAAAAAGGCTACTTTTTATCCCGGGAAAATGTTTTTATCCCGGATAATTTCGACATTTTGTTTTTTCTATAGTCCACGCCGACGGAGTCGCGGGCGTCCACTAGTTAATACGAGTAATAAGTCTGTAATGATTGTTGCATACATGCGTTATAACTGCTTAAAAACTTTGAACCCGAAAATGAAAAATTATGCCTATTTATTACTACGATAGTTCACATAGTAATAGTATAATAAATAAATTGGTACATAGGAGAAACAAGTTTAGTCACAAAAGTCGCTACAGAAAAACAAAAAGCTAAGACAGAATTAAGAGGTTTTTATGATACACTAGCGGCCACTTATAAACTTTATAACCTAGGTGTAATTCTAATGTATAAGTTCTATACTCGGCAAGTTTCATCAATATCCGTTCGGTGGTTTTCGCGTGAGAGTAATAAATACACATACATCCATACTCACAAATTTTCGAATTTATAATATTAGCGGGAAGAAGGATTAGCAGGATATTAATACATTTCTGTTAATAAATAAAATCAAGCATTTTTGTGACTAAACTTGTTTTTTCTTTACCTTTAGAGAGATTTTCAGTAATTCGATTAATACCACATTCCTTATTACGATCCGTGTTAATAGACTGATTAATTTAGAGTAAGTTATTTGTAAATATAATTTACTGTAAATAAAATATGTAAATTATTATTGATATAATTATGATAGCTCTCTAAAACTAAATTAAAACTTAATCGCAATACCTTGTACTAAGTAGAACATGTTAAATTGACGAAACATCTTGACTATTATTAATCCAATGAAACTCTAAGATGCCTGTATCTTATTTCTTTTGTCACGTTAAACAAAAATACATATTGACATTTTTGTTAAAATCCATATTTATTTCTTAATTCCATATTTTACCACAGAGGCACCATTTACTTTTGCTTTTTCTTTTTAAAGTAAAATGTAAATATTTTATATAATGTTTATACCCTGGTTTTAGTGGTTTGATTTAGTTATCTATCAATACATACTTGCAAAAAAATATTATTATTTAGGTAATATATTTCATTTTAACAAAATTATTATTATTATATCATGGGAGGTGAAATTCACTTTATGATAAATGTTAACTTGATTCAATAGAATGTATAACATATTGAAATTGTCCTGTATAGGAGATTTGAAATGTATTATGATTTATTTTATTATCTGTGGGGTGAGCACGAACCTCTCGATAGTCCGTAAATCACATAGATTTTGTTAGCGAGTCGCTAGCGTTACGCCGTGTTTTAAGTTTTAAGTTTCGTGCTTATCCCTCTGTGAAGGTATTTTTTTTAACTTAGATAAATATTTAGTACCTATTTACCAATGAATTATAAAAAAAGGTTTACTTACGTAGATAATTACTTACTACATTTATTTACAAAATATATATAAGCAAGGCTGTGTTATAAAGAAACTTAATCTATGTTATAAGTTGAAATAATTTAACTGTTATTCTGTTAAAATTAAATCTATTAAAGTGATGGTGCATATTATTAAAAAAAAAAGTAAAATAAAACATTTAAATTAGTGTGGTTACTATGTTGTGAATGTAAACAAATAGGTTTTAATGTGTATGTTTGTAAAAAATATTAATTTAGTCGAATTTACTTGTAACTAAAAACAATAAATTGAAATAAAGTCGAAACCTGTTTTATTTTCAATACACTTCCATAAACAGAAATAATCCCAAATATTATACATAAATTCCAAAGTACCTATAGTTAAGTTTGTTTGTTTTGTTACCTCTTCACACTTCATTCACACAACCATAGAGGAATAAGATGTAGACATAGAGTGCTAATGTCATACTAACTGTTTCGATGCACCATTAGACTTTTCGGTGCCTCACAATTCCAGTCCTTGACACTTAGATTCTATTAGTGTAATGTATAGTAATGTACTACATTACTAATGTATTGTAAAAGTGTAATGGTGCATCGAAACTGTAAGTATGACATTAGCAATAGAGTCTACATCTTATTCCTCTATGACACAACCAACATAGGCTTTTTGCAGTCGTTTACCAATTATGAAGGGTAAAAATTAGTATCATAAATGGCGTGTGGTCTGCTTTTTTCAAACTTGTCTTAAATAGTTTTATCGCTTTATAGAAGTCTGACTACTTCAGTTACTTATAGACAAAAACCAGATTGCATATATTATAGTACTAGTGGACGCCCGCGACTCCGTCCGCGTGGACTACAGAAAAAACAAAATGTCGAAATTATCCGGGATAAAAACATTTTCCCGGGATAAAAAGTAGCCTATATGTTAAGTGGGACCTGTCACAATATATTCCTGAAAACTGCATCGAAATCGGTTCAGCCGTTTCTGAGATTAGCGTGCGTAAACGCACAGACAAATAGACAAACCGACAAACAGACAAAAATTCAAAAAATCATCGTTTTGGGTTCTGTTGCGTTGATAAAGGTCTCCTGTAATATTTTTTTCTCATATATCTTCCATGTACAGACAGCGATCCGTTACATTTTTATTATATGTATATAGATAATGATTATAGCTTACCGCGTGAGAGATTTCCCGAGTTGTTTAGTCGTATCTTACGACATGCAAAAAGTGAACCAAGTATAGATAGGTAATAATTAAAGTTAAAAATACTTGGATAGATCATGTAAGACTTTTAAAGCCCAAAGAAACAAAGAAATCTATCGCTGTCTATACAGGATGATTTTTGGTCGTCAACGTTCCCGAAAACTACGGAATCTACTCATCATTATGATCATTATTCTCCATGGAAGCATACCTGGGAAGTGTCTGGTTTCCAAAATATTATGGTCCAAAGTTGAGTAAATAGACTGCGTTTTTCTGCATAAATGTACATAGACGCGCGTAACAAGATTTTTTCACGAGAAATAATTAATATCTGTCTATGAAAAAACTAGCATAAACACTGGACACTATAAATTTCACCCGATCAAGTAATGAACAATTTTTTTTTTCAAAAAAATTTACATCGTTTCCAAGCATTTTTTTTGGCATAAACTTACTTTATTTGATGTATAGAGTACGTACCCTTCGTTAAGGGTGGCAACGAATAAACACCCTGTAGATACAATATATGTTCAAACAATCTTTTTTTTAAATAAAATATAATGCAAAGCAAAAACAACCTAGTACACGTTTCAAATAAATCCAGGCGCACAATCGATCGCATTCCTTTTTCAAGTGCCCTGGCAGTTTGAAAAATAGACTTGTTACAAAGGAGGATCTACTCCACGGCAGTCAGGATACGAAATTCGAAATCATCCGGCTCAAAACAAAACAGGGAACAAATCACGCCGCGGCCGGTGCTCTTGCATTATTCATAATTCACCAACAATAATAGGTGGCTGGCGAATATTATTTTTACTTTTTGTCGTGGATAGCGAGGGAAAAGTATTGTGTGGTACGTTGAGGGTTTGGAACAAAACTGTTTTTCATATATAATGTTATACAGCGTAAACATAATGTTTTGAGTGAATTTGGTAGTTTATTATGTGTTTTTATTTTCAATTAACGTTTGCTTGCAAATAATGCCATAGAGGGCATGATGTTCGCCTTTATATTGAAATATTTATAGAAAAGTCTTTTTATCTATCTTTAGGTAATTCAGTAATTTTATTTGTTGTTTTATGGGTTAAAGTTATAATTATGTAAGTAGCTATCTTAACTTTAAAGTAAATGTAAAAAACCTTGTGTCTATGTTGATTATACAATATATTATACTTAATAGTAGGTTATATCAAACAGCAAAATATCAAACGTCATGTTAACTAACAAAAAACGCCAAATTAAAAAGTAAGTACCCGACAGCCATACACTTTATTTTATTTTTCACTCTTTCTGTACCTGTAGAGAATAGAACCCTGCGCCTGCTGGCGACTGATAATAACTCATCGATTGTTTACTGGAAATGCCTGAATAAATCCTACATGGATTTTCTTTCATGTGTACTACTGGCCAGTTAAAATGAATTTGAAAATAGATTGTCCGAACCAGCTATTGTTAATTACAGAATGGATATACCTAGCAACTATAATTATTCTTTTTTAAACGTTTTTATATTCTAGTCTGTTTTACCAAACGAGCTTACTACGAAAATGGTTCCCTTATCTCTATCCGCGCGCATTGACCAATTAGCTGCGAGTATTTTCTTTCCCTATGAGTTCGACTCATGGATTAGGTTAGAGCCTTGTTAGAGCTTTATAATAAGTTTGTTGATAAGAGAGCCACATTTTGAATAGTTTCCTGTATGTATAATATGTAGGTGTTTATACTAAAAAATTAGGCTAAACCTGTAATAATAACAATACCGACTCTTATTATTTTCTACGTTAAAATATTTTAACAAACTTTTCGATACAGTATAAATAAAATAAACTACATTTTAGTTATCTCTATAAAATGGTCCATCATCGATATTGAAATTGAACCGGTTAATAATCCTATCATTTTACGCTGTATATTTGAAATATAAAGCAACATAATAAAAAAAATCCATTAATATAATCCGTTAGGATATGGTTGATCGTTTCATCTTTAAATATTGTGCTGAGGGATTCAGATTTGTTTGCCGAGATTTGGCTAGTGTATAGCTATAGGGATGAAGAATAACGTTGCCAATATGTAATTTAGAAAAGAGATGGTAAAATTCGTCATCCGAGTAATTGACCCGGTGGTTTAGTGGTTATAGCGGCTGGCACTGTTTGCATCGGTCGTGGGTTCGATTCCCACTCGGGTGAAGAATTTTTTCCATTAATTTATTAATAATTTTATAAAAAAATCTTTATAAAAAATAATCTCTTTTAATAACATTATGTTCAAACCGTTCATCTCTTGTGAACTTTTATATAAAGCGAAACAACTATACTACCGATCTTTTATTAAAACCGTTTCAATCTGTACAAAAGAAATATACGTCTGTGGAGGTTTTTGTGACAGCGGCGTTCTTTATTGACTGTGACGCTGTCGTGGAGGGCCAACAAACTAGCTGATATTATATTCCCCAGGCGAGTTATTTAAGGATACGGTAGTGATCTCGACAAGTCGAAATAAAAGCGATATGGTTTGACGGCTGATTGGTGTGGTTGGTAGTGGCCCTGCCTGCGACGCCATAGGTCCTGGGTTCGAATCCCGGTAGGTGCAAACATTGATGTGATGAATATCGATGTTTGTTTCCGAGTCATGGATGTTTATATACTTATCTATGTATACAAGACCTTAGGGATCTTAGTGTGGGACTAGGTCAATGTGTTGTATAAAAAAAAAAAAAAAAAAAAAAAAAAAAAAAAAAAAAAAAAAAAAAAAAAAAAAAAAAAAAAAAAAAAAAAAAAATGGTCCCTCCAAAATATCGAAGCAGTTCAGGCCAATTTCGATCAGCTCGAATGTGGACAATAGAAGCCTGATTAATCTCCAGAACAATCTGAATTACAACTGCAAAGAGGTGCTGCTGTGAGTATCCGTAGAATGTGTCCAAACATATTCGGTGTTATTACAAAAGAATCGCGAAGCAATGTCTAAACTCCCGTTTTGTGAGACAAGGTCTAACGTTTTAAGCATCGTCTAAACAACTTCTATAGAAAACACATTTAAGACCCATTCGATTCTGACTTAAACCTAAACATAAAATTTGTCCTACCTGTCCCTTTTTCTCTCAGCCAATTATGCTAAGAACGGAGAGAGATAGGTGTGAAGGTCAGAATTGACAGTATTGATATGACATTTGTCATATCAAAGGCCAAGTTGTTTAATCAGTAGTCAAGCTTATTATTGGTAAAAATACGTCACAGATTCTGACTTTTTGTTAAATTTAACAATTACCATCTTCACAAAATGTCGCGTTTGTAATATCTGTAGGATTGGTTGTATTTTACTATACTCAAATAATATTTTGAACAACGTGTTTCTGAAACTATTAGTTGAACTGACAAATTATTGAAATAACAGATCTAACACGTATTTTTCTAGATAATGCCTAACGTTTTAAGCACCGTCTAAAGATCGTCTATAACAAAACATATTTAGGACCATGCCTTGTTAAAATCATGTTTGGAAGAAACATTCGTTCATTTGCGTTTCATTCATTCCTGAAAGTTCCTTTCTATGCAAATCTTTTGTAAATATTTAAAAATACTGAAAGAAAATTTGATTGTGTAATTTTTCTCTCTATGTAATACCAGTAATAATAACTAATATTATTTAAATTACTTCACATATGTCTGAAACACCGTTTTTTAACAGAAACTGATTAAAAATGAATTGAAAAAAGTTCCTTTGTCAGCAATGAGGTTTTATTTTGTAATCATTGCTTGTCAGGTAATAAAAAAACATATTTTAAAATATTTGTCACATTTGTCACATACTTAGTTGAGGATACCAGGCGTGATTGTAACTAATCTATTTCAGGGTAAATTGTTTTGGGCAGGTATATTGATATCTGTATAACCGATATGCGTGTTTTAGATAGTATTATTTATGAAATAAGAACATGACGTATAATAATATATATAAGAAGGGTTTCTTAAAAAAATGGGTGCAATACCTATAAATTCATGGGCGGGTTCGTCATACACACGCAGAGTGACGGTGATACGTTAGCGTAATCTATTCTATGATATAGTAAAGGTACTAAATTATAGTTCAGATATTCCAAAAGCTCTGCAAGATATTCCTACTATAATCCCTCGTTTCCCCTTTTTTGTTGTTATGGAAACCTTTTTGAAAAAAGTGAAACAAAATATCAAATATTTAACGTTAATCAGGCTTAAAACTATCTTAAAACAACCCTTTTTATTTTACTATATTTAAACCTTGTCTATACAGCGTCTCACTCTAGCTGACGCCTAAATACGTTTTTGTAATAGATATTTTTTTAATCAAGCGTTCAATTGTGTTCCAACTGTTTTGTAAGGACAAAACTTAGGTCAAACAGGTTAAACATTGTCGTGTGTCAGTTTTTAAACAAAGTCTAAATGGCATATGATGGCTAAAAACGTTTTTGTAATAGAGATTTTTTAAATCGCGCGTTCGACAGCCGTCTAATTGCTCTGTAATAACACCAATAATGTCTACCTAATTATTGAGAGATGACATAAAGACAAATAATTACAAATTAGGCAATTACGTCTTTATACGAGTAGATACGGGTGTAATGCCTTGACAAGGAAAGGAAAATGAGTGTTTACGAATGAATACACACCTTATTATGAGCACATAATACACCATTAAGTTTCTAATATCTCTTTCCCTTTATACGCACATCTGCCTATTTCCTAGCCCCATCTTCAAACTGAGATAGTAGCCAGTTTCCGGCGCGGCGCACACCAAATTTATTGTTGTTTGTCCATTCTGTACGTCAAGTGGAAACTACGCCCCGCGCCGTTTAGCTTGTTTGATGTACGATGAGCTTAGGTTCACTTATTTTGATGAATCATCCAAGTTTTAGGTTGATAAGGTACATGCGTATGAATATGATTTACATTTCAAAAGATATGAAAGACGATAATTTTGTATTTTCCTAATTTATTTCAGGTATTGATAATAGCTTAAGAAAAGTCTACATTTGTATAACCACAGTGTGTCTAACTATATACCTTATTAATTAAGTTACAGGTACCTAGGAGTCCTTACATAAATTACTTATAATCATCATCTTACTGCCCTTATCCCATTATACAGGGTGATTTTTGGTCGTCAACGTTCCCGAAAACTACGGAATCTCCTCATCATCACGATCATTTTTCTCCATGGAAGCATACCTGGGAAGTCTGGTTCCCAAGATATTAGGGTCCAAAGTTGAGCAAATAGACAGCGTTTTTCTGCATAAATGCTCATAGACGCATAGAAGACATATCACGAGAAATAATTAATATCAGGTCTATGAAAAAACTAGCATAAACACTGAACACTATAAATTTCGCTCGATCCAGTAATTTTTTTTTTTCAAAAATGTTTACATCGTTTTCCAGCATTTTTTTTACATAAACTTACTTTATTTGATGTATAGAGTACGTACCCTTTGCTAAGGGTGGCAACGAAAAAAATCCTGTATATGGCTTCATTTGAAACTTATATTACCAAAGATTTTGCCAAGGCACTTTTTTTTAAATATTAAAATGCGTACATGTAGGTATTTAAATTCAGTGATAATAGCTGTGACTGGAATCGAACTTACGCATAACATAAACCATTGCACTGTCACTGCAAAAGTAGGTTAGGTAGATACTAATATATTTACCTAGTATATAATTATTATATATGTATCTTAACTTAAACATCTCAAACAATACTTGTACAATAATATTAGTACAATATAATTCCCAATCGAAATTCAAGCATCTTAACTTTCCAAAGAATAAAAATGCAGATAGACCAACTATCATCTCGACGCCGCGCCGCCGGTTCGAAGTTTAATTCGATGATATAAACTTGAACGTCACAGTAAACAGTGGCTGAGTAGCGCTGTTGCATATAGAGTAGGCATGTCCGAGAGTATTCAGTCAGACATGCCTGCTGTAACATAATTCTTTTAAACACATTTGGCTAATAAATTACCTACTCAACTATAAGAAGTCAAAATATAAATATTGATCTAACAATATCTTGGCGAGTATTTAAAGTAACAAATAACGAAAATTCTATATTTTTGTATTTTAATACTACCTAACGTTATGAATTCATTTTGTTAATGTCCGAGATTCTGACTGCCCTATTAAAGATACAGTGACATTTTGTAATTTTCTAAAGAAAGCTAGAGATTCTTTTGATCTATGATTTCAAAAATACCTTTCTGATACCCTTAAGTTTTCCAATTGGGTACTATTAGTATGATATGGCACTTCTGCCCAACTTTTTCTTTGCTATAACTAGTGAACAGAGGAACTACAGTTTGTATAAGATTAGCATGCCAGTTCTATTCTGGGGTCATATTGGATATTTGAATTATAAGCAGATCTATCCAGGTGTAGTTTCAAATTTTCAATTGATACCGAAAATTTCGATTCTGCTTTTTCGCATTTGGTAAGCCTAATTTATATATCGAACATTCTCTTTTACAGACAAGAAAAAAAGTGCAAACTCACCAAATAAGACTGGAATTGTATTGTATATACATTTATTAACTTTAAAATTATACAGTTGCTTAACATATCCTACAAAACTGCTTCCGTGGTTTGACTGCATGTAATGGTTTTAACTTATATTACAATAAACTTAATTAAAATTAAGGATTAATCTGTATTAGGAAGATTCAAATGTCTCTAATAAGTAACGTTTCAAAAAATTCATAAATCGGCATAAACGCGTTTTCAGTCTGATATTTTCGGGCAAACTATTTAAAATATATGTATAATACGAGTACATGAATATATAGTATAATACGAATATAAAGGGTGTTACAAAAGGGGTATTAAGCGAAAAGCTATGAAAATAGCCCACGACTTGAGAACCTGTCCATATTTGAGACTCAAAATAAAATAGTATAGAGAATTCCTATATAGATAACTCTAGAATTTCCATACTTTATTGAAAAAATTATATGTATTTTAACCATGAAAATATGAATAAAATTAATGATTGAGTAATGAAATATCGTCGTCAGCCTATTGCAGTCCACTGTTAGACGTAGGCCTCTCCAAGAGTACGCCACACGGCTCGATCTCCCGTTTTTCCCATCCAGTCTCTGCCAGCCGCCTTAAGTCATCGGTCCATTGAAATATATATATATAGATAGGGCCAAATAAAATTATCTGTGATCAAAATTTTAACTACCCCTTTATGGTTCGACGGTTAAACATATAACAAAGATGACGCATAGTTGTACATTAGTACCATACATTTGAGTAACTCCGGGATACAACCTCCTGCAAATAATTCAAGCCTTGCGGTCTGGCAATAGAGTAAATATACAGGAGAGGTGTTTTATAAAAACCTTTGTTTAGGTTTATTAAATTAAATATTATGCAAAGTGACAGAAGGCTCACCTCTAACTACGCGTTAAATTAACAAACCGACGCTAGACGTGACAGTCGAGCTTCAATCAAGCCCAGCACTCTCTTTATAAGTTTCTATTAACTGTATTTGTGGCTACATTTGAAATCTGCTGTATTGTTTTTAGAAACTCCTGTATTTTTTTTATTGGTAACACTATAATGTTTTTTTTTTTGTTATTTGGAAGCACTATTTTTCTTACAGACACACACTTTTTTACACACTTAATCAGTCTATTATGGTTATACTTAGCTTATTACGTAATGGAAGAAAGGGGTTTATCACACAAGCGAAAATCATAGTCCCAACCAACATTTTAATTTTCTTCAAGCATAATTTATCTCCAAATAATGATTTTCAATTGTGGAACTCAGGTTCATTCATACATTAATCCCAACTCCATGTCATTATAACTCCATGATTTTATCTGACCTCCCGCAAATAGAATAGTTGAGTAGCCCACTCCTTTTAGATCTAAAATTCAGGGGGATTGTAACACTTGCCACCTTTGTCTGTGTAAAGTGCATTTTATAGTATATTTGGAAGGCTTAAGACTATACTAGCTGCGCGTGACTTGGTTTACATTAGATTATACGCATAGTTAGCAAAATTGTTGTTTAAATAATTTTCCTGATTATTTATTTATTTAAGTTTATGAGACACTGTACTTTATTCTTTGTAAAATATATATTAATGAAAAATAAATAAACAAAAAAAATATTCTTTGGACCAAAGAAATATTTATTATAGTTACACAATGACGTTTATCTATCTATATATACAGCCTCCTGCACCCACGCTGAGTAGGTAAAGGCCTCCTCTTCCCTATGCCACTGTCCTCTGTCCTGGGCGAACCTCATCCACTGGTTCTAGAAACTTTTCAAATATTATCTCACGATCTGGCGGTGAACTGCTTCTCGGTCTTTAAGCATCCCTTGACCTTGACTTATGTACTTTAATAAATAACATATAAACGTAGAAAGTAAAAATAAAACCCACCATTAATTTTTTGGGAAATCAGCGTGGTGACTATGGGCAAATACCCTCTGTGTATCGTATCCTTGTGGCGTGCCCTGGGGGAGGCCTACGTCCAGCAGTGGACTGCAATAGGTTGAAGAAGAAGAAGAACATATTTTCCAGGTACAAGAACACCTAATATGCTATTCTTACTAAAACATTCTTCCTTCCATCTATATTTCTATCTCGATATTGATCACGTTTGAATTTTAAAATAGTTACATCACATGCAGTTTCATGAAGCTGAATTTATAAATTAAATAAAACGAGTTACGATAATAATTTTCTTTGAAATTTTCAATACCAATCCAACTAATCCAAATCCGCTACTGTTTTGCGCAATGCGAAAATAAATATTTCGCAATTTTTTTTATAAAAATATCTACGGCCATCTGCAAATTCGTTCTCATCCTCTCTCACATAGTCCATCCAATAATTCCTAGGCTTTTCCCTTTCTATATAACTATTCACATTCATGCCCAACGCTCTCTGTGAAATACCTATGTATTTCATCCCTTCCCAGTAGTTTCGGCTAAACGTTCATAATGTTTATTAGTCAAGTCAAACAGTCCATTAATAATTACAGTGGGGCAAGCACAAACCTCTCAATAGTCCGCCGTAAAGCTATCGTCACACATTATCATCTCATAGATTGTGCTTGTAAGTCGATAGCGATTAGCGTTACGACGATAGGTAAAAAGGTCAATGCTTACTTTACCGACTTAAAGATTTAAAAGAGGTTTTTTAACCAGATATTTAACAAGTCTTCCATTGTCTCCAAATTATGAGTTGGTGATTAAATTTTCGAATTTTCTTCCTAATACCGTTTCGGGAACGAAAGGTCATTACCGTGTTACTTCGAGCGTGTCACAAAGTAATAACGGATACGGAGAAAATACCCGTTTGGGTGGACGTTCGCATTTTAAAATGTATCTAACTTCTTAGCCTTTTTATGAATGAAGGAATGAGTTTGTTCTTGTTTTTAAATGACTTCCAAAATAAGAGAATTGGTAACAATTCATTTGTACGTTTTTTATATTACCCCAAAACTACATACGTCATTTATCAACCTATTTTTTTTTATAGTTGAACCTCATCATTATTATTATCTGATATCAGGATTTTATGATGGGATTTATGAGAAAATCGTGAGCAAAGCACAACAATAATATAATTGGCACATGTAGTCTGTTTTTTTTAAATGACCAATTCGACCAGTTATAGTGTAAAACATAAGATTATTATGATGGAATCTTTGAATAATTAAGGGATATCCGCAAATATTATACAGATGATTTTTTTGTTGTCAACGTTTCTGATAACTACGGAATCTCCTCATTATCACGATCATTTTTCTCCATGGAAGCATACCTGGTAAGTGTCTGATTCCCATGATATTAGGGTCCAAAGTTGAGCAAATAGATAGCGTTTTTCTGCATATAAATGAATATAGACGCGCTTAGCAAGATTTTTTTAAGAGAAATAATTAACATCTGTCTATGAAAAAACTAGCATAAACACTGGACACTATAAATTTCACTGAATCAAGTAAATAAATAAAAATTACGTCGTTTCCCAGCATTTTTTTTAATTTAATTTATTTGATGTATAGATACCTACCCTTCGTTAAAGGTGGCAACGAAAAAACACCTGTATACTCGTAGTCATAGTCAGTTTTTAGATTTTAATAACATTTTAGTTATTTACACGCAGTAAAGCCTGGGTCTGATGATGGAACCGCCGAGAAACGGATAGTTTAACTTTTTGGCAACCCCAACCCTTCGAGTTTGAGCAAATATGTTTGTTTTCAAATAAGTATTATGCGCTAGGCGTATTAGACTAATTGAGAATCACAGGTCGAACCAAGGGCATCACCAAGTCAATAAAGTAACTACTAGCAAAATCAACAACGTCTGAAACATGTTTACTCAACACAAGTACGCGCTAGACATAGAAGTTGTTAAACTCACATTGACTTTACGAGTTTTCATCCATATTCATATCGTGTGAAAGTAAGTTGCGTATCAGGCCGAAAACTGGATGTCAGCGATTTGCGGGCCGACGGTGGAGCGGGCGCGGCTCATTGCTTGGACGCCGCTCCCCGCGCCGCTGCCATCCAGTTCTCTTCAATAAGAATCTATCGATGTTATTACAATAGCGCCTAAAGTTAGACTCGTTTTAAATATGACATTTAACAGCAAAATGTATAGAAAATCCGTAAAATTTAGGCAATGTTTCGTTTAAATGATGCTTATATTCTTTTGTAATAACACCGTATGTGTTTATCGTACCGCTCCCGCCCCGCTAATCGCAGACATCCAATTTTCGGCCTCAATCTTTCAGTAGTTTATCACCCTTCAGCTTAGATCAGATAAAATGCATAAAAATGTTTACCCAGTATCATTCTTATAACTAAGACGAATACCTCTCAAGCTCAAATACAACAAGCCATTTAGGCTTTACAGTATGCCAAAGAAATATAAATCGTCGATGAAGTGACAATACCTCCCAATTAACATTTTTTGACAAATCTACTTTTTTAATGCAATAAACTTCTAATTCAATAATAAGTATATTGCATTAAAAAAAGTCGATTTGTTAAAAAATGTTAGTTAGGAGGTATTGTCACTTCATCGACGAAGTAGTACGAAGTTACATAGATAGGTTTTTTTAAAATAATAAATTTGATGCTGTCTCAGACGCTCAGAAAAATAGAATTGATCAGTCATGTATGCAATAAAACGTTTCTCATATAGGATAGAAATTTTCTAACGTATTTGCATATCTACATCTACATACCCAGATATATGGTAGCATATTCGTATTAGTCGTTAAACATACTTTTACGAGCTCACTGCGGATCTATATTCCGTAAGACAGTTACCGTTCGCAACTTTGTTACTACAGTATGGACGTAGATAACGAAGAAATAAGTACATGGACCCCTTCACTAGTAAGCCTTACTAACATTATAGATGCATAATTTATGTATGAAAGTATGGTATGCAAATTGACAAAATTAAGTACTGAACCGATTTAAGTACCTTAGCAGACCTACTCACGGCTACCAATAAGTTAGCATTCGTATTGATTAATGCAAATAAAAAATATTGTCATATCTAGTTAGAAAAAGCACAGCACTCATACTAATAGTGGCTATGGGATCTTGTTAGTAATCAAGCAGTTCTAGATTCCCTATTTCGGGAGCACAGCCGTATATCTATATCTATACTAATCTATATATATCTATATCTATACTAATATATCCTAAATAAAATATTTGAATTTGAATAAAGAGGTAAACTTTGATTGTTTGTTTGTTTGTTTGTATGTCTTGTTGTAGCTATGTACTGATATGTACCGAAGCGAAGCGAGGGCGGACCACTATACTCATATAAAATAACACAACTTTACCATTAATTTTACGAAGATTTGTAATATAGTCTCCGGATACCATATTCTCGCTCGGATTCTGGGCTATAAAAGCTTTAGCGAATTTTACGAGTCCATCATTGGAAAACTTTGAACGGTTTATGATGCTTTGGCAGATTAGTGTTTGAGCTACTCATATAATGTAACATTTACTAGATAGATACTATAGGTATTTAATTTAAGCTAGGTGCTAATTATAAATGGCGTAAGTGACAGCTACACAATAATTTACATGCTGACAGAATGCTTTCAGATATTTTAAATGGTATTTTCAAAAGCAAACAAAAAACAGCCGGTCACAATTTATAAAGTTGAAATAACTGATCAACCAATAGAGTGTAACGAGTAATTTAAAAACAGCAATGTATCACATAACAACTCCACGGGCCTTAGTGAAAAACCATGAATTTCACATCGTATATTTAAAATGGTTTTTGTTACTTTCAAAGCCTATTCGTATTTTCCCATACAATACGATCGATCTATCTTCAACGAGTAATCGCAGTGACTATATAAAGACTTTGTAGAAAACAAAAAACCGAGTATTTTTATATAGTACACATTATAAAATGGCCACAAAATAAATACATTTCCAGCGTAAAAAAAACCTTAATAAATCCCATATTGAAATTGGATGCGAAACAAATTGAAGCGGTGGTAAAGAAAGACGAAAGAAAACTTTTAAATCCTTTTATAGAAGGAATTTTTCTTTACATTTCTTCCCGACTTAAATCCTTACTGATAAGTCAGATACTATTACTTGGTTCGTCGAAGCGAAGCTATTTGTGATAGTGAAAACTGCAATACTTATCATTCGGTGAAGAGGGATTGGAAACATCGATATGTGTGTCCAAGTTTAAAATGTGTATACAGTGGCGCCACCCTTAGCCGTAAGATATGTTTGTCTGACTTTATACCGAGATATGTCAATTTGTCAAAGTATTCTGCAGAGGATTTTTATTTTTATACTGGGTATATGTTATTAGTTTCCTTAGTTTTAAGTTTTAGCTTCTCATTACACTTTCAATGTATACACATGTTCATATACAAACATATAGACACGGCTGTATAGCCAGAAATACAGAATAATAAATGAAGTCCCGCAGCCACGTTTATCATAATAAATATATAACATATAACAGAGACACAAAAAAAATATGTAGGTAACGTAGAGCTTTATTTGATCAGAGGGGTAAGGGTACCTCTCGATAGTCCGTAACGCTAGCGTGAAACTGTAATTTCCCATAGATTTTGCTAGCGAGTCACTAGCGTTACGCCGCGTAAAAAGGTTCGTGCTTACCCCACAGTAGATAATCTTATTATTGGTTAAAAACGTCTATCAAGTGACGTATTTTGACTAATTGACAAATAAATTATCTTCCACCGCTACAGCATCTACCTATGTTAAAAATTGTCATTTCTAAATGTAGGTGTACTATAAAAATAGAGCTAAAATAAATTTATAATTAGTTTAAATTGAAATACGCATAAATAATACTTTTATTTATAACAAAGTATTCAATCTTTTAATTAAGTATTTAACAACAGTAACAAAACTGTAGCACGAAACATAGAAAATCATACAAAATAATTTACTAAAAGGAATTCATTAAAAATAAAATTACAGTGCAATGTTTTTTACACGAAAAGCTGTTATAAATTGACCTCATGTCATGCAATTTTCACAATTAAAAGCAATTACTATGATGTAGATTAAAGGGAACATGCAATTTTACTAAAATTAGGTCTTAACTCTTACCGTATTTTATTTATTTTATAATAGCGACAGCCCACGACTTCGTCCAATCCGCGTGAACTTCATATCAATAACCTGGCAAGACTAGGTAGCTACCATCATAAATAACAACATTTGGTCTACGAGTTTTGTTAATAGTCATATAAAATATTATTTTAGATATATTGATGACATCATCTTATGTTGGACAGGCACAGTTAGGCAGTTTCATCTTTTTGTTAACATCCTTAACCCTTTCAGACCCGTCAAACACGATAGTGCATTTTTATTATTAAAATTCCCGCGTCTAACCAAATCAACTTTTCGGGCCGAAACCCGAGCGCGACGATCGTGCATGAACTTCGCTACGCACGCATTGTAATTTTTTGTTCAATTTATTCGTTAGTCAGCTTTGGTCGAGCGACAAAGATGGCCGTATTTTTCGACGACGGGAGCGGTACACGTAAGTTATTTAATTTCTTTTGTTTTGAAACTTTTAAGTCAAGTCATTGTTATGATCTAGTTGATGTGATGATGATACATGCTTTTAATTAGTTTTTGCTAGTAATCTATGCAAATTGCGAGTAATATTCCCATCAAAAAATTAAAAGTCACGATAGTGATGTTTGGGTTCAACTTCACTTTAGCCGAGTTTAGGTTACTTTATTATTTTCTTAAATTATTAGGTTTTTTTTTCGTTTTAATAGGTAGAGAGCTGACTTCAGATTTGGTACTGCAGCTGCTTGGAGATGGGAACGAATCGGAAGTGGAAGGTTTGGATGATGATGGATTAACCCTCCAAAGGCCATGCAGCCCTTCACCTCCACCAGCACCGTCCCCGACACCAACTATTCGGCCTCCACCTCAACCCAGACGTAGGAACGCAATTCGCGCTGTTGTGAGACGAAGACTGTGGAGGCAGGTACAATTTAATCAAAAACATCATAATTATCCACAACGTGAGCCATGTGCAATTAGATCTCCGTTACAATATTTTGAAGATTACTTTGATACCGAGTTTTTTGAGCAATGTGCTATGAACACTAACAACTATTATATACGCAAAACTGGTCGTATTTTGAATACGAATACAGTAGAAATCAAAAAGCTCATTGGTATCCATTTAATTATGGGATGTATCCCTTACCCGAGGCTGCACATGTATTGGCGAGATGATTTGCGCTTAGAAAAAGTAGCCAACATCATGGGCAGGGAACGATTTAAGACATTGCGTTCAGCACTTCACGTCGTTGATAGCGATATTCCTCCGCCAGGCAATACAAACTCACTTTGGAAAGTGCAGCCCATAATCAGTAAAGTTAAACAAACTTGTGATAGACTAGAAAGGCAGCCAGGTTACTATTCCATCGACGAACAGATGATCCCGTTCAGTGGAGTGTGTCCTCGTGGGCTCCGTCAAGTAATCAAAACCAAACCTAGACCTCAAGGTTTAAAAGTGTTTGTTGCTACTACCCATGATGGTCTTATGATCGATTTTGAAGTATACAGAGGAGCTAACACCCCAATTGGCGACAGGTCTCTGGGTGTTGGAGCGTCGGTTATATTGCATCTGTCAAAATGCATCCCTCCTGGAAGCTGCATTTGTTTTGATCGCTACTTCACCTCCGTACCTCTGTTAGAAAGACTGAACAGCATCGGATTACATGGGACAGGGACCATAATGATGAACCGGATACCTGACAGAAACAACATCGATTTTAAACAGGATCGTCGCATGCAACGAGGTGAATCACAACAATTCGTGTGCGATGATGTCGTCGTCGTAAAATGGATGGACAATAAGTCTGTGCTTGTTGCCTCGAACTGCACATCTGCAGATGACTTAACATCAGTCCGTCGATGGGACAAAAACAGAGGGGCTTTCATAGATGTTCCCGCACCCAACATAATCGATAGCTACAACAAACACATGGGTGGCGTGGATGTTTTAGATCAGTCAATTGAATACTACCGGACTTTCATGAAAACGAGAAAATGGTCACTAAAAGTTATCCTCCATTTCTTCGACCTTGCCGTATCAAATGCCTGGCGTTTGTACAAATTAGAGTGCAAAGCATCTTCCATCCCTAGTAATAAAGTGATGGACTTGCTTGAGTTTCGCATGCAAATCGCTGATGGGCTTACAAACACTCCTAATCGTCAAAGACGAACTAGTCGGAGCGATGACGAGTCGGCTGAAGAACTCAACACTAGTTCGAGGTACAGGCGATCAAACCAGCCATCTCAGGCTAAAAGGTACGACGGCTACGACCATCTTCCGAGCTTTGAAGAGATCGACAATCCTCGCGCCTGTCGACTGGAGATGTGCAAAAGTCGATCAAAAATAAAATGCCAAAAATGTGATGTGTACCTTTGCCTTTCAAGAAAACAAAATTGTTTTGCAGGCTATCACAAAAAATAAATATATTTAAGATATTTCAAAAGTCTGATTGAAGCAAATCGAAAGACTGATTTATTAGAAGGATTATGTTTTTGTTTGATCTCAGTTATAGCGTTACCAAGTCTATTTGTTAAATTTATATTACATAATAATATCTCTTTAATATAATTATTTAAAATAATTATAAATACGAGTACTAAAGTAATAAACGTTGATTTTCCTATGCATTCTGTTTTAATTTCTAAAAAAAACAATACATTAAAACCCTTAAGCCCAAGAACGTCACGACCGTGCACTGGTGCAGATAAAACCCGAACGTCACGATCGTGTAGGGGTCGTGTACCCCCCTGGGGGGTAGCTAGATTTTTTTTGTTTTTTTTTTCAGAATCAATTTAAGGGTTAAATACATAACATAAACAAAAAAATATAAATTTCTAAAAAATATATTTTGGGCCTGAAAGGGTTAACACAAAACATCCTAAGATTAAAATTTAAATAGAACAAGAAATAAACAATAGTATAAATTTTTTAGATGTAACTATTACTAGATTGGGAGATTATCATGATTTTTCAGTTTACCGGAAACCAACACATACGGATGTAACTATTCCAATTGATTCTTTCCATCCATGGCAACATAAGCTAGCGGCATACAAATCAATGATACACAGGTTAGTAACGTTACCGCTTAATAACTTTAATTATGTTAAAGAAATAAATACTATTATACAAATAGCCAGATCAAATGGATATAGTTCACAACTAATTTATAACCTGATTGATAAGAAGAAAAACATTTTAGTTAAACAAATATTGTACCCAAAAATAGAGGAGATTACAAATATTTATACTGGTAGTTTACCATATTTTGGCTATATCTCAGAGATGATTGCAAAATCATTGAAAAAAACAAAACATCTTGGTGGCTTTCAAGACTTTTAATTTTTAAAATAGATTTATTAACACAAAACAAATATTACCAATTGATAAAAAATCAGGAGTTTACACTGTCCGGATTGTGATTCTATTTATATAGGTCAAACGGGTCGTAACTTCAAGATTAGGTACCAAGAACATCTGGCAGCTTACAGGAACAATTTCCCTGAAGAATCACATTTTGCCAAACACTTGTTAGTTTCAAATCATATAATTCCAGATGATCACAATTTTGTTAGCCTATATACGTGTGAAAAGGGCATTCGTCTATCTATTTTGGAACAGTTGGAGATTTTGAAGGCCAAATATTCTGATGTAAACCTTTTAAATGAACAAGTTGAGTTTTCTTCTCCACTTTTAAATTCAATTGATAGAATAAATAATTGATGATTAAACGAACTTACCTTACGTGAAGTTCAATCATAATTATACGAAGTGTTTCGTCCGAAGAGATTAGTGACGTTTTTGATATTAATATATGTAACTATGTAGTAACGCATGAGTGACACCACTTCAGCACTAAGTTTAAATAATGCTTCAACTTGCAGTATCTACCTGCAGTTGTTGAAAACATAATTTTAATTTTATTTTCTTTGGCTACCCTCATACCCTAGCCTACCTCGTATAGTCCAGCTAGACTAGCTTCATTTCGTTTAGGTAGTTATGATATTTCCGAAAGTTATATGGGTTTATTTTAACAACCAGGGAGGGTGGGTGTCACTAATCTCTTCGGACGAAACACTTCGTATAATTATGATTGAACTTCACGTAAGGTAAGTTCGTTTAATCATCAATTATACTTGTGTTTCGTCCTCAAGATTAGTGACGTTTTTGATATTAATATATGTAACTATGTAGACATTGAGAGCTACTTGGAGGAAATATACATAACAATTAAATTACGTTTTAATTGGGCACTTATTTATTTATAATCATAATGAACAATAATCACAGTAGGTATGAATTTTATAATCATTCAAAACTATTTTTATTGGATAGTGAACATAATGATCTAGCTAAAGCCATATTATCTTCGTTATTAACAATTGGTCTATTATAGAACTTGGCAAAGATAGTGGAATTGCCACTCCATCCTGCCGTTTTCCTTATCACATCTAGATTGACTCCTAGTTTAAGAGCCATAGACGTGGATGCATGGCGAGTGCTGTGAGTCGAGAATATGGAAACATCAATTCCACTATCCTTCAAAGTAGATTTAACCCAACGACTAATTGTCTGAGCAGAAACAGGATTGAACGGTTTACGGAAACTAATAAAGAGATCATTCGATTTTCTAAGATGCTTAGTTTTATCTAGATATATAGTAAGAACATTTGCTGGACATATACCAGGACGTTCGCGGAAAAAAGGCAAGAACAATGTTGGCTGAGTTTTACCTAATTTAGAAGTTTTAATGAGGTCATTGATTTTTATAATCATTTTATCACTTGATTTAATCACCTGATCAACTTTAATTTTTGATAACGTCTGTATTCTGTGCGCCGTTACAAGAGTAAGTAAAGTAGCGCATTTTTTTGATAATTTTTCTAAATTTAATGTTTCATTAGGAAATAGCGATTCTAGATGGTTCAAAACTACACTTACATCCCACGTTATATTATAACGAGGCAAAGGAGGCCTAAGTAGTAGTACGGTATTGGGAAAGCTACCCCCCAAAGCTTTTCGTATCGCTTCGCTCACTACAAGCGGAGTGCTTTCCCAATAACAGAGTGGAACAGGGCCCTAACCAAGGTTTTCGCTTCGCTCACTACAAGCGGAGTGCTTTCCCATTAACAGATATAAATTTTAATAAACCGAACCTATTTAAATGTGAATGCGACAATTGTACAACATCAAAATCAGTACATGAAATAAATTTAGTGGAACAGGGCCCTAACCAAGGTTTTCGCTTCGCTTACTACAAGCGGAGTGCTTTCCCATTAACAGATATAAATTTTAATAAACCGAACCTATTTAAACGTACAATCTGAATGCGACAATTGTACAACATCAAAATCAGTACATGAAATAAATTTAGTGGAACAGGGCCCTATCCGAGGTTTTCGCTTCGCTCACTACAAGCGGAGTGCTTTCCCATTAACAGATATAAATTTTAATAAACCGAACCTATTTAAATGTACAATCTGAATGTGACAATTGTACAACATCAAAATCAGTACATGAAATAAATTTAGTGGAACAGGGCCCTAACCAAGGTTTTCGCTTCGCTCACTACAAGCGGAGTGCTTTCCCATTAACAGATATAAATTTTAATAAACCGAACCTATTTAAACGTACAATCTGAATGCGACAATTGTACAACATCAAAATCAGTACATGAAATAAATTTAGTGGAACAGGGCCCTAACCTAACCCTATGCTTCGAACTGGGTGATCCGTGTTTAACGTGTAAGCAAGCATATGCTTGCGTGTAGTCATAATTGTTATGCGGTTGATTTTATTTAATTTTTATTTAATTTTATTAGGTTTATATCTTTTTCAACTACTATTGAAAACCTGACAATATTAAAACCACTATCATTCAGTCAGACATAACTGAAGTTTTCAGTTATATATAAGTGAAAAGTCTATTCTAATTATCAGCTCGCTCCACTTGTTTTTGGTTTTCACATTCGCATAAATAACAAAAAGCGATCATCGGTAGTACTCCGTCTGGTTCATCATAATCTTCTAATTTGTGATTCGTTGGGTGTCCGTTACATGGCGTAAAGTATGGAAGAATATCCTTGTCTTCGATCATGCTTTGGGGTAATAAACCATTTATATACCATTTTCTGATGTCGTTAGTGAGATATTTTAGAATAATCGATTTATCTAATGACTGAATAACTTCTTTACATAGTGTCATGTTTGTACTTGCATTAATAATATTTATTCGTACTTTGCGTCCAACCACCTGTGTTTATATTACGATAGTGAGAAGATATATGAGAATGAAATACTTAAATATATATATATATATAGGTAATAAGGGAGCCCTACGTCCAGCAGCGGACTGCAATAGGCTGATGAAGATATATAATAATATAACAAAAAATAATATGCATCATTCCCCTATTATCAACCATATTGGTAAGAAGACAATCATTATGAAATTTGTAAAGCAACCTCAAACATTAAGCGTTAAAAACATTTGTGTTGAACCGCAAAATGTAAGTCATCGTCATAACAAACTATTGCCGAATACAATTCGTTGTATTATTTGTGGGCCTTCGAATTGTGGGAAGACTAATTTAATGATTGGTTTAATTTTACATGAAAATGGGTTGAAGTTCAATAATATTTATGTTTATTCCAAAACTCTTTATCAACCAAAGTATATTTTTCTTGAATCAGTTTTGAAAAGAGTGTCTGGTGTATCATTTCTTAAGTTTAGTGAAAATGATCAAGTACTAAGTACACATGATGCCAAACCTCATTCTGTAATAATATTTGATGATATTGCTTGTGAAAATCAAAGCAATGTTCGAGATTATTTTGCAATGGGTAGACATAAAAATATAGATTCCTTCTATTTAAATCAAACTTACAGTAAAATTCCTAAACAACTAATTAGGGATAATACTAATTTAATTATTATTTTTAAGCAAGACGAAATCAACATGAAACATATATACGATGAACATGCTTACACAGATATGACGTGGTTTGAGTTTCGGAAAATGTGCGCAAAAATTTGGGAGAAACCATATAATTACTTAGTAATCAACAAAGATTGTAGCAAGAACAAAGGATGCTATCGTAATAAATTCGATACTTTTGTAGTCTTTGATTGATATTTACATATTTATTATGTACATAAATATATATATATATATGAATGTTTTATTCTTACCATATTATTACCAATTGACACACGGTAGATAGCATAACAAATTTCAAAATGGAACAATCATTAAAACATAAAATTGTGAACGCTGCTGAAGCTGTAAAGAGAAAAGTTCGCAAAATGCGTGACCTCGAAATGGATCGTAACAAAACATTGGAATCGGTCTTCAAACCTGTAACAGATCCTCTTAACGAAATTGTTCAACACAAATACAACACAAAGGTTTATAAGAAATTAAGTGAACCCTTAATGTCATCAAAAATGGAGGATGAGAACAAGTCGGTTATGAATAAAACATTAAAAAGAAAATCAAGCATCACTTATGACGATTATGCAACAGAGGAAGAAGAAATTAATAACGATGAAACTGATGATGAAACTTCTGACGGAAATGAATCTTTTAAGTCTATGGATTCTTATGTTGGAAAAAATACATCATCGTGGTCTTTATCTTCTGAGGTACTAGATAACGTACCTTTTGGAGTAAGAATTACGAAGGGAAAATTAATGCTTGGTTCGAGTCCAATCGAATTTAATGATAACAGTATTGCTGTAGCAGGAAAGACGTATGAAACTACATCGGGCTTAAAACAACTTTTGCTCAAGAAAACCCCTGATCTAAGTATTATAACAAGTAACGATTTTAAAAAATATAAGACGATGTTAATAGATACTAATGCACATCGACGAGACTATGATCCAGAAAAACCTATAAAAAGTAATAAGGGTCAGAAGTACTTGCAAATTATTAAACCACTATTCCGTATGAGTAAAGAGTCACCTAGTACTATCACACAAAGGAAAGGAGAAGGTTTACCTATTCAGAAGCAATGGAAGAAAAATGTAGATTTTGTATATTGGGATGATCCGAACGAACTTGTTGATAGGTTAAAGTTGTTGATTGCATCCAAAGATGCTGGTAACACTGGACTAGATAACGAAATAATATCTATTGTAGAAGAATTACGTGAGAGTGGTATTGTCAATCAATAAATGTTGATGTAAAACTTAGTTTAGTTCACTTTACTTTCAACCTTTCAGCTTATTTAATCTCAACATGAATATCGATAAATTCGGACACCACGTTCATAAAAGAATGCGATTTATGGACATGATTGTAAATGAAAATAATAATAATATACTGAAATCGGAAAATGGAGAATTTAATTTAAAATCAACAAGATTGAGGGGTGTAAAAATGCCTACTGAATCAGATGACATTGTAAACAAAGAATATGTTGACAAAATTGTGTCAAAATTTTACACGAAGGAGGAAGTTGACTCTTTGCTTAACAATTCATCTGCAAATATTTTACATAACATTGAAACAATGATAAAAGCTTTAAAAGCATCAATACCACATCTTATCGATCAGTATCTTCAGAATATTTACAGTAACACGAACAAGGATCGAGTTAGACCATCATAATGATAAAACAACAAGTTGTAAATGAAATTCATAAAGCTGTGCGAAAGAATTTCATTCGAAGGTCTGTTATGTTGAAAGGAATTGATGACTTATGGCAAGCTGATTTGATTGATTTCCAAGATTTAAAAAAGTTTAACTCAGGATTTAATTATATTTTAGTTGTGATCGATTGTTTCTCGAAATTTGCTTGGGCAGTACCGGTAAAATCAAAAACTAAAACCGAAATCTCAAATGCCTTCGCAAGCATATTACAAAAATATCATCGTCATCCTAATTATCTACAAACTGATAAGGGAACAGAGTTCTATAATGATGTTTTTAGAAGGTTGCTATTGTCTGTAAATATTAAACATTATTCAACTTATTCGACTAAAAAGGCGTCTATAGTTGAACGATTTATTAAAACATTAAAAAATAACTTATTTAAAAAATTTAGTCTAAATGGAAATTATAAATGGGTAGGTAAGCAGCTGAATGATGTAATGTATACATATAATAACGCAAAACATAGCACCACCAACTTCAAACCATCAGATGTCGATATTTCCAACACGGTACTAGTAATGAAAAATATTATAAAATCTCAAAATAAAAACAAGAAGAATAATTTCAAAAATAAGTTTGATGTTGGTGATTATGTTCGTATTAGTAAATATAAAAAATGTTTTGAAAAGGGGTACACACCAAACTGGTCAACGGAAATATTTACAATCAAAAAAGTTAATAATACCTGCCCTATAACTTATTTAATAGAAGACCAACAAAAGCAACCTATATTAGGTGCTTTTTATGAACAAGAACTTCAAAAAACTAAATATTATAATATTTATTTAATAGAGAGAGTTATTAAAAAGAAAGGTAATAAATTATTTGTGAAGTGGCTTGGTCTAAACAATGATAGTAATAGCTGGATTGATAAAAATGCTATAGTAAATTAATAAATCCGGTATATATTTAGCGTATAATTAAATGTTCTAACATTAGTTATTAGACAATGCGTGGTGGAGGACTTGTTAACACAATCATAAATAATCTACCATTTGAAGCACATTTACCTGGATACAACTATTGTGGACCAGGAACCAGATTACAAGAACGCTTATTGCGCGGAGATAAAGGAATTAACGCGTTAGATGAGGCTTGTAAGCAACACGATATTGCATATAATAATCCAGATTTACCCGTGAGACATAAAGCAGACTTAGTACTGCTTAATATGGCTAAACAACGCTTAAAATCGAAAGATGCAGGTAAAGGGGAAAAACTTGCATCATGGTTAGTGAGTAAAGTAATGAAAACGAAATTAAAGAGGGGAGCGGGTGTTAAGTCATTTAAAGAATTAGTATCAAATATACGATCTCAAATTCGAAAAAAGAAACCTAAAAATACAAACACAGCTATAAAGTATGCATATTTAGCTGCTAAGAAACTTTTCTCTAATAAACATAAAATCCGAGTACCACGAATCATTCCTTTACCCAAAACAGGAGGAATTCTTCCTCTAATACCGATATTTGCGGGATTATCAGCTTTAGGAAGTTTGGCAGGAGGAGCAGCAACGTTAGCTCGTACCATCAACGATATTCGACAAAATCGTCAGGGACCTGAATCGCAACGAAAGGAAACAATATCAATAGGCAAAGGTTTATACATCAAACCATACAAAAAAGGAAGCGGATTATTTGTAAATTGTTCAAAAAACTAATCACGAGGCTACCCAAGCGTGCTTTGAGTAATATAGATATTCTGAAGTATACAAAAAATATTCCATATTTTCGCGGAGTGTTCATGAAAGATCAGTTACCACCAAAAGTAAAACGCAACGAATGCGGAATTGTCAATTTAGATAATCAAGTTAATAATGGTACTCATTGGGTAGCTTACGTCAAAGTTAATAATTATTGTGAATATTTCGATAGTTTTGGTAATCTGAAACCACCAACAGAACTAGTTCAGTATCTCGAGAATAACAATATTTTATATAATTATAATAGATATCAAAACTTTAATGAAGTTAACTGTGGACATTTATGTATAAAATTTCTAGAAAGATTTTGGAATAAACAGCAAACGTCTATATAAGTTAATCTTCGTTATTTTATTTATCATTTTCACAATGACCTTTACTCTATCCATAACTGGAAACTCATCTGTCTTATCCACGTTTTATTCACCCACTCTTCAACTTGATGGTGAATATGAATGTGCTCTAGTGTACTTGTCTACGTTTAATTCTATTCCAAATATTGACAGTAGAAATAATAAATTTTATTATGACAAAAATAAATTAATTGAAATTCCAGAAGGAGTGTACGAACTTCAAGATATTAATGATTACATAAAAAGTAATATTAAAGATGTATCTTTTCATTTAAATTGTAACAATAATACATTGAAAACATCTATATTTTGCACTAAGGATGTTCATTTTGAGAAAAATAATTCACTTGGATCATTGTTGGGTTTTGACAAACAGTCTCTCAAAGCTAATATAATACATGTGTCACATCTTCCTGTAAACATTTTATCAACGACAGTGGTAAGGGTTGAATGTGATATAGTAAGCGGATCATTCATTAACGGAGAACCTAGTCATATTATTTATGAGTTCGCTCCAAACGTGCCACCTGGATATAGAATCATAGAAGTTCCAAAAAATATTATTTATTTTCCAATCAATCAAAACAACATTAATAGTGTTAATATTAGGTTGTTGGATATAAACAATAATTTAGTTAATTTAAGGGGTGAGGAAGTACAACTTTATTTACATCTCAAGAAAAAATGATAGTCTATAATAAATATGTAAGTTCAAAAAGTAAAAAGTTCAGTTCACATCAAGCTATCTCAAAAGGAACACCTAAACCTAAAATTCAACTTACTCAGGAAAACATAAACTTTCTCAAACAAATCGGATTGATAAAATGAACATGTTGGATATATTGTCGACCCCAACCTATGATAATACAGTGGACAGCATCGAATTTCATTCTTATAAACCATATATAACTAGTTTCAACAGGAACGATGAGATTCGCATACCTATTAATCAACAAGATTTATACATATTACCATCAGCGAGTACATTATATTTGGAAGGCAAAGTTATCGTAAACAAAAAAGATAGCAAAGACGTAGCTACGAGTGTTCATTTTACAAATAATCCTTTGCTTTACTTCTTTCAAGAAATTCGGTATGAGCTAAATGGTATAGAAATTGATAAAATAAAGAACGCAGGTATCACTACTACTATGAAATCATTACTTTCTATGAATGAAAACGAGTCAAGAATGTCTAAAGCTTGGGGGTGGGATATTGATGGTACGAAAAACGTAAATTCTGGTTATTTTTCTGCTTCTATACCCCTCTCTTATATTCTCGGATTCGCTGAAGATTACAAAAAAGTTATAATAAACTGCAAACATGAATTAATCTTGTTGAGAAGTAATACTAACCTGAACGCTGTGAAACTGAGCACAGGTGAAGTATTAGACGATATCGAAATCACCAAAATTATCTGGCGTGTTCCACATGTTAAGGTATCTGATAGGGAAAAACTTAATTTGTTAAAAGTTTTAGACAAAGACAGATCCATACAATTAGTGTTCAGAAATTGGGATCTATACGAATATCCTTTATTACCAAAAACCACAAAACATACGTGGTCTCTTAAAACTTCAACTCAAATCGAAAAACCTAGATACGTCATAATAGGTTTGCAAACTAACAGGAAAAATAATGCGAGTGCAGATATGTCTCGTTTTGATCATTGTAATTTACGAGAGGTCAAGGTTTATCTTAATTCGACTTATTTTCCATATGAAAACCTTAATGTAAGTTTTTCTAAAGATAATGTTGGTTTATTATACGAGCAATATGTTAAATTTCAACAGTCCTACTTCGGACGTCGCATGGAACCTTTACTTAACCTCAAACAATTTAAGGATATTGCTCCGTTGTTTGTTATCGATTGTTCTAGACAAATAGATAACTTGAAGACGGGAGCTGTAGTGGACGTAAGAGTAGAAATAGAGAGTGATACTGATTTACCCGATAATACTTCAGCTTACTGTCTTATCCTTAATGATTGCATAGTCGAGTATAAACCATTGAGCAGTCTAGTCAAGAAAATATCATGACTCCTGATATAATAATAGTTGATATCCAAGGATTTAAAGATTTAAGCAATAAATTTATCATAAAAGAGATGGCGATAGCTACTCCGTGTTATACACAGACATTTTTAATTAAACCGCCATATTCGTTTAACTACTTATCTGCACAAGAAAAAAAGCAAGTGAAATGGTTAGAAAGAAATCGTGGCATTTATTGGAGTGAGGGACACATCGATTATAGAGAATTTAAACGTATTATCTCACCATACTTACAGCATAAAACAGTTTTAATGAAAGGTAGGGAAAAAATAAAGTGGTTGACGGAATTGACACCAAATTGTAATCCACAAGATGTTGGAGAAAAGGGGTGTAGTAATTTATTACAATTATGTAACCAATATTGTAAAGATTATGATTTTAATTGTATTTTTCACACAAAGCACTGTGCTTTAAAAAATGTACTTTGTATTAAAAAATGGTACATCGAAAATAAAAATATCCTCGAATTCAATTAAGTAATGAAAAATAAATATTATATATAATTGAGTTATCTATGTGTTTGATTTAAGCCCGCAGCAAACAGAAGACGTAATTAACGTGCGTTAGAGCGTTAAAGCATTCCAACCGCGTTGTGTTGTATTGAACTAGGCTATACCTATCCTGTCAAACAGAACGATACGCGATGCTCTAACACAGCGTTATGAACGGATGAACGGTATGAATAAAACGCTTACACCGTACCGCGTTAATAACGCTCTATTTTGTTGGCGTCTTTAACTAAATCACGACTATCAATAAAGATTTTAAGTCCCCCGTGGTAAGGGGTGAGCCTACCGCCACCTAGAGACTTACTTATTCCAAACGTGAATGTAATCTAATAATATTGCTTTGGTCATCAAATTATATCCACATGAACAACGCGTAACACTGACCTATATTTCATTTCTGATCATGTTACAACAAGATTATGTAAGATGCGTATAGGTATACTATGAATAAGGTGATTCATAGGTATCTACGCGACATATCTACTCATAGTTTTATTACTAGCAGCCGCACGCGATTTCGTCAACGTGAACTCAATAGTCTATGTGTTCAGATGTAATTTTAAGCTATAAAACTGCTAATTATCATCAAAATACGTTCACTGGATTTTTCGTTGAAAAAGTAACAAACATCTAATCATCTTTACATTCTATCAACCTTACATTTATAATATTAGTAGGTTATTGAGATTTTATCATTTTATCTTCTATCAATCTATTTTATTAAAAAAACTGTCTTAATGCATACTTAGTAGGCATACATAATTACATCTCGCTTCTACTAAAAATCCTATTTTAGAGTTCATGGTTACCATAGGAATTTAAGGAAGGAATACAATACGCAAATAAAGAAACCTTAGATAGTTCTTATCATAGACCACTTTGAACGATGTCGCGTTGGCAAATACAGCATAAGTTATTAGCTGAAATTGATACAGTCAAAACCTAACAATAATGATGTTCACACAATATAAGGTTGCTTTGTAACAGTACGAGTATATTGGGTGATGATGTGTAGAAAAATATGTACACTTACATAATAATAATATATTTGATAATCAGCCTAGTCGAACACCGTCGCAGATCAGCTCTATTTTGATGCTTCTGTGAAACTGGATACGGGTCTTTTCTGTAATAAAATATAAAATGGTTAGATTCGTTATACTATTTTATGTGTGTTCATACTGTTGGAACACCACCTACATCACAGAAATAATTCTACATCCAACAGTGGTTACGAGAAAAAGTAGTCTAAAACTCTTTTAGACTAGTTGTTTAGTTAATAATAACTACTTTAAAAGTTAACATTTCAGTTTAGGTTCCTACTCAATTGTATTAGCAATGTTACTATAAATCCGTATAACTATAGATCTCAACAACGTAAATTGCTAGGTTTCTTCATTAGCTTATGATATCTATGTTATATAATACTAGCGGACACCTCAACTCCGCCCGCGTGGACTACAGAAAAAAGTGTCAACCCATAAGTATAAAGTGGTTTACGTACTTCTAAGTAAAAATCTGGTTTTAAAACCAAGGCGCGCAAATACGCACCATCCCTATAAGGAACTATAGGGTGTTCTCTCAAGCGATGAAGCTAACAACTTGTCACCGACCTTATATATCTAACCCTGCTACGCTAAACGTGACTGTAGGGATCTTTTCGATCATGGTGGCCATCTCAACTAAGATTAGCCGACTGCGCAGGATATAATTATAGTGCGCAAGTGTATGCACAAACACAGAACAAGAACAGTAAAATTGATTTAACTGATACATACCGAAAATGATTTAACGAAGAACAGAGTGACAAAGCACTGAGACGGTCAGCAAAATCCCAGCTTCAGCTTCTATTCCAGAGTCGTGGTGTGGTGGTGACAGCTCAAGTCCAGAGACGGTGAACAAAATCCCAACTTCGGCTTCTACGGCGGTGATGACTTGCTTCAGGCTCAGAGCGCTTCTACTTGTACTTTTAAACAAGGACTGGAACGAGTGAAGCATGTTTCGAAATGTTCGTGTTTTATACCATTCCTAAAATCGAATAATTAATTATTCAAACGAATTATGTTTCATTAAAATCGTTTGTACTTACTACCATTTGCTTTAAAACTACATAATTACAAATTTGTTAATGCGGATATTTTTTTACCTTCAAAGTAATAATCACATTTAGCTTGCATTTTTTGAATGAGTATTATATTGAATCACTTTTATATTACCAATTTATCATTGCATTTGGTAATTCAATATGGGTACACTGAATGTATCTAGCTTGCACTTTTTTAGCGGTAATATTAATTAGGTAAATATTTTAGGCAAACTAGAATAAAATTTGAACAAATTTAAATAAGCATTTGATTACCTCGATTTCATTGAATAATTATATTTAGCTTGCACTTTTGCACGACCTCATTACTGTTTTTGTTTCACAAATTAGCATTTGCGTTTGGCTATTCAATTTATGTGTAGAAAATGCCTCTAGCTTGCACTTTTTAGCAGTATATTTGATTTTGTCAATATTATTTTCGCCAAACTAAGGTAAAATTCGTGACAAATTTATTAATGCAGGTGTTTTCCTAATAATTACAAGTTTATTGCATTTTTTAATCAACATCTTTATCTTTGTAAAATTCGACATTAAAAGGCCGGTTTAAAATGGTAAACCGTCACAAACAACCCGGACTCATCCAAAGGACTTCATTCAATAGACTCAAGTATAGCTGCACTCCTAGTCGAGATCCTGCGCCTGACCAAGCTGTGAACATCTAGCTACACTTCTAACCGGGACCCGCTCATAGCCAAGACAAGACTTCGAAGCCTAACAGCACTCCTTGTAACGCGGTTACAAGTCAAGATCTTGCTCATCGCCAAGAAGCCGTGATCATCTAGCCGCACTCATAGTGTAAGTATGTAACATGCCTATCCAAATTCTTTTCAGTTGTGATAGCTCATTGAGCTAAACCTTGGTTAGGGCCCTGTTCCACTAAATTTATTTCATGTACTGATTTTGATGTTGTACAATTGTCGCATTCAGATTGTACATTTAAATAGGTTCGGTTTATTAAAATTTATATCTGTTAATGGGAAAGCACTTCGCTTGTAGTGAGCGAAGCGAAAACCTCGGATAGGGCCCTGTTCCACTAAATTTATTTCATGTACTGATTTTGATGTTGTACAATTGTCACATTCAGATTGTACATTTAAATAGGTTCGGTTTATTAAAATTTATATCTGTTAATGGGAAAGCACTCCGCTTGTAGTGAGCGAAGCGAAAACCTTGGTTAGGGCCCTGTTCCACTAAATTTATTTCATATACTGATTTTGATGTTGTACAATTGTCGCATTCACATTTAAATAGGTTCGGTTTATTAAAATTTATATCTGTTAATGGGAAAGCACTCCGCTTGTAGTGAGCGAAGCGAAAACCTTGGTTAGGGCCCTGTTCCACTAAATTTATTTCATGTACTGATTTTGATGTTGTACAATTGTCGCATTCACATTTAAATAGGTTCGGTTTATTAAAATTTATATCTGTTAATGGGAAAGCACTCCGCTTGTAGTGAGCGAAGCGAAAACCTTGGTTAGGGCCCTGTTCCACTCTGTTATTGGGAAAGCACCCCGCTTGTAGTGAGCGAAGCGATACGAAAAGCTTTGGGGGGTAGCTTTCCCAATACCGTACTACTCTAAGTCTATACACTCCTTTACAAAATCTTATAATACGATCGTCATCTGATAGATTACCAGCAATCAGAGAAAGTGCAGACCTATAGCTATTAATCGTCCCATACTGACCACCCTCATTGAAGATTTTTGTAAGGAATTCTAAAATCATAGGAATTGACGGTTGATACATATCAATTCTATTTTCTGTGCAAAAATAATACCAACGCTTCATGCAAACGTTGTACTGCTTTAGGGTATTTTCTGATAGAGATGCCAGTATGATATCTAGGGCAGCTGATGGAATGCATCGTTGGAGCAGTGCTAACCGAATAAAACTCCGACAACCAGGGTAACCTTGTCCTGGATGTGTCGGTTGCTGGAAAAAAGGTACTGAATTTAACGACAGTATTCAATTATATTCTAAATGAGTTTTTAATCGATTAATAGCGAAATAACTTCAAGAAAATCTATAATATTCATACATTTCCCATAGGTAAACCCAGACAAGAACATACCATCAGAATAGCTTATACAGAACTTACAAAACTGCATGAACTAATTACTTTTTAATGACAATAAGGACAAAAGGAGCCGTACAAATACCAACTTAAATCACATAGAATTCATGTAATACAGTCTACTAATAATTATTATTTAGGTTATTATCCAGAGCGAGGCGAAGACCAATCATTAATCTAAGCAAATTCAATTTATAAAAAATAACCAAAGATATTTTAGATATATAAGATAGATCCTTTAATATGGATGAACAAATCCGTGTGTATGTAATATTGTGTTTTAAAATTTTTAAATTTAAGATGAATAAGCATCATAATACACGAAAATATCGTCTTAGATGGTATGCATTTAGAATTGACACCAAAAACTTAGTAACAGATTTATTTAAATGTAATTATTTGCCCGCGTGGTGGGTAATTTTGACAAACGGTATAAGTTTGATTTTATACTCTTTTATCCAAGAGATAATACTACTATGATTATCGTGATCATGGACCATTGTTTGTTAAGACATGAAAGTCTACTAGCGCAATGGTGTAACGTACCGAATCTAGTCTCGGCGACTCTGCTTGTGGTGGCGCCGACGTTGCGAGTAGTTGCGTGAGGTCTCGCGCTGCGTTGAGCTCGAAGATGCAGGCTGGTGACGCGTTTGAGTAACTGGTTGCTGCCTGCGAGCAACGGTCCGCGTCTTCCAGTTTAAATTATTTTTGGATGTACTGGGCATGGCTTGAGATTTTTCAGGTAGATCACGTTTTAAATCTGCACTGGATTTTGTAACGGCTTTGGCAGTTTTCAGGGTTTCTGCAAAGTCACTTCCAAATAGGCATTTGTCTATTTTTGTTTGTGTCAGCTGATCTTTCAGCTCCTTTTTTACAGAAAAAAGCGCAAAATTTCGTCTAGTTTCTGATTCGGAATATTGTATATCACACAAGAGACGAGCAATGTCCATTAGGTCTTTAGTGATTTCGTTATTTATATCTTTGGAATCGAGTTGTTTAGATATAATACGACAAAGTGATGCTATTCCAGCAGCAATGGTTTTTTGACGTGTTTCGATACATTTATCTCTTTTGATTGCCAAATCTGGAAGAGCCGCTTTAATTTCGACGTTAAGCTGGGGTGCCGAGATTTTAAAACAATTAGCTGGCACTAGATATTTTTTAAGTAGAACATCGCGCGTTTCTTTGTTAAGTCCAGAAGTAGCTATGTGTGCTAGTCTGATTGCTAATTCAGAGTTTATATCTGGACCATATTGGATATCAATCGTTGGATCTTCACCCAACACTTCGGACAAGTTTGTGTTAACCGTAGTTTCTTTGGTTGCTTCTGGAATTACTGGAGCCTCAGGTTGGATTGATTGAACCGTATTGATATCAGTAATCTCACTAGGCAGGTTTTCAAGGATTGAATATGGCGCTTGGCCTGAAACAATAACTCTTATAAGTCACCTCTGATACATTTTACGTCAATAGCGGCGAGCTTACTATGCGGCGAGATAGTCCCACAGACTACTCTGGTGCATATAAGATAACCATGCGGCGAGATAGTCCCACAGACTACTCTGGTGCACGTAAGGATAACCATGCGGCGAGATAGTCCCACAGACTACTCTGGTGCATGTTTGGGTAACAATGTGGCGAGATAGTCCCGCAGACTACTCTGGTACATTGAAGGGTAAAATGTAAAAACATAATGACCGCTAATGCAATTCATTAATATGAACAAAACTAGCTTACTTTCTAAGTCTGGTGATGATGCTCTTGAAGTATACGACGATGTTGAAGATTCTGAGGAGCTCAGGATACTACGAGGATGACGAGAACGTTTAACTTCCTTTTCTAATTTTTTTAATTTTTTAACTATAAATTCAAAGTTATTTTCACTTGTACTACGTTTCGACATTTTTCGAAGCTTACTTAAAAAAAAAAAAATTATATATATTTTGTGCGAAAACACTTGAAGAGATGTGAAGTGGTTGAGCACTAAACAGCGAATGAAGCTAGTCTAGCTGGACTATACGAGGTAGGCTAGGGTATGAGGGTAGCCAAAGAAAATAAAATTAAAATTATGTTTTCAACAACTGCAGGTAGATACTGCAAGTTGAAGCATTATTTAAACTTAGTGCTGAAGTGGTGTCACTCATGCGTTACTACATAGTTACATATATTAATATCAAAAACGTCACTAATCTTGAGGACGAAACACAAGTATAATTCAATTCAATTTTTATTAATGGCACCCATTATTGCGTCGGGCACTAGAATAAATAAATAGTAACCTTAGTCTGTAATGGCTTGTCAATGTCAATAACAATTTTTGTTTTTGTTGGCTATGGAATATGTTGTTGCATACATCCTTGTTTTCCTTTACTAATTTATTAATATTTTGGTGAATTTTTGAATTTTTTTCATTAAAATTTAACTAATTTACCCAATACTATTTGGTTTGTGTGCACAAATAGTATATATTTATTTGAAATATAAATAATGGTGGGTAAAGTGCCTGTTTTCGCAGTTATGAGTTATCAGATCCGAGGGTCAGTGGAGGGTGTAGGGCCCGGTGGTGGGCGCACCCATAGTGAAAGTGGACTTTATTTGGTTTTGATAAAGGAGGCATAATAATTTTTTCAGGTTTCCTGTTCCTTAAAATGTTTTTAGATTTTGGCCTTTGTAAACCAAATCCAACCAAAACCAAATTTATGTCATACCTATACCTCGGAGTTTCCCGAAAATTATTCTATGGTTCTCAAACTGTTGGGTATGTTTTCTATTGTGCAAATAATGTAAAGGAACAAATTAAAAATACTAATACTTAAGTAATGATGTTTTATTTTATAAACTGAGTCAAAAATTTTACCGTATACCTACACCAAAATATTCAGGTCCAGTCACAAGTCCAGTCCATATTAGGTACAAGTTTCTTTTAACCAATTTTAGTCGCGTAAATTATTTAAAAAAAAGAAATGTTTTCTGTACATTCATAGCATATCAAACAGATACTTTAATTTTATTCCTTTAGGTACACCATAAAGAAAAATATCAATTTTAAAACAATTTTTCACTTATTATTGATGGATAAAAAATGAAATGTTGAGAATCACTGGCTCTCTCCATACAAAATCGAAATCGGGTAATTCCAAATTTTATGTAATTCGGAATTACCGTAGTCGGGGAATTCTGAAAATACCAAAAAAAGGAACCTAGAACGTTTTGAATATATTTAATTATTAGCTAAAACGACACACAATCGTACGCAAAAAGAATTAATTCAATAACTTAGCAATATTCATAATAATATCAAAGCGGGTAATTCCGATAAATCAAAAATGCGGCAATTGTCCTATCTTCAGAAAAATTAAATGTAGGACGCGTACGCTCTCGCCTAGTGACATGAGACAACGGAAGCGGGGGAGAGGACAAAATAGCGCTTTGGTCAAAGTTGCTAAAGCAATAAAAGTCCATAGGATTTGATAGTAATTTTAGATTTTCGGAATATACCGATTTTCGGAATTAGCCAAATTCACCTTATTATACTTGCTTGGACGAAGTAATACTATTAACAATATTTTTGTTTTATGCAATAAACATGGTGGAGAGATTTAATCTTAAATAGTGTAACATACCTATGTACCTATACATGACAGAAACAGACGGCTGATGATTCTGTAAAGGCGAGTATACAATACACGTCACATTGTATTGATAGTGTAATTTTATCTCCGTAACTTGCATACTACTCGTTAAAAGAAATCTCAGGGACCTAATTATAATATTGACTAGGTGGTCCACCTTATCCATCCGCGTAGACTACAGGAAAACATAATGTCGAAACCGGGGTAAAAATATTTCCCGTCATAAAAAGTAGCCAATGTCCTTTCTCAAATGTTCTTCTAATTTTTTATTAGAATTCAGTAGTTTTGTCATAAAAAAAGACAGAGTTACTTTCGCCATAAATATTAGTAAGGGCATACACAGATATCATATATAATTTCGACACCTTCTCTAGGTCTATGTATATATACACATTTATACTCAATCGATTAAAATAATTTAATTTTAACGTTACATGAATTCACCCTAATGAAGAGCTGCCAATACCAGTCGAAATATACAGATGAGGAACAGGCGCTCAAATAGGCAATTTGTATTGTCCATTTAATAATCTCTATGTAATTTTCCTATGTCATTTATGTGTATATTTTTAATTTTTGTGCAATAACGAATAAGAATAAATCCTTGAGTACCCTCATAGTCCTACCCTTTGAATGTTGTACCCTTGAGTTAAAACTTTATAATAAAGAAAATTTTGCGAGTGGAAAAAATGCTTCAAGAAAAACAATATTTTGTCAAGAAGTTCGCCATACTCCCTCAAACGTATTGTATTTAGATGCACATTTTCATTGAAATAATTTTGGATTTATTACAATACAAATTCCAGGATATAAGCTACAAAATTATTTCGTAAGCTACAAAATCTTATGTACAAGGATTTTTCTTAAAATCAGATGTTTAGTGGCTCTTCAATCTTTACGGACTTAAACAGGATCAAACTTAGCTCCAAGTCTCAGGTCGTCTTCATCTATACATATAATAAAAATGTAACGGATCGCTGTCTATACATGGAAGATTTATAAGAAAAAATATTATAGAATACCATTATCAACGCAATAGTACCCAAAACAATGATTTTTGGATTTTTTGTCTGTTTGTCGGTTTATCTGTTTGTCTGTGCGTTTGTGCACGCTAATCTCAGAAACGGCTGAACCGATTTCGATGCAGTCCACTTAACATATAGGCTACTTTTTATCCCGGATAATTTCGAAATTTTGTTTTTTTTCTGTAGTCCACGCGGACGGAGTCGCGGGCGTCCACTAGTACTAAATAAGTTCAGTAAACGTCACCTTCTAAACTTATATTGCGTTTTCAATCTAATTCTAAAACTTTGAAAGAACTGGCATGATTTATACAACTCTCTATATTTTAGTTTTAAACTCGTAATAGAGCAAGTAAACTGGAAAATTGATTAAAACCTTTGGCATTGAAGCCAAGAAATGCGTTCGCCAGACGAGGTCCCTGATTCGTTTTCAGTCAAAAGTTTGTTGATGAATTAAATGTAGGATCTCTGTGCTGAAACTTGTATGTATCTATCTACTGTTGCAGTAACTTTTTCTAGGAATAATACGAAAAATTGGGGTCAAATCAGAGTTCAATTGTACTAAAACCATGACTAAGTTTTATTTTGTTGAAAGATGTTATGCTGAATGAGAGAGAGCCGGCCATTATCAAACTTTGCATACCTACTATCAAGAGTAGGTATAGTAAAGAAAGATTATTTCAATAAAATATATATAAAAATATATACAGGATGTAACAGAAAGGGTATGTTAAGCGAAAAGCTATGTAAATAGACCATTATAGAGAACCTATTTCCAAAATTTGAGACTCGTAATCACATGTTTATTTTTCAAAATTGTATGAACATTCTTAAGTTGTTTAGAAATTCTCCATACTAGCTGCAAAATGAAACATGTGATTTCGAGTCTGAAATTTTGTAGATAGGTTCCTTTTAATGGGCTATTTATATTTTTTTTTTATTTATTGATTTTTGGTCGTCAACGTTCCCGAAAACTACGGAATCTCCTCATCATAACGATCATTTTTCTCCATGGAAGCATACCTGGGAAGTGTCTGGTTTCCAAAATATTAGGGTCCAAAGTTGAGTAAATAGACTGCGTTTTTCTGCATAAATGCACATAGACGCGCGTAGCGGGATTTATTCACGATAAATAATTAATATCTGTCTATAAAAAAACTAACATAAACACTAGACACTATAAATTTCGCACGATCAAGGAATTAAAAATTTAAAAAAAATAAAAAATCCCATTTTTTTGGCATAAACTTACTTTATTTGATGTATAGAGTACGTACCCTTCGTTAATGGTGGCCACAAAAAAACACCCTGTATATGCGCTAATGCGAGGCTTCACTAGAACACCTACATCCAGCTACATCTCCTTTTGTGCATGTCGGAAGAATCGACTGTGGAACCCAAGGCATTCTCTCAGACTATAAGCAAGCACCTTGTAACTGATCATTGACATCTGATTTCGCTATGCTAAACGAGGCTAAAGGATTTTCTCTATCATCCTGCTATTCAAGCTACCTCATTTTAGGAACACAGCCATGTGTATGTGTATATTTTTTTGGAAATGCAACTTTTCGTTTATTGTATTAGAAAATAATTTCCCATGGTAAAACAGCATGTGTTTGATGTGATTCAAGCAGTGGATTTAAACGAATTAAGTACCTAGCTAGCGACAGCAATTCTTTCAAGTCCAATTTAGTAATAAAAAATGTCGTTGGTTCACACACGTATCCGAACACGTCTATTTACGCAATTGTAAAAACAAAACCCTTGATCCGCTCCACAAACGTTGGTACATACGTGACGAGAAATTCTATCTCTAACTGCATTAATGCGAACGCTCTAGTGTTTGCTTCGGAACGAAAGGAACGTGCAAATAGAAAATGTAGATGAAGTCGAAGTAGGTATGAGCGAAATGGGGTAGTGCATAGGATAGTTACATATACATACAGGATGTTTTTTGGACGTCAACTTTCCCGAAAACTACGGAATCTTCTCATCATCACGATAATTTTTCTCTATGGAAGCATACCTGGGAAGTTTCTGCTTCCCAAGGTATTAGGGTGCAAAGTTGATAATATAGACTGTGATTTTCTGCTAAAATGCACTTAGACGCGCGTAGCAAGATTTTTTCATGAGAAATAATTAATATCTGTCTATGAAAAAACTTGCATAAACACTGGACACTATAAATTTCACCCGATCAAGTTTTTTTTTAATTACATCGTTTCCTAGCATTTTTTTGGCATATACTTACTTTTTTTATGTATAGAGTACCCTTCGTTAAGGATGGCAACGGAGAAACTAATATTTTTTTATGTTATTTGCTAGTTACTTATGTACTGTACATAAGATGTTGGTTATTTTACGGTCACGCAAACTTGCGGCCGACAGTTAATATAATGAATATTAATATAATGTCTATGAAGTTTTCAAAAATGATTGACGAATACATAAACTAAGCAATTATATATAGTGCAATAACGGCTGTAGGGAACTTAGGTAATAAATAGGCTGTGGGAAAAGTGTGCATGTGTAAGTTCACTTTTGTCCAACCCTACTCGTATTCGCGTATAAAGCTTGTACAAAAACATTACATCAAGTTTTCAATTGGATTTAAAATCCATTTTTGTTTCTAGTTTTTTTTTTATACCCACTCCGAGTTCGCCGCTTAATGCCATGGCCTAAACACAATAGCATTGAGTCTCAACCAAATTGTAAGGACGTAGCAGATTCTGACGCTTCCACTGGTTTATAAGGTCTGCTGCAGACTGGTAAAGATTTTCTACTATTTAATTATGTTTATGTACCTACAGTTTTAGAACTCAAGGGTGTTCTATTTGGCGATGAGTTAGCAACTTGACATTGATCTTTTCTATCTAGTCTTGTTATGCTAAACGAGCTACCTCTTTTTGAAGACACAGCCGCCGTGTGCATATACATATACATTCCCAAACTTTTTTTCTCATGGACCCCTGTGGGGAGTGGTGAAAAGGGAATCGCTTCCGGCCCCACCGGGCCACTCGTACAGTAGTTGTTTGGCCCATGTATATATTCCAATCATTGTAAGAAACTTCGATATCGCGTTCTAGGATTTCGCATTTGATTGTGTTTCTCTCCTGCATCCGATAGATGGTTCCGCTACACCCCTTTCAAAAGTTAACTGGTTCTGGTGGACCCCCGACAGGCCTATACCATGTACGAATTCATTGTGGGTATTGTGAACTCCCATTTTTTCACTTCAACGTAGACCCCATTGAGTCTCCTGTGGACCCCTGGGGGTGCACCTGGACCACTTTGGGAACCACTGATCTATATGAATGTAATACTTAATGTAAGTATATTATTTCGCTTAACAAAGCCAGAGGTATATTTCACAACTGCAACAATTGTATGCCAAATTATTTTGACTTGGATAACGTCGTTTAGTTAATGCCACAGCAAACATTATTCTTTTATAGAAGAATCTTGTGTATGTAAGTAAAGTTGAACTTGACAGCTGATGTATAAGATGTAGTAAAGTAACCCTGCCTGCGACGCCATAGGTCCTGGGTTCGAATGCCGCTAGGTGCAAGCAGACAGAATATGGATGTTTCTATACTTATTTATTTATATATTGTTGCTTAATACACACGAAACATCACCTTAGGAATCTTAATAAGGGACTAAATTAATGTGCTGTGAAGTCTTAGTGTGCAAATATTAAAATTATATATTGCTCTTTTCTCTAGTCTGGGCATTTCCTAAAATTGAGTAATACGAGTAATGGACTCCGCGCTGAGCAGCGCAAAGCCCCACTATTCTGATTCCGAAACGCTTAGGTAAGTTATTTGGCAGACGTTTTACTTTATACACGCTTTGCCTTGGCGTATTTTGAAAAAGTTTTTAGTTAAATTCAAAAGTGGTACCTATACAAATTTTCCTTTGCCACAATGCCTCAAGGCCAAGGTGTTGGATCAGTGCGTTCTACCAGCCATGACTTACGGAGCCCTGACGGTGGGGCTGGCTCACCGATTGCAGAGAGCTATGGAAAGGTCAATGCTTGGAATCTCGCTAATGGACAAAGTCCCAAACGAGATTATCCGGCAGAAGACCAAAGTGACATATACACGATGGACGGTGGAGTAAACGGGTTCTCGAATGGAGACCCCGCCTGGGCAAGCGTAGCGTTGGGCGCCCTCCGGCCAGATGGACCGAAGACTTAAGGAGGACGGCTGGTAGTGACTGGATGGCAAAAACGGGAGATCGAGCCATGTGGCGTACACTGGGGGAGGCCTACGTCCAGCAGTGGACTGCCACAGGCTGACGACGACGACCTATACAAATGGTCAAGTGATATACTCATATATAATGGTATGATTAACTTTCAGCCTTGAAATTATGTAAATACCTTGAAATTGGTACCTAAAAGTAAAAGGCTAAATTTTAAACATGTTAAACATGGATTAATTTCTAAATTAAATAATCATGTATGTTCTTAATAAATAATAATAAAGCATAGCTTTTGGGAAGCATATAATAGAATTGATTACAAACAGTAAAATAATAAATACATTTCAACGCATCGTATTTTTATTTTATAAAAAAAATGTCGCTTCCCGTTTGGTTCAATCATTTGGAAGAATCAAGGCTTTTTATTTACGACATCAATATCAAAACCTTCGTTCCTATTTTCAATCGAACAAAATCGCTATTTATTGCCGAAAAAGAAAAAATAAATTTCATACATTGCCACGAGCTCTCAAATTAGGGCTCTGTTAGCTTTAACGCGGTTCAAGATAAAAGATTACAGCGGTTTTTAAAATTATCAATGAGGATATTATGCAAGAACGTACATAGCTGCTATTCTAAAAATCATTAGTTATTATTCATCAATATATTTACGATTTTCACCTACAGTTTTATCATGTCTAGAACTTTTTATACAACGCTACAGTATTTGGTTGACCTATAAGAAAGTAAATTTTATCAGATCTGGGTACACTACCATGGGGGCATTAGTATTTATTTTTTCTTAAAGAGTTACGTAGATTTTTTAAATATTTATTTTCTGCATAAAGTGTACGACAGGTGTGCAAGATTCTAAATTGTGTGGTATTGTGTATTTTTCTAGCAGATATGATGCACATTTACATTACGATAATTTTCCAAAACTTTATGAATACACATGAGTCAAAATTTACTTTAACAACCGTTGATACCTTTAACGACATCTCGAATCAATGCCAAGCGAAAGTAACGAATCAACAAAACTCGATCTACCGCTTCATCTTGTCACTTGTACTCCACATTCAGCAATACAAGCCGATACACCCGTATTCTGGAGCGCTGCCAATCCACATAAACTGTTATTTTCTTACACGCAGACAGAAGCGCAGACATAAGTATAATTTATTGCCCTTCTAGATAAAGAATACGCTCATTCGTAGTAGCGGTTTCTCTGATTTGTTCGGCCGATGTTATGTATTGGGCACCGACGAATCGAGATGTTCTTTGTAATGCAATGAATTAATTTAGGTCAGATTTATAGAATAGGATCGAGAGTTGAGCCGGCATTTAGTGAGTGGTCAATAGTTGGATAGAATGCTGCGTGTACGAAAAGAAAGATATATTGCCCTTTTTAAAATTTTCTTTTAGGAGCCATTAGTTACACATGGTTACACTTACAAAATACGTAAAAAAATCACGGTGCTATTACATTACCACGCCGGAAGTAAGACACTACTTAGAATTGCTATTTGACAGCAAAATGTATGGAATATCCTGTAAAATTTTGATTATGTTTAGCTTAAACTATACCATGTTTAATCTCATATATTGTAATAACACGGCCATAGTCTGGTCGACATTTATTTACAAATAAATTGTATTAATCAATCAACTGATCTTTATTCTATTATAGTTACCTTTGACAGTATAGAAACGAGGCGAAAGGCGAATCCTTACCACGTGGGATTTAAAAATGGTTGGCAAGTAAAATGTAGATATGTCAAAATTAAACCATCGTATTTGAGAATTGAGAAATATGAGTGTAACTATACCTAAGTTAAGACAATGATTACATTGTCTGCATATTAATGCAGAATTTTATAAACTTAATAAAGCTATTGATAAATATAAGTAAATGCTTAAAATGTTATAGAAAAATTAAGTTATTCACTTAATTATTCAATAACACCTCTATCAAACAAAATTCTACATAACATATCGAATTCAAACTTATACATTTTGAAAGCTTATACTTTTGTAGTGTATGTTATTGGAATCATGGTGTAAGGACAAGACATACATACATATAATCACGCCTTTATCCCTTACGGGGTAGGCAGAGCACCAGGGACCGATAGAACCACATGGTGCCACTTCTGACCACATTTTGAGGGTATAGTTGAGATGTACAAGTTCGGTTAGTAGTGCCAGGTGGTAAGGACAAGACGATATGCATTAATTTAGGTATTAAATATATTATGCAATGCGGTGATAGCCCAGTGGTTAAGACGTGCACTTTCCAAGCGGGAGGCGTAAGTTCGATCCCAGTCACGGGCCTGTACCTACTCGTACCAATTAATTTATTTCATGTACAGATTTTAATGTTGCAAAATTGTCACTTAGCTCGTGCCTCGGAAAGCACGTAAAACCGTTGATCCTGCACCTGATCTCTCTCGACTATGAGAGTGCGTCTGTGTTTGCGCACACATTTGTGTACTATTATATCTCCTGCGTACCTGACCAATCTCCTTAGAGAATGGTCGCCTTGGCCGAAATACGGTCGGAGATCATCATCATATTATGCAAGATCTGCAAATATATGCATTACCTGTTATTGTGGAATCATATATTATCATCTTCTTGCCCTGTTTCCATTGATTTAGTGTCGGCGCGAAATAGTACTCCTCTTCCATTCATCCCTTTACTCACTCCCAGTACATGTATATTTTTATCTTCTCTCTCAAATGTCACACCTCCTCCGTGTCATTGCTCTTTAGAGTATATCCAGTTGGAATGTATTTTCCGCGACGTTGGAAGCCGGCGAGCCGAGGTGCCGTCGGAAGTATTGCTCGCCAACTTTACTATACATTGCTGTTTTAGCAGGAACTCTCGCATTTTGTTCGAGTACTTACCTTTTAATCTACACTGATGTGTTTTGTTATTTTTTAAATAATAGATTTTATTTTATTGGAACGCATTATGGAATGTAACTTATTTATAACATTATCAAATTGATATGTTATTATTATATCAAAATTATGAAATAAATAATATCTAAGTACAAGGCATAATTGCGTTTAAAATATTTTTAATAGTATTAATTTTATCGTAGCTGCCGTAGCTCGTCTACGAAAATGCTACGAAAATTATGTATATTGAATCGCTATAAAATTATGATTTTAAATAAATCGTTTATTTGGGAATATGGGGAGGCCTTTTCCCAATAGTGGGAAATACTACAGACTTACCAAAAAAGTTTCTTCCATTCTTTGAGTAACTGTGTGAAGCTATTATAAAATAAAGAATAATAAGAAAAAAAATAACCTACATATCCTAACCACCTATCTCCTTGAAACTCAGTTAAAAATATTCCAATAAAGGCAGATACAAGTTTAACTTTCCACCTTAATCCTTCCGCCATCGAAACGGAAAATTTACCCGGAAAAGTTTGGAAACGCGGGCAGTTTGGGGGAATTTAGTAGAAAACAGTCGCGATAACTCGAGATACAAATTTTCGGGATCTAGCTGTGAGTAGATCCGGTTTATGAATATAATGGTTGGTTCACATTGAACTAGTATCTGGTAAAAAAATAACTAATAGATTTAAAGTATACATCATCATCAGCAATGAGAAGTTCAATGCTGAACAAAGCCCCCCCCCCCCCCCTTAAAGCGAAGATATTATCAAGGATTTAGCTTTTTTACAGGCGGCTATCTGCCTGACGCCAACCCAGCTGGGGTAAGGCAAAATTCAAAATTAATAAATTAATAAAGCGGTAACAAACAAACTTATTTTTGCATTTATAATATTGGATGGAATAAAGTCAGGCGGCCGCAGATAGATACTATGACTAATTACCATCTGAGTTACCTACATATACGGGCGACAGCCGAAAGTCTAATTCCAGTACTGACTCAGTGTAGACCTCTCTTTATGCACAAGCAAAGTTGTTATTCTGTCGGCAACATATGAAGAAGCTAACCAGAGCGTGAAGAACAAAGGATTTACCAATTATAGCGGAATACCATAGTTGTTTATGCAGTAGCAGTACGTAATGGGTAATGATAATTACTGTGCCTAATAACACCAATATAGATAACATGAAAACGTAGTGGATTCTCCGTCTCAAGATTTCAAGGCGTGTGGTGTCGGCAAAGTAGAATAGCAACACCCCATGATTGCCAGAAGGTATCGTAAAAGGCGATTCAGAGTTACGAGGGCAGCAACGCCTTCCGTCAGTAATACTGCGGTCACCAAGCCACATACCCACCGCCAGCGTGGCGACTATGGGCAGAAACCCCCTATGGTATCGGAGTAGTTTTTGATATTCAGCGACCGGTTAGTAACCAGCAAGTTACTAAATCAGCCTACCAAATTCCACACCAGTACATGCTTTATTAAAACCACTCCACAATGTACACGCGCCCCAAAGTACAAGGCAAAGGCAATGCGTCTAAAAAGTTTTTCAATAAGACTGGGCCAAAAGGTAAATAGTTGGGGAATTCGAAGTACTTCGCTTGGGGGGGAGGAAGTAGGTAATTATTCCTCTAAATGTGAAAACTTGGAACATTCGAGGGCGAGGCGATTAGCTGAACCGCCTTCGGTGGATGATGACGACAAGGTGTACTTGGATTAAATTGTGAAATTTACTTTCATTACAGTTTTGAAGTTGGGTGATTAGCAGCTTGTGAGAGCTGAGATAATTTAATATAATACTGTACTAGAAAAAAATGATGATTGATGACTCATCGGATATAATGAGCACAATTTTACGAGATATGCATCTTTTCACATGTAAAGTAATATAAAAAAGAATAAAGTGTGTTAAGTAACTAATAAACTACGTACTACAAAAAAATTATCGATTGAAAAATAATTGGAACATTCCTTGTTCGTAGAGATGACACTCGATGATGATGATGAAAAGGATAATGAGAATTTATTAACCAGTGATTGGTTCATACTACCTACGCTTATTTTCCTACATTAAAGGCAAATAGTTACAACATAGAAAGCACCTTGATCTAAACATCTAGTGAGAGCCTCATTGTCACAACTATTAGGGGCGGCGTGTAAGGTTTTTGATTGGGACAATGCCAACGACGTGGACTCGACACGCCCCACATGGCACTTGTGAGTCAGATGCAAATATTTTGTTAGTTTAGTTATTATATAAAATCCTTATTTTAATACTTAACCGAATATACTTTTTAGAAATCAACGAAGAATAATATTAAAATACCTATGTTATTAGACATTCTCGGAATTTATTTATTTATTTAATTTATTAAATTAGAAAGCCAACATAATTTTATGCACACGATAATATTATGTATCACAATTACAGGCTAGCACAACTTTTACAATAAATGAATATTCTTTAATTTAATTCAATTAATGAATTCTTTGTGTAATAGCGGGTTTTTCAGAAACTAGAGATGAATTAAAAATGAAAAATTATACACTTAAATAAATCTAACTTATAGGTACATATAGCGGATGTTAGTTGGACTTTTCTATTCACATCATTAGTAAATATTATATGCTTGCAGTAAAAGAGGCATAGTGCTCAGTGCGGGTATAGCACGTAGGTAAAGTGTTTGTTGGAGTAAACTTTGCGCTTTAAAATCCTATTCACTACTCGGATTCTAAGCAAATTCACGACAAAAATATATGATTATAAATTAATGATTTTGAATTGATGAACTCCTGTATTGATATGGAGCTTCACATGTTCTTTCGTACATGTCGTATGAGTCGACTAAAGAACAAGCATTAAGCAATATCTCAGGCAACAAACTGTAACTAGTCACTCTTTTACATATTCATACCTCACTACTCTAAACGTGGCTGCAGGGTCTCTTTCGTGATTCTGCAGTTATGGCTCTCCATTTAAGAAACTCAGCCGTGTGTGTATGTTTATAAGCGTTATTATAACTCCAGTTAAATTAGTCGTTATCTAGTATACCCAAGATTTAGTGTTTTTTGTGTTTTTTTTTTGTATTGATTCTTTTCCTTTTTAGGTTAACCAAAACAAGTACATACTTACTACTTTACTAAATTACAAGTAAGTAGTATACTATCTGTATCCACCAGGAATCAAACCCAGTATATCTTCTCTGCCCACAATGTGCAATCTTCAAGAAGCAAACATATCAAATGACAAAACACTCTATGATAATGGCTCTGTCCTCTGCTTAGAAAACGTTATTCAATTCTGTTTGTACATTCAATACTACGGCTGCACACGACTTCGCCCGATTATAAAAACTTTGTAATAGTTTTATTCACGTTCCAATAAGAAAATTTTGGAAAATCCTTTCTTAGCCTACGTCATACAAAAAACACACCCTCCAAGTTTCAGGGGGCCAATTCTTGAAAAGTCTCGAGTTGGAACGAAGCCAAAACGGAACCGTTGTAGACGCTCAGAACAAAGCAATAATTACTTTACGGTGACGTAATTAGACACATTTCAACACAAGACAGATATTTGAGTTTATTATGTCATACTCGCGATCACGGCATGCAAAAATATACCTTAATACTCCAGCGGTAAGTAAATATTGCTTTTCGTTAACGGTTCGTAGGTAGTTGCGTTTCGGCTCAAATTTTTTGGGGAATTGCCCCCAGTTCTCTAAGACAAGTGGCTTAGGCTGTGACAGTTTGTTTACATGTTACTGTCTGCGTTAATACGAGGCTGTATTTATTATATAAGGTAATTTAAATTATATAAGCTCCCTTTAACTAGATAATTCTCAGGACAGACTCCTAGATAGATATCAAAACATCGTCACAAATTTTCACATTTTTTATAGGATAAATGCATGAACTAGAATTGCTTCTATGCTGCTGGGAGTAAAAAAAACATATAATACTACAGATGCTTCTCTCACCGGGCATACTGTATAAGTCAGTAGAGGGACAAGAGGGTCTTGGTGTTTTGTAGGCGATGGGCTGACCACCTGTCACTACTGTAGGTACATCTCAACTATACCCTCATAATTGGTCAGAAGGGGCACCATGTGGTTCTATCGGCCCTTGGTACTCTGCCTACCCCGTAAGGAATAAAGCCGTGATTATGTGAATGTAAATGCATGAACGTATTAAGAATAACGGACAGAGTGTTGTGACTACACAGAGTGAAGCATTTATAGTAAGCTCGGCAATGATATTCCATGGAGCAGGGATGTATATTGACGCGTTATTCACACACAAACACATACAAACCATAGTAAGCTCGGCGCCTACTGGAAAATACGCACACATGCCCAACGCGCCGCTATTTCGTAGCTTCAATATGTGCAGTGATAGCATTACATCCGTTGTTCTTTATACGTTCATGGATAAATGGTTAGATTTGATTAGATTAAGTAGGTCGTGTCTATCATGAAAATTATTTTAAATTATTTATTCGATACAATAAAAAATTTTGTCCAAATTAATGACACACGGCCGCGGCCAATTTGGCCGCGTGGTGCCGGCAGAATAGAATTCGTACTACCCCATTTCTGCCCGTGGCTATCGTACGAGGCGATTTAGGATTTCCGGGATGTGGGCAGCAGCGCCTCCCGTGTTGACAACACAGTCCGAAATACAAACTGCGGTTACCCACCCGCCTGCCCAGCCTGGTGACTATGGGCAAATACCCCCCATGGCAGTCTTGTGGCGTGCCCTGGGGAAGGCCTACGTCTAGCAGTGCACTGAAATAGGCTGATGATGATGATGACTATAATTTGTTATCTAGCCAGCGATGAGAGCCCAATTGTTAGGACGTGCGCCTTCCATTCGGAAAGCGTGGGTTCGATTCCAGTCACGGCCCTGTACTGTACCACTGAATTTATTTCATGTAAGGATTTTTATAATAGAATAGAATAGAATAGAATCTAAAATTGTCACTTAGCTATACTCAATGAGGGTTGGCATCAGACAAGCAGCTGACCGTAAAACAAACTCCAAATCCTTGGCAATATGAGTTTTGAAAAAGAAACTATATCTCAACTATACCCTCAAAATTGGTCAGAAGTGGCACCATGTGGTTCTATCGGCCCTTGGTGCTCTGCCTACCCCGTAAGGGATAAAGGCGTGATTATATGTATGTAACTATATTGAGCCGCCATCATAAATAATGGGATAAGGGCAGAAAGAAGATAATATATTTAGAATATAAGTTGTCCTAAAATGTTAAAAAGCATAAATATCTATTTCCGCCTCTCTCCAGAACACATCCATTTTAACTTCTAGAAAATAACATTATCGTATCCTGCCAAGAGCATGCATAAAATGCGCTATCTGATTTATGCGTGTGTCATGAAATCACAAAGTTTTACACGTACACGAATATTTTATGTCGCTCCGTCTGTTGTTTTGGCAAAAATTTTAGCGTGCAAAGGATCGTAATGCCAGTGAGAAGTTGCGAAATGTTCCACTTTGGAAGTTGCCGGTACCGAACGTGAAACGGAACGACATGAAACAGTTGCTTATGTCAATGTCGTGAACATAATTTCGAGGTTGGTATGTTTTGTTAATTAAAATTTATAAGCATAACCTGCTAGCCTAGCATGACCTGCGAAACATAATATGATAAACCGATTTATCGACATTTAGCCTGTCAAAATGCCATATGGAATTTTGTATAGAGACGATACGATATCATACGATACGATATCCACGTTGCGTGGTCATGCTAAGGGGGCTGTTTGCTCTACTTTACGATACGTAAGGTGTAAAGTTACTGTGTTATTTTTAAACTTCTGCCAAACTGCATTATTGTAATCGACATGGTATGTAATTTCAGAACTGACTGGTTTTTAAAGAAGTGAACAATAAAATATAAATTTATATTAACTTATTCATTGGATTTAGAATTTAGAAGTGTGTGTTTGAGTAGAAAAAAATGCTTTTTCTTCTAAACTTAGCAAGAATTCAAACATACGAGTACAACAAAGTAATTCCTTTTGTCGAATAAAGTCCATGGCAAAAAAAGTCAAACACGAAATTCATTGCTACAAAATTCATTAACTAAGAATATATTTAACTCCATCCTAAATAAACATAAGGGTCTGTCTCTCTGAGATTTTGACTGTAAACCATTTTATTATTACCCCAAAAAAATTCAATTTTATTTCTTATACCTGTGATTTTAAGGTCCCAACCAACGGCAAGTTATTTAGGTACATTTTCGTAGAAGGCAGTGTCAAGGGACTCTTTTTACTAATTAAATTAGTCTTCGTTAGTATTTTTTTGGTAAAATAATCGTAAAAGTGCGTAAATATTGCTGTCAGGCTGTACTTTGCGTAAAAGCTTTTTTATTCGGGTTTAAAACGAAAATTTTCTGTTTAAATCATTTGTATTAAAAGTTGTATAGACAGTTTACCACAAGAATTGACCTACTTTCTAGGTTCTAGTAGGTACTTAACCAGTCCTACTTAAAAAGAAAGATATCATTTAGACAGTACATGCTTCCGTATAAAGATGGAAAATAATATTGTAGGTAAATTATTGTTTCAACAAATAGAACGAAAAAAACCTTCTTTGCTAGTGAATTTTTCTCCGGAATTTGCTTTATTTCCTGAATTTTAAAAATATTATTATTATGAGAACCCTAAACACCGTATCTAGTACATACACATTTTAAAACACAATCAAAAATTTTATTTATATCTGTAATGAACATCTAACTTGCTCATTAGGTACTCCGTCATTTGTAAAGCTCGGATAATAAATTATTACCCAACCTTAGTGACTTAGATAATACCAAGCCCTAGACTAATATAAATTATGTCTTTCACTTCAAATCACTGAAAATCAATTTAAGTTCAACCAGAGAGAAACTTTACTAACTAAAGTCTATGTATGATTATCGAGTAGTCAAGGTAAGTTAAATTATAAACATACATGTAAATACACACGATTGTGTTCACAAAATGGGGTATCCTGAACTGCAAAATCACGTAGGAGATCCTACAGCCACGTTTACGGGTAACATACTGGGCTCATCGTTTACAGCCCTGAGAAGTCCACTGTTGAACATAGGCCTGCCCAAAGTCGGAAGCAGCCTGCATCCAATCGACGCCCACGACCTTGGCCAGGTTGTCCGTCCACCTCGCGGGTGGCCTTCCCACGCTGCGCTTGCCGATACGCGGTATCCACTATAGAACTTTCCGACTCCATCGGCCATCAGTTCTTCGAGCTATGTGCCCTGCCTATTGCCACTTCAGGTTGCTTCGATCACGCAGAGAGATGCCAAGCATAGCTCTCTCCATCGCTCGCTGTGCGATCCTGAGCTTCTTTATGAGGCACATAGTTAGAGACCACGTCTCGGTACCGTACTGTACTTAAATGATCAGTGATGTAATTAAATAAAACTCAAATAAATGTTACTGATGAGACCTTATCTCCTCCGGTGCGGTCAAAGGTGTTCTCTCAGGCGATGAGTTAAACATGTTTCAAATTTGTAGCAAGTTTGAACTATCAAACATGGAGACTTGCAGCATTATTATTTTTTATTATTAGCATTAGACAAAGCTCACGCGTGTCATACGAATTTTTTCAACACGTAATTGCGAGTCAATAAATGTCATACAAATGAGGGATATTTATTGAATAATGTATTAAAAATAAACAGTTATTAAAAATATGTTACAAAATTCCAGCTTTTTAACATGGAATAAACACAAAGAACTGTAATTAATTGGCCAATTTATTCAATTAAGCTAGTAAAACATTTTCGGAATATTAAACATTAGGGTAAGCACGGACGTTTTTACGCGGCGTAACGCTAGCGACTCGCTAACAAAATCTATGTGATTTGACAGTTTGAAGATAGCGTTACGGACTATCGAGAGGTTCGTGCTCATCCCACTGCTCTTTTATTATGTTTCCATTATAACAATTTCTCATAGCATAGTACCTACCTACCTTAGTTGGTATTTATCTTTTGATGTTTACGATACGGTGTCAAAAAGTCGGAAATCACCTACTCTCACCTCTATTGTATCTCCAAACTGATCCTGGAGTTCATACTATCAGATTTAGGAAAGATAGCCATATATATATTGCTATGCGTGCAATACAACATCAGCAACAACATTTACTTATAGGTAGGTACTATATAGAAAAAGTTATAGAAATTTATATTATACCAATGTGAAAGATATAATTATGTGTTAAATGATGTGTGATATAAATAAAATAAGCTATATAGTAGGAAATATCAAAAAACATATTAACTTCTTCATCATCATCATTTCAGCCCTGAGAAGTCCACTGTTGGACATAGGCCTCCCCCAAACTTACTTACATTTATTGCAGTGCGTGGTAAAAAACTATAAACGTTTCATACTTCGAATATTGCAATAGACGAGAGTTTTATACCTATATATTAACAACAGTCCAAGCTTCTGTCGAAAAGTTGAAAAACCACCCTTACAACTATACCCAAACCTCACAATAAGAGGCAGCCTGCCTGCATTAAAATGAAATTTCTTTAACATTTAGTTACGAAATGATTTAAGAGTTAGTACTTATACTTTTCTCGTCTTGAACAAAAGAATGAAGTTAGGGTGGACGTTCATTTGCCGATAGTTTGCAATTTTTAGATTTCTCGCAGTTAGGCTACCATTACACTGAACTAGGCATAGTAGAAAATAACAGCCCCATATCAGCCAGTAGGCAGAGTCAAATATGGGTTTCCGGGAGGTGGTCAGCAGCGTCTCCCGTGTTGACATCACAGTCCGAAATTCAGACTGCGGTCGCCAACCCTACCCAGCTTAGTGACTATGGACAAAAACCCCTCTGGCAGTAACCTTGTGACGTACCTTGTAAAATTACAGAAGCTGTTACAACTCTCTATACGTGACCGACTAGTATAGTTAAGACAAACCATCAAAATGTTCTACTTACAAAAAGTTTACTTAAAATTTATTCCAAGGCCTACACACCCAGGTATATCATTATAATTAGCTGCAGAATTTCCTATATAGACAGACAACAATTAAAATTAATTTGATTAGTACTCTCACGTTTTTGCAGTTATTTTAACATCTCAAGCAGTGTGCGAGCACCTTAAAACTGAAGAGCGAAAAGCACAGTTGCGAAATAAGAAATTCTCTTAATTTTAAATGCAAACTTTCATTTAATGTTTCCTCTGCTAAGATTTGTTTGGATGAATATTTGAGAGAGAAGTGTTTATTGTTTACAGGTTTGCGATGGTAATTTGTCTTGGGAACGTATTTTTCTGTTACGTTGTTTTTATGAGTCATAACAGCTTTTTTAAAGTTAAAATCAGATTTCTTAAATTAGAGATTTACATCCAGTTTTTTTTACTCAAGATGGTGATTTTTAAATGTTAACAATATATTTCAGGTATTTAGTCCACTGCTAGACGTAGGCCTCCTCCATGGCATGCTACAAAGCTATTGCCATATTAAGGTTTTTGCCCATACTTACCACGCTCTGGGAGTTACTATACATACATACATATAATCACGCCTTTATCCCTTACGGGGTAGGCAGAGCACCAAGGGCCGACAGGGTGTGTTCCTGACCAATTTTGAGGGTACAGTTGAGATGTACAGGTTCGGTTAGTAGTGACAGGTGGTCAGCGCATCGCCTACAAAATACCAAGACCCTCTTGTCCCTCTACTGACTTGTACAGTATGCCCGGGAAGACAAGTTACTATACCTACGACATTAAACGTATTCAATTATTTAAATTCATCAAACAAAGAGAAATAAACCTCTTATTTCTATTGTAGAAACGAGTGAAATAACTACCCACCGAAATCTAGGTACACTAATAATTGTCGAGTTTTACCGTTAGGAGTTCATTGATCTTGTTTTAAAATTGGCTCTCATAATTAAATCTGAGTCGCACCACCACCAAACTCACAATAAAATAATTTGATACTTTTGAAACAAACCTTTACGCTGACCCTGGCTGGACTAACCAACAATCTAAATACCAGTCCACTAATACAACAATATAGCATTCGAAAAGAGTATCTCTGATCTTAAAAATACGCTCGACCAAGCCTTTGACGCGCCATCTCGGAATCCCAAATACATTATTCCAGAGTATTTTCGAAGCACTCCACGTTTGTTTACCTCTATAGCTACCTACGTGTTTCGGATACAGGCTTTCCAAAATGGCCACTGATTTTCGAGAGGATGATAAAAGATAACCGAAGCTGGCGACTAATGACGGGACCGGAGATGGCTCTTTTGAGGTATGATACGGAGAATCTTTGGGAAATCAAGGAAAATAAAATATTGTAGAGAAATTTTGGAGCGGCTTTTGGGATATCCGACGGATTCTGTGCGGTAATCGGCAGCTTATGTTTATAGTTTTAAGGGCAGGTTTCATCAATGATATTGTGATGATCTTGATCAAGTATTAGAGAAAACAGCATCAAATTTATCCTTCAGATAGGGTATCTAAACATTGTAGAAATCAGACCTTACTCGTATTTCTGCTACCGAGAATTCAATTCCAGTAGCAAGCCTACATCACTTAATTTCTCTTATATGGTATGGATTTCAATTTCATATTTGTGAAATATTTACCTATCTATTAAATACGAGTATTTCCAGGTTAACGTTTAAATTTTAAACTTTTGCAAATTTCTTTGTATTTACTGTACCTATAATAATAATAAGGAAATCTTTGTCAGCGACTTTCATGAGAAACTATATATTTCATCGATCCCCAATAGGTATAATTAGATAATGGCAGGTAAATCAATGTACCCGTGTAGGAAGAATGCCCTATACCGCAGAAAAAAATGTAAATCCAAGATATTTTTAGCGACTTTTAAATTGGCTATTGAAGTACATTCGCCGACCCGAAGCGTTTCAGAATATTTAGCCGAAGATATATTTTATTGAGTACTCTTTAGGATTCACGTCGCGTAGGTATTTCATTGTAATTTCTTAGTAAATGGTCCGAACGAGAACGTTTGTAAGAATATTCATTGTCAAATTATTTCGCGAAAAAGATAAGTTTTTTTATGTTCAATTTAGAATTGAATTATGTTGAGAAAATGAGAGGTTTTTATAAGTTAAAGTCAAAAACACATAACTCTTTTTAATCACTGCTAAAAGCAATTTGTTAGTTAGTATTTATCCAATAAACATAAACAAGCATTGATAGATTAGCTATGGCAGTTTATGTTGATTAGCTACTTATGTATTTTGAGGTAGAGCAAATAAAGATACGGCACGAATTTGAATATATAAACAGCATTACACTAATATGCAACATTTCATCAAATAAATCAGCGTTAGGGTTATGGTTGTGCTTATTGCGGCTGCCACATGTTTTATTATATATTTCTTATTCTTATTCTTTATTGCACATACACAAAAAGAAATATGGCATACAACATTAAAGAAGAGATGCATGTACAATGGCAAGCTTATCTCTACCAGAGATCTTTTCCAGCAAGCCAAGCAAGTAAAGAGTAATTGTTAACAACAGGGTAACATGTGCAATTAAACAAATTCTAAGAATTCAGTGGTGAGAGCGCTGACACGCGGAATGCAGAGGTCGTGGGTTCGATTCCCACCCGGGTGAGGAATTTTTTCCATTTCTTTATTAATAATTTTATAAATTCTAAGAAACTACGAGTACATAACTATATTAAGAAAAAAAGGAGAGAAACAAATGACAGCATATTCAAATAATGGACAGGTATATTTTTTATATTTTCAATTATATTTCTTCATTATTTTTTAGATAGTGTGTAAGTAGTTCAATTTTGTCACATACACACATATACATATACACAAGGCTGTGTTACCGAAACGGAGAAGCCAAAACTGCAGGATCATAAAAGAGATGCCACAGCCACGCTTATCTTAGTGGGGACAGATGTAAATAATCAGTGACAAGTTGCTAGCTTATCACCTGAGAGAATCCCGAGTTCCATACTCGAGTCTTACGACATGCACGGACGGAGATACTGCAGATGGATTGAAGCCCCAGCCCCCAGCATCAGAACAGGGTGGCAATTCTTGAAAATTTTTGAGCCGAAACGCAACCATTAACGAACCGTTAACAAAGCGCGGTGCGAAGCAATATATACTTACCGCTTGGTAATACGGTATATTTTAGCACGCATCGGTCGCGAGTATGACAGAATAAATGTCTCGTGCTGAAATGATTCTAATAACGTTACCGTAAAGTAATTATTGCTTTGTTCGGAGAATCTACAACGGTTCCGTTTCGGCTTCGTTCCAACTGGAGACTTTTCGAGAATTGGCCCCCTGGTTGCTTTCGAATTAACATTATATAAATTCGACTTTATTTATTCTATGTCCTAATATCTAGTATTATTACTCTTTTTCTCTCAATCGCGCTAAATGTATTAAATATCCAATGCGGTTTTATAAAATCATGACATATCAGAGTTTAATATACATTGCGGCTTTCAAAATACATAACCAATATCGATGCCGTGTACATCAATGCATCTAATCGTCCATACAAGCACAGCCAATCAACTTGACTAATGCTATTACTCGACCGCAAGCCGCAGCCGACCTTAAATCACTGTCCACAAATTAGTGGGGGAGGTATACTAATACGTACGTAGATGGTTTACATCTTATTGCTGTACATATTCTATACTCAGACAAGTATTCCCTAAACTAGGTAACCAGAACCTGAAGATTACTAAAATGATCAAACTACAGGCACGTTAAGCCTAGCGGAGTTAGATATAAAAGATCATTGGTAAGTTGCTAGCTTAGGGTTGTCATCTTAAAACTTTGAATACGAGGATTTAAAGAAGAAATACCAGGACATTTCGATTTAAAGCCAGGACTATACCAGTGCGAGCTCAGTAACAATACTTAAAGGTCTTTAACATTTTCAGTGCCGGCGACTACGTATTTGCGTCTTTTAGGCTTTCTAGAGGTGCTGCTGCTAATGTATCGACAGCGAATGTGTCAAGACTCTAAATTGCTGGACGATGCTCAAAAACTATCCAGGACAGCCCAGGACATCCTAAAAAGCAGGACATGTCCTGAAAAAATAGGACGGTTGGCAACCCTATGCTAGCTTATTATCTGAGAGAATAACTATCAGCTAATTGATATACTACAAAATTTGAAATGAAGTAGTCTGCTGACGATACGCGTGGTGCCGGTAGAGTAGAGTTTGTATCACCCCTGCCTGCCCGTGGGTATCGTACGAGGCTATTAAGGGTTTCCGGCTCCCTTATTACCTAACTACCAAAAGCAAAGCGATAGCGAAAATATTACAAAAATCGCTGATTGCTTGTCAAATTCGTATTACGTAAAATGAATTTCAAAGGAACTTTGACATTTCAAGGCGAATATTGTACAATTTTCGCTATCGCTTTGCTTCGGCTTTGCTATTGCTTTTACGTAATCATTAATAATAATAATAATAATAATAAACGTTTATTCTTATTTGACACGGTATGTACAGACAGTAGTTATACAAATTTATAAAATTATAATGTGTAAGAATTTAGTACATTAATAGATCATACTGGTGTCTAAGCTAGGATTTCCTGTGTTATAGACACCAGAGCATTTTTTTTTTTACATAAAAGTATTCATAATACAGTCTGCTTATAAGTAACTAGTGGACGCCCGCGACTTCGTCCGCGTGGACTGCAGAAAAATAAAAATGTTGAAATCACCTGGGAAAATATTTTTTACCGGTTTAATTAATAAAAACAAAAATCCAGGGTGTCAGCTAACTCCATACAAAATTTAATTTAAATCGCTCCAACCGTTTTTACGCGGAAGAGTAACAAACATCCATCCATACTCACTTGATACTCACAAACTTTCGCGTTTATATATTATCGATTCCCATTCGGGTGAAGAATTTTTTCCATTTTCTTTATTAATAATTTTATATTATATTATTAGAAAGTGCTTATCATGCTGAGCAACTTTTCCTAAGACGGTATTTTCATATCTCTCAAAGTTTAGCTGGGCTGCTAAGGGTTCTGCATCAGGCAGTCTAGACCTTCAATTTTTTTCTTTCATATCATTTCTACGTCATTTTATTCTTTCATACATATTTTTTGGATAACTTGAACCGTTTACGCAGCGCACGCAACGGAAGTCTCCAAAGTTGAATAATTTACCCCGTTTTTTCCACATTTTCCTCTTATTCTTCGTCCCTATTGGTCGCATTGTGATGATATATAGCCTAAAGCCTTCCTCGATAAATGGACTATCCAACACAAAAAGAATTTTTTAATTCGACCCAGTAGTTCCGGAGATTAGCGCGTTCAATCAAACAAACAAACAAACAAACAAACAAACTCTTCAGCTTTATAATATTAGTATAGATTTGGAAAAACAATGAATATAATAATAATCAATCAATCAAGCAAAATATAAAATTATAAAAAGTGAGCCATAAAAATGTCAGTAAGTGGTAAAATACAATGGATCTCAAGCAAGAATAAGCAATTTAACTCGTTAAACCAATTAAATTCTCCCCTTCCAGGTAGCCCATCCCTATTAGCCACTGGCTGATCTTTCTCTTACATTGATTCCTACATAGTGAGTAGATAGCCAGATCTTTGTTAGCTCTGTTATAGAGATAAACACCCTGAAAGCAGAAAAATCTGTTTATAAATTCCGTTCTGAAACGAATTGATGGACAGACTATATATCCAAGACGACTTTTGTTGAGTGTATCTTGTCTTACATGTATTAGCTGAGAGTGTTGCAACAAAATAGACTCTTGTATAAATAACTGTCTTACAGTGAGAACCTCACAAGACGTGTACAACGCATCCGTTCGAAAAAGTATTGGCTTAAACGTGCTAACTTTCAGGACAGCACGTTGAGCAATTTCCAGTGGCAAAAGATGTGTCTTAGCTTGGGCGGGAGGTGGGGAGCAGCGCCTCCCGTACTGATAACATAGTCCGAAAATCACACTGCGGTCACCAACCCGCCTGCCCAGCGTGGTGACTATGGGCAAAACCCCCCTGTGGCAGTAGCCTTGTGGCGTGCCCTGGAGGAGACCTACATCCAGCAGTGGACTGCAATAGGCTGAAGAAGAAGAAGTCTGCTGACCAATCTTGATCTCTTATATACATATAACATTACATATTGCTTCCTCATGAAAGTCGTATCTTTTGTGATTTTTTATGTGACTGCATATTTATGCCCACCAATTGTTTAAAAGTAACTAAATACATCCATTTTGCTGTTATTTAGACGTAGCTGCAGTTTTGTAATCACGACACCTTTTTGTCTAAGGCAATTTACAAATTGTAAAATAACATCAAATAGCAGTATTTGCGCAGATTTACATAATAATGTTTGCCTGTTGATTGAACTAAGTTCAACTATAAATATTTAGTCTATGGTTTGCGGTAACTACTCCATTGCCACCTTTGTGTAAACTATGTTTAATTAAGGTGTACTTAAGAGATAATGGATGCTCGAATTTAATCGTTTTACCTGTAATGTGATTTGCAAATTAATATATAAGTTGATGGCGGATTGTACAGGGTGTGTCAGAAGTGGTATATTATGCGCAATGCTATGGATATAGGCCACAAGAAGGAGAACTTTCTTAAAGTTAGGACTCATATTCATAAAAATATGGTTATTATATAAGATTGTATGACCTTTAGTAATTATATTAACGCTAGCATAAATAACCTTATTTACTTAGCGAAAAAATCCCGACTGCGTATATTTTAAACCAAAAATATACATACATATAAATTGAAATACAAAAACATTACCCTTCTTCTGCCATGGTAGGGTAATTAAGTAAGTATCTACAGTCGCGTAAGCCAATGCTAGAGATTGAACGCACGTTAAAATAACACACAAAAAACCCAATAAATAAAATTCAAAAGTTTAACTTGATTAGCTACACAAATCTATATTAAAACTCTGAAAGTAAGCCAAAGTCACACCAATCTACACCGCTAAATTACCAAGACTTTAAACTTTGCTCTTCGTAAGTAATAACAAGTAGGTTTCAGCGCTATTAAAACTAAAGGCTGCCTAAGTAAGCTCGTCAATACTTCAAAACAGTAATGTATCTTATTTATCGAGCTGAAAACTTTTCATAGCGTCGAGCTTTAAACTGAGATATTGACATATTGCTTTATAAAGTAGACTTGCTTATTGTTCATTAGTAGATTATGATAAACGATTTTCACGAGAAATATCCAATATACCAAACATATACTAACATACATATCGCTTGCTAAGAAAGAAATTGACCCAACTCGAAAATTTATGAAATTTAGTAAGTAAAAATTTTGATGTAGGTACACCTACAAGCTCAAGTGCAATCAGCCGTTTAAGCTCTTAACTAGGCCTGTCGAAATATAACAATATACAAACTTACATACTGGGTATTTATTCGTTGCCACACTTAAAGAAGGGTACGTACTCTATACATCAAATAAAGTAAGTTTATGCCAAAAAAAATGCTGGGAAACGATGTAAATTTTTTTGAAAAAAAATTATTTCTTTATCGGGCGATATTTATAGTGTCCAGTATTCATGCTAGTTTTTTCATAGACAGATACTATTGGGTTGTTCGGAAAGTCATTTCGTTTTTTTTTGGGGAACATGAAAGACAGTTTTCGTATAATGAATAAATATTTTATTAAATTATATATTGGCCATTCTGGTCCAACACCTTTTGCCATCTTTCTGGCAGTAACATAATTCCCCTCTCATAAAAGTTTTGGTCCTTGCTGGCAAAAAACTCGTCCAGGTGGTTTTTGACATCTTCATTTGAGGTAAAGGTTTTGCCATCCAAAAAATTTTGCAGGGACCGGAACAAATAGTAGTCGGAACCCATTTTTCGTCCCCAGTAATAATCCGCTTCAAAAATGGATCATTTTCTAGACGTTTGAGGAGCGAATCACACGCGTCAACACGACGACACAAATTTCGCTCGGTAAGGACATGGGGCACCCACACATCGAGCTTCGAGGTTAAGTCCATGCCTTTCAAATGGCCATAAACAGTTGAATTCGACAAATTTAACCTCTCACCGATCTCTCGTGTGGTGATTCGCCGATTTGCATCAACTAATGCCTTTATCGCATCTTTGTCAGCTTCGACCGGCCTTCCAGACCGTGGTGCATCTTCGACATCAAAATTGCCGGATCGAAATTTTGCAAACCAGTTCTGGCACTGGCGTACTGTTAACACGCCTTCTCCATACACATCCGTCAATTTTTTTCTCGCTTGGACAGCATTTTTACCTTTTCTGAAGTTAAAAAGTAAAATATGACGAAAATGCTGCTTATTGCTCTCCATATTTAAAAGGGCACCAACCAAAAACTACTGGGTAGAATTAATAGAACTTTTCACACACAAGCCTTGCAATATCAGCTCTCAAGACATATAATGGTTATGGGGCTTAAGTGTGAAGTTAGTTTCGAAAAAACGTAATTAAGTCCTCTGGCGGGAAAAAACGAAATGACTTTCCGAACAACCCAATAATTATCTATTTCTTGTGAAAAAAACTTGCTACATCGTGATGATGAGGAGATTCCGTAGTTTTCGGGAATGTTGACGACCAAAAATCATCCTGTATATTCACTCGAAAAACATAACCCTCCTTCTGGCGTGGTCGGATAAAAATAGGTACTTAGCGCGGCCTCCATACCTTTAACTTCGAACCACAATTTCAGGTAAGTTCGCAGGTATTTAAGAAAACAGGCGATAAGTTACCTTTCGCTATTACATGCGAAGGGGTTTCCTGATATATGCCAGTACATTGTTTTACCCTTTCTTTGATATATACCCCTTTATATTGGGATAAGATTTCCGTCTGATTTATTGCCTCGAGCAGACCTTTGCAGTTCTTTGAGGACAGAACCTTTCGTAAACTTTGGGGTAAAAATATACGAGGAATTTTGCGGTGGATTATTAGGAAATGTCTGACGTGTTCTTTTTTTAATTAAAATGTTTTTGGATATTGGAAATTGAACAAATGTCCAGAAGGGCTTCGCTTGACAATATCAGCTGCATTTCCTTCCACGCAAACTCGTAGTCAGAGTCGACAACAAGGAACTCGGGCATTCTCTAAGGCGGTATGCTAGCAACTTATCACTTATTACATCTGTACCCGGTATGATAACGTGACGGATCTCCTTTATGAGAGAACATTACTGGTTAACCCATTTATTGAACATAGCCGTGTACAATGTACTTCTCAACGTGAACTGAACTAAAATTGTTTTATTTGGAGAGTTGTTTTCCCGTGATCATAAATATACTTTCTCGGATAGCTTGCTATCTGCACACTAACTTTCATTAAAGTTTCTAAACGTACCACTTTAACACAGAAATATTGTGAAAACCTATTCTTGGCCTAATTATAAATTAAATTTACCTGTAATTATTATAAAATGTAAATGCTGTTGGTTTTCCTAATAAAGAAAATAAAAATAAAAAAAATAAAAAGATTTTCTGATATTTTTAAGGTGTTTTTCTTATTAAATGTAACGGTACATTTAGGTATGAAAAACAAGGTAACCTATAATAAGTATGGAAAATAAGAATTAGTTTGTTTAGAATTTGATATATTCTTTTGTGAAAGTTTTTCGTTTGTTAAAATTCCTTAGTTAATATAAGTATATGAATATTTTGATATTATGAATTTCCCTTTATACATAAAACAACTATACTAAAACTTACAATACACCGCTACAATAGGGAGACAAAGAGGTCACGAAAATTGAAGTTTTCCTCTAACAAAATAATCACTACTCATTCTGCCTCAATTCGTCATTTGTGACCACAGAGTGAAGACAATACAGTGGAATAAGTATGTTAACCTAATACAGATGGTTAAACTAGTCAGGTCCGACTGAGAGAAAGAGGTAAATCGGCGAATCTAACTAAGCTGAGCACCGATCGGGAAATTACGAAGGGTCTTTGCCTTAAAAACACTTTAGTAATTGAAGACAGGGGTGTTTAGCCACTGCAATGAAGTTCAATCAATGTCGATAGGTCGAAATAAAATAAAATAACTTGACTAAGATAAATTTATAAAAACACTTCTCCATTAATATAATCCGTTAGGATATGGTTGATCGTTTCATCTTTAAACATTGTGCTGAGGGATTCAGCTTTGTTTGCCGAGATTTGGCTAGTGTATAGCTATCGGGATGAAAAATAACGTTGCCAATATGTAATTTAGAAAAGAGATGGTAAAATTCGTCATCCGAGTAATTGACCCGGTGGCTCAGTGGTTAGAGCACTGACACGCGGAATGCAGAGGTCGTGGGTTCGATTCCCACCCGGGTGAGGAATTTTTTCCATTTTCTTTATTAATAATTTTATAATATATAATATCTTGACTAAGATAAATTTATAAAAACACTTCTCCATTAATATAATCCGTTAGGATATGGTTGATCGTTTCATCTTTAAACATTGTGCTGAGGGATTCAGCTTTGTTTGCCGAGATTTGGCTAGTGTATAGCTATCGGGATGAAAAATAACGTTGCCAATATGTAATTTAGAAAAGAGATGGTAAAATTCGTCATCCGAGTAATTGACCCGGTGGCTCAGTGGTTAGAGCACTGACACGCGGAATGCAGAGGTCGTAGGTTCGATTCCCACCCGGGTGAGGAATTTTTTCCATTTTCTTTATTAATAATTTTATAAAATAAAAGTTGCTTAGTATCCACAACACAAGACCTTAGGGATCTCAGTATGGGACTAGATCAATGCGTTGTCAATTGTGTGAGTACTTATTAATTATAATTATTAAATTCGAAAGCTCTATGATCTAGAGTATATAGAGCAGTTTGTCCTAAGCCTTACTAAAAGTGAGCGCGTTAACTGGTTCAATAGTTAAGTTAACAGTTGAGCGCGCACGCAGCTAACTGAGCAGTCTAGACAATGAAGCCTACGTAGGCTTTTATGTAGGCACCTTTAGTAGCAATTTATAGAATTACCTCTATTATTAAGTAGACCAAATTTTTTATGGAAAATATTTTTGTTTATTGGACACTGATAGCAGAGTCTAACAAAATTAGCCTTGGCAATACGCGTGTATATCTCTTGAATACTTCTTTTCTGTAACTTTCTTAGAACTAACCTTGTAACAAAGCGTATTAAGACGATAAGACGAAGTAAGATCTATCTTACTAATCTACCAAAAAATATAAGCATCTCGATTTTACTTCTAATAATTTTAGTTAATACACTAAAAAACCACTCCAAATTGTATTACTGTTATCAAATTATTTTCTGTTCTACATACCGTTCACGCCATAACCTTTGTATAGACTTTGAAAAATCGACTTAAGCCCTGCGCACAATAATATTGTGTAGAAAAAAAGAACATAAAAAACCCCAGGTGTGAATGTCAATCACGAAAAAAATCACCGAAAAATCCTTTTGTGAAGTAAAAAAAAAGGTTTTTAGGTTAAACTTAATTTGTCAATGTAAAGCGCAAAGTACGCTTTTAGTATATTGTTACCCTAAAGTCCCTTTTCAAATGTCTTATTGAAAAGGTGTAAGATTCAACATGGAACAGCTTAAGTGACTTCTCTGGTAATCAACATAATAACATAACATAAAACCTTTAAGCTCCCTATGTTATAGAACATGAAGGTATACTTACATAAAAAAGCATGATTTCAACTCATTGTTGACCTTTTCACTGTCGATAATATTGCAGAAATGGTATCAATCCAATACATCAATACGTTTTTATTATAAAGCCTGAAAGTTTTAATATATTCAGGGTAACTCCAATCCGGGGAAAGATTAAGCGACCCAAATATTGTGCCAATCAGGATTTATTATTATTAATTCATAAAGCAAAGGTAGGTACTATCGGAAATTATTTTGATTCAAAACCACGGTATGTAATATTTGAAAGGGTTTGGGGAGTCTTTAGCATATGTCTAAGACAAAACTCGGCTAAAGAGAGAATTCAATCGGAAAACACAGTTAATAGAACTAACTTCAGAAGTACTAATAAATAAAATTTCCTAATTATTTAAAGAAAATACCCAACTGCGTAAATATTTTCACCCAGTGTCACTCTTATGACTAATGCTTTAGAGCGTGCCAAAATAGCATAGAAGAATGTATGTTTGTATAATTATAAATATATTCTGCTTCTACTACTTCTATGCTGCTCTGGGAGTGAAAAAAAAACTTATAATACTACCAGCTGCTTTTCTTCCTGGGCATACGGTACAAGTCACTAGAGGGATAAGAGGGTCTTGGTGTTTTGTAGGCGATGGGCTGACCACCTGACACTACTAACCGAACTTGTACATCTCAACTATACCCTCAAAATTATTCAGAAGTGGCACCATGTGGTTCTATTGGCCCTTGGTGCTCTGCCTACCCCATAAGGGATAAAGGCATGATTATTTGTATGTATGTATATACTCGAAAAACATAACCCTCCTTCTGGCATAGTCAGGTAAAACGTCGTTGAAGTTTGACCAAATTTTTTTCAAATCTGGGACTTTTTAGAAGATTTTACATAAGGATTGTCACATTGTTGGCACATTTAGGGAAAAGCTGAAAAATCACTACCTGTCCATTATTAATCGACTTCAAAAAAGAGAGGTTATCAATTCGTCTGTATGTTTTTTTTTTTTATGTGTGTTACCTCAGAACTCCGTCGTTTATGAACCGATTTCAATTTTTTTTATATAGTTTGTCATGCTTCCAAGTTGGTCCCATATTCACTACATCAGGATCTGATGATGGGATCTTGGAGAAATCGAGGGCAATCCTCAAATATTGTAGGAACATGTAGTCTGTTTTTATACTTTTACTGAGTGTTTTGATCACCTACATATAAAACATAACATCTGATGATGGAATCTTTAAGGAATCTAGGAATATCCTCTAGAAAGAGTACCTCTTCAAAATATATTAAACAATAATATAAAGTAACATAATATATGTTGCTTATATTGTCAGACGTAAAGTTTCGAAGCCTAGTCATCTATCTCTTTTGTCATGTGGCCTATTTAATAATTTTCTGGCATATTAATCTGACAATATTATGCCTTCTAAACTTCGTACACGGCTTAACGCAATATACAGGGTGATTTTTGATCATCAACGTTCCCGAAAACTACGGAATCTCCTCATCACCACGATCATTTTTCTCCATGGAAGCATACCTCGGAAGTGTATGGTTTCCAAAATATTAGAGTCCAAAGTTGAGTAAACGACGCAAAAATGACGGGGTGTTATTTTCTCAATGTAGTTATGTAGTTTCTTAGAACGTGTTTAATTGCACGTGTTACCCTGTTGTTAACAATTTCTCTCTACTTGCTTGGCTTGTTGGAAGAGATCTCTGGTAGAGATAAGCTTGCCATTGTACATGCATCTCTTCTTTTATGTTGTATGCCATATTTCTTTTTGTGTGTGTGCAATAAAGAACAAGAATAAGGATACTTTACCTGAATATACATGAAAGTTATTTTAAAGGATTTCTTACTCGCTACAGGTTTTCATAAATCCGTAAAGAACTGAAAACATACATTTCCATAAATACATACAGAATTCGACATGAATAATTATCTCAGAAATATCTCATTTCAGGTACGAGTGTTATTTATTTGAAGTTTTATCTTCTGGTAACGAAATTAAAATATTCAAACCTACAGCTAAAATGATGCCACAAAAACATGAAGTTACTTCACTAAAATCCACTTTAAATTGTATGTTGGTTCTAAAATGAATTTCACAAAGTCGGTAGCGTATGTCTACACTAGGGTACTAACAACAAGGACCCTTGAGGGTACCTACTGTGGTGATTTTACTGAACTATATTGTGGTTTTGCCGTTTTTGCGGTTTTGCGGTTTGGCCGCGTGGTGCCGGCAGAGTAGAATTCGTACCACCCCATGTCTGCTCGTGGGTATCGTACGAGGCGATTAAGGGTTTCCGGGAGGCGGGCAGCAGCGCCTCCCGTGTTGACAACATAGGCCAAAAATACAAACTGCGGTCACCAACCCTCCTGCCTAGCGTGGTTTTATTAGAAAGAAAGAAAGAAAGAAATTATTTATTCAGCATTCAAAAATGTTTCACAATACAGCCAAACAGAAAAACATAATTATGCTGAAATGGACCCAGCTCAGCATACAGCATATTATATTATTATAATTTTATAATATTATTATACATAAATAACTTTTATGGTATATATTTACAGTTCCCTAATGAGACCGCCCAAGTACGCCGGCGGCGTCTACGAATATGCAAAACATATTACGTACAGTAAATCAGTTTTATAACGTAAAAAAGTTTTTACTACAGAAAGAAGTTTTGGTTGAAATTTAATTTTTCTTAAAAAAATCTTTTTTTAAGTCTATTTTCATGACTAACTTAAAAAATACCCTGAACCCATTTCAAGAATACCTATGCTAAAAGCAGGTTTGAACATTTATGTAGTATGACGACCAAAAATTTAATATTGTACTTACAGGTTTTCAAAAGTATTTATGATGCATTATGAGGAACGTCTCTACATTCATTAATTAGGTAATTTTTGCTATTTCTCGCACAAATCCATTAATTAATTCATTCATTCTTATTCACACGACTTTGTCTGTTCTGCAGGATCGCAAAGGAGATAATTAAGCCACGCGATGTTAAAAATCAATGACAAGATGTTGAGAGAATCCCCATACGTTCCTTAGTTGACTCTTACGACATGCACGGAGGGAGATGCATCTGATGTATTCTAGTGAAGCCCCGCATTACAGATACAGGCATCTACTAATTAACGATACAAATTTGGACCTACATCGCGCTACAATGCCGGATGTAACCCAAAGTTGTCTGTGTTGCAACCGTCAAATTGTTACATTTGATACACGGTGGCGGCAGTGTTGCCACAGCTAATTTTAAAACAGATATGCAACTCCATACCACAGAGTGATGACAGTTTTTATTCATGAATTTAGTAGTTCATAACTTTTTTTCTCTCATCGTAAATTATAGCCTATCATGTTATTTTGTTAACGAAGAAATAACGGGTACGGAAAATTTCGCAGACTAAGCCGTGGGCGGCCGCCTAGTAATTGATAATTACTCTAGATAAAATTGTAAATGATAATTACTCTAGGTAAAATTACATATAGTACCTACAAACGGCTGTGCTCCTAACATGGGGTAGCCAGAACTGCAAGGTCACCAAGGAGATATGTAGGTAGCTAACGAAGTACAATGAAATTAAAAATTGAGAAAGCAACCTATATCTTAGTTTTTACTAAATCAATCCGGTATACTGCTTTACCGACAGCCGACACAAATTTCCAGACGCTCGACTCCAAACGCCAGACGCCTCACAGCGGTTTGGATGTATCGTGTCACTCATTTCCGGCGCTGCGGGAGTTTCCGGCGCACCAATAGTGCGCATAGGCGACTTTATATATTTTAACGTCATTTATAAATTTCTCAAAAGATTTTTTCAATATTTCTGCTTTCCTTTTGACTAAAATACATCAGCTGCATCTCCTTCCGAGCATGTCGTATGAGTCGACTAAGGAACTCTGGCATTCTCTCAGGTGATAAGTTTGTAACTTGTCACTGATCATTAGCATCTGTCCCCGCTATACTTAACGTGGCTGTGGGATCTACCCTATGGTCTTGCAGTTCTGGCTGCCCCGTTTCGAGAACACAGCCGTATGTGTTATGTATGTATGCTTTTGTAATTTAGGAGAACTGGCTTTACCATGTAGCGGAGCCATCTATCGGATGCAGGAGAGAACCACAATCAAATGCAAAATCCTAGAACGCGATATCGACGTTTCTCACAATGATTGGAATATATACATGGGCCAAACAACTGCTAGTGGCCCGGTGGGGCCGGAAGCGCTTCCCTTTTCACCATCACTATAACTATTTCTCCTTAATCTGTATTTAATTTATTTATATTGTTTAAAATAATAGTATCCTTAACTTTTATTTTGATTATTTAATGTTTACGGTACATACGATAAGTATGATTAAAATAAATAACGCCTGTAAACTTAAAATGTTCTGAATGTAACAAGTTTTTAATGAGAAAAATAATTTACTTTTGACGAACACCTCCATTACGAATTGGAAGTTCGTAATTTACGAACTTGGAATAAATGTTTTGAAAAGTTTTCGTTTGTTCATCAACTGTTTGTTCGAAGTTGTTTTGAGAAGCATTAAACACACCTATTCTTGAAAGTTGCAATAAAAATAATTACTCTACGCCGTAAGTAATTTCGGTGATAGGTTATGACGTATGCCTTTCAGTCTGAAGGCGTACGTTCGATCCCAGTCACGACTGAATTTATTTTATGTAAGAACTTTGATGTTCTAAAATTTATGAAAAAATAACGTTGCCAAAAACGTAATTTAAAAGAGATGGTAAAATTCGTCATCCGAGTTAAGTGACCCGATAGCTCAGTTGGTAGAGCGATGCAAATCTCACTCGGGTGAATTTTTTTTTGCATTTTCTTATTAATATTTTATAATGTTCTAAAATTGTTACTTTAGCGTCTTCCTCTTGAAATACTCTATTTATTTTAAAAAACTGCATCCAAATACGTTATAGAGTATAGATAGAGACATACATTTAATTAGGTCTCAGTTTTATTTTTATTATAATATTTCCTTATTTATAATGCATTACATATGTATACAATATTTAATAAAATTTATTGATTCATATCACTCCCCACTCCCATTCCTTTTTCTAGTCTCGGGGTGTATGTTATATAATCTTCATATTGTGTTTTTTTATTTATTTACAGTGTATATCATGCTTAGACACTAACTCATAGTTTACTTTGCATTATAATTGTTATTACTGTTATTGGCACTATCAAAATTATATACAAACTCAATTACTCATTTATTCCATGTTATGCGCTGTGTTGTAACAACTTTGAAAAAAAAAAAAGACAGCGAGAAGCGACTTTATTTTATAAGTATTGTGACGGACTAAAATAACCACCAACTATAATATTTTACAGGTGACAAACGTACTCTAGTAAAATAAACTATAGTATTTTGTTAATTTATATCTCTGATATTATACTGCTACGTGAAATAAGCATCTAAATGTACAAAGCACTCGAAGAGTATTCACTTAATTCTTGATGTACCCAGCATTGTAATGCAAAGCAGTTGCCACACCAGTCTTTTGTGTAGCTGACTCCCTCGCACTCCCTTATACGGCTATAACTCTCTCTTTCACTCGTAGTTCGTAAAGTTTAATTTTAATTTATTTAAATTAATCGTCGTAGTGTAGCTTTGCGAAGTATTTTATTGTGTGTAATAAGAAATAGATGTCTGAGACAGGGATAATAAAGATGCATAAAGAGATGTATTTTCTTGAATATGTAAAAAGAATTTGTATAATACAGGTGCAAACTTATTTCTGACTAACGTCCATTTTCAATACGAAATAAAAATATATAAAGATGTTACACACTTGGATTGACACAATGACGGATTTTTTTATTACAAAATTTCAATTTTGTATGAAAACGATTGAATTGTATATGAAAAAATCTGTTTAAAATGGTTATTAAAATTGACTGTAAGCAAATTTATAACCTACACCTTAAGGTATCTATTACCACTTACAGGATAATATAAAAATAGAATATCTAACTAAAGTATAGCGATAAAGTTGACATTGCCAACTTAACTTAACATGTCAAGCCATGCTAATCAGTGCTAATAAAATAAAATCATCATCCAATTAGTACGTTTGTAACAAGACTGTGACATCTGAAAAATTCCAACTTTTACCAAACAAGCTGTTCACAATTAAAACGTAAACTCCACGCAAACACAAATGACGGCAATTAGCGGGAACCTCGATTATTTAAAATTATTCTAATCAATTGTAAGTTAATTACTCGCTGTAATAAACCCCAATCATTTAGATTTACAAAACCGAATGAGACAGAGGTTTTTTTGGATAGAGTAATGTTTGGGACAGAAGTGACACATTCAATAATATTCCGTTTGCTCATAGCTGTTTCATGTACCTACATGTAAATTATTATTATGTGACTGAGCGGCAAATTTATTGAAACATTTCTTCGTGGCTCAGGTAATAAAACAATTTTACAAACGACAACCATGTTTTCTAAGTTATCAAAGCATTTTGTTAAGAGCCAGCAGTCAAATAAAAGTCCCACGGTTGCTCCGCCCACATACCCCGCCACCCGCAATGCAAGGATACGCGTAAAGATCTGCGTAGTGTTAAAATTCGAAATTCGCGCGCTTTCGAGCAGGCGGGTCAACGCTAGGTCAAACGCAGAGAACATAAAAACCCATAGAGTCGTTATTATAATTGATTTCAATGTTATGTTTATTTTATTTTTGTTTGCAAAATACAATTAAATTAAAATAATTAATTTATTAATAAGTAATATAGGTATGTTAAAAAATCATTCATACAATAGAACACATTACCTGCATCATAGTTATATTTATGTATGAAATTCATCCAATGCAACAAGTATTAGGAAGTTTTGAATAAAACGGATTAATGGTAGATATCAAAGATTTATTTTATATATCACAAAAAATAGTATCCGATACATATGTGAAATGGGACCAATTTACTCATGTAGATCGCTTTTAAAAAGGCTTTTAGGTGAGTCAATATGTTAAAATGTTACAAGTAGTAACTTAACAAATTTTAATATTAAGATGATTATGTAAAAAATGCCGTTTCATTTAGGTAAATTGCTGTATGTTAAATATAAATAGTAGGTGTTTTTTAAAAATAAAGGGTTAACAGGTATGTATAATGTGCATTCGCAATATTAGCTGTGCATAAATAAAAAAAACTTTATTTAAAGATAAATAGCGGTATGCGTATGCCACAAATATAAATTGCAGTTTGATACCGATAAACATACAAACTCATTATCTACAAACACACAAATATATAAATAAAATAAAACAACATTATATGAACGAGAAATGTACGTAGGTATACCTACTTACGTACGTTTACGATGGGGGTACGTAAACCGACGGACGGAAGACAAGATGGTTGCCATTCATTCCAAGTGGTAACTTTTTAGATATGCAGTACTTACCTAAATAATATGTACCTATTTTAGCATAAGTGTTGTAAAATTAGTTTTATTAAGAAAGACCGCACTAGGCGGATAAACCCAAAGGGTTTTTGCTATCTAGTGTCTAAGTTTATTTAAAACGAAATGTAACATACTTCACTCAAATAAAAAAAAATAAAAAAATAAGCAATATTCTCATTTGAGGATTTTGCTGTGCAGTCAGTAATTTTTATATGAATTCCAATTATTTGTGACTAAAAAAAAATCATTTTATTTGATGTGCGTTTAAATACTATACAATTAAATTAAATGATTTTTCTTACTAATCCTCTACACTCCCCAAGAAATATATATGTACTATTTACCTTATACAGTAAAATACCTTCTGTTCTATGCTCCACCTCATCTGTTACCATCAAACTGTCAATCGGAGAGCTAAAATATGAAATGAGTTTAAAAATATCAAAAAAGTTTTAGTAGCCAAAAGTGAAAACAAGTGAGCAAAAACAACAAAATTATAGCAGGTAGGTAGGTTCTCACTCACTTTTCTTCAAACATTACAGGTGGTATTATTTCGGTATAAACTTTGACGGGCGACTCCAGGACTTTTTGTTCGGCACAATTGGTTTGAATTCTATAAACAAAATATTGTAGATAAGGAACTGCTGCCGAAGATGCTACGTAATAAGTAAAGATGGGTCGGATTAGGTAAAAATCGTACCTGTTCGACCTAATACATACTCATATTTATGCAATATGGCCGTTCCATTACTGTGATCCATTACGTATTAGATAAATACGTAGAATCTTTATTCGGTGAATATTTAGTATCGGTTTTCGGTGAATGATCCATTATCTAATAAATACCTACGTAAAAAGAATAGTTGTGGAAATAGAAAATATCGTGATAATAGCGAAATGCATTTTTTATATTAGGTTAAATTTTTAATATTTAGTTAAATTGTTTTTAGTTTGTGTCAAATATTTTGTTTAAATAAAGGATTTTTATTTTGTAAAAAAAAAAAGGAAAAAAAAAGTCTTGACTGTACCCGGATACGAACCAGGAATATCTGGTTTTCGACTCCGCCGATGTAACCGCTGGGCTATTATAAACTTGTTAGAAATGGTGAAAATTACCTTCATATTCTAATGATATTGTAGTATTTTTGCTAAATAATAAAATTGAAACTTATCGTCTATGCCTTACGGTTGATTTCTCATAATAAGATTATATTTTATGCGATACCTAATACTATGTCGTCTTGTATCTGAATGCTGGGCCGTAAAGAAGGATAATAAAAATCAATTCCATGTAAGCAAGATGAGAATGTTGAGATGGATGTGTGGAGTTACAAGAATGGATAAAATAAGAAATGTGTACATAAGAGGAAGTTTGAAAGTTGCGCCGATCACAGACAAGTTACGAAGTAACCGTCTGTCTTGGTACGGGCATGTAAAGCTATATTATGAGTCTATGATGTAAAGCGACGGGATGAAAGTCATATTTTACAGAGAGCTTTGTGCATGAGTGTGGATGGATATAAAGAAGAGGTAAACCAAAGAAATGTTGGATGGACTGTGTGAGGGAGGATATGCGTGTACTGGGAGTGAGCCATGAGATGACGGATAATAGGGATGAATGGAAGAAAAGTACATATTGTGCCGACCCCAAATAAATGGGAACAGGGCAGGAAGATGATGATGACCTAATCACGTTGTATTAGGTACCGACTAGTATTGAAAAATACCTAATCCACATACCTATTCCAATATGATATTCCAATATGCCTCACCTGTAGTAGTAAGTAAGTTCCTTAGGTGAGTGAAAGATATTGTACCTACATATACTCGTAAATGTATATAAAATTTGTGTATGTGCTTCATGTGTAAAGCAGTGCGCTTATAGAATACTTCTCATGCTGTGTGTGTGATTTCGGAACTAATTTCTTTTGTAGACTTTTACATAGATAAACAAAGCAACTAGCGCCATCGTTCAAAGGAATTCTACCTATTTATAAAGGTGAAAGTTTGTATGTGTGTTAGTGTGTATGTTTGTTACTTCATCACGCAAAATCCTGAAAGTATGGAACAGCTGATTTTTTTCACTATATCGGAGTTGGCCCCATAGTGAAAGTTGTTTCTTTTTACTTTCCTAGTTTCGTGTCAAAGGCAAATCACTAATTTCGGAAAGACCTTATATTAGCTTAGGTACGTATCAGAATAACACATTATACTTTTTATCCCGGGTAAATATTTTATCCCGTAATTTCGACATTTTGTTTTTTCTCCTGTCCATTATAAAATGCATTCTCAGCACTAAACTTTACATACTTACTAATTATGATTATAGCTACTTACACCTTTGATTCTCTCCCCTTTTTAGAAAATTCTCTCCAACGTTGAGCCATCTTCCTTTTGGAAACATATTTTTTAGTTTTATTTCCCATTAGTCCGAACTCAATCGAGTAATACCTACACCGCAAGATAATAAAAAATGCCACTGCCGTGGGCGAAAGCGACATAGACCCTACGTCGTCGGCGCACAGCGCGGTACTGAGCGTCAGCGGGCACGAAGTTACTATTTAACGCTTTTCTGTAAGCATTAGAGTAGAATATCGCTTGCACGCTAAACAACTGATTGAGCTCAGAAGTAAAGAGCGTAAGTCTCAAAAAGATTTTTATTAATTGTGTGTTCAATTATGATTGTTTTTTAATTTTGGCTTTACAAAAGTTTACTATCATTATTATCTTGACATCCGAATTTATTTAAAACGCCTACCTCATGTAATAGCCGAAATAAAAGTAAAAATGACTAAAAAACATGTCGATTTCAAAAAACAAAACTATCGAGCGAAAATCATTAAATCATGTTTTTGGCTTTACATGACATAGTTAAGGGTACTAAGAATATAGTGTAATAGTCTCACATTAAACAAACATGCACCCGTTTCAGCATATTTCATCAAAAAGATGCTAAATAAGGTCTGCCTCCTCTTAAATAGGAAGCCTTTATTTAACGCGAAAGGCGAATGACCAATGACGAAATCTTATCGCTATTAGTAATGCTGGTTCTTAAAATTTTTGATAGAGACAGCATCAAATGTATCCCTTAAATAGGCTATCTGACTGTTGGAAAAATCGGCCCTAAAACAAACGTAAAAGTTGAAATAAACTAAAACCTGCTACCTCGCAATGATGTATAGGTACATCTCAAATCTGTAGTAGGCAAAAGTTCATAAGATCTTAACCCCAATTAAGAACTGCTCAAACAAGGAAAAGATAGAACAAAACTTCAGTTGCACCGCGCTAATCGCATTTGAACTGGGCGTCGTATCTGATGCTGGAAGCTTATCTTTGCCAAAAGCGACCTCTCGTGTTAACGATCCGCATTAAGAAATCCGCGGTCGTTATGAACAAGATTTGAATATTTTAATGTTGTCAAATTTATCTTGCTTAAAATTTAATTTAAGGACATTTGGGGATTTCGGCGCTCTTAATTTGTAAGATCTAGTTTGTTAGCGGGGCGAAAGGGTTTTTTGTGTCCTAAAAGGCGAGAGATTTTCGTAATTTGGATGAAAATTTTAGACAGTTTCTTGGTATTCTCTTATACATAGCGGATGCTAGAAGCTTTTAACGATGTAAAAAAAAAAATTTTAAGGGATTCTATTTCTATTAGTTTAAAATAGCAAGTAATTTGAAAACCTTTAACAAATGCAATGGAGAGATGATTCAATCTGTCTAAACAATTGGTATCTTTCTATGAAACCTAAACTTATAATGGGTTTGATACTATATAAATAGTATATGCAAAAGATTTAGATTAGGTCATGTATACATGGTACATGACCTAATTTATTAGTTATGAATATTATGTATAGACGTTCCCTACACTCTCCAAAAAACATACAAAGTTTTATTCAGGTATGGTTTCCTAGGAAAGCGTTGCCGTCATAATAGCGGCCGTACGGATACAAAACGTCTTTACAGTGGTGACACGTGAAAAGTTATTTCACGGCTACTATAGGACTGTGTTGAGTTGCTAGGAAACTAAAGTTTTACTGCCAATTTCTATAAGTGATCTTGAGAGATTTTTTGCATATCTCAGATTTAATCTTCAATTGTTTTCATACAAAATTTCAAATTAGGAATAAAGGAATCCAAGATTATTTTCGATCTCTCGTATAGAAATTGGCCGTTAGTCATTCAGTGTCTAAAAAAAAATCGATCCTTAATAACCTAATTTCGTGTAGATTAAATTAGTAGTTGACCACCTGTCACTACTAACCGAACTTGTACATCTCAACTATACCCTCAAAATTGGTCAGAAGTGGCACCTATCGGCCCTTGGTGCTCTGCCTACCTCGTAAGGGATAAAGGCGTGATTATATGTATGTATGTAAATTAGTTTTTAGTTTTATATAATGTAATTAGTATTTGTAATAACCTATTAAGATAATGTATGTAGAAAATGAATATGAAAATAAATTAACTATACTGTCACCTAACCTAAAATTTAAAGAAAAGAAAACCCGACTGCGTAATAATTTTGACACAGTGTCATTTTCACGACTAATATGAATCTAATGATACCTCTCAAGCTTATATACGACATGCGGTGATAATCCAGTGGTTAAGACGTGCACCTTCCAAGCGGGAGGCGTAAGTTCGATCCCAGTCACGGGCCTGTACCAATGAATTTATTTCATGTACAGATTTTAATGTTGCAAAATTGTCACTTAGCTCGTGCCTCGGAAAACACGTAAAACCGTTGGTCACGCACACACTTGTGCACTATACTCGTAATATCTCCTACGTACCTGGCCAATCACTTTAGAGATTGGTCGCCTTGACCGAAATACGGTCGGAGATCATCATCATATACGACAAGCCGTTTAGGCTCTTAGAGCGTGCCAAACTTGATACATAGGTCTTACATACACTCGAAAAACATAACCCTCCTTCTGGCGCAATCGGGTAACAGTGCCAGATAATAATATCGTCTATACAAATAAACCAAAGAGTCCGAAGCTCCATTGATCTGCATCGAAGCCAGCTACAAGTTGATACATAAATCCGACTGTCCAGTCCCAATTCAAGTATTTCGAACTTAAGCGGAGTAAAGCTACTGTGTTTTATTATCTGACTTTATTTCAGAGGAAAATAAGTAATAGAATTTGTTTTTGCAACTGCAGCAATTTTACTCTTTCCCCAATCAATTTTACGAATATAGTATATGCACAAAACTGAGCATATTTTTACAAGATATACAAAGATATTAAGCAGATATTTACAATATTGCCATAGAATATTATGACTATCTATGCATATATTTTATCCATGTAGCACCGACCCATGTCTGCCCATAGGTATCGTAAGCGCGATTAAGGACTTCCTGGTGGGCAGTAGCCTCCCGTGTTGGCAACATAGTCCGAAAGTAAAACTGAGCAAAACCGTTACAGCCCTATCATTATGGTGTACCCTGGGTATGGCCTTAGTCCAGCTGAAGACTGCTATAGGTTGATAAATGCATGTATGTTATACAATAAAGGCATTTTCATGTACGTCAAAGTAAAAATCAACACCAAAAGCCTAATTTTTTCTACGCATTCTGGAATAGAATTTGTTTTCTATTCCAGAATCCCGCTTCTATGAGAATTGTTATAAATTCCTTACGTATAAACCTAACCTAATTCATTTATCCGATCCAAAAATAAAACCCACACCCTCCTCCTTAACGGACATAGATTAAAGTTGTCCAGTATAGTTGGGAGCCAAGAAAAACTGATTAATCAAGTGAACTGTACAGCGGGATTAAACAAGCAAACAATACAAGTCGGGCCATGGAAGTGGGAAGAAAAAGAGGACTTTTACACCTCCATTATGTAAATGTAATATCTCATTGTAAATTGTTAACGTAAATCTAATAACCTAATGTAAAATTTTATTATACTTGATAAAAATTACTGATAATTGATCTAATGACTGATACTTACCTAATAACTGCTGGATAATTTATATGACTAAACTTAGCTTAGTTTTAAAGACATTTTGCATGCTGTTCGCCAGCTAAATATGTGAAATACTGAACTCTGTAACACCTTATGTACCATATTTTATGCAATAAAGAATTATTATTATTATTGTATCTCTGTTTAAATTCTCGGGACTACAGAGTCGCGATCCTTTGAGAGGCATGCATCGGGCCGTGGCCAAGATGTTGAGGCCCTTTTTAGAGAACTTTAATATGGTGTGGGATACACATGGCGGATACCATCGCCGACCGCACAATATGATACACCCGGAGATGGTCCCCGCCATGTGCAAGACTATTGGAGTGCAGATCTATGTCATGCGATGGAAACAAAGGTCAAGGGCTATGGGGCTGAATATTGGATGGGGTTGGGTAGCTGGGCTATTGAAGGAGACTAACGGGCGCCTGCCATTACAACTAAGTCTCATAATTGTTTGGTGGCAGGCGGTGACTCGCCGACTCATTTCATGGGCCCCCTGAAACGGCCGCACGCACGAAGCGACAAAGGGGGCAACATTTGGTGAGGGGCTAGGGTGGAGGGGTGCCCCTGGACTTTAAACCGAAGCCAACTCGCCAATTACTGACGGCACGTCCACCCTCGAGCTGTCATAGCTCTCGCGACTCCACTCTGCCCGGCCGGCGAAGGCAAGGCAGAGGTGGGGGAACTGTTCCTCGTCAGACCTCACTCCGGCGCCGGAGATGAGGAACAGGGTCTTCCTCCGGGAGCACTTCAGGTCCGTGGGAACGCTACCTCCCAACAGCTCACCACAAGCTTCCCTGCGGGCTTATTATTATTATTATTACAAAAAAATATTGACATATTTATTTGAGATCAATAACTTTACAATGTTTTGTGTTTAAACACCAAGCGACTGCCAAGTCCAAAAATTATAATATAAATGAAAACAATATAAAAAAATATTAACTTATATCTATATACCTACCTATCTACTTACTATAACTAATCACAAATAGTGCATTACAAACATTTTTCGAGATTTTCCATGCTTTATTTGCATTTTTTAGTCGCCTCTGATTTTCTGGCTTACAGGAGTTACAGTGGCGGGAATGAGTAGTGAGCCAATAAGTAGTATTTTGATATCAAAGCTTATGGACCGAAGATTAGGGCAAATTATTTGATTAGTAGTTAAGCTAACTATTAGTAAAAACATGTGTCAATATTTAGTATTTTTGACGTACTTTGACTATACCTATGATAAGTAACGATAGAATTTTGTATGTCCGATAATTTTCGAACAGCTAATGTTAAGAAGATGACTTTAATTTGTAATATTGATAAAAGTCAAGTAGAGATGTTAGGTATTTAACGTTATAACTTTCTGTACAGCCTGGCAAAAATGAGTATGGAAAAAATGAGCACTTTGGACCCTAATATTTTGGAAACCAGACACTTCCCAGGTATACTTCCATGGAGAAAAATGATCGTGATGATGAGGAAATTCCGTAGTTTTCGGGAAGGTTGACGACCAAAAATCACCCTGTATATGCATTCCGAAGAAAATATTATATTCATAAATAACTAGTAATTATTATTATATGTGACAACTCCGTTAAACGTTACACTGTATGTATGGCAGAAACAATGTATTTAATTTACGAGCTGCATTCAAGATTTTTTATTCGTCCAGTAGGCTTATTACGTATCTTACAATGGCATAACAATTGAAAATATTGTAGGTACTATTATCGCACTGCAATGGCAAATTTAAGAAGTGATAATAAAACGGCACTACTTTCGCTATAACAAGTTATGTACATAATAAGCCAACAAATTAATAATTAATAAATATTAATAAAATCATCAAATCGATCTCTCAGGCTAAAGCTCGCAACTTTTGTCACCGATGTTTTACACCAGCACCCGTATGATGAATTTGGTAGAACGGCTAAGGAGTGGAATGCACTTCCTGCCGATGTATTTCCCGAGCACTACAACATTGGTTTCTTCAAAGCTAGAGTGAATAGGCACTTTCTAGGCAAACATGTACCACCCTAGGCCGCATCTTGCTTAACATCAGGCACGATGGCGGTCAAATGTTTGCCTAGCTAACTGTAAAAAAAAAAGATGTCTCACTTTTAAACGTCAAATTCACAGAGCTATTAATAACTAGATAAACTAAGTGGATGTACTTTGCATGTAAAAAATAGACTTAAGAATTAGAATAGACACTCGTTCTCGAGCCAGGACTGAAGGAATTAGGGCTGATAGAAGTGGTTTGCAATCCCATTTTACACACCAAGTAGAAACACTTGCCTTGTCTGGTTATTACTTAGCCCTGTGGATATGACGTTTAAAAGTGAGACAACTCGCTCTCACCAAAGTCATCATATGGGTTCTGGTCCCACTATACCAAACATAACTGTGGGATCTCCCTCTTAATACTGCAGTTCTAGAGAACCCACTTTGAGAATACTGCCGTGTGTACGTACGTGTTCAATAATATTTTTTTACAACGAAATGTTTGACGAATCAAAACGTTGCAAGTGATCTGCTAATCTGCTCGTTTTTCAAATAAATCTTTTATACTGTAGTATCCAAAATGCTTCACATTCATGAGTTTTATAGGCCATAAACTAAACTCACTTTACCATCAGGACTACGGGCTCCGGGTCTTACTGATAATACATTTTATACGATTTTATCGTTAAGATGAATTTTATCTGCATTTTTACGGCCAGTATTTTGCCATTACGGACGCTAATTCTTTTTTCTTGTGTTAGATAAAATTCATATTTTCACATATTTCTAAAATAATACATACATACACAATAATATTATAAAATAATTTGTCGAATGACTGACTGACAGATATACAAGGTGTTTTTTCGTTGCCACCCTTAACGAAGGGTACGTACTCAAATAAAGTAAGTTTATGCCAAAAGAAATGCAGGGAAACGATGTAAATTAAAAAAACGTAATTAATTACTTAATCGGGCGAAATTTATAGTGTCCACTGTTTATGCTAGTTTTTTTATAGACATATATTAATTTTTTCTCGTGAAAAAATCTTGCTACGCACGTCTCTGTGCATTTATGCAGAAAATGCAGTCTATTTACTCAACTTTGGACCCTAATATCTTGGGAACCAGACAATTCCCAGGTACGCTTCCGCTTCCATGTAGAAAGATGATCGCGATGATGAGGACAGTCCGTAGTTTTCGGGAACGTTGACGACCAAAAAATACTCTGTATAAATTGCGTGCGTGCCAGTGCGTGTTCGTATGACGTAAGCAGCCGATAAGAAAGATTTTTTCGAAATTGTCACAGTAACTTGAAAAGCAGGAATTCTAAAGTTTACACGAAGGCGAATAAAAACCCTTTACACGATATATCACAATAAATACACCCACTTACAGCCCTATAGTTTAGTGTTGGCTACACAAGATGCGTTTTAGTGTTATTTATTCCATTAACTGAACAGAGTTGGTTTGCGCTGCCATAAAATTTGCATATGTATAATCCACTATGCCACTTCTGGGCTCATAGCTTGAACCTTCGGCTGTTGCTATAAGGGTCCTATTATCTTCTTTAAAAGGCATTAATGTAGTGTTATGGACCCGTGTTTTGTTCAGGCGTGCCAAGTGGGCTTGCCTCGTTAATTTAGTAACTGATTGCTGTAGTGGTAAGTGACGCCAAAAATGTGTTGTTTATTGCCTTTCGGATCGATTTTAGCGTATTTTAAGTAGATCTAGGATAGTTATTTGCTTAATGGAGGATTATATAACTATAAATGGAGTAATTCATAGAGCATTAGCTATTGCCCCCGACTTCGTCCGTATTGATTACAGAATGTATTCTACGTCCGTCTCTGTACTCCCAGCTAATTATACAATAAGATCGCGCATCTATTTGATTTACAGGGTGATTTTTGGTCGTCAACGTTCCCGAAAACTACGGAATTTCCTCATCATCACGATCATTTTTCTCCATAGAAGCATACCTGGGAAGTGTCTAGTTTCCAAAATATAGGGTCCAAAGTTGAGTAATTGGACTGTGTTTTTCTGCATAAATGCACATTGATGCGTGTGGCAAGATTTCTCACGAGAAATAATTGATATCTGTCTATGAAAAAACTAGCATAAACAGTAGGGTGGAGCGATAATGTATGGAGATTTTAAAAGTTTTTTTTTCAACGGCATAGCTATTAAAAGTTGCCTTGTAATATATAAAACAAATATACAAAATATCAAACAGCTGGCTTAATGTTTTGAGGTGCCCCAGTACGTACAGTCGAATATTTTTTTTTTAATACATCTTAATCATTTATTACGAAAAATATTATCTTACATTACTTAAAATACTATTTAAACAACAAACTGTTTTTTAGTATTGAAATAAGGCATTCGTTGATGCGATAGCAGTCTTGCCCTAATAAAACCATCTCGTTTATTTTCCCCACACACTGCACTCGATGCTTCTGTCGCCAACTTGATGTAGCGTTCCACGGCTTGGGTGTGGCATGGAAAATCTTCAATGTTCTGACATGTACCAAGACCGCTTTTGACAATGTCTTTCAAGGTTTCATCAGACATATTTAAAGTTAGAGGTGGCTCAGTTATATCATAGTCTCGTCACATAATAATGTCAGGTTAATCTTTGGCATCGAAGTTGAATGCAGGTACTTTAAACGTTCGAAGTCTTCGAGCATTATAAAATATTAATAAGAAAATGAAAAATTCTTCACCCGAGTGAGATTTGAACTCACAACCACTCGCAAACCGTGCTTTCGCTCTAACCAACTGAGCATTCTCTGATCTTGCTTTTACAATTTCTTCGATATGCAAGATCCCTTATAACCTCTCTGTCATCACCAAGCATGGCAATGAGAAGATTTTCTGGGTGAACAAAATATCCATTTCGTTGGATTACTTTGTCAACGATTGCTTTCATATTGGAATTCAAATAATGCACGAGTAATTTTGTTGTAAACCACATTGGTCCATAAACTTTCAGCTTTTCTTCTGGGTCGGGGTATCTTAGAATTCAATTAACAGTTGTAAGCCATCTAGAATGGTTAAGGGCTCCAGGTTCCATATTAGCTCCTGTAGTTTTCCATCTAAATGTAATAAAAGATGACATAATGGTGACTCATTTGAATGCAATTGACAGATAAACCACTGTAATGGCCTCTTAAATTTCTCCTCTATCGGACGATCCATCGCACCCAACAATAGCTAATTCAACACTTAGCTTTACCGACTTAAATTTCAAGTGTACCTAATAATATAGTGTCTTTAATATTTTAGCAGTCCCCGACCCACAGGTGAAATGACCAATATAGTTGCTTCCTGGTTCCGATAAAATCACATAATAATCTTCTATCTGTCGTTTTCTGTAAAATTTACCTTCATTATCAATACGAACCAAAGTCTTATCCTTCCTTCCATCAAAATACAAACCACGAAGTATTTTATTGCAGTCCGTTTCTTGTAAAGTTGATTTGACCATAGTTCTTTCACGGCGCAACTTTGAACGATCAATGACACAATTTGGATCGTTCAATGAAATAATACCGACGTTTTTTAAGAGAGAAGAAGGCTCTATCGGAGACTCCAGTACGATCACAGGCAAGGGCTAATGATGGTAAATTAAATCTCTTTTTTTTCAGAGGTGGTGATAATTTTTCCTTGACCTATTCTGGGTCTTTTTGGTTAGGACTAGATGGTACGAGAAAACTATCACATGAACTGCTGCTTTCAATTGAAAAGTCATCAGCCAAAGAAAGAGAACAACAAGGTTAACATAGCATTGAACATCAAATAGCGTTTATAAAATGTTTGTGAATTTATGAGTATTTGGCGTTAATTTTCAAAACTTTATGTCGTTGGGGACCTCTAATCATAGCATGAGATTACTGTTTTTTCTTGTGTTTAATGTTTACCTAAAACAGAAACTTTCTACAGGTATGCCGAAGTAAAAGTAAAAAATAAATAAAATCGCTCCACCCTAGTAGGTAAATAGTCTATAACACTTGGAAAGCATAAACGAAGAAAGAACTAATTTCATCCTAGTCCGGTACAATTCCCAGTACAACCCGACAATTATCTTAAGAAAATATAAAAGCATAAAATATACAATCGACTGCTGAAACTTCGATACCAAATAGAATAAAAGATCGCAATTTCCTAGGGACCCACATGGTTCCGTACTACTTCCCATTTCCGACCTACGGTACCCTAACAGACTCACTTTGCTGCCAGCAAAGCAATTTGCAGGCGATAACAAAACTTATGACACGTTAACAAGGTTGCGAGCGCAAACGCAAGGTTATAACATAAACTTGTAAGAAATGTTGCTTCTAAATAAATAAGAACAATATTGCAACTAGTCTGTCTTGTATGTTTTTCTATTTCATTGAAGTATTCGTAAACATTGTGTTTAAGAATGTATTTGTTCGAAATAAACGGGGATGTGTTTTGAGACAGAAAAATGGCGCTACTCTTGTAGAGAAGGCCGACGCGTCGCCTAAAGGTAAAAACTAACAGTTCGTCATTTGTTTTGTTTTATATTGGCTGGCCGTTTTATTCCAGAATAAAATCAAAATAAAAAAAACTGAGCCGTGTGACTCTTGGACTACGTTGATGCGTATCTGCAGTTTCAAATAACAACTCACAGAGAAAGACTTTTGCCAGCCATCACAAGCAAGACTGATACAGCTGATACAGTGTTTAATAGGTGTAACTTTTATTGTTTAATCAACTAGTGGTCCCTTTCCTCCATCGCTTACTGGAACCAGCTCCCTGATTACGTAAAAGCAATAGCAAAGCCGAAACAAAGCGATAGCGAAAATTGTACAATATTCGCCTTGAAATGTCAAAGTTCCTTTGGAATTGATTTTACGTAATACGAATTTGACAAGCAATCAGCGATTTTTGTACAATTTTCGCCATCGCTTTGCTTTTGCTAGTTAGGTAATAAGGGGGCCTACTATTATATGGCCTATTGAATAGCTTTTTTTATATGCATTCTTTTTCTATTTCCTTCAGTGCTTACTCCCTTTCCCACATGATACACCTGCTGCTTGCTAAGCCCAATTATTTAGGCTATAGTACGTTATCTATCAATCACTCAGAACTAAGACCGGAGTATTATTATTCTTTATTGTACACAAATTAAAAAAAATATATTACAAGTAGTCAAATAGTAACGAATGACTTTTAAAAATTCCTCATTAATGCAATTGATTGCTTTTAGTTTCTTAATTAAACCAAAACAGTATAATTAAACAAAGGCGGGCACAATAAAGTGAGTGAGGCGTGTAGGATTGGATCGAGTAATTGTTATCGGGATCGAGCCCGCGCTCCTTGCTGCGGTCGCAGTATCGACACCATTGCTGTGCGTTAGGGTTGTCTGCAGTGATAATATTTAAAAATCACAATAAAATTTTTGTAATATGGATGTTTTGTGCTAATGCTTTATTGAAGAATTACATCAGTGCATGTCGTAAGAGACTATGAAAATGGATATTCTTGTTTGTAATTCTGCAGTTCTGCCTAACCCATTTGGGAACACAGCCGTGAATGTATGCATGCATATCTATGTATAAGTTTGATAAAATGGCTGACTGGTCGGCGACCGATCGCTAAATGTGAAAAGACGACGAAAAGACGCGACAAAACAATCCTGTATTTTGTAATCAAATGGTTTGAAACACTGACTTTGTAATAGGAGATAGGTCAAACGAATTTCATATTTCGAAGTTGCGCCCTGTCGCAAGATGAAAAAAATTCGAGGAATCAGTTGGTTGGTGTTGATTAAATTAGCAGCGACAGTAAATGTTGTTTTAAAATATAAAATATCCAATATTTCTATTATTACAGGGATCAGTGCCTCTTCCACTTGTCAACAGAACGGACCTGGAGGCTAATAATTACTTTGTTGTGCCAACCCTAGATCAGTTCATGCATATTGAGGTGCTAGAGCGGCTCGCTCATCAATTAGTCGCTAGTAATTGCCGACTTTCATTGCGCAATGCATTTCATTTATATTTTACTGAGATTTAAATCATGTTGTATATCGGGCCTGAAGAGGCTTTTGGCTTATATGAATGGAATACATAGTATATTGAGTAGGCAAAGCCTATTTCTGTGCTGTTGGGATATATCAATTTCTCAGTCTTCCATTCCGTCATCTAGCTTGTTAATAAAATAAATAAAATATATATAAATTTAAGGTTTTCTGTGGTTTACGCTTCAGAATCATGATCTGAAGTCAGCATACCAATATTTACCTTGCTGTCATTTACACCCTGTAAAGAATTACATTCAATTCTTTTATCTAATATTTTACTAATGTCCACATTTTTAAAGTCACAAAACAATAAATTCCAAACAAACAGCGCTATAACAATGGAATAGACAACGTTATAAAGCAGTAAGTTCTAACAATGCACCCCTGAAGCCTCTCTATAACTCAACCAGCAGTATCTCGAAATAGAATACCTAAGTAGGCACCTCATATATTTTGGATCGAGTCGGATATCTCGTTCCGTCTCGGACACTTTACGACGATAGGCGTAGATATAAAATATATAGGTACATATAGATTGCCAATTTATGCTTGTTTCTTCACCAACCTTACTTGTTATTCAAATAAATAATTATATAATATGTACAATGTAATTTTAACATTTACGAGTAATAGATCAGAGACATGTTTCTCCAAAAAATGTACTCTGCCCGTGCAAAGAAAGTGGGATCGTGCGATTCTCAAGGCTTGTAGGATTAAGGGTTTCCGGGAGGTGGGCCGCACCGCCTCCCGTGTTGACAACATAGTCCAAAATACAAACTGCGGTCACCAACCCGCCTGCCCAACGTGGTGACTATAGGCAAATACTCCCCATGGCAGTCTTGTGGCGTGCCCTGAGGGAGGCCTACGTCCAGCAGTGGACTGCAATAGGCTGGTGATGACGATGATGGCAGTTAACGAACTTTTTACATGACAGCACCGTAAATGCGGCTTATATTGCAATCGTTGCCGCTGTCCTAGATTATATAGCTTCATTTACATACTTCTACGCACAAGTTTTCGTGCATTTCAAGTGATAAGAACATACATAGCAGTACCTTTAAGTAGAATAAGAATTATATTTCCCTACATTCTCTTTAGACGAGAGATATACGCAAAACACAAGACATCTCTGGTTCGCTGCGGCCTAACAAGGCTTTAAGAGCACAAAGTAAACTAGAAACACCGATGCCATATCTGTTCTGTGTACACATCCTAATTTGTTATGTTTGGGGCTAGGAAACCAGCGATTTTGTCAGCGGTTTTTAATAATCACATTCTTTTGCTATATTATTTCGTCTGTCTTTACGACTTGCACGGGGCGGTGTCGTTGGCTTTTGGCGTCTGCAGTCGGCTAGAAATTTAGCGCAATGCAAACTGGTAATTTCCATTTTATTATCACGATATGAGGTACGCCATTTACCTTTACTATGAAATTTTAACATATCGGCTAAATTAAATTTTGACATTTCGTAATAGCGGTTAGAGTTCGACACAGATGGAGTTGAATGAACTTCTATTTATACAATCAAGACACTATGTAATTTTGTCTAAGGCAGTTCAAGTGAATAGCGCCTTCAATAGCGAAAAATAGATACTGTCTAAAGTCTATAGTTCATTTATGGCTAAACAAAAAACTATTAATCAGCGCAATTTCTATTTAAAAATTATATTTCCATCGAATTGTGTTTTGGCTTCACTACTACTCCGACATTTATTTTATTATTTATTCTTTACACAAAACAAAATGTTTGGAAATCCATTTACATGTTACAAAATTTGGAATCAGATGTTCCTAAGACAAATATGGCATAGCATTTGTAAATTAATACATTTTAGACCGTTAAGTAAAGCTAAGGATTAACCCAGATTTTTCTGGTCAATGACATTCACGACTGAAGTCAACTTAGTTCCATACAATGTTCTATCTACGATCGCGGATTCCCTGGTCTCACACATCGCGCTCGCGGCAATCACAGCTCGCTATAAGACTTTTGCGTCGCTCGCTGAAGTTCGCTTCGAGCTTTTCGCTCCGGTAATTGTATGATTTCGTAACAGCGCCCTAAAGTTTGACTGCAAATGCGCTATGAGATGTTAATTACATGTATTTTGGTTAACATGGCGTTATATCAGCTCCATGGCTGATTGTTAAAGACAAAGCAAAGCAGTAAGGTCAGCCGTGCGAATCTACATGTTAGCCAATTTTGCAGAAGAGCTTTTTAAATATCTGTTATCTCACAAAAATCACTCAATTGTAAACGCGATCTGTTTTCGTGGTTCTCTGTAGTAATTAAATAGGGATATTTCCATATAAAAATTGTTAAGAAAATCAATCATTTTATTATCAAACTATTTGTTTTAGATTTTACATTAAGCTTTTTTTGAGATACTTTTTGATCGTGTAAAGTATACACTATCGTGTAACAAATTAGCACATTCCTTAGGCAATATCCTTAAGTATGTTGGGTATTTTTTTCCAAATCGTTAGTTAGATGTAAATACCAAAACAATTTGTTCTAGCGAAAGGTGTTTTTCGCTTGTCCAGGGATGTCTCGCCTTAAATTGGAATTCACAATAGCGACTTTATACTAGCGAAGAACCTATCGAGAAAAGAGATACCACGGTCACATTTAGCTATCATAGCTTTTGCTTTGTCGTATTTTGTTGCCCCTTCCCTTGTCATGATGACTTCGAAATTGAATCTATATCAAGTACTTAATCTACCTCTCTATCTATAAATACAGGATGATTTTTGATCGTCAACGTTCCCGAAAACTACGAAATCTCCTCATCATCACGATCATTTATCTCCATGGAAGCATACCTGGGAAGTGTCTGGTTTCTAAGATATTAGGGTCCAAAGTTGAGTAAAAATTACATAATGTTGCAAATAAAGAAATTTTGATTTTTGATTTTGATAAATAGACTGCGTTTTTCTGCATAAATGCACATAGACGCGCGTAGCAAGATTTTTTCACGAGAAATAATTAATGTCTGTAAATGAAAAAACTAGCATAAACACTGGACACTTTTAATTTCGCCCGATCAAGTAATTTAAAAAAAAATTCCCAGCATTTTTTTTGCATAAACTTACTTTATTTGATCTAAAGAGTACTTACCCTTCGTTAAGGGTGGCAACGAAAAAACAGCCTGTATAGTGCTCTTAGTGGTACTAATACACTATAGGAACTAGTACCTATAGGTACTACAAAAAGCAAATAAAAACGTCTGGTCAAAAAGCCAAAGTAGATAGAACTTATTTAACACATACTCGTATTAGGTACAAACCCAAACGTTACCTGGAGTCGAAAACTTAATTTCAATAAACAATAAACAAGTCTCATACATTATAACAACAAGGCTACCGCTAACTACAGGTGAAACCTAAAGGGGCCGAACTATACATACAAATCACAAACTTCGGTGAATTTCTGACGACCGAATTCTCCATACTACTAATAATAAACTAAGACGCAATTTACAGGAACTTGTCCTGGAAAGTTTTAGCTTAGCTATGTAACTTTAGTTTACATTATCGTGCAAAAGCTTGGACAATTGGTATATAATAAAGATGTTGGTTTGTGTAGAATCGCAGATATATCATCAAACTTAAGATTAGGATTTACATAAATTTTTGTATTATCTACACTTTATTATGTACACCATTTGGCTATAATAAAATATACATAATCACACATCAACCACTTCTGGACTGCCTCCCTCAGGTTACGCCACAAGGCTACTGTCATGGTTAGGTTTTGTCCATAGTCACTACGCTGATTAAGCGGGTTGGTGACCGCAATGTAATTTTCAGATCATGTTGTTACCGACGGGCAAACGTGGGATGGTGCTATTCTACTCTGTCGATACCACACGATCACAGCCATATTAACAGCTTTGGCTAGTTAAGTTACATTTTTCTTGCAAAATTTCTAGGTATGAACCACATGTCTTCTTTATATGACTTTAAACTCATTACTATATAAAAAATCGAATGTGTTTAATGGTATAACCAAAGTTTAAAATTTACTGTTTAAATATTTCATCTTTGTCTTACTTTTGGAGTGTTAAGTTGGATGGAAAGAGACATCCCTAGAGCATTTATCTAGACGGGCTCTCAGGTCCCCGTTCTTGTTATTTGAATTCAATTTAAAAACTTTACCATTGGATCAATGAAATACAAACATTTCTACAAACAACATAAAGTTTTAAAATAACAGAGAAAATTTTATTTAACTCAAAAACAAATATCAATATTCACGATATCAATGTTTAAATTAATTTATGAAAGCCCCTCAAATTAAGTCGAGTCAACTTTGCCGTTCTTTAAATAGTCGAATCAAATATTATACAATCTTGCTTATATGAGAATACCATAAAGGAAGAATTAAGAGGCGATACAAAATTATATCTGTTAAATTCTTCCGCTACTGACTGACAGACTTAGATCTGCCGCCCGGGGCTTAAGATCTGCAAAACAATTTGTTCTAGCGAAAGGTGTTTTTCGCTTGTCCAGGGATGTCTCGCCTTAAATTGGAATTCACAATAGCGAGTTTATACTAGCGAAGAACCTATCGAGAAAAGAGATACCACGGTCACATTTAGCTATCATAGCTTTTGCTTTGTCGTATTTTGTTGCCCCTTCCCTTGTCATGATGACTTCGAAAATGAATCTATATCAAGTACTTAATCTACCTCTCTATCTATAAATACAGGGTGAAAATCTAGTGGGTTGCCTATGAAAATATGGCTGCAAGTATTTTAAAATGCACTGGGCCGAAACTACTAGTTGTACGGATTGTAGCACGTATTATATATGTCCCTTAGTTGTTCGATAACCGCTAGTTATAGTTAGTAGAATATGACGTTCAATGGTAATACAATTTACTATGTTCACACGTTTCTTGGGAAAGTTACACCTCCATTTGTACCTCTTTCATGGCAACCCTTATGTTCTATTCCTAAATATCAATTATTGTTCGACAATTTACAAATTACCATTTCGGAAAAATCATGGTTAATTTTATGACGTAGGTATTTCATAAATATGGTACGAGAACTTCAGTGTTTTATATGAACAGCGCTCAATAACACTTCCTTTCTTTACAGCCACGTAAAATTGTTGACTAGGAGCTGGCAGCGAATTTATTATTATGCTCCTAGCAAAGCAGACTGAAAGTTTAAGCTGATCATGTGAATTATACGAATTTTAGTTAGTTTACGATTCTTATTTACTTATTCATATTAGATTTCTGTACTTTCTTGTCACGCGGCATAGGTAACATATAATAAATACTTACCTGTGTATAAACTCATCGTAATATTACAGAGTTGGAGAGTAAGTATATTCTTTGATTACAGAGATTTGAAGTTGATATTTGATCGGTTTGGTGTCTAGGTGTAGTAAGTATGTATAAAACTAGACTAATTTGCATAATATTTTAATTTTTGTCCTCTTTTGCTTCGAGCACAATACTTTTGACCAAGATGTATTTACTTTTAATATACTTTATTTTATTAGTAGATGAACAAATTAAAATATCTCAATAAAAAAGAAAGTTATTTTTTCCAAAACATACAAGAAAACAAATAGATATGTATAAGTTGATTACGACGATGAGATCCCGATCTTTTAGCGTGTTCCACAGATAAAATTGAAGCATTACGAAATAAATTAATTGAAACGCAGAACCCGCGGCTCACCTCACGTGAATTCAATAAAAACTTCGCAGCTCACTTCCGTTCATTTCAACTTATCTCTTATAGCGGATGCCCGCGACTCCGTCCGCGTGGACTGCAGAAAAGACAGAAGAATTCAGAAGGCGCCATCTGTTGCAGACTTATGGAACTTCTTATGACGTGATATTTGACGAACTTGCATACTAACTTTCAACCCTTATTTCACCCCTTAGCTGGTCGAAATTTCAAAAATGCTAGAACAAATGTTTAATGATTTCTTATCAAGTGCTTAAATATAAAGTTTCATGGTTTTATCTTTTAAAATTAAGAAATCCCATACAAACTTTCAACCTCTATTTCAACCCCTTCATCCCTTTTTTTCGAAATAAAAAGTAGCCTATGTTCTGTCTCAGGGTCTAAAGATTGTCTGTACCAAATTTCATCAAAATCGGTTGCGAGGTTTAAGCGGGAAAGCGTAACAGACAGACAGACAGAGTTACTTTCGCATTTATAATATTAGTTGGGATTCATGAAAATTTATGCGGTCGGCTCCCTTACTAATAGACGTATACCTACTGGCTTACTGAGTTAGTTAGCACGGAATAATAATAATGTTAATTATTCTTATTATCTAATTTTTATTGAATCTTCATAGATTTGCAGACTAATAAATGGATATTCATTTTTACTTTTCGTAGGTAAAATAAAGAATTCTTTTGACAAAAACAATTTTATGGACAGGCATACTATTATAATTTTCTGTAGTTAAAATCACATTATTTTCTTATTGTTGGTTTATTAAGCCCACGGTTTATAGGTCAGCTAATAATAGTAAAATCACTCTACTCTATTGATGTAAATGTTGTAGGAAATAGACGAGGATATAGTAAAATACATATTTATAACGTATTACGTACTCAATATTAATAAAGACACGAACATGACATTGCGATTTGATTAACCGCATTTCGTTGCCTTATTTCCACGCACCATATATTCCTTTTGTAAGACATAAAGAATTTTGAAGTGGTTTAATTTGTGGACAACTTTTTATTATTTAGTTTTTTTTTGTATATTCAACACGTCGTAATATGAAATATAATTCAAAAAGAGGAACTGTTCCGAATTGAGAGGGACAACACTACTTATTATATAAAAAACATTTTACGTTTATAATATATTCGTAGGATATACATATATATATATATAGTTACGCCCATTATCCCCAAAGAGGCTAGGCAGGATTGTGTAAATTTTCACATCCACTTTTCACCAGTTAGCCCACGTGGTAAGGCGTGAACCTACTGCCGCATATACATAATATATATAGGTAACGACTTACAGAAAACCATACTTACGGTATCCAGTATTTGGGTACTAAATCTATGTTCCCAGCATTACGTACGTACCACGTCTTTCTCCATCTCTTGTCTCTTATGAGACGAATATTAAGCGCGGGAGGATATTTACAAGGGAATAAAAATGTTTTGACGCCATTTTTATTGCTTGTTCGTGTGGTGTGAATGTTAATATGGTTTAAGTCCTCAACGAATTTTATTATACTGACAGGATTTTATTCTACGTAGTTTAATAAACCCTTAATAAATGTACTTTCATGTTATAAATTTATTTAAGGGATGGATTTTAAATAATAATATAAATAATAATAGTTTATTCTGCACAAGTATGTACAGTACGGCTACCTATTTATCAATTTGAGTATTTACAATAAATGTGTCTAAAATAGCTGATATCAAAGTAAGTATAAACTATCTTCTTCTTCAGCCTATTACAGTCCACTGCTGGACATAGGCCTCCCTCAGGGCACGCCGAAAGGCTTCTGCCACAGGGGGGTTTTGCCCATAGTCACCACGCTGGGTAGACGGATTGGTGACCGCAGTGTCATTTTCGGACTATGTTGTCAGTACGGGAGGCGCTGCTTCCCACCTCCCGGAAACCCTTAATCGCCTCGTACGATACCCACGGGCAGGCAGGGGTGGTACAAACTTTACTCTGCCGGCACCACGCGGCTATATATAAACTATATACAACGTAAAATAAGTTCAATAAATTGCACTTTCTACTACTATACTTGGGTACCAAAACTATTATTATTACTATTATCATGCTTTATTGTACACAGTAAAGTTTTCACAAATAAAGTTTATGACAAATAAAATGTACAAAGGCGTGCTTATATCTAAAAGAGATTTCTTCCAGCAAACCAATCGTGAAAACATATTTTTTAAAAACAATATTAACGTAAAAGCCGTCTACATTTTTAATTCATTCCAATATTTACATGGGTTTGTATGTGAGCGTCACTTATTTATTTCTTAACGGTTCGAGGAGCAACCCTGGTGTGGATTGGGTTTATGATGGCAATGAGCGATGCGAAGAAAAAAATAACAAATACTCATAATCTCGTCGATTGGTGCAACATAGGTAAAACCAAATAGATTTAGCAGTAAACGATTCGGCTATTGACTGGGTGCGCGATGAGAGCGCCAACCAACAGTCACAACTTGGGCGGACTTTGAAATGTCAAATGGCTGGCTGTTGTTAAGAAGAGTTAGTAAACAAACAATTAATTTCAATTAAACGTTGTAATTTACGTATATTCTTTTCAATCATGTAAATCTGTAGCGTAGATAATAACGTTGGCCTTTTTTATTTCCCGTCTGAAAGGGCACTATCAATAAATTTCGTGTAGTACACGCGGACTTTTGCATAGCTGTCCTCACGAAAGGTAAGTAAAGAAATAATCAAATTTTATCGGAAAACGCATTTCATATTAATGTATTATGTTAGACCTATTGTAAACACCTGTGATCCAGAAATAAATAAATTTAAAAAAAATGTATTGCAGACGATTATTTATGAATCAGATTATTTATGAACAGAGCTTCTAAGAGCGGGTGGAACTCCGGTACTGAAGGTCCTCCAAAGGCTCTTCAATTCCGTCCTGCTCGAAGGGGTAACGCCGGAAGCATGGAACAGAAGTGTGGTGGTGCTGTTCTTTAAAAAAGGCGATAAAGCCTTGCTGAAGAACTATAGACCCATCTCGCTTCTGAGCCATGTCTACAAGTTGTTTTCAAGGGTAATCACGAATCGTCTTGCTCGCAGGTTTGATGACTTCCAGCCTCCCGAGCAAGCCGGTTTCCGAAAAGGGTTTAGTACCATAGATCATATCCACACGCTACGGCAGATTATACAAAAAACGGAAGAGTATAATCGGCCACTATGCCTAGCGTTCGTGGACTATGAGAAGGCCTTTGATTCGATCGAGACATGGGCAGTGTTGCGGTCTCTTCAGCGGTGCCATATTGACCATCGATATATCGAAGTGCTGAAGTGTTTATACAGCAATGCCACCATGTCGGTACGAGTACAGAAGCGGAGCACTGAGCCGATTTCTTTGCAGAGGGGAGTGAGACAAGGAGATGTTATTTCTCCGAAGCTCTTCACCAATGCAGTGGAAGACGCCTTTAAGCTTCTCGAATGGAAAGGACTCGGCATCAATATCAATGGCGAATACATCACTCACCTTCGGTTCGCAGACGACATCGTGGTCATGGCAGAATCGCTGAAGGATCTAAGCACAATGCTCGATGGCCTCAATCGAGTCTCCCAACAGGTGGGCCTAAAGATGAACATGGACAAGACGAAGATCATGTCGAACGTCCATGTGCCGCCCACTCCTGTACTGGTTGGGAGCTCGATGCTTGAAGTTGTTGACGAGTATGTTTACCTGGGACAGACGGTCAAACTAGGTAAGTCCAACTTTGAGAAGGAGGTAACTCGGCGAATCCAACTCGGCTGGGCAGCGTTCGGGAAACTACGAAGCTTATTTGTGTCCAAGATACCCCAGTCCTTAAAGACGAAGGTGTTCAACCAGTGCGTGCTGCCGGTGATGACCTACGGTGCCGAGACGTGGTCTCTAACTATGTGCCTCATAAAAAAGCTCAGGATCGCACAGCGAGCGATGGAGAGAGCTATGCTTGGGATCTCTCTGCGTGATCGAATCAGAAATGAGGAGATCCGCAGACGTACAAAGATCACCGACATAGCTGAACGGTCCAGCAAGCTGAAGTGGCAATGGGCAGGGCACATAGCTCGAAGAACTGATGGCCGATGGAGTCGGAAAGTTCTAGAGTGGATACCACGTATCGGCAAGCGCAGCGTGGGAAGGCCACCCGCGAGGTGGACGGATGACCTGGCCAAGGTTGCGGGCGTCGGTTGGATGCAGGCTGCTTCCGACCGGTCGGAGTGGAGGTTGTTGGGGGAGGCCTATGTCCAACAGTGGACTTCTCAGGGCTGTAAATGATGATGATGATTTATGAATGTGGTATCAATAAATACGCAGACTTTTGTTTATTTTCAGTAAAACATGACCAAATTAATTATCAAAACTGGATTCCGAGCAATTACACACGACATCAGTTTCCAACGACAAACGATACTAAAAAGTAAACAATTAGTTCTGGCTCAACATGTGCAAAATCCAAAAGAAAGTAATTTTCTTTATTTTTTTCCTTCTTATTTCTGCGTCCCATGTATATTTTGTACCTTGACATAGCTAAATTTGCATTAAGTCATGTAGAGGTGTGATGAAATGAAATCAAGAGCAATTATAACAGGATGACTGTTTATTTTAATATAAGTATTTAGACAATGCAAATGACACACAAGTGAATGAGTGAGAGAGAGCGCCAGCCGACCATCATTTATTAACGGGAGTATTAGATGAATTGCTATTACATTTAGCGCAGGCGTTAATACTTCCATCAAGGTGTATGTAGCTGGAAATATTCTTGGGACGTAACTAGGACTGTCCTGTTCATAACTAACTCGATTGTGGATATTTATATAATTTTTTATTGCTATTTTTACCATTATCCTTGCAGTTAACTATGCAGCAGGTATCGTTACCCATGTTTATTTATATTCCGCTATAGTAAAAATTTTCAGACAGTCCCCTGAGTTTTCCGTTTTTGGCCACCGTGGGCGCTGCGTTCGATTCGTGGTTCCCCCACCTCCTGCTTTGCACCCGACCTAAAATCTATGTGATTAGTCTATTTCGGTTTTAACTATTAAAATCAATCATTCTCCAACCCTTTTCCATAAAATGTCACTTTACAGCTCAGAGTTATGACGTCAGTACTTCACGATCATTAATAGGGTTTAGAGCATGTTAGTAAGCTTTGGTTTTTACTCATGCCATATTTATTATTCGTAGAAGTTTTATGTTTTTTTATGCACACTCACATTCTTTTTGATATGACCTATCTGACCTGAATACTCTCTAAAGGAAGGGTTACCGCTAAGAATACCAGTATTTTCATTATTACTTAAACTTTCTTTCTATTATAAATTAATAAGAAAATGAAAAAAAAATTCACCCGAGTGAGATTTGAACTCACGACCTCTCGAATTCCGTGCATCTTCTTTCTTTCTGTGTTAGCTGCATTTCCTAAGAAGTGACTTGGGCATTTTCTCAGGCGAGTTAATAACTTGTCACTGATTATTTATATATCCCCGATATGCTAAGCGTGGGATCTCTTTTTGATATTGCAGTTATGGCTTCCCACTTTTGCGAGCACGGTCAGTCATGTGTGTATGTATATACAGGTGCTTTTTGGTCATCAACGTTCCCTAATACTACGGAATCTCCTCAACATCGCAATGAATTTTCTCAATGGAAGCATACCTGGGAAGTATGTTGAGTAAATGGATTGCGTTTTTCTGCATAAATGCACAAGACTCACGTAACAAGATTTTATCACGACAAATAATTAATATCTGTCTATAAAAAAACTAGCATAAATTCTGGAATCTCCTCAACATCACAATGAAATTTCGCCCGAACAAGTAAAGATTTTTTTATTTTACTTCGTTTCCCAGCATTTTTTTGGCATAAACTTACTTTATTTAATGTATAGAGTACATACCCTTCGTTAAGGGTGGCAACGAAAAACCACTCTGTATGTATTTTTCTTTAAACCTCAAAACAATTTAACGAGAATGGTACTAGACTGGTTTTAAAACGCGGTATCACCATTTCTAATAATCATATCTCACGCGGACAATTTACTCCATACCACAGAATTTATTATGTACTTAACTAAACGCTTTACGACGAAAACTGAAATTTTAGAGCTGGACTAAGTCTAATATATTACAAACTGCTTTCCGGCAAATTAAATAGGATTTTAAAATTCCTGTGCTGAGTTCGCAGATAAAGGTTTTACTATTATTTACTAGATAAATTTGAGTCCCAAATTTTGTAGAGCGCCCAACATTTTTTGAATGCCAATGTATTCCCTCTAATGTAATAGTAGACACAAAACAACTAGCGCCATCTTTGTGGCATTCATATTGTGGTCAATCAATGCTATTTTCCCTCAAAACCTCTGCTGCAGTCGGGAGTCCCACATGAAAATAACTTAAAAGTTTCTTCAAACAAGTTATCCCATTTCTAAATTATATAGCTCTTTACAAGAAAAATAATTACAACTCTCAAACCCAAACCATGGAGGGGATACACAGAGGAGTGTTCTCATAACTTGTTCACCGTCAACTTGGGATGGCAGAAAAAGATAAACAATTACCTACTACCTACCTACTACCTACCTACGGACTACCTACGGATACCTCACTCTTTAGCCGTGTATACTACATAACCCTTATATTATTCTTATGTAAAAACTATATAACTGCTAAACTTTTTTTAAAATCTCTTCAAAATTTTCTTCAGTACAATACACATCCAAACTTATAAATATAAAAACTTAAGATCACTCACTCACTCACTCATTAAGAAAATAAATCTTGAAAACTAACTAGGAGAAATTATTTTTGTAAAATTCATCGGATACAGGAAATAACATTCTAATGTTTACGCGGACAAGTTGTGCCCACAACTTGTCCGCGGCGGCCGGTAATTTTTAATAGAACAAAGATGTTAGGTGACCTCCTTCACGCTCTTCTTTCATGACCACGAGAATTTGTGAAGTTTTAACATTTACATGAATAATTACAACATTGCCATCTTTGGCCTCAATTTGCATGCTCCTTGTCAAAGATGCTTGCCAGAATTCCTTTTTAACTTCTTAATGAATATCAAATTTTATAAGTAGCAACTTCGTAATTTGTTTATGTAGATAAGTTAAAAGAGGTTTTAAGCAGCCTGCTATAATTCTTTAATATCTGGCCTGGAACATTAACAAAATTATCAATCTTCGGATATAAACAGAAAGTTTTATTTTCATCAGGTTGAAATCAACTAAATTATTACGGAAAGTAACCATGTAAGATATTAAAAGGATTCTTATTGAAAATGGTTACTTCCATGTGTTGATATCCTCATGTTAATGGAAAGACTAGACTGGAGGAAACCCGTATAAAGTTAGCTTAACTTGAAAAAAAAATCCGAGAGTGATAGAATATAATAATAATATGAAATTGGTTTTATTTGAAGATTAAAATGTACACACAGCGATGCAACATCCACAAAGAAACAAACAGGGTAACTTTAGGTATAATTTAAGCTTCGTTTCAATATACATAATGGAAGTACTAATTAAAGGTTCTCCTAAAATAGTTGCCAGTGTAAAAAACTACCCTAAGGGCCGCTGCAAAAACATTTAGTAGAATCAAGTCGGCAATAAATTCGTCTAAGCTTCGCTGGCACGAGACGCTGCCTGCATCCACTATCTCCAGCCTGTAATGTGACCAGCTTCGTTGCATATTTAAAGAGCTTTGTACTGCTGTAGCTACATACGGCACCAACTTGTTTATAAACTGAAGGGTGCGACACTGTCGACTCTGTGATACCAATTACACTGATAACAATGAAATTTTCAATTTAGCGTTTCTAGTTCAATTTTTTGCCACTGTTCAGTTATGTTGGTAGTGTATTATTCTGATGTTTGTCGAGTTTCAGGTGGAGGATTTGTAATACGACCTTTTGTGAAATAAGCTTTGAAAATGCTTCTTTTAACGCCTTTTATTTCGATCAGAGAATGGCGTTTATTGAAGCAGCTTATGAGCCCCAAACGATTATAATATACAAGATTAGAAGATTATTGTAACGTAAATTGGACCCTTCATTATTTAATATAAATTTTGAAATTAATAATATCTACCTATACTTTACGCTTCACGTGTGATATTTTTAGGATTAAAAGAGGAGATTTTTATGAGTGCACTTTTATCTTTTAACGATTTAATTCTAGCATTTTACGAGAGAACTTTGATAGTTAATATCCTCGTATCGCATTAACATCATCTATCACTGAGATAATAATATTCAAAATGTCAGTGACAGCCTTTCTATGGGTCTGTTAAAAACAGTCTGACGGTAAAATTTCATACGTGCTTTTTAAAAAACTTGTACGGAACCCGCAACGTATTAAACAGACAAACTTTTAAAATTATGAAACATTTTTTAAGCTATCCCATTTTCGCATATTTTGTCATACCCTCTAATCTGGAACATTTTGAGAGTGGAAAATGTTCAGACATATTGGAAAATTCATCGGTTTTCAATACAGAGCGTTGAGTTATGGATTTTGCTACAAAATTATATTTTACTGAGAGTTTTAGGGTGTTTATACCGGGTGTTTTTTCATTACCACCCTTAATAAAGGGTACATACTATACAGAAAGGGTATTTTAAGCGAAAAGCTATGTAAATAGCCCACTATAGAGAACCCATTTCCAAAATTTGAGACTCGAAATCACATTTTTATTTTTCATTCCTGAGATATGAAAAATAAACAATTTCGGGTCTCAAAAAGGTTTCTACTGGGAGATACACCCTGTAAACATCAAATAAGTAAGTTTATTGGGGCTGTGTCCACGTGAAACGTCTATGTTAGCGAATCGGTAAAAATTGAAATGAAAACAAGATGGACGCTGTTTTAAGATTTAAAAAAGAACAGGTACGTAATAGTCTAGCATTTATTGTCATTTTGTGCCCACGATAGGGGGGTTACCCTCTAGACTGTAGTAAATGGGCTATTAACACTGAAAGAATTTTTCAAATAGCTCCTGAGATTAGCGCTTACTCTTCACACTGTCCAAATCCTTATTTTGTTAAATCTGTTCAAATAAACTTACACCCTCGGAGTCACGAGTTAACTGAATCGTGAAATATCGCAAGTGACCCCGAAGTTTATGCTGACAAAAAAATGCTGGGACCAACAGACCTGGTACCCGTATTTTTTTTTTTCACGTCAAAAAATTTAACGATGTAATTTTTTTTTTTTTACTTGATCGGGCGATATTTATAGTGTCCAGTGTTTATGCTTGTTTATTCATAGATATATATTAATTATTTATCGTGAAAAATCTTGCTACATGCGTCAATGTGCATTTATGCAGAAAAATGCAGTCTATTTACTCAACTTTGGACCCTAATATTTTGGAAACCAGCCACTTCCCAGGTATGCTTCCATGGAGAAAAATGATCGTGATGATGAGGAGACTCCGTAGTTTTCGGGAACGTTGACGACCAAAAATCATCCTGTATATTACACGACCATCTAAGGTTCTACTACTTAGCTAAATAATTGAATTACTATACAAGGTGTAATAAAGGGAGCAATGTAAAGCCAAATGCAATAAACATAGCCACACACACTACAAAGAACCTATTTACGACATGTCATTTCGAGTTTAACATTTTTTGTACAACAGGTTATGTAGTAGCTTATTTTCAAAGCTTCTCGCTTAACATACCTTTTCACATTACACCCTGTACAGAACTTATAAATGTCGTATCTACTAAAGAATCTAGTTTTAAACGCCAAATTCTTCAAGTGAACGCTATATAAATAAAATAGGCACCTATCTCGCTCGACTGAAGAATATTTCAACTTTTATTATTTAATACGAACGTCTTCATATTTTCCAGAGAAAATTATTTGAAAATCAAATCTTACTTCATTAAAAAAGCAAATATTTATGAGATTTCAGAAGTACCTTTGCATATTAATCACAAGTGAATAGTTTTATTTATTTATTTATAACAACAACAATATTACAAACATTCACTATGGGTGCGCCCACCACCGGGCCCTACACCCTCCACTGACCCTCGGATCTGATAACTCATAATTGCGACAACAGGCACTTGAACTAACTACAATCGCCATGAGAAACCAGACCCGAGCACCTAGCATGCAAGACGATACATTGCACCATTCCGAAATCAAAAACTAGATAAATAATCTACATATGCATACGCCTAATACAATTTCATTTAATATTACAAAGCATTACAGCTTGCGCCAATGCGCCTTGAAATGTATGCATTAAAATATCTGATTAAATAATAATTTATATTTGGCTACTTGTACTTATCATCAAGACAATATTATAAAATATTATAAGTATTTAATTAATGTACCTTTAGGACCGATTTTCAACAATGGTCAGATAGCTTATTTGAAGCTGCTGATTTTCTCTAAAACTATCAAAATAGAGACAGCATTAACCTTATCCTTCACCTAGGCTATCTGACAAAAAATTGTATCGAACTAACGGTAAAGTAAAATTATAGTATATATAGATAGTTATGTAACCAAAATCTTTCGTCGCACTTCAATAAAGCGTCCATAGAAATAAAATCTTTCAAGACCTATTTAATACGTCTATATTCATTCCAATAAACTATTTTGTCTGCCACTTAACGAATAAAGGGTACGTGTCCATTCAGCCCTTCAATGAGGGAAGGGTTCAAACCCTTCTGGCCCCAGATTGTACTGAATGACCCATCGAATAATAAGGTAAAAATGGGACGAAAGGCACAGTAATTTGACTCTGATGCGTTTCTGTTAGAGTGGAGGCTTAACGAACGTAATTTTATGTGCTACGTTTTAATATCGCTTTGTTTACTTCAGAGCAATTAACAGCCAATTTCTATAACTGATCTTGAGAGATTTTTTACATATCTCAGTTTTAATCTTCAATTGTTTTCATCATACAAAATTTCAAATTAGGAATAAAAAATCCGAGATTCTCTTTGATCTCTCGTATTGAAATTGGCCGTAAGTGAAACACAAAGTTATTTTCAATAGTAATAACTAATTGCTATGCCTGCTAGATAGAGATTGAAATCAATATGGTCTTAGATTTAGAATTAATTTTTTTCTTACAAAATTAGTTCTCTTGAGGAAATTTTTACATCTCAACTATACCCTCAAAATTGGTCAGAAGGGGCACCATGTGGTCCTATTGGCCCTTGGTGCTTTGCCTACCCTGTAAGGGATAAAGGCGTGATTATATGTATGTATGTATATATGAAAATAATTGAAGATTGAATCTAAGATATGCAAAAAATCTCTCAAGATCAGTTGTAGAAATTGGCTGTAGATAAATATCTCATCAATATCTTCGAGTCTTAAAGAATAGGTTCTCGTAATTGGACTATTTTCGTAGCATTTAGCTTATATACCCCTCGTACCCCTATACATAAACATATTATATAAACCAGCTCGTGTATGATAAAAAATTATATTCACCAATATCCATGTAACACAATTTTACAAGAAAAGTCAGTAGAAGTTACTGGAAATAAACGAAATTACACTATTGACAAATGGTCCCCATCGATCATATATTAAGCACCTCGGCATCGTATACCGAATATATTTCTTAGAAATTCTATTTCTTAAGTAGCAATTGTAGTACGTTGAAATTTTATGTGAATATACCTACTTACCTTTAAAATATAAGATACTAGTGGACGCCCGCGACATCGTCCGCGTGAACTACAGAAAAAACAAAATTCCGAAATTATCCGGGATAAAAATATTCTCCCGGGATAAAAAGTTCTGCAGACCACGTGGACGAAGTCGCGGACGTCCACTAGTATGAAATATTATGTATAGCTTTCAATAATTTATACCATAACGAGATTTAATTATTTTATCTGACTGTGACGACATTTATCATCTTCTGGCACGGTGTATTCCATACTGACGCTCGATTGACGCAGGTACCCGACTTCAAACATTGATAAGAAATAAAATTAATATTGAGTCATGGAGTTACGCTGCTTTGTACCCAAGAAATAAGTCATTAGGGATCATATTGTGGGACTAATGTGTGAACATTATATATCTTACGCTCGGAACCTAACATAACCTAACCTGCTTTTAAATTCATTGAACTATGATGTATACGGCTTCAACAGACATTCAATTTCTCACCTACCCGCGAAGCACGCTATTTTTCACACCACCCAATTTATTTGGGGCACAAAGTCGAATTGATTCCGCCCCATCGCGTACGTAACGAGAAATAATTTTCAAGGCAATTTCAGCTTTGCAAATAGAGTACACGATCCAATTTGGTATAGAGACGTGAAATAAATTATTATTCGGGCTGATTACGTGTACTTACTAGATTTTTTGGACTTCATTTTGCTGGTTCATTCCGGGATTACCTAAGTGTAATCGGTTGTATGGTTTGGCAATGATTTTAACTGAATTCATTTTTAGAACATGAAAGAAGCTTAGGTCTAGCCTATATATTGAAGTAGAGATGATGTCTTATGTAAATTAATTTAAAGCCCATTTGAATCTATCCTACCTATCTATATATATCTACCCGTGACCTACTCTACTGATACATACTCTACGACTAAAGATATTTGTCGTCGATTCGTAATTCTGATGTTATTCCGAGATTCTCGGGATCGGGATCTCTCTGCGTGAGCGAATCAGAAATGAGGAGATCCGCAGACGTACAATGATCACCGACATAGCTCAACGGTCCAGTAAGCTGAAGTGGCAATGGACAGGGCACAAAGCTCATAAAACTGATGGCCGGAAAGAGTCGGAAAGTTCTAGAGTGGATACCACGTATCGGCAAACGCAGCGTGGCAAGGCCACCCGCGAGGTGGACTGACGACCTGGCCAGGGTCGCGGGCGTCGGTTGGATGCAGGCTGCTTCCGACCGGTCGGAGTGGAGGTTATTGGGGGAGGCCTATGTCCAACAGTGGACTCCCCAAGGCTGTAAATGATGATGAATGATGATTCCGAGATTAGTTATTTGAATCATAACAGATTTTTCACTAATACAGTGAAGTGACAAGTGTTTTGTCGTCAACGTTTCCGAATACTACACATTCTCCTCATGATCACGAACATTTTTCTCCGTTCCAAAGTTGAGTAATAACTCGAAATAAACGTGTTGAATAAATAGATTGCGGTTTTTTTTTTCATAAAACACGAACACTGGACACCATACATTTCGCGCTATCTAGTCAATAAATAAATTGCAAAATTTTGAAATTGTATCCTAGTAATATTTTTAGCATTAACTTACTTTAATTCATGTATAGAGTATGTACCCTTCATACAGTGGCAACGAATAAAACACCATGTATAACTGATGTATGATATAAAATTTCAAGAAAGAGACAGCATCTACCTTACCCTTCAGGTAGGCTACCTGACCATTGCAAAAATAACATAAAATTACATATGTGAGCTTTTACCTAAAATAGTATCAAATAAAGAAATTGACTATTCCATACCGTCGTACAGAATTGTCTTAAGCAAAAACGTAGTGCACATTTGAAATTCTCTTAGACATTACAAGAATTATGGATAAGCACAATACAAAACACACGGGTGGAAGTAAACAGGGGCTCAACTAGGTCAGCCGGAAACTTAGGAACACTGAGACAATACCTAAATGCGCTTAGGGTGCGAACAGAGAGTGTACATGGAATTAAACATTTCAGTACGGTGCTTAAAATGTTTTAGGTATTCAGATGCTCAGATGTTAGTTAACCTATATATACACAAGATGTTAACTATGGTCAAATATATGGTTGAAGTAAGGTAGAGAAAAAGCATAAAATCAAACCACATAAATGAATGATAAATTAAAAAAATACGGGCAGAATGTTTGTATTTTATTGCATTTTTTTTTTAATGTGGCTATTAGTGTAACGTGCAAAAAGTATTTACATAAAATATAATCATTTTAGTGAGAAGTGGTCAATATTCATTGACACCCTATTTTATTTTTTCCAACATACATCAGTATTTCATGAACCGTGACTAGTAAATAACATATTTTATCGTTAACAGAAAGTTCTTCTTCTTCAGCCTATTACAGTCCACTGCTGGACGTAGGCCTCCCCAGGGCACGCCACAAGGCTACTGCCATAGGGGGGTTTTGCCCATAGTCACCACCGCAGTATGATTTTTTAAGACTATGTTGTCAATACGGGAGGCGCTGCTGCCCACCTCCCTGAAACCCTTAATCGCCTCGTACGATACCCACGGGCAGGCAGGGGTGGTACAAACTCTACTCTGCCGGCACCACGCGGCGAACAGAAAGTTCATACAATTATTATTATTGGATCTTTTAAATTGGACTTTTATTGAAATGAAATATTTATTGAATGTGACATTAGGTACAGTTTGCAGTTGTAAATGCATAAAGTAGTATCACTGAATGTCTACATTTTCCAGGCGTACACTCACTTGCTAAAAAAGTACAGTCAAAATCATAAATTATAATCAATTAATGCATAATCCACTCAAATAAAAGTCAGTTCTTATGAGAATAGAAATGTACACTATAGAAACATTGTTCTCGAAGCCAGGACCTCACAAGCTTTTAAAAATATCTAGTTTTAATAGTCGTTGTAATTAGGGACATTGAATTAAATTTATTTATCGATCTTATTGATGACATTTATAATCTTGATACCTATAGACATTTAATACTATTCTCATAGGAACTGACTTTTATTGTTTGAGTGGATTATGCATTAATTAAATTCTTATTTATAATTAAGAAATTCATATACACTATAGAAACATTGTTCTCGAAGCCAGGACCTCACAAGCTTTTAAAAATATCTAGTTTTAAAATGATACGAAATTTTTAACTATAATAACAAATTCGACAATCTATGATTACGATCACATGCAACTACAAAACGTCGATACAAAGTTTGGTCAGATGTAAAAACTCCAACTATAAGCACTTATAAGTGCAAAAGTAAGTTTGTGTGTTTGTTATCTCTTCATGCATTATTTACATAACCAATCTTCTGAAATATTGTATACATTACGGACTAAGTCACGGGTAACAGCTAGTGCTTTATAAACCTCCCTTGTAAACACACCTTTACACTAGCCAGATGTCACTTCACTTAATGTATTGCTTATTTTTAACTAACGTGCTAGTCTTGCACTTTTGATACTAACTTCTAAAGTAACAAAAACATTTACTTACCCAAAAACAGGTGTTTTGGCGTCTAATTTATTTACTGGCGGCTGCCCGTGACTCCATCCGCGTAGAATATACAAAAACTGTGAAATGATTTAAATTAAAAACGTTACTCGTATTTGCTTCAATGGGCCTAATTACTTTACAGTCAAGTAATTATTACTTCGCACTATGCTTCTATAACAATAAACACAATTGACAAGAATTCTAATATGCAATATTTTGTCAAGTTGCCTTCTACATAACGCATATACAAAATCCCTGTAAAGTTCCAGCAAAAATACAGGCAACAAATCATAGGCAAACCATTTAAAATCACTATACCCGAAAACCTAACAACTGAACTTACCGACTCCCCAAGCCCGCTCCACACTGTCCGATGTAGACATAAAACTGCCGAAGCGGGTAATGTCACATTACAATGCATTGGGTGTCACGTTTGGATTACACGAATGTGTGTAATGGGCCAAGACGCTGTGGCTGTAGTGTGGACGTGTCTTAATAGGCATGATTTACATTGACACCCACTATACGAGGCTGGTATTATGTTAACACGGGTTTTAAGGGATTTTTGTGTAGGACAGGGGCAAGCTTATCGATAGTTTACTATATGAAGATTGTATGAACTTCTCTATTGAGGGATCGCCCACCACCGGGCCCTATACCCTCCGCTGACCCTCGGATCTGCCGACTCATGATCACGAACACAAGACACTACAGTCGCAACGAGAAGCCAGATCCAAGCACCTAGCATGCAACCATAAATACATAGCTGCTAATCCGAAAACCAATTAAAATTTTAATCGACATATGTTTCGCCAACACCCGTGGCATCATCAGGATTAGTTTTCCATGTTAGTTCTATCTATGTATGTATGAACTTGTCTAAAATAGGCAGTTTAGAAATTTATTGCGTCGATTGAAAAATGAACTTAAGATAGTATGATTTCGAATCTTTTGTAGACTATTTCCTTTGTATATATTTTGTTAAATACTCCCCATCCATTACACTATGTAGGTAACTATATGATGCTTTTAAATAATCAAGTCAAATCAAACACGAAGTTAAGTCAGTAGCAATAAGCATTTTTTTGTACGTTTTGTACTAGAATATGTCAGTGCAATGACACGTAGGCCTCTATGATACACGTGGCAAAATTTTCAAAAGATTCTATGGTCTTGTCCACTCAACTCTCTCGACCGGTGCCTCAGCCCCCTTGGGTCCAATCACAAGAGAGGCACTCTAATTGCCCCAATAACTAATGCAAGATACCTTAAGTCCTGTTAGCGTAACAAAACTGGCCAACGTTTCATTAGTTTATTTGAATGAATGAAGAATAGTTGCATAATCAGGTAGGTATAATTTTTCGTTGTGAAAACCTAATAATATACAGGTTGTAACAAAAAGCGTACCTATATTAATCGAAATGCTATGAAAATAGCCCACTATAGAATATCTATCCACATAAATTGAGATTCAAAAGCCACATGTTTACTTTTCAAGATTATGATGAATATGAACATTCCTGGCTTGTTTAGGAATTCTTTATACAATTCCATGATCACGCGCAATGTATACTCTCTTTAAAAGAATAATTACACGCGTCTACGGCGAACATTTCTGCAAAAAAAATCTGAACTATTCCGACTTTGGACTTTAATATATTGAAAACTAGACACTTAAAAAGTATTCTTACGTAAAGAAAATGTTCGTGATGAGGAGAATTTGTAGTACTCGGAAACGTCGACAAACAAAAAACACCATGTATTCCTAGTTAACGTAAGACTCCCCTTAGTAGGTATATATAGGTATAAGTCAAAGGGCCCAAGTCCCTAAATACACAACGCGGTTTCAATCCAATAATATGATTGTGAAACCTTTACCTACTTGCGGCACATTACGCTAAACCGGATCGAGGTAACCGATCTTGACACGTATTAATTGGGAGTATAAGTTTAGCATTTCTTAGGATTATAAAAAATATCGCTAGATGTTTACTAATCCTTACATAGTATAATATTGAATTATGAATAAAAATAATTGTGTAAATATTTAATAATATGTATAGCAAAAATACCACTGCGGGCCCAAAAAATAAAGGTTACACTGCGTAAATGTTGCTTTGAATATATTAACTTTAAAAACTTATATTTTTTTTTTATTTACTCGATGGGTACATAGCATCAACAGTTTTATCATTTGTCTTAGCTGTCCAGGTAATTGTGCATTAGCAGTCCACAGAACCAGGCATGGAGTTAAGCAATGAATCAAACGTGCTAGATGTGTCTGAAGAATATTAAAATTCAATTTATACATACATAACCTCAGGACCTATGTCCCATAGGGGTAGGCAGAGACTATAGATCTACATTTAGTACGTTCTGACCATACCTCTTAAATTTAATTCAAAAAGCATAAATAAAGAGACTAAAAAATGCACTTAAATGATTGGAAATTTTAACACAATTATCGAAATGATCGGCGAATCCGATTACGTCAGCGCGGTGGATAACAAAATTGTTATTATCTCCCGAAATTCATTTAACGCATCGTCACCCTACCTCAGTAGGGTTGGCAATAACCTCTTCTAGATAATTGAGTGGCGCGCCTGCCGATCCTATTAAAGGATCTGTCAAGATTCCTTCAGGATAATCACCTAATGTACACGTTTCCTTTTTCAGCTGTATCTCACCCATTATACAGGATATAGTTTATTATATATCACATATATCCTTTGTACTATATTATACTTTCGGAATATTTTGGTGGATTTTAGTATTAATTATCTTATGAGCCGTAATTTAATCATTATCATCATCATCACAAGCCTATTGCAGTCCACTGCCTCCCCCAGGGCTCGCCACAAGACTGCCATGGGGGGTATTTACCCATAGTCACCACGCTGGGCAGGCGGGTTGGTGACCGCAGTTTGTATTTTGGACTATGTTGTAAACACGGGAGGCGCTGCTGCCCACCTCCTGGAAACCCTTAATCGCCTCGTACGATACCCACAGGCAGACATGGGGTGGTACGGATTCTACTCTGCCGACACCACGCGGCCAATTTAATCGTATTGATGTTTGTTTCATTGAAGTTACCTTTGCTGATGCGGGGCTCCACTAGAATACATTAGCTGCATCTCCTTCCGTGAGAGGCAACTAGGGAATTCTCTATACTGATAAGCTGAAGTTCCTGGCCACGTTATTTTCTGAAACTTGGGACGATGTGTTCTTTGTACGACCTAAGCGACCGTTAAAATATACAATTATATGTAATAGATGTACTTGGTTAGCTTACAGACAAACCATGTAAATGATTCGGCAATAAAAGTAAAAATAAGACGGTAATTTTAATAAATAAATTATGTAATAAAAATTATAAATTTCTGAAAATTTCACGGGATCATAAATAAACGGGATTTGTAAAATTTACGCGGTCGAACTCGCGGGTGTATACTCTTTGACAGCTAGGTAAAATTAAATACAAAGGCAAAAATCTTATTATCTTAAAATATTAGGCAGCAGCGGCCGTCAGTGACTCCGTCTGCACTGGCGGTATCTGGTTACGAGTATAAGCGCACATTGGTGGACCGTCTGGTCTGGTATGTCACATCACACATATCAGTCTATTGCAGTCCAATGCTGGACGTAGGCCTCCCATGACCGCAGTGTGATTTTTGGACTATGTTGTCAATACGGGAGGCGTTGCTCCTTTCTCCTGGAAAAGGAAAACCTAAATTTATTATTATTAAAAATTATTAAATAAAGAAATAGAAAAAAATCCTCACCTGAGTGGGAATCGAACCCACGACCTCTGAATACCATGCTAGCGCTCTTACCACTGAGCTACCGGGTCAATTACTCTTATTGACAATGAATAATTATTATTAGACATAAACAGGCAGGCAGCTGGGACAATTGATTTTGCCTGTATCTGATTGTTCTCCTTTTACGACTTTCTATGGTCTTTAATATGTTTGTCCAGTTAAATCGTGAATGTATTCACACTTGGTGCCGAAACTGCGTTTTCTGGTAGTATGTTATAACCTATAATAACATAAACGTACATTATTTGAAACCCAAAATAAAAGCTACATATCTCATCACACATTTGGGGCAAAGGCATCTGGAATACAGCCAATATATATTGTTTTTAATTAAACCGTAGGCAATGATCGAATCGCTAAAATTCCAATGCCCTTCTACGGCCAGTTGCGGCTTGTTAACTTTGTTTGTGGTGAAACGATTCGTTCAAATTAAATCGTACCCGCCTTTTTGCTGTTTAAATCCGTTTGATGTATTGATTTTAGCGACATTTTCCTTTTAATATTAAATGTATCGAAATATTAAATACAATATTTGGTAATTAACGAAATAAGCATTCTCGTTTAATAATTGAGGTTAATATACATAAAATGATTTTCACTAAATTAAATTGTTTTGTTTGTTTTCCACTATAATAAAACAAACATTTAATATTCTTTGAGGGTAAGAGCAAAGGATAAAAGCCTCTGTGGCTATATATGTTTATTAATTTCAACCAAAAAATTACATGTATTTTAGTTACCAATTTATCTGTTTTCAGGACGTCCACTCAGGCGACGGGCTATCAACTTGTCACTGGAGGGCAATCGCGCAAAATGACAACGTTGTTATAACCTTTCAACACTCAAATTAAGTTTCAACAGAACGTTTTTGGTTATGGTTCAGTTTTGGTTTAGCTTTGGTTTGGCTGACAAACATTTTTAACGTCTGGCTTTAATCGCGAAATATTCATAACATAACCTTTTTGGGTTGTGGCTTAGCTTTGGTAAATACGTCAAACTTTTGCGCGATATGCTGAACGTAGTTGTAGGATTTCCTTATACTCCATCCGTTTTGGCTACGACATCGGAAACACAGCCGTGTGTATGTACAATGTACAAGGTGAACACACATGATGATGATGATGATGATGATAATTATGATCTCCGACCGTATTTCGGCCAAGGCGACCAATCTCTACGGAGATTGGCCAGGTACGCAGGAGATATTATAGTACACAAGTGTATGCGCAAACACAGATGTACTCTCTATTCCGTTACTCTCATAATCCGATGGGACGGAAAGCCGACGCGACCGAAGAAAATCAGGCGCAGGACCAATGGTTTTACAATTTTAAAATAAAACATTAAAATCTGTACATGAAATAAATTCATTGGTGGCCCGTGACTGGGGTCGAACTTACGCCTCCCGCTTGGAAGGTGCACGTCTTAACCACTGAGCTATCACCGCTTATATGTATATGTAGTGTGTTCGCATTTCGAAGTTTTTTATAGCCACATCTTGCTACAGCCATCGTCGTAGCAGGCTACGTTCGTAGTATTTGTAGCATGCGCTACGGGAATAGATCGTTTTGCGGCTTTAGTCGGCCATACTGAGTCTTCAGCCTATTAGTAGTCCACTGCTGGGCGTAGGCCTCCCCCAGGGCACGCCACAAGGCTACTGACATAGGGTGTTTTTGCTCATAGTCACCGAAACTCGCATTGATTCGGAACCATTTGAGAATGTTCTAGATATGAGATTTTTTCCAGTACTACGGTATTGATTCGTAGAACATTAGCTAGACCACTTGCAAGGCTTCTGCCCGCGTCATCAGCTCAATGGCAAGAGAACATCCCACTGTGCGTTTCACCGTATAGTTCCATTGGATAATGGCGCTAGTTACTATGTGTATGACCACATTTTCTGATTCACTGCATACAAAGTTCCGAAATCAGGCATAGGAATTATTCTAGCTCTGATTGCGCGAACATCTTTAATCGTCAGTTCACAAAGATAGATGTAACAATTTACATGATTGATGAGCAATCGTACATTTCTAAAATGAACGTTAATTACAAAACAATAGAACGTTTAGTTCTGAAACTCCATTTTGCACTTATAACATCAATCAACTGCGGCGTCCTTGTTAATATTAACGCGATAACTCAAGTATGTTGTTTAATAAACATCGCTGTGAAATTGTTTTATCAAATAGATGTATATAATATAAACAAAGTATAAGTTCAATCGTCGATAGTAAACAGTTTGTTAGGTGCATCAGTTTGACTAACAATTTTCCTAGTTTTTTCCATTTCTTTATTAATAATTTTCCTAGTGTCAAAATCTTCTTAACTTAAGACACTCTCTCTCTCTCTCTTTCTTTGTGTAACTATGTTCAGTCACTATATCGTCCAATGTTTATGTGTACAATAAAGAACACAAGAATACAAAAAGGTTGATCAGTAGTCAAGTTTAGGGTGTGTTCAGACCAAACTGACTGTCAGCCGCCGTGACTGAGTATGCTCACAGTGAGCCTCAGTGTGAACGTAAAAATAAACGGTATTTTTGTCAGCGTCTACCCATAGTGTAAAAGTGTGATCTGTAAAATGTGAACAAAAAAGTGAAAAGTCGGCTGTTGACAGTCAATTGGCCTGAACACAGCCTTACTATTAGTCAAAATACGTCAAAATTACTAAATCTTGACAGATGATTTTAATGAATAGTAAGCTTTATTCTTTTTTCTTTTTTTTACCGCACAGTGTCTCGCTTACCCTGACGTTGGCAGAATCGTCGATAGTCGACGGAGCCATTTATATTTTTTTAAAGTTGAAGTTGAAGTAAGCTTTAAGATCAAACAACTTGCGTCTAGTCAAGAATTTGGTCTAAAAACGTCAGGAAGGAAAAATCTCAATTTTTTATTTGTTACCAAAAGCATGTTATATACGTGTCTATTTAATAAAAAAAAGGACATTAAAATAGCGTAGATTTATAGAGTAGGTATAAATTGAAATACAAGTGCATATGTAGTCTTCTCCTAGACCTATGTTACATAATTTTAAGAGTACGTGATAATATGTTAACCATTTTTACTAACTAGGTATCAAAAACCTTACATGAATAGGTACTAAGTAACGAAATGATACAACTTTGTTACATCAAAATGAACATGTTACGAGTAAGCAGAGGAATATTCAACATGGTTGCTTCATCTGTTCAAATAAATTATACAGTAAGTATAACATGACAACATTAAAGCTGCCGCTGTAAGGCGTGATCATGGCACAAGACTAGTAAAACATCTTTGCCCAATAGCAAAATCATTTTAGCTACGCTACCTGAGGGCCAATTCTCGTCTTTAACTTTTCTATCAGACCGTTTGCTTTCCAGATTCATTACGGCTTCGGCTCTATACACAAAATGGTATTCTACTAACTGCATAATTTGAGCTGAAACGAAGCCGGTTGGTTAACGTTTGGATCTTGAGCCGTTGCAGTGTTCCCGTATCGGCTATCTTTTTTAACAATTCCTGACTCATTGAAACTTCATAATTGAAAGTGGCATGTATGTATATGTTACCAATATGTTTCAGTCAAGGCACTTACATCACACCAAGTTTCAGTGAGTGATCATCAAAAGATAGCCGATGCGGGGGCTATTGGGCAATCGTAATATTTTTAAACGTATTACCAAAACTAAACTACAACGTTATGTTATGCACATTTCGTAGATGAAGCTCAAGCTTTCTATCATGGGTAACCTTAAACGTATCCAAATCAACCTAACTTAAGATAAGTTTAACCAAAGTTTTAGTTTTACCCGTGACGTTTAAATCAAATTGGTTTATTCACGAGATATAGGTACAATAAATGAACACAGTATTACAGGAACAAATAAATAATTAACATTGTTGTGAAATTTTAATGGCCCCTGTCCGATATAACATTATGTAGGTTATAAAGCCGCTGGTTATATTCTGGTGAAGCAACAATACCGTTATTCTACTCCTATTATACTATGACTGGAGTCTCCAAAATAAGCATTAACACCAGTTCTTGGATGATTAATGTTTTCCGAATTGATATTTAATTGCTTGTTAACAGTCTGTACATTGGGACGGTGGCGCCGCGGCTTGTTGTGGCGGGTTATGGAAACATTTGTGATGTTATGTCGGTATTTATTTGTTGCTCACATTTGGGGTGGCTTATGGCTTTTACATGGTTTTAAGGGACGATAATTTTATATATTTTATTGTATTTATTGTATTGGGTTTAATCATTGCTGTATTTTTAATTAAAATTACTACATGTAAAATGTTATCTTCGTCGGTTGAGTAGTTGTCGATATTTCGTAATGACAGAGTTTTTTACTATCGCTTTTATATTTATAATGGTATAATAACTTTCGTTTAAATAAATATTTAACAAAGAAAATAAAAGGAATTAAACAGAAATAGTTACAAAGGTCTCTAGGGCCGTACGGGCTAACCACTGATTGAGAAGATTTTCCGAATGCGATTCCAACTAAATTGTACTGGCGAGTACAATTGTGTTGTAAAGTTGTAATAAGTTAATTTTCTGGCAATAAGTACAAGCATTTAAAAACTTATTAATCTTACAACATTTGTAGAATCAAATCTAATCAATATCATTTATATTTGACTTAACAAATAATAATACTGTACCTACTTTACGAGACAGATTGACAAAAAGTGTGTAGCTAGAATTGTGAGGTTTTCACCAACTGGACATTAGTGGACATACGTGTGTCTATTTGGTGAACCTCGAAATTACTTACAATAGGCATAGACACGCTACATTTTAGAGTGCATCCACTCACTTTTATGCAAAAGAAGATAAGAATAGGAAAAGGTTTGGTCTAACTTTCTGTTTGTTTAAATTGTTGATTAAATTAATAATTCAGCTGTGACTGTTCGTAGCTAAAATGATGATATAAAAAAATACTGACCCTTAACATCGTAGCTGACAACTGTACCCACTCAAGCTCAAGACACGTTGCATTTTCACAGGATAACAACAATTAGGACCAGCCGAGTCCCAGGTAACTCGTACCAATAACGTAGCGCGTTACGTTGCCAATAACGCCAGCACGTTTTAACTGTTACAAAACGTTCGACACGCTCACCTACGTGACTTTTCGGAATTATTGGAGAGGAAAATTAGGTCGATCCTTAGAATAAAAACAGAGCAGCACTTGCAATAAACATTTTCAAGTAATTGACATGAAGTCTATACATATAATAAAAATGAAACGGATCGTTGTCTGTACATGGATGATATATGAGAAAAAATATTATAGGAGACCTTTATCAACATAATAGTAGGTACCACTGACCACATACAAGTACTAGAACCAATAATCGAAAAATATTACGAATTTCGTATCTAGCTTTCATCGATTATAAGAAGGCATTTGACTCTATATCTCATCGAAGTATCTGAAAAGCCCTTTATGAACAAAATGTAACCAGCAAATACATCAGAATCATCAAATACATCTACGAAAACAGTACTAGCAAAATCAAGTTAGAAAGTTCAGGACAAAAAATAGAAATTAACAGAGGAGTTAGACAGGGCGACCCACTGTCACCTAAATTATTTATATCGGTGCTCCAAAACACAATGAAAAATTTATCTTGGGACAGTAAAGGATTAAAAATCGACAGGGAACATCTTCACTATCTATGCTTCGCAGACGACATTGTGCTGTTCTCAGAGAGCCCCACGGAGCTCCAATCCATGATATTAGAACTTAACAACGCAAGCACAAGCGTCGGCCTGGATATGAATATATCAGAAAAAAACAAAGGTCATGTCTAATCACCACAAATTTCCTATTATAATAAACAATAATATGATAGACTATGTTGAAGAATATACCTACTTAGACAAACAAGTATCCTTTCGCAAAAATAATAACATAGAGGAAATAGAAAGGGGTATAGCAATCACGTGGAAAAAGTTCTGGAGCTATAAAGAAGTTACGAAGTCTAACATGGACTTAAAATTAAAAAAGAAAGTAATAGACTCATGTCTCTTACCCTGCCATACGGATACCAAATGTGGATATTTGATTCAACAACCAGCAGAAAAATAACATTATTTCAAAGAGGCTTAGAGCGCAGCTCACTGAAAATAAAACTGAGGGACAGAGTCCGTCATGGGGAAATTAGAAAGCAGACTGGCGTGATAGATGCCTTGTCCTTCGCTCGAGGTCTGAAATAGAGGTAGGCAGGTCACGTGGCACGCTACACTGATAATAGGTGGACGAAGACTGTGACTATGTGGAGTGGTCCTCATGGGCATAGAAGCAGAGTCGACCAAAAGCTAGGTGGAAGGATGAAATAGACTCTATCGGAACAAGAAATTGGCCAAACATGCCAAAAAAACTGGGATAAGTGGCAATCTCTGGAGGAAGCCTTCACCCGAAGAAGGGTCCAGATGGCATCAGACTAAAAAAGACATACAATTATCTACTAAGATCCACTGTACACATGCCAATGGAATAATAAAGGCTTTTTTATACCTATATATATATTTTTTTTGTTTTATTTATTTATTGTGCACGCTAATCTCAGAAACAGCTGAAACGATTTCGATGCAGTTTTCAGGAATATATTGTTACATATTACATTGTTACTTAACATTTAGGCTACTTTTTATCCCGGGAAAATGTTTTTATCCCGGATAATTTAGACATTTTGTTTTTTCTGTAGTCCATTCGGACGGAGTCGCGGGCGTCTACTGGTATAAAAAATAAAAATTAATGATGTTATTACAAAATCGCGTGTAAAGTTAGAGGATGATAACTTTATAGCAATATCTGTCAAAATTACACAATGTTTAATTTATACAAGGTTTAAATTCTTTTGTAGTAACACATTAAAATTTTGGGGCAAATGGGATGATGCTACAGTCGGTTAGACGAGATAAAAATTATACTATATGATGTCAATTACTACTTAAGTATACTTAATTAGAAAATGAAATAACAACGAAAACGTTGCACCTTTTCGGCAGGTTTTACAGCCTCTTATATATAAACCAGCCTTATTCCTGCTTCTTTACGTACCTTTATATAAACACGAATGTGTTACCGAAATAGGTAGCAAGAACTGCAGGATCATAAAGGAGATTCCGCAGCCATATTTATTATAGCGGGGACAGGTTAGTATATATATAAAAAAGGTAGACGCCGCCCGCCACTTTAGACCCGCCTGGTGGTCTAAAATGCAGAGAGACCTCAAGAAAGCCTATTTCCCTGAAAAGACAATCCAGGATAGATCCAAGCGCAGAAATGTGAGGAGACCCGACCCCACATAATGGGAAAAAGGGTAGGACAAAGAGAAGAGGACAGGTTAGTGATCAGTGACGAGTTCCTGGGTTATCGCCTAAGAAAATATCCGATTTCCTTAGTCAACTTTTACGACATGCACGGAAAGAGATGCAGCTGATGTATTCTAGTGAAGTAAAATAAAACAATGGTTTGATAATGAAAAATAAGGGGGTATATGTGAAGACGCGAATCTATTTGTACCTAGTTGTTCTTATTGCGTTCATGGCACCTTGTAATAAACACAGGATTACCTACTTACCTAAGATAACAAATATAGCACTCATATATAATTATCGACCCTTTCATTTCTAAATACATTAAAACCCCTATCTATAATTTATAATCAACTTGGGTTGTATCCAAAATCTTCTGAAAAATATTAATGTTTCAACGTGCTTTAAACCCATATGTTTGTTTACGCTCATAAGTTACGGCTTAAGGACATTACACATTTGTAAATGCATATTTATTTTGCAGGAAATGTGTTGCGGTATCATCTGAACAGGTTTTTTACGCTTATTACTAAACACATTTATTATTTGATCTATTCTTAGATATTATACTTTTATGGTTAAAAAAAGTAAATGTTCTGTATACCCACTCTACTTAACGGAGCCATGCCATGTACCAAACATTGTATAAGAATTACAGCTATTTATGCTCTACTGAACATAGGCCTTCCCCAACAACGTCCACTGCGACCTATTGGAAGTATCAAACAGACACCCGCGATCTTAGCTACTGAAAAAAATTACAATAATACAAAAAATGTACTACTCCTTACACTTACTCTTCAACAATACTAATAAAACCTCCGTATGTACTGCGAACACAAGCACTTAAGCGAGTAGCCACTCTTCCCTCAACACCACAAGACCAAGTGTATACGGCCTTAACACGGGATTACACGAAGTTGCCGAGGTTTGGATGTCTTTATTTATTCAGTGTAAACCGTAGCTCAGCCCTGTTGTGTGTCCGGTTAAATTTTGAATAACTTGCGGGGTATATTATGTTCCTTTTGATACTGAAGGTAATTTGTGTTATCTTAGGTTTGCGTAAACAGACAATTGTTTTTGTATATGCATCTAAAAGTTTGGGGCTCGTGTAAATATTGTTTAAATATTCAGGGAAATTGTTACTGAAATGAGAGGTGAAAATTTTAATTCACTTTTATAGGCACTTTGACAAGCTTAGAGGCTAACGAAAATATATTCGAATCGTCACATCGATATTATCTCATATTTATATACGTCTGCGTCCGTGTGATTAGGTAGTAATTTTGGTTTTTTAGAAGTAGCTGTTTTCAGCTAAGTGATATGAGGGTTGATTCTCGTTAGACATTTTTATCCTAGAGCAATTAGTGTTCAGACCAATCCAGGACTTATCAGTCTTTTATTGAAATAGTTACGGCCGCTCACGACTTCGTCTGCGTGGTCATTGAAATTCCCTTTATTTGAAGTCGCGGGTGGCTGATACTCGTACTAAGCAATATACCAGAACACGAATAAAATAATAAAGCTTTTGAATTTGCGTACTTGTAATAATTCTTTATTGTACTTGTGTTTAAAAATAATAGATTATTATTTCCTCTTTGGTATTAACGACGGATAGTGTTAAAAAACGTGTGTACTTCTAACCCCACTCACCAAGATCTCTTGGCTCCATTAATTTTAAGCTCTCTTCACGGAATAGAATGGTCCTCAATAGGCCTAAAATCAATTTTGAGAAGGGTGGCCCATAAGCAAACTTCGCTCTACCACAGTGTAGGCAAATTACAGTACATATTGAAATATTTTATATAAAGCTCTGTAAAATATATGAGGAATATACGTCACCGTAGAATTTAAGAAGTTATGTTAATCATCATCATCATCAGCCTATTGCAGTCCACTGCTGGATGTAGGCCTCCCCCAGCCACGCCACAAGACAGCCATAGGGCGTGTTTGCCCATAGTCACCACGCTGGGCAGGCGGGTTGGTGACCGCAGTTTGTATTTTGGACTATGTTGTCAATACGGGAGGCGCTGTTGCCCACCTCCCGGAAACCCTTAATCGCCTCGTACGATACCCACGGGCAGACATGGGGTGGTATGAATTCTACTCTGCCGGCACCACGCGGCCAATTTTATTACTAATTTTAATTTTAATTCTTCTCGTTAGTAGAGAGAGATCTATTTAGCTCACCAATATAACATTACACTTATATCTTATACAGAGTGAAAGTGACAGCCAGGCAAATATTGATATGGTGACTTCAGACATTGATTCTGATTTCCATTGAGGGGTCGCTCACCACCGGGCCCTAGACCCTCCGCTGACCCTCGGATCTGCCGACTCATGGTCACGAACACAAGACACTACAGTCGCAATGAGAAGCCAGATCCAAGCACCTAGCATGCAACCATAAATACATAGCTGCTAATCCGAAAACCAATTTGAACTTCCGAATAGTGACGCCTGATACAATTAAACATGGATTCTGAGGTGAAAACCACAGAAAATTTTTCGCAAGAATATTGCAAAATCCAGAAAGATATCCGCCGCCGTATGCAAAGGATTCTTATAATAGGTACCTAATGGTGGTGAAGCTTAGTCACTGTCAGTCTCATTACACTGTGGCCCTGATAAATAATTTAATTCGTTTATTTCAACACTGAATGGGGTACCGTGTTTGTTTTGAAGCCATTGTTCACGACTTTTAATATAATCACTATTTAATAGGATTAATAAAATAAATGTGGGAGTTCGTTTTACTTGAAATTGGGTGAAAATAACTTATCTCTGTGGCTCCACCTACGAAATATAAAATTGAGATGCAAGTTGATTTACATTAGTCTCATAATATATATTTTAATACTTACCGCCTTAAGAATAATCACGAAGTTAACGCGAAAAACTAGGGAAGATAAAAGTTAATTCTGAATAATATTTTATTTACCATTATTTCGGTGATATTAATTTTATGCCCAAATAATATCCAGTCCAAATTAACGTTCTTGTACATTTGACAGGCATTTTTCGAGTCGCCGGAAGCAAAATATTTAAAATAAATAGATCCGGCAACTGGGTCCGCGGGTCGAGTTAATTGCGGGCCCAGTAGCCGGAAACCTCCATTTTCAACTGTCTTTACTGGCCCGTAAATAACGTTTTTTACTGTCGATCCTTTTGTCATTGTAATAACTTCGTTAAAAGACTTAGCTAAGATCATCGGCGATTGCTCGTAAATATTCGATCAGATTACTATGCTATTTTATGTTTAACAACGAAAATTTAAATTTTACAATGGGATAAACTGCAAAAAAATTACCTAACGTGATTTTATCAATTATGTTATTTTTAATCATTCATATTCACAGACAGAACTCGATGATTATACTGCTAAAATGCTATGTACCTACCGAAATAAAGAAATAAAATTAGATCAGTCAGTCTATTTGGTAAATTTGATACATTATTGTTATAAACATTATACAGTTTATCCGTTATTTTGCGAAAAATCCTCACAACCATCATATTTCAGGGGCTTTTTGACATTCACTGCATTCAGAGATTGTTTAATTCTGGTGCTGATTGTGACAATGATTTTAAGTTTGAAGCTGATCTCTTTCCTCTTGCGAAGAACAGGTTTCTTTTATCTCTGGCTGGAGAAACTGATGATCTACTGGGAGGATGCTGCCAGTCGGGACATCTGCAATAGTATGAGATCGTAAAATTAGCTTTCTGATCTGATGAGGAACTTCACTAGAATACATCAGCTGCATCTCGTAAAAGTCAACGGAAGGAAGAATGAAAGAAGGAAGTCCGGGGCGATCTCGCTTGCGATGAGCTAGCTTGCCACTATATATCTTATCGGCTATGTTAAACGTGGCTGTGGGAGCTTCATCATGATTTTGCATTACACTGTACAAACTACAGGACTCAGAGATCTTTATTGTGTGTAAACAATAAATAATAATGAATCTTACTTTTCGATATCTGGTAAAGTTTGCCCTTTACACCTCGCCTCCCATTTGGACCAGTACTTAAATCCTTCTTGTTCGAACACCTGCATGGCGCAAACTCCATCATCTCTTATATCCTCGTCTATTAAAGCTGGAATAAAAAATACTTATTTAAGTGATTCTACTTATTGAGCATTGACGTAAAGTTGCAAGTATCTCGGTATTGTACTGGTTACATTTCGGAGAGTGTGCGTTGGGACTTCACGACCTAATTCCCCCGGCACCTTTCTACTACCGGACGACCAGAGAAACGTTAAGGCGACACCGATTCACAGTTGAAGTGCCGAAAACTCGTACTAAGCGTTTTGCTTCTACATTCATAGTGCGAACGGCCAAGCTGTGGAACTCCCTGCCTGAATGCCTGTTCCACGTGAACTATAATCTTGCGGTCTTCAAGTCTAGAGTAAACCGGTTTCTTTTAGGCAAGTGCACTCCATCTTAGACTGCAACGGTGCTTACCATCAGACGCGTTGTGGTCAAGCGTAAGCCTATTTAATATATAAAAAAATTAAGAGTTCGCTTTTGGAACTGATTTGGTGGATTTTATGACAATCCAAGTTTTGTTTTGCCATTCAAAAGAGATATTTCACTTTACAGTAAAGTACCTATAGGATAAGATCCTAGTTTTAACTCTTTCCGTCACGCTTTTAGATTAAGAATATTTTTAACATATGTATGTAAGTTTTAGCATTATTAACAATAAAAAAATCATATAAAGTAGGAAAAAAAATTATTTATTAAGGTTTTCGAAAAATGAGGTGGTTAGTGCCACTAACCACCATGACTATTGATACAAACTATTAATGATAATTTACGCATTTCGATGTGTATACACTGCAAAAAACTTAAGAGTAGTAGTATTTTCATGTAAATATATATAAAACAGATAAATGAGAATAAAGTTAATAAAAAACATTGAAGATAAAAGCTAACTTACTTACCTGTTATTTTTTTTATAAAACACGCAATTAAAATTACGTAAGTGCAATATTCAATTCAACTAAATTGAGTTGTCATTCTTTCATTTGGCGGTATATTCGGTCGTATCTTGTCAAGCATGAATCGAACTTTCATGATAGTTCAACCGATTATAAGTAGATGGCATAGATTTTAATTTAAAAAATCAGAAATAGGTGGTTAGTGACACTAACCACCAAGACTGAAAGAGTTAATACTAGAATTAGAAATACATTATTAATGTTTTTACTTACAATGGGGATTCAAAGGAAGTTAAAATAAGTATAAGTTCCCTTTATTTTATTTTAAAAAGTGAGTGTAATTTGTACATTTCTGCCCACCTCTTTGGGGGATAAAGGGCGTGACTATATGTATGTATTTTATACTTACATTCACATGTAATATCACATTTTCCTCCCCTCTTCCCCTCTTTGCACCACTCACTTCCAATCTGGGGACATAAAAACATATTTATGTACCCAATAAAATACAACATGTAAAACAAGAGCTGTCAAGTAGTATATAGTTTCCAAACCGTTTCTTGAAATCAACTCTAATACGAATACTCAGCCATTTCATATAGCAATACATTTTAACAGTAACTTTTAACTTTGTTACTGGTCACCCTTGAAGGGGGGGACACCCATTTCGTTATATTAGAGGTCTTCTTTTTTTATTTATAGGTACATCCTTATACCTACTTTTGACCCGAACTTTCTCTAAAAATTCTTTACTTAGGTCGCGGCGGTCTTACTTTAATTCATCCTCTTCACATGCCCAAGGCCTTCAACACTTAGCTTATTCTAAAATTTATATCAAATATACGATAGTACCTACATTTAAAAAACAATTTAACCTACCACTTACTTGAAATATTCCATAATATTTTCTTCTAGGCGTTTTCTGTGTCAATGCTGATGTATTTCTCTCACTCACTTGCTCCGCAAGACATACCCCTAAAATAAACACAACATAATTAAATGCCAAAAATGTAGTTTAAAAGTGATGGTGAAATTCGTCATCCTAGTTAAATGACCCGATAGCTCAGTTGGTTAGAGCGATGCACGGAATGCGAGAGGTCGTGAGTTCAAATCGCACTCGGGTGATTAATTTTGAGTTATCTAAAGCCGTCAACAGTAATTAATGGTTACAGCTCAAGGCGAAACCTGTAAAAGGAAATACTATATTTAAGGTTGATCTGAATTTGCCTGTACCCTGCTACGTTTCACTCGCGCAACGAAGATTATATTTTCTTTAAATAAACCTTGTGAGGTCTTTCCATCAGAGATGACTATACTACATTGTTCCGGATGCATGTAATATCTCGAAAAAAAAGTCATATCGAAACACCAGCGGGAATAATTCATCAAAAAAATAGCCTAAAAATGAAATAGTTCGTTTCGTAGAGTATGTACTGTCGTAAACGATACGGCAACGAAAAAAACATCCTGTATGTAAAGATGATATAACATATAGCAGACGCATAAAACGCGCCATCCTTATCAGAACCTTGAACTTTGCTACAGTTTACATAATAAACATCCATCTTAAAATGTTAACAGGACTTTAGGTTGTAGACATTGTGACAGATAGGTGAGATAACGATGAAATTGTGTTTATAAACACGGCCCGTACCTATAATTTAATTATTTCGCTACTGACATTTTTATAAAACTAGCGACTGACTATGACTTTGGTCGCATAAACTTGTTTTTCATATCGGTTTTCATGTTTCCTTAGGAATATTCGGGAGTTCTTTTCTTAGTATTAATTAAAAATCCATTAAAAATCATGCCCCAAATAATACTTACTCAATTGTAAAACACTGCGCGTGTTCTGACCTCTAAAATAGTATAACATGTAAAAAATTTGATGAACCAAAAGTTTTAGACAATTTCATAACTAATATACATACAGATAGCATACCTAATATTTATACAAAAGGACATACTTAGTTGCATTAAAACGTGTAAGAAAACGATTTTATATCTGCTCTAATTTGACTAATGTTCTTGGACTTCTACTGATTTCAGATAAGCTCATTAAATTTAAAGCCACCAAAATACCAATATATAATAAAATATCCATGTCGAATAGGTCCCTTAGTAATAATAGTGTTTATTTTAATAACAATATAAAATTTAATAATCTCTGACATTAATGTTATCTTTCTTGGAATGCATAACAATGTTTCGGTTATTCCGTGATTTGTGTAATTTTAGCTCACAGCATTTTAATTAATTAATTAATAGTAATGAGTAGGTAGCTCAGTGGTTAGAGCAACTAGCACGGTACGCAGTGGTCGTGGGTTCGATTCCCACTCGGGTGAGGATTTTTTTCCATTTCTTTATTAATAATTTTATAATTAATAGTCATCATCAGCCTATTGCAGTCCACTGCTGGACGTAGGCCTCCCCCAGGGCACGCCACAAGACTGCCATGGGGGGTATTTGCCCATAGTCACCACGCTGGACATGTGGGTTGGTGACCGCAGTTTGTATTTTGGACTATGTTGTCAATACGGGAGGCGCTGCTGCCCACCTCCCGGAAACCCTTAATCGCCTCGTACGATACGGGCAGACATGGGATGGTACGAATTCTACTCTGCCGGCATCACGCGGCCACGCACCTAATACATCATTAAGTCCTGTGCTAATGTTAAGCTACATTAGAATATATCAGCTGCATCTCCTTCCTTACATGTTGTGAACTCTTGCGTTCTCATAGGCGATAAGCCAGTAAGTTATCCTTATCACTGATCATTTTCATATGTCCCCGCTATGCTAATGTGATCTCCTTTATGATCCCGCAATTCTGGCTACCTATTTCGGTAACACATTCGTGTTTATACATATAAAGGTATGTAAAGAAGCAGGAATAAGGCTGGTTTCAGAGTTATAATCCTATGCTACTATACAGGTGTATTTTCGTTACCACCCTTAACGAAGGGTACGTACACATCAAATAAGTTTATCCCAAAAAATAATGCTGGGAAACGATGTAAATTAAAAAAAAAAAAATTCGATCAGGCGAAATGTATAGTGTCTACTGTTTATGCTAGTTTTTTCATAGACAAATATTAATTATTTCTCGTTCTCATTTCTAGCAATCTCACGAGATAAGGGGCGAGTCTACCGCCGCTTTATGGGCACAACATCTAGAGATCAGTAACAAATCTTATAAGAAAACTATCCAAGTCATTCTAAACTTTCATTCTACATTCACTATGGGTGCGCCCACCACCGGGCCCTACATCATCCACTGACATTCTTTCTACATGTATATAAACTTGTAGGCAAACCTACTGCGAAGCAAGTGTAAGTAGATGATAATGATTCCGACCGTATTTCGGTCAACGGATATTGGCCAGGTACGCAGGAGACATTATAGTGCACAAGTGTGTGCGCAAACACAGATGCACTCTCTATTCCGTTACTCTTATAGTCCGATGGGACGGAAAGCCGACACGAGCGGAGAGGGATCAGGTGTAGGACCAACGGTTTTACATGCTTTCCGAGGCACGAGCTAAGTGATAATTGATAAAGAAATGATAAGTAAGTAGATACCTAAATAAACAATCAATAAGTATTTACTTGCCTCATTCAAATAGTTTAATAATATTATCATGCTTCGCCCACGGATTACATTGTATTGTATTTCAATGTCATTATCCTTAATGTTATAATAATATAACGTGGCCAATTCAAGGCTTTCGACAGTAAAGAATGAGGATGCAATAAGCCGAAATAAAATATCTACCTTTGACTATTTTTCTTTAAACTACTTGCGCTATAATCCTTATGGTCCAAACAGCTATATTATTTTAATTCTTTTCTTCTCTTCTTTTCACTCTGTTCCCATTCTACTCAGGGTCGTCGCAATATGTATATATTCGGAGGTAAAGCAGAGGGCTTAAGGTAAAGTAAGGTTATTTCTCATCGAATGCCAGCTTTTTAGTACATCGCTTGCACCGACGACGCGGCAAAATTGGCGACACGTACGTACCCTCGGCATAGTGTGTAAGATCCTTTAAAATCAAAGGGTTTAGTTTAAAAAATATTCTCATATACTATTAAACTTGGATTTTTCTTTTTTTTTCGTGTTACTTAAAATAGGCTGGAAACCTTAACCATCATTCCTAAAGTTAAACCAACCTTAAATTATTATCTATTTTAAGTTTTGCAGGCTAATTGGTACCTTTTTTGACAGCTCAACAGTTGAACAGTGATGATCACCCATTGAAACTCTACTAATGGAAGTGGCATGTATGTATGTGTTGCCAAATTTTCTTCGGGAAAGGCATTATGCCACGTCCATTAGCAGAATTTCAACAGATGATCATCACTATGAACTGTCAAAAAGATCACAATATCCATACTGATAACTTTTCAAGATTTTAATTTGTTGTATAAATACCATCGTTTTTAGAAACAGATAGAGATCTCGAGTAAAAAACTATTACGCTTAATTGCTAGGGTAATCCTATGGGGAATTCCATTGGTTCAGATATACATATTTTGTATCTATTACAAGTAATAGATAGTTTATTTACGCTAGTAATATTAAATGAGAGTACTAGTATAAACGATTGTAATTTTTTTTTTCACCCAACCACCAAAGGATGTTTTTTACTACATAGGTATTTCATACAATATATATACGGCGGTGTTTAAATAGAGTTGAACTACAAGATCACTAATGAGATCCCATAGTCATGTTTAGCATTGCGGGGACAGTTTGTCAGTGATAATTGCTAGCTTATCGCCCGAGTTCCGATTACTGCATAGTAACTATACTCGTAACATAATACAAATCATCATTATAAAAAAAAAAATACAAATACTCGACATAGACTCTATTTTAATCTATTTTAATAGGAACAATCCCTAATTACATGCTCACCATTGATAAATTACAATATACGTAGACAATAGACGTATCTAATAGTAATAAAACGAAGGCGCGAAGTATAGCGGAGAAACCACCACAATGCACATTATCTGCCCTTACTTTTTATTTTTACTGGGTGTAAAAAGACAACTTTGTTCTTTTTAACCGACTTCAAAAAAAGGAGGAGGTTCTCAATTCGTCTGTATGTATAATATTTTTTTTTTATGTATGTTCACCGATATTTCCGTCAATTATAAACGGATTTCAAAAATTTTTTTTTGGTTGGATAGAGTTCACTTCTGAGGTGGTCCCATTTTTACCAGGTCAGGATCTGATGATGGGATCCAGGAGAAATCTAGGGCAACCACCGAAAATTGTATGCTCGTATGGTGCTTTTGTTACGTAATCATGTCTTACTCAGGTATATGCTTCAGGTTGTCAACATCTAATGCTGCTGTGCTGATGATGAAGCTACAGAACACCTTAACGGTTAGGAGTTAGGATACAGTACTGCAATTGGTCAATGGAAACTATTTAGTAGTATGTAGGTCTAACGTGTTACTTGAATAAACATCTGATGCTGCTGTGCTGATGATGAAGATACAGAACTCCTTAACGGTTAGGAGTTGGGAGACAGTACGGCCATTGGTCGATGAAAACTATTTAGTAGTATATAGGGCTAACGTGTTACTTGAATCAACACCTGATGCTGCTGTGCTGATGATGAAGCTACAGAACTCCTTAACGGTTAGGAGTTGGGAGACAGTACAGCAATTGGTCGATGAAAACTATTTAGTAGTGTGTAGGGCTGACGTGTTACTTGAATCAACATCTGATAGTGCTGTGCTGATGATGAAGCTACAGAACTCCTTAACGGTTAGGAGTTGGGAGATAGTACTAAAATTGGTCGATGGAAACTATATAGTGGTATGTAGGGCTAACTTGTTGCTTGTGAGGTATACTTGAATCAACATCTGATGCTGCTGTGCTGATGGTCAAGCTACAGAACTCCTTAACGGTTAGGAGTTAGGGGACAGTACTGCAATTGGTCGATGGAAACTATACAGGGTGTTCTTTTTGTGGCCACCATTAACGAAGGGTACGTACTCTATACATCAAATAAAGTAAGTTTATACCAAAAAAAATGCTGGGATTTTTTTAATTTCATTTCTTGATCCGGCGAAATTTATAGTATCTAGTGTTTATGCTAGGTTTTTTCATAGACAGATATTAATTATTTCTCGTGAAAAATCTTGCTACGCGCGTCTATGTGCATTCATGCAGAAAAACGCAGTCTATTTACTCAACTTTGGACCCTAATATTTTGGAAACCAGACTCTTCCCAGGTATGCTTCCAAGGAGAAAAATGATAGTGATGATGAGGAGATTACGTAGTTTTCAGGAACGTTGACGACCAATAATCACCATGTATAAACTAGCATCTATTTAAGTCCACAACGCATTAACACAACTAAAAATCGAGAAATAAACTGACTTTTAGAAAAAAAATTGAACCGACTTCAAAGTTTAACTAAAAAGCAATAAATAACGTAACTAATTTATCTACTTAATACATATTGAATATCTCAAATTATTTAAATATTTACAACTTAATACCCAATACTTTAACAAAGTCATCTTTAACTATTTAAATATTTATAATTATAACTTCTTTTTTGGAGTCGGTGCCAGCCTAGGTAACGTAGTCTGTTTTATTGATGGACGCGCGCGGCTGGCAACGCCACACACACGGCAAAAAACAATACGGTGTAGTAGGCAGCGGTAATGCAATTTCCTATTCTTGGTTTTACTATTTAGTGTGGGTCAGTTTTCTTAATTACATTTATTTGTTTGGCTGGCACCGACTCCAAAAAATAAGTGATAATTATAAATATTTAAATAGTTAAAGATGACTTTGTTAAAGTATTGGGTATTAAGTTGTAAATATTTAAATAATTTGAGATATTCAATATGTATTAAGTAGATAAATTAGTTACGTTATTTATTGCTTTTTAGTTAAACTTTGAAGTCGGTTCAATTTTTTTTCTAAAAGTCAGTTTATAATACCTCGTATTCTTTGTAACATCACGATCATTTTTTTTTTCTATGGAAGCACCCCTGGGAAACCACGAGTTCAAGATATTGAGGTCCAAAGTTACATTAATATTATTTTTATTTTTTTTCACAAATCCATCTAAAATCGGCTAACAAACATTTTTTTGAAAGATACCATGTCAAAATGTTATAATGTTAGTTTTGTGGGTACATTTGTACTTTGCGCATCAAACGAATACATTGCTTGCAATAAAATTACAGTATTTTTTCATAATTTTTTTGTCGTTTCCCAGGGTTGGTTCCATAGAAGAAAATGATCGTAACCATACAAAGAATACGAGGTATTAAAAAAACATTCTTGTCTTTTTACACCCTGTATACATCCCATTATTTGTGGTATTCGCAAGATATTGTCCAGGTTTTAGTCTTTCACGGCAAAACTACTGAATCAATTTAAATAAAATTTGGTACACAAATAGTCTATAGCCCGAGAAAGGACATAGGCCACTTTTTATTGCGGTAGTTGGCACCACCGCGCGATAATTATATACCGCGCGGACAAAGTCGCGGGCAACAGCTTGTGTGTTATATGACTTGCTTCCTTATCTGATATCAGAGCAAAAAGAATGAAGGGTTTCTTTTCTTCTCTAGGCAAAATGTTCAAGGCTGTAGTAGCTGTCATGATGTTTATGTGGTGAAATATTTTTTTTACTTATAGATAGGTATATAGGAAACTTATAGTTATATAAACTTAAAGTTTATATTATACCTATCTAAAAGATATGATACATATAATATACATATAATCACACCTTTATCCCTTACGGGGTAGGCAGAGCACTAAGGGCCGATAGAATCACATGGTGCCACTTCTGACCAATTTTTTGGTATAGTTGATATGTACAAGTTCGGTTAGTAGTGACAGGTGGTCAGCCCATCGCCTACAAAACACCAAGACCCTCTTGTCCCTCTACTTGCTTGTACAGTATGCCCGAGAAGAGAAACAGCTGTAGTATTACACGTTATTTTTTCACTACCAGAGCAGCATAGAAGACTAGTGATGGTGACATTTACATGCTCTATTATACAAGGTGTAACAAAAGGGGTATGTTAAGCAAAAAGCTATGTAAATAGCCCACTAAAAGGACCTACCCACAAAATTTTAGACTCGAAATCACATGTTTATTTTTCCAGATACTATGATGAATTCCTAAACAACTCAGGAATAAAATCTTGACAAGTAAACATATGATTTCGTGTCTCAAAATTTTGGAAATAGGTTCTCTATAGTAGGCTATTTACATAGCTTTTCGCTTAATATACCCTTTCTGTTACACCCTGTATAAATACATACGAGTACATCCCAAAATGGGGTAGCCAAAACTACAGGATCATGTTAGATCCTGCAATACAGTAAAGCACTGCGGTTTTTTTTAGTTCCACAAAAATCCGCCGACAATACCGTGTCGCTACTGAGCTCCTAGCGTGCCGCTACGTAAAAGTACTCTCTCCAGCTTAGCATTAATTCCACCACACTTCCCGCCTCAGTGCACTAAACAAACACACGCATCAAACGTAAACATTCCGCTATATCATTTCCCACTTACAATTCGACAGAAACGTCCTTGGAAAACTGTTTTTCAATAGTTCGCGGGTTAACTGGCACCTAGTGAATACTTTGGCTTGAATTGCCGCAATTAATAATGTAAGATACAATACTGTGATGACACGTCCGCGCGCCATGGCCGCCTAATGAGCACTGAGCAATGTCTATTAAATCTATAATGATATGCGCTTGCGCACCTTTGACACGGTTTTTTTTGCACCTGGGTACTCGTAAACACGCAGGTTATCACAGTTTTTGTCTTGATCACCTTTGACATAATTTTTTGTTTCATATCTTTTATATCAATAGCATGCTTTTGGTAGAGATGAGAACGAGTTTTGCCAGTTCTCTGAAGTTCGTCATATTGGCAATTAAAACGTGGTATTAGATGCTATCTCAATAGGTCCTTGATTCCATTTTGCGCCTACAGTTGTATGTATAGCAGTGCCACCAGTGTAAAGGTTAACAATAGCTTTGCTGAAAACGTAACAAACTAGAGTCTATTTCAGTGGTTCCCAATTAGTTTTTTCTACGAACCACTCTTAGAAAGACCTCAAACTCGCGTACTCCTTATTGCAGAAACGATAAATAAATAAAAGATGAAATTAGAGGTATTTAGAATTTATTACTATCAAAATACAACACAAGAGATGACAGGAAACACCAGTTTTATTTATATGACAAATGGGCACGTTTTTCTTTGCACAACTCTGAAAAATCTGGTTGTATACATAAATATTTTTTGTTAATTTTGGTTTTTTCTATGGTACGCGCCGCGTACCCCTTGATGCAACCTTGTGTACCTCTGTGGATACGTGTACCACTAATTATTGGAAACCACTGGTCTATCTCATAGAATAATAAATTCCTATGCCTGATTTCGGAACTAACATTTTTGCATGCAGTGACACAGAAAATGTGGTCATGCACATAGTTACTAGCGCCATCATCCAGCGGAACTATACGGTGAAACGCACAATATTAGATACTATAGCAATTTATAGATAAAAATAACTTCACGAGAAATAAAACAGCAGTTAAAAATGTTAATATTCTTTATTATAATATCGCTCAATAATATTTACATCGTTTTTAAACTAATTAAAGCAGAACCAAAGTAGATTCAAATATACAATTTTCACTTTAACTCGAGCGAAAAATGCTCTAACGCTCGTTAGACTTTTCATTATTAAATTAAACTTCATTAGTAGGTACCTACTTCTTCAGGGGGCTTAGATAATAAATATATACCGGTTTATGGGTGACACCGAAGTTTGCAAAGTTGTTCAATTAATGAAGGCTTCTTATATACCTATTAGTTTGCGAACTTCGCTGTCGCTCGTAAAATTTATGACATTGTCTAAGCCAGCAACTTGTCACTCATCATTAACATCTCACCCGGCTATGCTAAGCGTGGCTGTAAGGATCTCCTTTGTGATCATGTAGTTCTGACTAATTTTGCTATTTTGGGAACACCGTATGTATAATATGTATATATAGCGGCTAGCATGGTTTGCAGCGGTCGTGGGGGGTCGATTCCCACTTTCCCACTCGGGTGAAGAATTTTTTCCATTTTCTTTATTAATAATTTTATAATATGTATATCTAAGCCCCCAGTTATGACAGATTGTAAATAATACTGTCAGAAAATAGACACTACTGAAATGAGAAATTTACCGGAAATAATTCAAGTGCAGTGCGTAAACTATTGTACTCGTACTGAGACGATTTCACGGATACAAATTTCTGCACTCGATAGACTGATTTTGATGGCACCCCCAGCCTAAGAAACGAAAGGCTAATGACACTGAAAGGATGATTAACAGATTAAGCACACTTTACTGTGATATTAGACTATTATGATTATATATTTTTAATTGTTTTAATATATTTTTCTTTTTATCTATACTATAATGCACATAGTATATTCTGATCACTCGATAAATATATAGCGAATAATTATTTAAATAATAATATAATTACATATACAATGTACCTATTTCGAGCCTAAAATTACAAAAAACATAATGTAAAGCCTCGTGTTAATATTAAATTAGTTGAATATCATTAATTCAATAGGTACAGCAACCTTCATAGATGATAAAATAAAAATAATATAAATTTTATTAGGTAAGTACTTATAAAACTTTTTCAGTCGTTTCAAAAACTCTTATAAAGAAGCTATTAAATTACAAATACATTAAAATTATTATTAATTTTATAAATATTTATTAATTCTCTCAGAAAAAATGTTAGGCTAAAATATATTTTAGTATCTCATTTTAGTAGGTAAATAAATTTCATTATCAAACATAAAAATAAAAAGATATTTATCTCAAAGCTAATCAAATAAAACGAATATAATTAAAATTTCCAAGAATCTTAATATTATCTGTTTCACAGTAATCGCTAAGAAAACAAAAACATTTTTATAAATTAAACAATAAATTTAAAAATAATCTCCATTATCATTGTACATAATTGATACATTCGTAATAACTAAATCTCCTTCATTCAAAGACTAGTTTTTTATTTATAATAGGGCAGAGTAATTTGTACAGAAATATAAACACACCCATTAGAATTAGGAGTTCATTTAAGAAAGTTAATGACAAATCATTAGCCGATTTGGTTGATACCTAATTGATATTAAATCTTGTCAAAATTTCAGGGAGCCATGTTTATAAAATGTTTTACTACATACACGTTATAAAATATTTTTAAAATATATGGAATCTTCTTTAGATACCTACAGTGACGCGATGATATCTACTTACATACTTACTGATACCAAATATTTTTGTACTCATTTCTAATTATGACGTGTTTTATCTGTGGCTTCAGAACATTTTATCCTGTACACGTAATATTAAGCTATGTGTAGGTATTTCTTGGGATAAGATCGTTCCTAATTACTAGGTACCTAGTAAAGGAACATTCAGACTTTACTCGGGTAAGTACGGTTTACACTTTAACCTTAAACAAATCGGTTTTTAAATACGGTATTCTATTCCTTTGTTAAAAAATACTTGTTGCCTAAAAAGCACGTCATACTTTGGATGTGGCTGTCAACATAACATAGCTCGACCTCGCCTCCTCTTGCGCCGGTTCCTGTCTAAAACACCGATGAGTCTCAAACTCAGCTGGTTTCTTCAGCATCTTCCTCACAAACCATATCAAACCCACAATAACCACCATCAAACCTAGAGCTATCCCTATCAAAGCCGTATTCAAATTCTTTATACTCCCCTTCATTTCCAATGATCCGGGCGTTTCTAGAAACTGCGGGATTACACATATCGGACTAGTCTCGTCGATTTTGAACTTCGAAAGCGTTGCGCAGACTTCGTAAGGGCCTCTTATGAAGCCTTCCATGGATATTTCGAGTGTGGATTGGCATGGAGTATCCTTTTGTGCGACTAAAGCTCCCCTTGAGAGAACGGCTAATACGACGTAGCAGTTGTATAATGATTGGTCTATTGTGGATACTCGTTGAGGCTGTGGTAATGTGAATTGTGATCGTGAAGGTATACCCAAGACGGATATTAGGACGGTTAGTAGACCTTCGCTGGTCACGTTTGATCGCACTTCGGAGACTCTGAAACAACAAGAAAATTTTTATCAAAGTGATTTGTCAAATACGAGGGTCGACAGAGGGTGAAGGAACAGATCTAAAAATTTAATTACCCCCATTTTACGATATCCTACTTAAGTACGTATGTAGGGGAATGCATTGAAGATGTTTAAACTATTCCAATATTTTACTGATTACATAGATAATACTAAAACTTTTAACCCGAACTATTATTAAGAATGTTAATGCGATAGTGAGTTTGTTATTTTGAAATGCTAATATTTTGCATTATTTGGATTTTTTTAATAATTAATAGGCTTACGCTTGACCACAACGCGCCTGATGGTAAGCACCGTTACAGTCTAAGGTGGAGCGCGCTTGCCTAAAAGAAACCGGTTCACTCTCGCCTTGAAGACCGCACGGGGAACAGGGATCCAGGCAGGGAGTTCCACAGCTTGGCCGTTCGCATTTGATTATGAATGTAGAAGCAAAACGCTTAGTACGAGTTTTCGGCACTTCAACTGTGAACCGGTGTCGCCTTGACGTTTCCCTGGTCGTCCGGTGGTAGAAGGGTGCTGGTATTTGGCCGATTCATCCCAAAGGTGCGAACAGTACTCCATACAGGACCGAACTTCCGCTTTATACACTTCTATGAAGTACCTTCGCACCTTCGTGAAATTTTGCCTACATATCGCTCCTTAAATACAAAAGCACCACAAGTCAAAGCAAACAAATTATAAAGGAGCGGCATTTGAAAAAATAATTTCGATGATTTATTGATTTTTGTTTATACTATGTGTACTATGTAGATGTTTTTGGTATCAAAAGATGCATAATTAAATTGCCTATTTTTAATAAAGCAGTCTTAACCATATCTTGAATAGACTCTCGAAAAAATACATATAAGTTAGTTTTGTTTATAGATTTTGACTTCGAGAACATTAAAATTTTAAAAAGTAAACCACCACAATCAGGAAAATTTGAGTTTTATTTTCAGTTTACAACCTCATAATTTCAATACCACAATCAATTTAAACATAAAAATGGCACATAAGTACTAAATTAGTACATAGTAAACTTGCTGAACGAAAACAATTATTTAAATCTTATCATGAGATCATCAATTAGGTCTAAAATTAATATTACCTATATTATTAGTAGGTAACGTAAAGTTGCAAAAACGTCCATTAAAAACCGGCATTACTTAAAGCGACATTATCAGTACGAATTTGTTATTTTAAAACATTAATTAAACCTTTTTAAGCTATAAAAACTAAGATGCATTAAACTCTGGCATAGAATTAACAAAACAATAACAAGATTTATTGTATAAGTAATAATTTTTATGGACCCAGCTAAATACCTACAAAGGTCCCTAAAAGTTAAGACACTTAACAGGTCTCTGTTAAAACAATACGTAAGTACTTAAAAATATTTTCACATTGAGCTAACGTTCATCAAAATCTTTTTGAACAAGCTTATCTAAACAATAACTAAACAATAACTCAATTTAAATTTTTTTGACGAAACTATAATGACGATCAAATCAGCCTTTCGAAGATAGAGTAATACTTACTATTTGGTATTGGATTACTGAACCTAAAATGAACCTAGACTAATTTCTACGTTACAGGACTTAAAACTATTTTTTGTGATGTTTTAGGTAGACACGGCTTACATACATATAATAAACATTAGGTATCTTGTCTGAAAAGCTGTACTCGTATTAACAGTTCTGTTTAGTTTTATAATGACACTTAGGAGTAATATGCCTTCAAAATGAATTATATCCATGATCTACATTAATCACAACCGTAAAATAGCACCCAAACGTGGTGTAAATACCTATAGTGTTCTTACAAAATATTGTTCTGTAAAACCTTTGCAAACTACATCGAGCGTAAAGATCTTAAAGGCATAAAAATACTTATACTTAACATTATAAATCAGTTTCCAACAGTAAAGTATGCACTAATTCAGAGATTAGCATAAAAAGATTCATAATATTTAGGTACGACGTTTTTTTCGATTAGCTTTAGAATGCCTTGCTTCTTTGCTTCAGGAACTATAAGTTTTTCAGTGTAAAGTTTGTTTAGACTCAAATTATTATCAGGTACTATTACCTTCGACTTAGTGCGGCGTTTTCTCACCGTAGATACTGACCTGAACTCTTCCTCTTCGTAGGATGTTTTAAAGAAAAATATGCCATTGCTTAGTTTATCCGCCTTCAGAATTTTTAAATCGGTCCACTTGAATTTATTGCCATCGTCATCTGTATTGTAGTTTCCTGTACACAGAGGTTTGAGGTCAAAAAAATTCTCATGTGTCAGTTCTTCAACAGTATAAGGCTTTCCCGTTTTCTTTGCGGTTTTGATAAGAGTAATGTATTGGTCTGGAACGTAAATTGGAGATGATTTCAATGCTCTTGTAATATTACGTTGGATGACAGAATGGACACAGTCCCCTTCATTCTGGGTGTGTCCTTTTATAAGGAACTTATGAGTAATACTCTTGATATTCGGCAATTCTTCAGACGCATATTGGTACATTGCCAGCATGAATTTATTCTTTTGCTGGCCACAGCAATTATCGCTATAGAAAGTGACTTCACAAGGTTCCGTGGCATTATCATTCAATTTTCTCAGATACATAAGAACACAGGAGCCAATTTCATTAATACCTCGGGCTCCTTCTCCCTCATGCCAAACAAAACAAGTTGTGTCCTTTGTGCCGAGCTCGGTTATTGTGAAATTAAGTAGATTTAATTTAGACGTGTAATAGAAACTGGACACATCACCCCGCGGACAAGGCATCACAGCTTGAAGGTCGTACACAGCTACTACGAAGGTGTTACTCACAAGCTCTTTATCTTTATCTTTTTCAGCTCTAGCGAGGGTCTTTTGCTTCAAGTGCTCGTTGTATGTCTCTTGTAGTAACGATTTATCTTCGGCGTTTTGGTAAGCCATGCAATCTTCGCATTGATCCTTCTTAGGCTGCCAGAAAGATAAGTTGAAATCATGTATAAATATGTTATAGTATACTTGATATGAAACGTGTGGTGCACCTTCAGATTCACATTTGTCTACGTAATGCCGATGTAGTGCCGCGACTGTAAGCCCGCCTTCAATATACTCCCGAGTTGATCGCGCCCTACAGTAGTGACTCTCTATGCGGGGTATTGAGTTAATGTGTGCTTTGACACCATCGGTCAGCTCTGAGTCTAGTGTCTTATGATTGTTATGCTTTCCCCTGTTATCTGTAAGGTGTACACCAGTTTCGGACTGCTTCTTGACAACGGTTCTGATAATAGTATCTGAGATCGCAAGGGTATTCATGAAGAATACTTTACATACCCGAGTTTTTTTATTATTTCGAGTCAGATAAAATGCGTTATTGTAATTTTTGCGACTGCTACCTTCACGAACGTATCTATATTTTGGTTCTATCTTGATCATGTGCTCTTTAATAAACTGTCGTTGTATTTCCAGATTACCGGACTCCCAGAACTTTTCAAAGATATGTTTTCTTTCTTCAAACGTAAACTCTGTAGAACATTTAAGTTTACATTTACCGGAACATAAAGGACCCATTTTTTTTGCATCATAAACTTTCTTAGATTTGGACATAGATGTATAGGACATACCTTTGTTTTTCAAAAGCTTGCTCTGGTTTCGTTTCCATAAAAGTGGTTCTGCTCTTCTTTTACGAGACCTACTGCGCGATTCAACATCAATACTAGGACTCTGCTCGCCGACGCTAGATAGCTGCTCGTCAACACTAGGTGACTGATCATCAACTCTGGGTGACGGTGAATTATTATTATCAAATAAATCCTGGTTATCCACGGCTGATTGCGGAATATCTTGAAGGTCAGGTAACTGTATTTGTGGTTGTTGGTCTTCATCGGAATCTGACTGGGCTTTGCGGTTTTCAGAAAATGGATCTTCATAGGTAGGATCTTTAACACTATCGTCGGGTGAGAAATCTTTTGTGGTATTTGCAGAACTGGAGCTACTTGATGAGCTGGAACTAGAACTGCCTGAAGAGCTTGTAGATTCATCAGAGGTGGAGTCACTGTCTGAGTCTGTTTCTTGGATGATTATAGATGGTTTTGGCGGCGTTGCTTGAATATCTTCGTAATCTACATCGGAGTTCAAAATATCTAAAGAAAACTGACTGTCTGGTATAGAGTTAGTATCATCAGCATCATATTCATGATGAATAATTGTGTCAGTCTGAATGTCCCTTGAATAAATTTCACTAGGTTCCGTTATTGTCAGGGATTGTGATCCATCTCGGGGGTCATTTATAGGTGCTGTTACCATTTTCATAATACGGTGCGCCCTAGTTGTCATTCTGAAAAAAAAAATACAAAAAATAGTTACCTACCTGTATAAACCAATTTATCATCTCGTATAAGTGTCATGTACACTGGCCTGTAAAAACTAAGTACTACACTTTTTTAAACTATATATAGTTTTGCGGGCAGTAAGTATGATTCTATGTATTTATGTAAATAAAATGAAATTGGTTATAATAGCTGTTCTAAATTAATTTGTTTAACCCATAATATTAGTCCAAAAACTATAAAATCTTTAAGTCAAAACAACATTAAAAGTAACAGTTGTTTTTTTAATGTAATATAAAATCTATTAAGAGATCACTTTCAAATACAAAGATGCCATATTTCCAAATATGGTACTTTAACATAAAGAAATATAAAAAAATTTAAAATTAATTTATGCTAAACTAACTCAATTCAAAATATGGTATTATTGCATACAAAAATAAGAGGAAATATCAAATTATTATATGCAAAACTAACCTATTTCGAAATATGGTACTATTGCATATAAAAATAAAAAGATACTTACGTGTATGTTATCTGCAATACGAATATATTTTTGAATGTGGCACTTTTGAATATATGATTTCACCTAATATTTAGCAGTTATTTGGAATGTGGTAGTTTTTTACTAAAAACGCGCGTGCTCCTGCCGGAAGTCCGTTGGTAACTGGCAATGTGGTACTTTTGCACGAAACTCATTCACAGAAACGGTAGAAAACAAAACTAACGTTTGAGCGTTTACGGGTGTTTCTGATCGTAAACCGACGGCTGTTTTAGCGAAACTATATAGTATCATTAATTAAGATGCATTTTATGAAAAAAAAACAATTTTGATTTTTTTTGAAATGTGTGACTTTTGTATTTAAGGAGCGATATATCTCGGAACACGGAGAAAGATATTTTGTAGTCCATGCGGATGAAGTCGCGGACAACAGCTAGTATTGCATCATTAGCGTCTATATATCATTACAAGCTTTTATTTAGTTTCACCATTTGATCCACTTCCCGGGTTTCGATTGAGCCAAAATTTTGCATGTATAAATCGGATGATAATGCAATATTATTATAACATAGAGCTGCTCTGATGACGGAATTGGAAGGTGGCCATAGGAACACCGTAATTGAACGACGCAACCCCATCGAGTTTGGGCTCGTTTGATTCGATCAGTTCATTTTATTAACAAATAATAAAAGCTTGTTTTTAAAAATTAACCATGTTTTTAGCTGCATTTTGATGATTTATAGTCTTTCCTTTATAAAATATGTCGATATGGCTCAAGCTATACAAAATTCTTTTCTTATCATAGTCGAGAATTTTTTATGGATTTTTTTAAAATGTTTTACCTCAAAGCCAGTCTCTCCATCGCCGGTGTTACAGCAACAGCCGATGGTGTAGCATATGTTGCACGTTGCCGCACGAACTGTGGTTTACCGCAGCCAAGCACGAGAGACAGCGGCACGTCTGTGTTGTCCATCTCTTCTAGGGCTATACAGAATCTGTGAACAATTAGATAATCAAACCATGATTGAAGTATGGAAAAAATTTGGCAATATCACGAATACTAATAGTCTTGAATAGTATAAAATTATTAATAAAGAAATGGAAAAAATTCCTCACCCGGGTGGGAATCGAACCCACGACCTCTGCATTCCGCGTGTCAGTGCTCTAACCACTGAGCCACCGGGTCAATTACTCGGATGACGAATTTTACCATCTCTTTTCTAAATTACATATTGGCAACGTTTTTTTTTTGAATAGCTAATATTATCAACCATAATAATATGTCTAAAAATATTCTAAAACAATTGAAGTCTGAAAAAGTAAGCTAAGTATATTCCACAATGGTTATGGAGCACCGAAAATAACTGAATATTTGAAATTGTATATTTTGAAAATACTAGTCAAGCTTTGTTTTTTCAAGCTTAGTTTTCCGGAAGCTCGTGCAATTTCATAATGTAAATGGAAATAAATATTTCAAGTTCATTATTCTCTGAATCTGACATCTGATCCTGGCTACCCCATTCCGAGAACACAGCCACGTGTATTATATGTAATTCTACTGTCACTACATATTATAAAACAAAGTCGATTCCCGCTGTCTGTCTGTCCATATGTACCTATCTTAGATCTTTAAAACTACGCAACGGATTTTGATGCGGTTTTTTATAGATAGAGTGATTTAAGAGGAAGGTTTTTATGTATAACTAATTGACCCACCCCGGCTTCGCACGGGTACAATGCCCTTTCACGCGAAGGAAGTGGTGGACGGCCGCTAGTACTTATATTAAAACTTTACTTACGTGTATTCCTCAAGCGGGTCTATCTTCAGACCCCTAATCTGTATATTAGCGGGTGCTGCTCTATGACAAGCGACGTGCTTCGTCACTCCATCACCTTTGGCGGCCGTCACCCCAGTGCAGCGGTATCTTCGAGTAGACGGAGGGTCTACTGACCAGGATAGGAAGACCTCTTCATCGTCGAACGATGCGTCTATTAGACGGACCTAGTTAAGATGGTTTTAATTGTATTTTTGAGTTTTATGATCACTAGTTATATTTAAAGGATTAAATGTTGTACCTGTTTCTAATGACACAATATAGCTTTTTTGTGAAAAGTTTATAAAAAAATTTCCTGGATGTTTGCTAAGTACACTCTCGTTTGACAACATTTTTTTGCAAAAACCGTTAAAAAAATCATTTACCTACAATTATGGTACGATCTGAGGTTTGCCATAAAATGAATAAACACATAATTTTAACCCCATTATATTATCTTATACAACGGTAAGTAAATTGGAAAACTTTTGATACTACATCACTCCGGATATTAATGTCATAAACATAACTTACCTTAGATTTAGATATCGGCAAATCTTCCTCCGAAGGTATATCCAATTCATCCTCATACATAGCATCATCCAGCCCATCTTTATCTTCAAACGGTTCTTTAACAATGGCATTAACTTTAGAATAATCGTAATCATTTCTCGTTTCGTGTTCATCGTCACACAATTTGTTTTTGGAAAGCCTTGATAGTAAGGCTCCTTCTAAATGAGGTGGTGTAGCGCAGACCGCCGCTGATTTGTCGTTGGGTGACAGGGACTGTGCGTCTCGCAGCCATCGGGCGAAACTTGCCATTAGGCAGTCGCAGTTCAGTGGGTTATCTACGAACAAACGAATTAGCGGTGAGGTGGAACTATGTGGGTTTGTTACAAGGAATTTGTTTGTTTGATCATTAGTGCTCAATAGGTATTCTTGGGAATGAAGAAACTTATTCCTAATCCGGCGTATGATAAGTCTGCATGAAGCAAGTACTATTGTAAATCACTTTTGGTTATTTCTTTATTTTATGGTTATTAGACAGATATCATTGATTTTATTTTTGACTAGCTGGTTATCTTAGAGTGGCCTATGGTACAAGCGATAGCGATGTGATACGTATCGTAATAGTTTTAAGCTTACCTTCAACAGTAAATCTGGTCAAATCAGCATGCTGAGCCAGCGCACCGTCGTCAATGATGGATATATCGTTATCATGCAACATCAGCTCGCCCAATCGCTCCAAAGACTTGAGGGGTTCCGCGGAAAGGGAACGAAGGAAGTTGTGGGAGAGGTCCAAGTGTACCAAGTTCGAGAGCTGAGCCAGAGATGCACCTGATGACAAAAACAAAGATTTAGTCCAATTCCTCTCTTAAATTGTATGAAAATGACAATAATATCAGTGTTTTCTTTCAACATTCGCATTCCATAGATATACCTATGGGGTAAGCACGAACCTCTCAATAATCCATAACGCTAGCGTCAAGCTGTCAAATCACATAGATTTTGCTAGCGAGTCGCTAGCGTTACGCCGCGTAAAAAGGTTCGTGCTTACCCCACCGCTTAAATCAGCAGTTAAGTCAGAATACAATAAAACAAAAGAACATCAACTGTCAAATTAATGTGTTATCTAAATAACACAAAACATACATAAAGAGACGCAGGTATGTTCAGGCAAAGATAACTGTGAAGAAACTGTAAAATTTCTACTACACATGAAAAGAATAATATATGTGGTTTCATTAAATAAATGACGTGAATAATATTATCATCTAAATTGAATTACCTTGTTTTATATTATAAATATCAATACATCCGTTTTAAGTAAAGTAAAAAGAAAGCCTACATATACATATACCTATGTTTTGTTGAAATTAAATAATAAGAATAAAATAAAATTTTTACCCTGTCTAAAGTGACACGCTTAGGGGCTCACTAACAATTCCATATTTTTGCTGTCAAAAGACATGTATAGGATTTGACTTTATTAGTAGCGAAAGTGTTTATCGCCACAAAACTTAATAATACGTTCTAGATTTAGTTTTGTTTTTCGTTCTAATATGGCGACTTTCTTATCTTTTACACAGACACCTTTGTCAGAGTACACCTTATCCTCCCTTATTTCCGTTTAACGTCAATTTTTCAGCGGAAATTAAACGCTCACAAAACCTCACAAAAAGAATAATACAAATGGATTCTATTTACAGTACCTAACTAATTACGTCAAACTCGCTTTCTGTGTTTGGAAAACTTTTCGCGCTGTGTTTGTTGCTCTAGCTCGTAAACCGTCTGAAATTTCCCAGCAAAGTTGCCGACATATACAAGTGCGGTAGCCCAAGATGCGCAGCAATGTTACTGATGATCCCGGGTATACTTTGTAACACATACTAAGGTACTGTCCGGCAATATTTGATATCCAAGAGCAAGATACAAAACTACGTTTTTTTTATCATCATCATCATTTACACCCATGGGAAGTCCATTGTTGGACATAAGCCTCCCCCGATAACATCGACTCCGACCGGTCGGAAGCAGCCTGCATCCAACCGACGCCCGCGACCTTGGCCAGGTCGTCCGTCCACCTCGCGGGTGGCCATCCCACGCTGCGTTTGCCGATACGTGGTATCCACTCTAGAACTTTCCGACTCCATCGACCATCAGTTTTTTTATGTAATTATCGAGAATTATGGAATTTGGAACTGCAATTATACATGGCATATATGAATGTCGACTAATTTTGATGTACAGTAGAAAGTTGCTAGCTAAAGAACTCGGCCATTCCGCTTAAGACATGCAATGGAGGAAATGCAGCTGATGTATTCTAGTGCTAGTAGTACTTAGTAGTAGGAGCTATTAAAATATATATAGTTCTAGTACAAAATAAATCTAACCATGTCTCTTTGCAATATTTACAGTCGGGTAACTGTAACATTGTTAAGGTCTGATTTATACTTTGTACCCAATGTAGCACGCAATAAAGAATTAGAATTTATATATCACACATTTGCAGTATATGTATTTCTCAAGAAGATATTTGGTATTGTAAAGCGCATTTTGCAGTATCGTTCCTTTACTTACCAGACACTGCCACAATTTCATTATGCGACAAGTCCAAATGGGTCAGATTGGTAAGATGTTTGAACGCGTAGTCTTCTAGAACGTCTATCTGATTGTTGTGCAGATTCAGGTGGGTTAGGTTCGTTAATCCTGTAAAAGAAATATTATTTATACATGATGGTTATTTCATTCAAGAACCATATACATACAGGTAACTTAAGCTACTGCTACTAACTTAAGACTACTTAAAGAGGAAGTAATGGGGACCGGGCATGTCCTTTGTAATCTTGTAGATCAGGCTACCCTATTTTGAGTACACAGCCGTGTATTTATGTATAAATTGGGCTGGCTGTAGTTGATGTGTGGCATAGCCGATGATACCCCAAACTTTTAATTGTTGAACTATGTACCACTTTAGGGAAAAGCTATTTCATGGATTGGATATAAAGCAGAAGTAACAAACTATTACATTCAGAGCAAAATAATATTCAGCGACTCAATTTCATACGCGACAATTTACTCAAGCTATCTATTTTAAATCTATTACATTAAAACCATCCAACTAAATAGAAGCTACATCAAATAAAAGGGACAATTCTTGTCTCGTAAAAATAACAGTATAATCCCTGGTCGGCGGACTATTTCGGACACCATCTTGGGCGGTTGCCAGAATATGATAAGTTACTCCATTGAGGTAATTACTTGCCACATTCGTTAGTAGAATTTAAACGGTAAATGAGAATGGTGGAGCTAATATTTTAATAAGTTGAAGTCCACTTTCTTTTTACTTTTTAGCCGACTGCGCAAGAAGGAGGGTTATGTTCTTCGTGTGTATTTACGTATGTTTGTTGGCACGCTATAGAGCCAAAACCTTGTCGCATTAGACCTTGAGAGGTATTAGTACATACATATAATATACATACATATATAATCACGCCTTTATCCCTTACGGGGTAGGCAGAGTACCAAGGGCCGATAGAACCACATGGTGCCACTGCTGACCAATTTTGAGGGTATAGTTGCGATGTACATGTTCGGTTAGTAGTGACAGGTGGTCAGCCCATCGCCTACAAAACACCAAGACCCTCTTGTCCGTCTACTGACTTGTACAGTATGCCCGGGAAGAGAAGCAGCTGTCGTATTATACGTTTTTTTTTTTCACTCCCAGAGCAGCATAGAAGAAAGGTATTCGTAGATTCATCTTTATCGTGAAGGTGCAGTTCCACCAGTGTGCTGAACTCTGCGGCACTGTAATGCACAGTGTACTAAACAAATGTTTATTCTTGTCGACTTACCTTGTGCAGCACAATTGTTTACAAACATTTGTGCGCGAACATTTTTAGATTGTTCACGAACAATGCGAACAATTTATGTCGTACTCTGTGCAAGTGCCGCACAGTCCAGCACACTGGCGAAATCGCACCTACTCAATCAAACAATAACAAATTGTGCGCGAACAATCTAGAAATGTTCGCGCACAAATGTTTGTAAACAAATGTGCTGCTCACTATTTTGGTGAAATCGTACCTTTAGAATAACCGGGACCCTTAATCGCCTCTTACAAAACCAACGGATTTACGGGTAGACATGGGGTGGTGCAATTCTACTCTGCAGACATCATACAGCTAATATACATTAACGGAAAAAAAAGGTAAATATTAATGTATCATAAATAGTTTTTAAAGATAAAAAAAATCCTGGCCAAATATTCTTACCTGCCAAAGCTCCTCTTCGTATACTAGCAAAAGTATTATCGGAGAGCTGCAGGATGTTTAGGTGACTCAGAGGCGGTACAGTTGTAGGTCCTAAAGGTCCTTCTAGAGCGTTGCTGGAAAGGTCCAACTCCTTCAGCATGTTGGCTTCCTGAACAAGAGATAGAGTTTAGTTTAGTTTATGCTGTAACGTCGTGTATTTTCAGTATGACTGCATTACATACATAATAATCACGCCTCTTTCCCGGAGGGGTAGGCAGAGATCTCTCTGACTGCATTAACATATATCAAAGTGACGTAATAACGCTGCGTCATTCTTACTTCGTGACAGGTATACTGGCTCAATACAACACAACGCCACACTATAACGCGGAGGTAGGTCGTAGCGTTATAATCCCTATCACGAGTTAAATACGCTTTTTATTTGACTAAGCCTATAAGGAAAAATCTGCTACTGGCCTAATTGTACTGTTCCGAAAGCTTAGCGAATTAATAAACTATATTTTAATGTATTCCCATATTAGTATTTCTACGTTATAGTCAAACGTTGTAATCCTGCAATTCTGTAATATTCCATTTCGGAAACACAGCTTTGTATATATGTATAGTCAAACCTAATTAGATAATGAAATAGTTTTCAATGGAAAATCTGGAGAATCCCCAATTTCTCCAACAAATTATTCTGTCAGCCATCACGGAATTAGTAAGTCCCAAGATATAGTTGAAAGTACCTCTTAGACAATCAAGTTATCACATACCTTTAAAGAAGCCAATGCTGGAACTTTGAGAAGGTTCCCCCGGAGCCTAAGGTTAGTCAACCTTACAAGGGGTTTGAACGAAGTCAGTGCTATCTGTGTTAGCTGATTGTCACTTATATCCAAATATGATATGTTTTGGATTCCCTGTAAAGAGGTGTGAATTGTAAATATTAAACGAATTTGGGAAACTTATCTCAGTGATAAAGCAATATACTTAGCATAATGATTGACAGGTAGTCCACTTTTGCTAGCAGATACCGTATTTTTATAAAGCCTTAAAGTAGGGTCGCGACCGATTGGAAGCTGCCTGCATCCAGCAAATACCTGCGATCCTAGCTAAATCGTCGATCCAACCTGTCTGCCCTTTACTCTAGACCCTTTTGCCCCAATTACCATTGGTTTATAGATTTCTAGGTTGGCTGCGTGGTGCCGGCAGAGTTGAATTCGTACTACCCCATGTCTGCCCGTGGGTATCGTACGAGGCGATTAAGGGTTTCCGGGAGGCGGGCAGCAGCGCCTCCCGTGTTAATATCATAGTCCAAAATACAAACTGCGGTCACCAACCCGCCTGCCCAGCGTGGTGACTATGGACAAATACTCCCAAGGCAGTTTTGTGTCGTGCCCTGGGGGAGGCCTACGTCCAGCAGTGGACTGCAATAGGCTGATCATGATGATGATAGATTTCTAGATAAATAAACCGTCTGTCTTACTTACCTTAAAAGATGAGGCAGCTAATGTATGTATCTTATTGTTGGACAGATCTAGTCTGTCTAAGGCTGAGAGCCTCGTCAGTGACTCCGTTGGTACTGATGGTAGCTGGTTATTTGGTAGACCTGAGAAGAATAAGATTTGTTTACAACCCTAACTATTTGCAAATGTTGGTTCTTTTCAGAATGATTTCAATGTGTTTTTCTTCTGAATGTGAACTGAATGTTACTGCTATAGTAACCAAGTTATTTGATAGATAACAATTTACATTAGGGCCGATTTATTCCAATGAATAGATAGCCTATCTAAAGTATAAAGACAATGATGTCTTTCTCCAAAAATGAATCTCGATTGCACCATGTGGTCCTATCGGCCCTTGGTGCTCTGCCTAGCCCGTAAGGGATAAAGGCGTGATTATATGTATGTATGTATGAATGAATCTCGATAAAAACAGCATGAACTTAATCCATCATGTATCTGACCATTGTAAAAATCGACTCTAAGGTGACTAGACTTCTTTATATTTAATCGTGTTTGTTTTAATATTCATCGCAGCACAATATTCTTAAAAATTACAGTTATCCTTTCCTAGGTTACCCAAAATCCACAAAATATCCTACTCCTGTTCTAGACTTCAACCAACCTAAAGCCACAAGATTGGTAGCAACATCATTGAAAGCGCCCTGCTGTACCCTCCGAATCTCTCCCGAGGATATCACTAGCGCGTGTAGACCCACTCCAGCAAGTTCGGATACGGACGCCGTCGTCAGCACGGACACGCCTCGTAGGGAACAGTCCAGCAGCGAGATCCCAGTGTTCTTGTATATCGCCTTTTGCTCTCGAAGATGACGGCCGATTCTCTGTAAAAAAATTTACATCTATTTAACATACTTATAAATATAATACAAACATATTGTCATACGTGACTCACGGCTGTTATGTCAAAAATGGGGTAACTCGAACCTCATGATTACTTAGGAGATCTCACAACTACGTTTAGCTTAGAGGGGTCAGATGTAAATGATCAGTTATAAAAGTGATAAAATGTGAGCCTGCCGCATTTTTTTGGTCACAAATACAGCAATCTCGTCACTGCTATCCAATGGCAAATAATTCTCAGTCATTTTCTTATTTGGTTAGCTGTAAGCACCAAGGCTTGTTCAGTTAAATGGTAAAGTTCGACACAAGAACCTGAGGATGTCTTTAGATCCTAATGTATTTGAACTCCATACCTCAAACAACAAATCCATAATTTATATTCTAGTGGTAAACATTCCATAACAAATTGATTGATTATCAATATTAAATATTGGCTTGACAGTCTTTCAAATAATTAACAAATTTTATTTAAAACAGCTCCATAATTAACAAAATGTGTACTCAATGAAACTGTGTCCACAAATAAATACTTTTACCGCATTTATTTAACAGGATCTCTGGAGAAGTAATATGCATTAATACGTTTAATTATGCCAAATAATATTGACTATTTATTTTATGTTAATCATACAGAGTGTAACACAAGGGGTGTTAACCGAAATGTGAAATTTTTGAACTTGTGTACGTAGCCCACGCATGTATGATAGTACGATTTGACAAATTACATAATAATGCTGGTTTGGTAGCTAACATTACTATAAGATTGATTTGTAAACTGGTTAAGAATTATCCAGTAGTAAAAAGTGTGATAGATAAGTTACATGGCTTATCCTACAATGGGACAGTTCACTTATCTTCATTAAACTTAACTAAAGTTCTTAATCCATTGCCGTCCGCAGTAAATAAGAAGTACATTTTTAAACTTTTAAGTTTCGAACTGGGAAGTTGCTGGAAAGAAGTAGTAAACAAAAAGTTTAAACTACTTGGTATATATTGTCGACAGACGTTTTGGACATCACAAAGGAAACAATCAAGTACGGATATATTGGGAAACTATACTGGATTAGTGTATTATCAAATAAAAGCAAAATCAAACTTGCACCGATAAAATAATATTATTAATATAAAATAATTAAAATAATTGTATTGTTTGTGCACCGATGACTGGTATAGAGGTGTTAAACGAGTGGCGTTGTCTTTTAAGACTAGGTCCTGAAAATAGCTATAGAAATTCACTGTGTCTCAAAATCAATCGTTTATTCTATTATTCTCTATATAATAAAGAGCATTTCTGAGCTATTTGGAATAATCAATCAATCAACATAAAAATATGATTTAGTAATTCAATTTCGCAGATAGATTCTTCAAAGTGCATGATCTACTTCTAATCTAATCGTTTCGCTTATTTCAGGAAATCCTTTTGTTACATCCTGTACAAATCTTTTTTATGAATCTTTAAGATCACTCTACTTACATAAATGATATGAATGTCAAAATGAACGAAAATCTACTTTACTTAACTTTACGTGGGTATATGGTATGATATGTGAAGGGCAGGCAGAGATCACGGACCTCCATTTGCTACGCCTCTGACTCACCTTTTTACCTAATTATATGACAAACAGAATACCTACACCTTTTCCCGTAAACAATTCCCCTCATAAAATATTACACTGAACGATATTTCTATGAAAACCCTAATTAAGTTGAAGCAAAATAGGAAGACTAACAATGGAGCTGTCAGTGTGTGTGATTCTGAATTAATCCACAGACATTGTGTAGGAGTCAGTCACCCTAGGGATTAGCACCAACTTTGAAGCCAGCGCCTACATACATGACATACGTCTAACGATAATATTACAATGGACTTGTGTCCGCCCATGACGCCCTGCGTAAGCGAACTCCCGTTAATTCCTGTTTCCTTTCTTATCGGGTGCCTACGTCATAAAAAGAGCACACGCTGTGATGCTGATGCTGGCTTTTGTTAAACTAACACGTTAAAACCTATATTAACTAGTTCAAATAGGATGGAGCACATGATGTAAAGAAAATCTAAATAATGCATATCTTATTGAGTAGAATACATAGCATCATCCACCTTATGTCGATAATATGGTCATCCATCATCTGTGGTATACAGTTGTTGACTGTCCTAAATAAATAAATAAACTCATGCATGCCATGAATAAAAACTCCTATGGCAGTAAGTAGCCTTGTGGCGTGCCCTGAGAGCGGCCTACGACTGCAGTAAACTGATGTGTACTACGTTATTCACAAATCAGTGGTAATTATTGCGAACCATTTCTGCACTATCGTTGTCATAAAGAAAGAAGAGAACTCCTTAAATACTGTAATTGTTCAAACGTATCAGTTGGCTCCAACGTTTGTCGTAGCAGTTGGCAATATGCTAATCCGATCCACAATAGGAGGAATGCACGCCTTTGTTACGATTCTTTGTATAACGTGCATTGTAATTTATTCCCTTTAACACTTAGGAAAATTACATTTTCCTCTTCGAGTCAAAGAGTCGGAATACTGTCGTGGGGGTTGGATTGAATTGTTTTGGTAATTGTATGCTATGTTATTAGCTTTTTGTGTCTTTATTTGCCTTTTCGACGTCTAGCAACTTAACTCACTATGAATCGACACCCGTTCGTATTCTTAGTGGTAAACTTAAAGGCGCTCGGAAGAGTAATTACCAAGACACCATAACTGTCAAGTTCTATCAAAATCCATTCGATTAGTTTTTGTATAAAACAAAAAAACCATCCAAATACCAAAATAAATAGCTTATATATAATATTAGTAGAATTTAAGTCTATGACATAACAGATATACTCAATCGTCTAGATATTACAATTCCATCTAAACGGAATGAGATCCCAAACCAGAGTAGTTACGGCATTCTCGTTTGTACTAAGCCAATTGAGGGCGAATCCGCCTGTGAGGACATGCGTGGAAATATAACCAGGCTGGCCCTACTACGGGTATTTGTCGATCGATTCCCGTTAGTAAGTTTCTTACTTTGGTTTTACATGTTCTGTAAATTAATGCAATGTATTATAGAATAGAATAGGTTTTATTTAAGAACTACAAATACAGATACAATAGCAGCAATGAAACAAGACAAAAAGGGTAGCAACTTAGTAACGAAGACAGTGAAAAGTATAAAAATAAGTACTACAACCTAAATTCGAATTTATTAGCTGTATCTCTTTCCGTGCATGTCGTAAGAATCGACTAAGGAACTCAAGGGCGTTCTCTCAGGCGATGAGCTTGCAACTTGTTACTTATGCTAAACGAATTCCTGAACGAAAGATTCCTACGTGATCTTACCTTTTTTTTTAAATTTATTTTAATGTATTTGAGGAATGATTTTAATTAAGTGGCGATAACGTTTTATTATCTAGCGACACATCACACCACAACGGTTAATACTTCAAGAAAAACTTATAATAAGTACGTTCTTTTGACTACAAAAGTTATATTAATAAAACTCTTCTTGCCTTATTTTAAGAACTTAGCTCGGTCTGAGCATGTTATTAGATACGAATATACGTTGTTGCAAAATAAAACTCACTCGGTTCTCGATCTCATTTCTTTGACAGTGGTGCATGATACGAATACATAGTAGTGGAAACAAATGAACCGCATCTCATCGGCAAAGTCTATTGATTACCACCTGCTCGTCCCATGACAGCTATCGGATCTACTGGAATATGGATTCTAGATGTATGCGATAAGACATATTTTTCACTAGTAGATTGGAAGTACATTATTATCTTTTGATAAAAAGAAGAAGATGGAATAAATATCGATCCTTATAAATTAAAATCTATGTAACTTTACTAGTACTGTTATGAAGAAAGGTTTTGCATTAGTGCCAAAAGTTATGTTAAATCTATTAGAATATTTAACGGCACTCATATGTAGGATACGGCTACGTTCCCCAAAATGGGGTAGTCAGAACTGCAAGATCCTATAGAAGATCCCACAGCCACGTTTAGCATAGCGGGGACTGACATCAATGATTAGTGACAAGTTGCTAGCTTATCGTTGGCGAGAATTAACAGAAGACGATTTTTAATATTACCCTTCACAAAATACTATGAAAATAGCTCACCATAGAGAGTCAGAGGCCTTAGGCAAAGTAACATTAGTTCTATATCGAATTGAAACTAACCTGTAAAGCAGTATTGTCGCCAGCACATCGCATCGTATGAGGCATGTCGCACTAGCATATACCAGAACCAGGATCCTTAGATAAAGCAAAAAGACATGCTTCACCGCCCAGTTCACAAGCACTACCAGCAGTGACACAACACGTGTGCCGTGCTTGCGGACGTGTCTGCCACTCTAGGATCTGGCTGTATAGACACGAGCGCAGATGTTATTTCTAGACCGATTTGGAACTAACCTGTAAAGCAGTATGGTCGCCAGCACATCGCATCGTGTGAGGCAAGTCGCAGGAACATTCGGCAGCAGGACGAGCGCTCAGGCCGGGGCAGCGCCATTGCGAGTTTCCGCGCTTACGACCATCACCGCGCATAAGAAGGGTGCAAGCCACATTCTGTAAGAGAAGAGATGATAACTATAGGCACAGAAAAAGTAGCGCATTTACACTGATAAAAGCGTTACTATAGTAGTTAACTTATCTGTAACGCGGGACTAGGTGAGTAAAAAGAAACAACTTTTACTATAAGACTAACTCGGAAATTATGAAAAAAATCAGCTTAGTATTCCATATAAATCTAAATACCTTATACATCAAAATGTAGTATTTAGTATGCTTATAAACGTATTCTATTCTATTCTATGCTAAGTGATATGCTGGAAGAAGTCTTTGTACATAATCATCGTTACTGTTTCTGTACAAAATGTTTGTATACACTAAAAATACAAAGAGAAATTTATTCCAGAATCTTGTAGATAATTTGTTTACTTTTACCACAATCTTGAAACTATATCCAAAAAAATATTTCTAAGAATGTCATATACATTTCATCAGCTCAGAGTCACAAAATCGCGAAGCATCAGAGAGCGAAAAAAAAAAACAAAAAAACACGCCATTTTTTTATTATCCCTCAAACAGGGGAACAAACAATTTCCGCAACTTATCATAGTACAAAGCTGGATACAGCTAGATACAGCTGGATATAACTGGAAAAAATTGCAACAATAGAAAGAAACGCGCCATAGATTACATTCGGAAGGTAGGAATGATTACGAAGGGTAACTCCCGCTATAGTCTGTGATCCTTTGCATGAAGTAAGACTGCTGTAGTAAGAAGGGAGGTATAGTTAGTTATCCTGTGACTACAGCTCTCTTATTAAATATCTAAAAAAGCAATGTTATAAAACATAATAATATATATATTTTCGTTGGTCATAAAAAATCTTATTGCGTAACAGCAATTTCAACGGAATTTGACATGATAAAGCGAAAATTGTACAATTTTCGGAAAAGATCGCCGCGACTTTGGTCTAATCAGCAGGTTATATCGCTAGTACATAATAAAATTAAAAACAGTACATAGTGTTTAAATACTAATGATTAACAGTATAGTTTCAATACCAGAAAAATATCCAGGATTGTTTTCAGAAGCCTATTCTTCTTCTTCAGCCTATTGTAGTCCACTGCTGGACGCAGGCCTCCCCCAGGGCACGCCATAAGGCAACTGCAACTAGTCACCACGCTGGGCAGGGGGGTTGGTGACCGCAGTTTGATTTTCCGACTATGTTGTCAGTACGGGAGGCGCTGCTACCCACCTCTCGGAAACCCTTAATTACCTCGTACGATACCCACGGACAGGCAGGGGTGGTACAAACTCTACTCTGCCGGAACCACGCGGCCAAGAAGCCTATATACATATACAAATACCCCACGCCGGAAAGCTATATCAATAATATCACAAAAGAAAGAAAACTTTTTCACCTTATCGAACAGACGATTTTAGCCATAAGTGGTAGTATTTCAGAGAAATAGATCCAGCTATGAAGTGTGGACACGACATAATAGGGGGTTAACTGACAAGCGGATGAAGGATTTTTAAGTCATAGGCGATAGCGGCTCCGCCAATAATCATATATGTGCAATTCAGTACAACGCATATTTTTGTAATATACGCAACTATTTTATTTGATAAAACATTCAAGTACTCCAATTATATCATGTAGAACTAGAAACTAGGATTAACTGTTAACCTCGTTACGCTTTGTTCGATACCTATTGTTTTTGTATTTCCTAGGATGTTTCTCTTCGTGCAGTGAAAATAAAGACAGCGCCAGTTTAGACTAATTTCTATACGATACCAAGCGTGTTGGCGAAACATAATAAGTGATTTAGAAGTAACAGCTGTGTACGTATTACAGATGCTCGGAACTGCCGTCGGCTGTTTAGATATTTTGCAAAAGTAAAGTAACTGAAGAAAACTGTACAATTTTCGCGATGAACTCACTGATTCCTAAGGGTGTTACGTAATATAAATTTTATAAGCGATCAGCCAATATTGCAAAAATTTTGTGTCCGTATATTTTTTTCCAGGTGCATGATACGAGACCCGTTTTACATCGCGACTGTATATTGCCTAAGATTAAAATCATGAGTCCTCAGATTCGAGGTTCATCATTCAATATAGTTTCTATTCCGCATCTATTTGTTACGCAACAAAAAATGGGAATAACTATTAAGATTAGTTGAGACTTGAGATACTTGGAGCAAGCTTTATCCGTAACTTGTACCATAGAGAAAACAATGAGAGCGGGAGTAAATCGTGCATTCATTGATAACCTGTGACGGACGTCCCGACCCGCTGTGTGGACGCTACAGGGCACTACAGATTATAGACTTTTTATCGACAGATAGTTTAGTTTAGGCGACGATTTCAGAATAAGAAAGTTTCGTATGATCTTTTAAGAATATTACGTAAATAGAACTGCAGGCAGAATCTTAAAAAAAAAATTTCTCGTTGGCTGGTTGAAGTTTATAAAATAGTAATGTTCTCTTACATAACTAGAGAAGAAACTTGACTTCTTTTCAAACAACTAATTTGAATATAACACTCAATAGTTTTATCAAATTAAAGACCATTCTTTCCAATGGTGAAATAGCCTATCTGTAGGATAAAGTTGATGCTGTCTTTATCTTGATAAATTTTTAGAGAAATCCAGCTTAAACTTAAGATCAGTTATCTGACTACTAGAAAATCGGCCCTAAATAATTCCATTTACTTAAACTATTAGGTATTTATCATCTAAAGTCCAGTAAACTACAAGGTATACTCGTGAATCATAGTCTAAGAGAACTTGATTAACTATCGCCCGATTCGATGTAAAGTCTATCGTCTGGCTGACTCCTAGACTAGGCTGGCCTATTTCATAGAATCACGTATTGATTAATGTTGGTCGAGATCTGATAGGGTTCAGATGAGGTGAAGGTGAGGTGAGTGTTAGTATTGATAGCAATATAACAATGAGATGACAAGAGCTAAGTGTATCTACTGTGAAAGCTAGACAAGCTATACAAGCATTGCACATTGCTATATCGCTTTAGCGATACTAGAGATATATATTTGAAGCGGTGATAGCCCAGTGGTTAAGACGTGCACCTTCCAAGCGGGAGGCGTAAGTTCGATCCCAGTCACGGGCCTGTACCAATGAATTTATTTCATGTACAGATTTTAATGTGGTAAAATTGTCACTTAGCTCGGTCGTGTCGGCTTTCCGTCCCATCGGACTATGAGAGTAACGGAATAGAGGGTGCATCTGTGTTGGCGCACACACTTGTGCACTATAATATCTCCTGCATACCTGGCCAATCTCCGTAGAGATTGGTCGCCTTGGCCGAAATACGGTCGGAGATCATCGTATATGAGAAAGATCTACCAAAACTGCATTTATACATGGGTATTGTAAGCGAAATGCTATGAGAACCGCCCTTTATTTAGTGTTTATTTTTCTAAATAGTATGGAGAATTCCTTAATCAATTATCTTTTCACAGATGATAGCTAGCAACTTCTTTTTTTTTCACATCTGGAGGCACCTTCCTCCGTGCTGTTCTGGCTATTCCATGTTAGAAACATTACCGATTAAATAATGTAATGTATGTATACATGTATGTTTTTTGGTTGTCAACATTCTCAAAAACTACGGATACCCCCCCTCATCATCACGTTCATTTTTGTCCATGGAAACATACCTGGGAAATGTCTGGTTTCCAAGATATTAGGGTCCAAAGTTGAGTAAATAGACTGCGTTTTTCTGCACATGGACGCACGTAGCAAGATTTTTTCACTAGAAATATTTACTCTCTGTCTATGATAAAACTAGCATGAACACTGGACACTATAAATTTCGCCCGATCAAGAAATTATTATTATTATTTTTGTTTCAAAAAAATTTACAACGTTTCCCACCATTTTTTTTTGTATAAACTTACTTTATTTGATGTATAGAGTACATACCCTTCGTTAAGGGTGGCAACGAAAAAACATTCTGTATATGGATAATTTTTTACAGTTTCTCATCTATGACATCTGTTATACTTACCAATGGTCGGACTCGTTATGATATCTACCTGTCATGGACTCTGGAGAATAATTTGCATTGCACGTCCATCAACTCAGTATATCCCATACAGGTATAACATAGTACATACGGTGAGAACGGGAGCAAATCCCGCATCCGTTTATATAGGGTGATGGCCGACCATTGACCTGGCAATTGATATTAACGACGGCATATATGTCTGTACATGTAAAATATACATGTCGTCGAATGCATTGTCATATGGATGCATAAACATTGATTTTTTTTTTTCTTTAACGTGAGCTTTGGGTGTGAATGTGTATAGAAGAAAAGTTAGACATAAGAAGTATAAGATGAACTGCGTGGGTAAGGATATGTGTATATTTGGAGTGAATAACGGGTGATAGCGATAATTTAAAAAAGAATAGGTAGGTACATATTGTGCCGACCAAGTGAGTGAATACAGGGTAGGAAAAAGGAGAGTTTTGTATCTTAATTACAAAAAAAATCAGATATAAAGTGATCGATTTTACTCTTTATCTTTCGAGAAAATACACATTATTTCATGGTAAAACTCTTTTAGTACTTTCTATGCAACCCACACAAAGTAGCGAGTGTATTTCTAGTAAAAATAAAAAACATTTGCCGCAAAAAAGTCGCGGTTTCTCTCAACAAAACGCTCTCAGTTAAAAAGGAAACATAAAACAAAGAAGTATTGTAATAAAGGGTCCGAGTTAAACGCCCCAATTGTCACCTTTTTGCCGAAAGGACCGAGGCCGTCGCTGTGGTCCTGTAGTCACCAATAAAATGTTTATTATATACCACTGTTAAGGGACAGCTCTTATTTTTGCTTAAAAAAATAAATGGCTAGTTCTAGGATTAGTAAGAGCGTAATTAAATCTTCAAAATATTCCTAGTAGGTATATCGAATTTACCAATGCCAACATCTATCACCATAAAAAGATTTCAGGATAACCGCAATGTATTGTCTAATCGATATGATGTCGTAGTAATAAGACCATCCATAGCACGTGACTCGCAAAGTTTCTTTCGATATTTATAAAGGTAGGTTTATCTCTCAGGCATTCGAGAGGACATTCCACTTTTTCTAGGGTTCAGTGTAATATGCCAGACAGAGAGAAATTAACAACCGCTAAGGCAATATCTAGAATCTTATCTCTATAACAGAACTTTTCTATGAGTTTATTACGTATTGATATTCAAAAACTGATCATCATACATCTATTACTGTGATGATTGAGACGCTCCCACGTTTGCGACAAAAAAAATCACAAAATGTAATCGTTATACGCCATAAAACATGGTTTATACTTTTAGCCCATTACAATAAAACATTCTACCAAAATATTCAAAAATCTATCATAAATCACAAGCAAAACCTTCCCCTTAAGATTTACAGCTTTAACCAAATTCAACAGACCTCTAATGTCAATGTATCTTTAAGGAGAAAGAGATCAAGTATTATTGGCATTTTCTTACGATATATTTCGAAAAGTAGCTGCTTATGACACGGGCCCCTAATACAGTTTAGAGTTCAAACATTGTTTTTATTTGCCTTATTCAATTCTCATTGTTATTTAGACTCACATTTTATCCTTTTATCTCAGCAAAGAGGGTTTATGGTAATTAAAGTAGATTTTGTCTTAATATTTCGGAGTCAAATTCGGTTTTCATAATTTGAATTTGGCGAGATTTCGTGGGTTTTAATTAAAAGCTCGGTTGTGTTTTGTTTCGTCGTGTAATTTGCATTTTCGCGACAAAATAATAAGTTGCAGTCTTATTGTAAGCACCTCTTTAATTAGACATCTTAAATACTCAGTTGAAGGAAATATGGATTATAATTTGGTTTATAATCGAGATTTCCTTTAACTGAGTATTTAAAGCTTTAAATATCACGTTAGCTCGGAAAAAATACAATCGACTAAAAACATCTCTTGTAGCTTTCGACTAATGTAATAAGCACATGTAGTAAGCACTATGGAGCGCTCTGAACTTTTTTAAGATGACTCGTGTATGTAATTTATGCATTTTATTCGATATGAATGAATAGGCTATGTACGGACAGGTAGGTTTTCTTAGCACCTAGAGTAGCGCCAATCGTGTAGCAAAGTAAAACGAACATTCTAGAATTTTATTGTCGCGGCGCATTTTATGTCACCTTACATCTTGGAGTAAAGTTATGATAACATTATCGTGTCTACTCCACGTTTATTATTAGATATTAAGCATTAAGTTTCATATATTCGCTATAGGAAATTAAAAACTAATACCCAAGCGAAGGGAGGGCGTGTCACTTGTTAATAAATAAAATTCCACTGCCAGGTTTTTCTGTCTAGATTTTTTAGCTTTGCCTAGGACTAGGAACCCGAGGGAATGTTGAAGACTGGATAGGTGTAACATACTATTTTATTGACCAATTCATATAATAGCCCCTTCGTGGACATGCCAACTGTTTTACCACAGTGTAGGATAGAGGTAGAATGTTAATTGATAAATCTGATGTCGTATATGAAGTAGAACTTATAAAAATTGTGTTATTGTAGTAACTTAATTTAGTCCTGTTCGCATTTCTCCTATCTCATATTTGCTGGTTTATTAATTAACCTTATATCTCTCATCATCCTACCCCCTATTATTTGCGTTATTTGTTACAATAAATTTAAGTACTAACCTAGTAGTAGTACCTAAGAGTTAAATAACAGTTTCTTACCCAGTACACATATCAAACATATTTTATTACAAGTAACATTTCGAATGCTAAATATCTCAGAGAGTTTCTCAAGTCTTGAATATTCACGTAAATTCAAACGTCTATGTATTATAATGCATTAGAAACTTGGCATGGCTTAGTTATTCTTACCTTAATACTCACTAGTATTATACATACATATAAAAAATGACAATCGATAATTAACTTGCATATGCTTTCATGTCGAATAAATGATTTTAATTTGGTGTGTATGTAGTTGATAGACGGTGTCTCTGTTCTGTGCGCGCAGCATTTTACAGTCGCCTGAAAAACCCGAGTAGTGCGCCCAAGCGGCCGCTATAAATGGGCAGGATCCCAAAACGAGGAGTTGCTGAAAATGTACGTAAACCACGAAGCAGACACAATATGGAGCTGGCATAATCAATGTATTTATTAATAATTTTATAATCAATGTAGTCATGTCACTCACACGATGTAGCAGTAAGGGTCGATTTTTCCAAACGTTAGACAGCCTATCAGAGGAATAAAGTTAATGCTTTCTTGATCATTATCAAGTTTCAGAGAAATACAGCATCAAATTTATTCTTCTGATAGCTTATCTGACGTTTGGAAAGATCAGCCCTGAGTCTCCTATTGGTATATGCAGTATAATAGGTACTTACTATAAAAGAAGAAAACATCAGTTCAATGATGTACAATTTAAAATAATTAAATTTTCTTATCTACCTACTTTTTAATTTTATTTCACATTTGGCATTGTTTTCATACGGTTTATACATCTATACAATCACCCATTACTGGTTAACATTTGCGTCGCTCTTTGCTCTTCTGAACCTACACTTGCTTCCATCACACTCGCAATACGAGTAGAGACTATTTATTTGTTTGTTTGTTATCTCTTCACGCGCTATTCACTCAACCAATCTTTTTTTAGTATATATGTCGAAGGCATATTGTAAAACACGCCCTATTACAAAACGACTAGGCATTTGAATTTGAGAGAAAAAATTCCTTTTAGCACTTCGCCGGTTGCAGGGACATCTCTTCACTCGTGCGTTATTTTAACGTCTAACATAACCTAACCTAATTATTCACTCAACCAATTGTCTCGCCCCAAAACCCTTTTCAAAATTAGTCCTTTTGTAATAGGGCGTGTTTTACAATATGCCTTCGACATATACATGTTTTTTCGTTGCCACTCTTAACGAAGGGTACGTACTCTAAACATCAAATAAAGTTTATGCCAAAAAAAATCCTGGGAAACGATGTAAATTTTTTGAAAAAAACAAATTTCTTGATCTGGTGAAATTTATAGTGTCCAGTGTTTATGCTAAATTTTTCATAGACAAATGTTAATTATTTCTCGTGAAAAAATCTTGCTACACGCGTCAATTTGCATTAATGCAGAAAAACGCAGTCTATTTACTCAACTTTGGACCCTTATATTTTGGAAACCAGACACTTCCCAGGAATGCTTCCATAGAGAAAAATGATCGTGATGATGAGAAAATTCCACAGTTTTCGGGAAAGTTGACGACCAAAAATCACTCTGTATACTATTTGGAGTTACGAAAAATGATAAAGGCAAGATATAGGTAAAAAGATATAGGTAAAAAGATATAGGTAATTTTGTAATCCAGCTAGTTACCTATAAACAGAGATTGATAATGCACCTCTTTCTTGTATCTGCTTCATAACATAAACGCCCTCAGTTCCAGAACGTGTGTTCTAGAATTTTCGGCCGAGACCCGCTTGCATTTTAGTAGGTAGCCATTGTTTTTACGGCGACAAAATTGTAGTAGTTCAGATGGTTTGAACGGAGCGAGAATGGCGGAATTTTACTTTTTACACTCAAAATCGTGGATAATAAACTTTTATTGTAATGTACACACGCTCGTTTACAGCTCATGTGTTTATATATATAGGTATTTTAGTATAACATACTTGATTCATACAAAACTCTTTCAAAATGTCTACTACTAGATGTTGCCAACGACTTCGTCCATGTGGATAAAAAAATTTATACTGCGTTCTTCTCCGTACTCCCAACTCCGTACTACCAGAGGGGTAAGCACGAACCTCTCGATAGTACGTAACGCTAGGCGTCAAACTGTCCAATCACATAGATTTTGCTAGCGAGTCGCTAGTTACGCCGTTACGCGTTACGCCGCTTAAAAGGTTCGTGGTTACCCCACAGTATACCAGCATTGGAGGGCAATCGCACAAAATGACAACATTAACGGAACGTTTAACGTTTTGTTTTGGTTCCATTTGAGAACGTTTCAGACGTTACCAACGTTTTCAAATGCAACCAAAACAAAACCTAAAACGTTTCGTTAATGTTGTCATTTTGCGCGATAGAAAAACGATACCGGCGATAATTTGGAAAGCGATAGTGAGGTTCACAATAGAACTAATTTGTAGTACGAAGTAGTCATATAGTGGTAGTTCGTGTTGCAGTTTTATAATACGTCATATAAATGTACTAAATAAATAATAAATGTACTAAATCAAATAAATTATTTACAAGTAGGTACAGGAAGTATAATCTCTTTGGGCAGCATCTCAAAATCTCCGAATTTGGAGTCCGTAAAAGTATGTATGCTATGCGGAAATGCAAGATGTTAAGATGAATAAATCAGTTTGTTGTCCCTTTCCCACTCATATGACACAACATATGTTAGAAAGAAAAATAATGTTCTGTAGATAGATCCCTTAACCGTCCATCGAAAGTTCTTTAATAAAACACCAAGTTAGTTCCGGAACTGTACGGAACAGTTTCTCGGTAAATAATATCGGTACTAAGAACTTCTGTAGAATTAAATTATGAAAGAAAATCTGGAGTTGAAAATCGAAAATGAATTTAAAACTTCCATTAAATCTCATAGACTGGCGCTTCGCTAAATCGAAGTCGGTATTGTTGTTTGGTTTTATACGTTTTATACTTCGGCCTATTGCAGTCCACTGGTGGACGTAGGCCTCCCCCAGGGCACGCTACAAGTTACGATCTCCCGTTTTCGACATCCAATTAATGCCAGCCCCTCTTCGAGTCATTAGTCCATCTAACCGGAGGGTGAGAGGGTTTTGTTATAAATAAACTGAAATTAAGTGGGTGCATTTTTTTTGGTCACCTAACATATCCAACTATATCTTCCAGGTTGCAGTCATAAACCGAGACAAATTAATAATTTTAAAGAAGCCATGTGGTGTCGGCAAAGAAGCACTACCTCATCGTGTCTCGTAAGAGGTGATCAAAGACTTTCCGGGAGGTGGGCAGAAGCGCCTCCTGTGTGACAGCATAGTCTGAAAATTACACTGCGGTATCCAACAACGCCAGCGTGGTGACTTTATGCAAAAATCCCCCTATGGAATTATGGCGTACTCTGGAGGAAGCCTACGTCCAGCAATATACTGCAATTGGCTGATGTGTATTTTATGTATATGTACGTATAAAGTTATTCCAAGTTCTCCACACGCATCACCTATCCTCTCCTTAAACGCTAATAAAATGTGTGCAATTTCGTAAGTGGATAATAGCTTTTATTTAGGGCATATGCACACCGCATCCGTTGCAGCGCAGTGCGTGCCCGACACTTACACTCTACAGTGCATACTCAAGGTAGGAATTTATTTTATAATATATTATAGAAAAAAAAATATAGGAAAAAAATTGCATCTATAGATAATAAATAATATGTAGGAAAAACGTACACTTTACTATCTCTTTTGTATCTAATCATTTTGTTCTGTGTAACCCATTTCACTTGTTAGGTTTTTTATTTAAACTTCATTATGACCTAACTAACGTAACTTTAAACGTGGTTTAAGGCTTAAATAATTAATTATTAATTAATAAACCCCGTTTTTAATAAGAAGTTCTTTAATTATGAAGTAAATATCAAAAAAAAATATAATGCCGAAATATTATAATTAACACCGGTGCAATCTTCACAGATTTTTTTAATGAGCCATTTTTATTCAAGCAGAGTCTCCGCTATTTTATATTTTTAATTGGGAACTAGGGAAAATTATATTGAAGAGGAGAATCAAGCTTTGCTTTGAAAATTTTATAAACCCTTATATTTCCAGTGGGTTTTATATTAAAAGTACATAGAGAACCAAAAAGCAGACGTATTAAGCGAGGACAGTGGCACTAACTTAGTAAATATTTTTATAAAAAATAGTTTCTTACCTTGTTCTTATCTTGTTGGTCTTGTGCACAGACTTACTTAGTCCTTTATAGTCCTCAGGCTAGATTGTTTGATCACTAGTAAACTTACTTATTAGTACGAGTAGAACCCATCTGTCAAACTATAATATTTTTGTCATGTCGTAATAAGTCGTTTAATTCGGGTCTAAAATTTTGCATTTTGCTTAACATGCCCCTTTTGTATACACGCTGTATACATAATCCATTTTAGTAGACTAACAAAAGAAAAGCACAAAACATGAAAGCTTCACAATTTCTATCGCGCGAATAAAAGGTACTTTACAATATCTTCAAATAACATTATTTCTTTATCGAACACAGCTTACAAAGATCCATTTAAAATACACTTCGCGTCTCTTATATCGAATAATAGAGTAAGGGTACATATCCATCAAATATATGCGGAGATGCATTGCGAAAGATATGTTTTTAAGAACCAATAGATTCGCTTCGTTTACATTATCTCGCTCAGCACAGCTCTGTTAGAAATGGATTAGCGGAGCTAGGTTAGATCTGAGGAGTTGGTGAAAAGGGAATCGCTTCCGGCCCCGCCGTCCCCCCGATTACGTAAAAGGAATAGCAAAGCGATAGTACAATTTTCGCTATCGCTTTGCTTTTGCTAGTTAGGTAATAAGGGGGCGGGCCACTGGTTATTGTTTGGCCCATGTATATATTCCAATCATTGTGAGAAACTTCGATATCGCGTGAGATGTGTGCGAGGAATGTGTTGCGACGTTTGCGACATACTGTACCAGCCAGTCCATATTTGGTCATTTTAATCGCAAAGCTTTAGTGGAAACCCCTACACATATTCACAGCACAGCTAGACATCCTTGCATTATACACTCTGGTGGAAAGGTACCCTAAACGGGAGCTGTATTGTAAATTAATAAAGTTCTTTATGTATATATCAGGGTTCCGAACTCAAAGGGTAAAAACGGATTCATATTCGTCCGTCTGTTTGTTATACATCAGAATAACACATATGCTTTTTAAGAGCACAAGTGCCCCTGCTCAATGGAAAAAAGCGGCACGGCCGAAATAGATTTTTCTCTCGATATAGTTCAAGGGAACGAAGTCGCGGGCATCCGCTAGTAGTAAATAAAATTATTTAACTAACTGCAAATATTATAGTTTGATCAGTAATTAAGCTTACGTCGTAGTTAAGTTAAAAACGTCTGTCATGCTATGTTATTTTTGACGTATTTTGACTACTGTATAAACAATTTGCTCTAAAACAGCTACATCACCGGCAATCACAATATAATTTGCTATACATTACTTGCTTACTTTATTCGACCGCAAAATACATAAAAGTAAACAGCGCTGTATTTATTCCGGCAAAAAGCCGCTAAATCCATTTAACTAGTTCTGTTAAACAATGCTAAACAAACAACAACACGTAATGAATCGCGGCATGAGCAATGCGCTCCATAATTTCAATTCTACGCTCTTGTAGTAAGGTTAATATTTGTTTGTTTTGAAGCTTGTGAGGTGGTTTCGAAGCTACTAGTACGAAAAACTTTAAACTCAATTAAAATGAGTGCTACAAGTGCGTTTGGGAGGAATACATTGTTCTGTGTTACGTGCGCTATTGCTAATCAGGTTTTTTGCGAAAAGGATACATTTATACATAATTATATATACACGGCTGTGTTCCCCAAAATGGTGTTGCCAGAACTGCAGAAATTCCTATAGCCGCGTTTAGCATAGCTTAGTTTACATAATAATAATAATTACATAATAATAAACATGGACAATGGACATTCTGCTACACCGATTGTCCTAAAATTGTGGGAGAAATAGACGAATACATTTTTTACATTTTCTACCGAAGCTTTTCACTAATCAGCCCACTTTAAGTAATATGTGGTAAGAAGTAAGCCTTCCGCCACCAGTAGACTCACAATAGTTATATAAGTAGATCGAAATGTAAAGAATCTTTTATTATTGTTATACATGTGTTTATTAATTTTTCTTGAGATATGAGGTTTTGAAAACCTAAAGCACAGGCCCAGCCTAGTTTAGGTAACCTGTATATCCTACCTATTTAAATAGTAAGATTTTTAATGTACCTATGTATAGCAAATGTTTGATATTGAATAAAATTTTTATTTATTTATGTACGTTTGACAGTTTCAATTCTGAAACTGAAGGCAATGAGCAAACATGCTGTTGACGAATCTCTATTGATTCCATCGAGAAATAATATTAATTCGTGCAATTCCCCATTTTCGGTAGTAATACACACTTTACAATACATTGCCCTAAGATCCCTAAGGTCTTGTATCGAGGGACTGAGCATCGGGATATAAAAACATAGATGAGTATAGAATCATCCATGACTCATACATCATATCAATGTTTGCGCTTACCGGGATTCAAACCCAGGACTTAAAGCGTCGCAGGCAGGGTCACTACCAACTACACCAATCTATTTAAGGTATAAAACTGATTATTCTTTTGAATTCGGGTTTAATTAAATTAATTCTGAATCCCAGCTTTACCAGTAACCCTCTTTACATGCAGTTTTGATTATCTATATTAGAAGTTGTAGTGAATCCTGCCCGTGGCGTTCGTTAACTTTCTGTGCAGTATTCGTGTTGTGTTTGCATTATGCTGAGCTATTTAAATTATTACGTAATTCGTACCTACTCATTATTTTACTATGCTTTTATATTTTATTTTTTTATTGCGTCGCTCGTTTCGTCCAATATTGACACAAATGTATAAAAGCTTCGATTTCAGTTTCAAAAACTGCAAATCTATATTTTTTGTAAAATAAGTATTAAATAAATATTAATATCATGGTTTATAATGTCCTATGTCTCGGCGGCCAACATCCTCGGTTATTACAAATGTTTCCCACTGATTTGTGGGCCCGAATCGGCTTTTTCCTAGGAGTATAACACGGCCATTTAGAAATATGTTTCTTTCTAACATTCCGTTAATAACATTAAACAAACTTGTCAGAATGTTCCGCCCCTCGGAGCTAGCGCTGGTATTCCTGACGCTGACGCTGGCGCAGCATGCGCACGCGCACGCGAGGACCTTCACCAGATGCCAGCTATCCAGGGAGCTGCTGCGGTACAACTTTCCGAGGAGTCTTATTGCTAGCTGTGAGTAATGTTATTCGAATTATACAGGGTGTAACAAAAGGGGTATGTTAAGCGAAAAGCTATATAAATAGCTCACTGAAAGGAATCCACCCACAAAATTTCAGACTCGAAATCACATGTTTATTTTTTCAGATAGTATGGAGAATTCCTAAACAATTTAGGAATGTTCATACCATCTGGAAAAATAAACATGCGATTTCGAGTCTTAAATTTTGGAAATAGGTTCTCTATAGTGGGCTATTTACATAGCTTTTCGCTTAACATGCCCTTTCTGTTACACCCTGTACACATGGTGTAATAAAAATTGTATATCAAGCGAAGTGCTATAAATATAGCCCGCTATATAAAAGCTGTATACAAAATTTTGATGCTCGAAATCACATGTTTATTTTTCAAGATTGACTTTTTCAAGACTGATTCTCCACACTATCTGGAAAAACACATTTTTGATGTCGAGTCTCAAACTTTGTGAATATGTTCTATATATCTGTAACTCATGTATGTATATATATAATATAGGTACATATATACCTTCTGTAACGTCAGCTCCTGATTTGGTCCCTTTTGAAAACCAGCGCTGTTTGCAAGGTAGGCACGTCTATCTTGTCTTAGCAGCATCCAGCTGAAAAAGGACCCATTTGGCGGTTGCACACGGTACATGGGACTTGTTTCTTTTTACCTACACGCACTACTGTATTCCCAAAAATGGTGTAGCCAGAACTGTAGGATCACGAAAGACGTGTTAGTAGTATAGTACAGCCAGATGAAGAATAAATATCATCGCCTGAAAGAACGCACCAGAGTTTGTCGGCTCATACGTACGTACGACATGCATGGAAGGAGATACAGCTGATCCTCGCATCAGTACAGGACTTATTTTTTTTCTGAGGTCATAATCTAAAACTTAGCACAGGCATCTCACACAGCAATCCCCGCAAAAACTTTATTACCAACAGGGTGGTGAACCCTTGGAACAAACTACCTGAAGAAGTGGCTTCGGCACCAAGTGTCAATAATTTCAAAAACAAACTGGACAAACACATTAAAGAACATAGAAAAACCTAAGAAGAGAACATTCAGATACAGGCAAAATCAGTTGCCTCAACTGCCTGCCTGTTTACATATATCTTTATATACAATAATATATAAAATTAAAGATCATATTAGAAAAATATTCTTTTACACTCCTAAATGTCTTACACCTATAGGTATAGGTTGGTTCCAACTACAAAGATTTTAGTGTCAATTCTGTTCTGTTAGTCCGAAAATCACACTGCGATCACCAACCCGTTGCCCAGCGTGATGACAATGAGCAAAAACTTGAATTTGGCAGTAGCCTTGTGGCGTGCCCTGGGGGGAGGCCTACGTCCAGCAGTGGACTGCGATAGGCTGATGTGTGTGTGTGCCATCTGCTAACTAAGTTATAATTAATTGACTTTAATTAAATATGAATTCTATGGAATTATGTGATACCAAGCTTTGAAAGATCTTCTATGCTGCTCTGGGAGTGAAAAAAAAACGTATAATAGTACAGCTGCTTCTCTTCCCGGGCATACTGTACAAGTCAGTAGAGGAACAAGAGGGTCTTGGTGTTTTGTAGGAGATGGGCTAACCACCTGTCACTACTAACCGAACTTGTACATCTCAACTATACCCTCAAAATTGCAGAAGTGGCACCATGTGGTCCTATCGGCCCTTGGTGCTCTCCCTACCCCGTAAGGGATCAAGGCGTAATTATATGTATGTATGTATATAAGCTTAGAAATTCAAAATATAATTTCACTTCTGCCTTAAGAATCTTATACGTCCAGCACCTTTGATACAAAGTTGTGAATTTTGCAAAACGTAAGTCTACACACGCTGAAAAGACTTTTCAATTAGATCTTATGAGAAAGGTTGTTTGTAAAGAAGCTTCTATACAGTATTATGTAACGTTATAAGACACTGTGTACCATGATAACATTCTATAACAGTGTTTAATATGCAAGGTAACATGTTGCTATATGATAGTGACATTTGAAGTTATGATATTTTGGTATTTTGATATTATGATTTGCTTTTAAATCTACAACTTGTATAAGTTTTTAGGAAATCTCCATACTACCTGGAAAATAAACATTTGATTCGGATCTAAAATTTTGAGAATAGGTTCTTTATAGGCTATTTTCATACCACTTCGCTTAACATACCATTTCTGTCATACCCTGTATAGACAAATTATACAAAAATCTCTCAAGGTGGGTTATGGGTTATTGCAATTGGCTGATAGAGAGCATCTTCTTCCTGTCTACACCTACAGTTCTATCTCGTTATATTCTTGTATTGTTAATGACAAGCCATCAATTAACAGATTAGCCGCCATCTTGCCCCGCTCGATGCCTACAACATTAGTCTCCTGTATTAATTAGAATTAATTCAGATTAAACATAAGTACCTTCTACCGGCAAATTATAGCACTCAGACTAAGAGTTAACAATTTTAAACTTAAATGAGAGGGCACAAATGCTGTGCCTCTAACTTAAGGTACTGTTCTATTCCATAGAGAAAAGAGTATTATAGAGTACAAATATTTGACATCATGACGAGTGTCGATGAATTTTGCTTGCAGGCACGAAGAACCTAATTTAATGGCATGTGTTTATTTTTTGTCTATGTTCTATTCTCAGCGTGCGAAAAAACTCAATGGATTGATAATAAAATGACATATTGAATTAGACACTGAACATATAACCATATTTGTGAAGACCTGAACCTATTTGCAGCATGTTGTATAGACAGACATGTAGCTACGATGATCACACATGTCATATTTTTTATAAGCTTCAATATAGTTTCACCTGTCCCGTTGTCTGCCTGTCTGTCGGTCGGGAATCAAATCATACATGTCAAATTTGATACACTTCCCGGTTTCCTATTGAGCCGAAATTTTGCATGCATATTTTTTCCTTAACGTGGCGTGACAGGTAGTGTTACTACAAACTGTGCCAAACAGTTGTGAACCATAGATAAACACGGTGACAGCTTATAAATGTGAATGACCATAATCTACGCAACCCTAATTTCAATATCTTAATTGTAAATAAAGAATTAATTCTTTAGGGATAATAAGGAATAATATTTACAGTCATTTAGATCAGGTGAGCACAAAGCAAATATTATTCTATTATCTTTTACGTTTATCGCTGTCAATAGTACAGGAGATTTTAATGTTTTGTCATTTTAATATAGCGTTGTACAACAGAACAGATAAATTACAGAACGTCAACTTCATTGAATTCCCCGAAAGTCTGTCTTTTCTATAAGATAAAACTACATACATAAAAAATTATCTGAATCTAGAATTTTAAAGTTCCGCAGAAAGATATCACTCTGCACAGCTTATAGTAGCTTCACCATTTTAATTCCACAATGAAAACAATCCTTTTATTAAAGTTAGGGATAATGATTCGGACGATTAAAGTGTATTAATTTTTATAGCATTAGAAATATCTGGGGATAAATCCGAGAATGACGGAGAAACACCATAAAAAGTCGGTTAGTCAATCACATTGAACCACGCAGACGTAAAGATTCTAAATTCATTTCGTCTGTTCCCCGCACTTATAAAGAATGGCTTCTCTGCAAATATTTATTAAGGGATTGTCCCTCTTTATGCAAATAGGGATCTCCCTCAGAGTGAGGCTTCGCCGCCCTTAGAAAAGGCCAGGCGGTAACTCATTTGGTTTGTGCCGTTTTAAGGTTATTATATGAATTAAGAATTTGGAAGTCGCTGGATTTAATTCTACTTAAACAACTGCCCAGTTTTTCGTTTATCCGGTATACTTTTGTGGCTTTATATACTTACTGTTGTTTTGTTGCGGAATTTTGCTCTGTATTGTGGCTTTTGCTTTTTGAAATCTGATGCGGGCTTTCACTAGAATACATCAGCTGCATCTCCTTTCGTACATGACGTAAGAGACGACTGCAGAACTCGGAGGCGCTCACTCAGTCGTTGAGCTAGCAACTTGTTGTTTGCAATATAGATGTTCTGTGCACGGATTCATATATAAAGGTCTTTTTAAAATTAGTGATTATATTTTGACACGAAACTAGGTAGGTAAAAAAAAACAACTTTCACTATGGGACCTACACCGAAATAGTGAAAAAAAATCAGCTGTTCCATACAATCTCAAATAATTACTGCACTGAAATGTATGGAACAGCTGATTATTTAAACCTACCTAGTTTCGTGTCAAAAGATAATCACAAATTTTGAAAAGACCTTATATAAATGTGTCAACCACTTTTATATGTTTCTAGGGGTATGCCTGATCGAACATGCCAGTGGCCGCACGACGGAGAAGGTGACCAATCACAACAACTCTTACGTCAGCTTTGGATTATTTCAGGTAAGAGGAGCTTAATTTTTTGCAGAAAGTTTACTTGACATTATGTACTTACTACCGTTAATTAAAGTAACCAACATTAGAACAACAATATAATTTTTATTCTTTCTTTCTTTATTCTTTATTGCACATACACAAAAAGAAATATGGCATACAACATTAAAGAAGAGATGCATGTACAATGGCAAGCTTATCTCTACCAGAGATCTCTAATTTAATTTAAATCTAATTTTTTGTCAATTAAATTTATTTTAAAGTTAAATCTCGGTGAAGGTGACGGCTGTATTCCCATAGCAAGATCGCAAATGAGTTCATACAGCCACTTTTAGCATATCAGAGCATTTGCCCGTAAAAAATCAGTGATATGTTGCTAACTTGTCGACTGAGAGAACTCCCCCGAGTTCCTTAGTTGACTCTTACGACATGCACGGAAGGAGATGCAGCTGATGTAATCTAGTGAAGGCCCACATCAGCATGGGATTGGACAAACTTTAGCATACATTATCGTCTGGATTTTTTGCCCTGAACCAAAAAAGAAGTTAGAATATACAAAATTCTATTTATTTATTAGATGTAAACAAAGTGTTAGATGTAAAAAAAAAAACAAATATTTCGGGTCCAATCCCATATCGGATTGACCCATATAAAAAACAACTACCGTATGATATAAAAAAGGCGGTTAGATAGTGAAAAATAGATTAAAAAGCCTCAACTAATTGCTTTCCCCGCTCTAACAGATTTCACAGTTAGTCCCACGGCCTTTATAAACAAGAAATCTAATCAAACCCGCTTCGTAGTTTGTTTTTCGTAGCGCCTACAAAAAGCTACGAATGACTACGGCGTAGCAGCCGTAGTCAGGAAAAATCTCTAATAGAATTTTAAATTCCTTTTAAGTAGAGCGAGTGCTCGTTGTTAGTTGCCTATATTGTCGGGTATGTCATTCTTTCTTATTTTTTATTGTACACAAATGAAAAAATATTACAAGTTATCAGTATACATACAGGAGAAAATTTCTCCTGTATGTATACATTTAATGTACAATGGCGTATGTCATTTATGTTTAATATTTAATTGTATCAGGCGTTACTATTCGGAAGTTCAAGTTTCTATCGAGGGTTTTATGTTTGTTATTAAAATAATACTAGCTGTTACCCGCGGCTCCACTCGCGTGGATGTCGCTTATTGCACGGAAGGGGTATAAAAAATAGTTAGCGGCCGATTTTCAGACCTACCAAATATACATATAAAATTTCATTAAAATCAGTCAAGCCGTTTCCGAGGAGTTTGGTAACAAACACCGCGACACGAAGATTTTATATATTAGATACTAGATGTAGCATCACAATTGGGTGAGGTATATGTTTAGCAGTGGACTTCTCACGGCTGAAAATGATGATGATTATAAAATATATAATTATAATATATAAATACGCGATTGAAAACGACGAAATGAGATTAAAAATGTAAGGACTATTCCCGCAAAAATAATATTGTTTATTTTACAAATTTCAGGTGAAACAAAAATTTATCAGATAATTTAAATTTCAAATAAATACTGTGAATAATATAAAAACTGCTAATGAAGAATTACATTTCTCTTACCTTAAATTTATAATATGCTATAGTAGAAAATTATAATGAGATACTCTATGAAGTAAATTACACAGTACATGGCGCTTAAACCATAGCAACAGTTTTTTTATTCAAAATAAATATTAACATTAAATTGTTCTCTAACATTTAAAAAGAACAAATTCGTGTTAATTTAATCAATTTAATGCTCTCATGCGCTAGCAACTTGCCACTCATCATCATCATCATCATCAGCCTATTACAGTCCACCGCTGGACGTAGGCCTCCTCCGGGGCACACCACAAGACTGCCATGGGGGGTATTTGCCCATAGCCTTGCCACTAATTACTTTTATCTGTCCTCACTGTGCTAAACGAAGCTGTGGGATCACATTAACTATTCTACATACAAGTTCTGGATACAATCATACATATTGTTAGTACGAGTATTTATTGACATACATAATAAGAAAAATAATTATTAATAAAGAATATGGAAAAAATTCTTCACCCGAGCGGGATTCGAACCCACGACCTCTTTTCTGGAAGGAATGGAAGAAATTAACTTCCATTTTCTTTATTAATAAATTTATAATATATAATATCTTGACTAAGATAAATTTATATAAACTCTTCTCCATAATATAATCCGTTAAGAAAAAGAATGCCAGTGTTTCTTAGTCGACTCTTACGACATGCACGGACGGAGATGCAGCTGATGTATTCTAGGAAAGCCCTGCATTAGCACAGGACTATTAAAAAATATATAGTACAACTAGCTGTTGCCCGCGGCTCCACTCGCATGGATGTCGCTTATTGAGTGGGAGGGATATGAAAAATAGATAGCAGCCGATTTTCAGACCTACTGCAGATAAAATTTCATAAAAATCGGTCAAGCCGTTTTGGTGTGACACGAAAATTTTATATCGAGTTTGTTTGTTTAAACGCGCTAATCTCAGGAACAACTGGTCTGATTTAAAAAATACTTTAAGAGATAAATAGTCCATTTGTCGAGCATGGCTATAGGCAACTCGCCTTTGCTACGGGTGCACGCGGACGAAGTCGTGGGCGGGCGCTAGTATAAGATAACAATATATTGCTAGTTACATAACCGGGGCTAAAGCCCATAACTTACTGACAAATTCGGATTACGACGCGTTTGATTTATCGACTGCTCGATGATTGAACGTGATTTAGGGTTGCCATGGAAAAAATTGGAAAGTTTCAAAACTCTATTCATGTTTTTATCGAGGGATTTTGTAGGTAAACTAATAAAAAGTGCTAGTTATGGGAGCTAGAATCTTGTATGGGCCATGGGTTACAATGAAATGAGCAAAATTGTTTACATAGAGGAAGCGGGTCGCAATTGCCATATACAGTGTCATACAATAGAAATTATCCCCATAGATACATTTTTTTTTTTGTATTTTCTACGTAAGAGGTATTGTACCAACATACTGGGTGTAAAAAGACAACTTTGTTCTTTTAATACCTCGTATTCTTTGTAACATCATGATCATTTTTTTTCCATGGAAGCACCCCTGGAAAACTACGGGTTTCAAAGATATTGAGGTCCAAAGTTACATGAATATCAGCATTTTTAGGGTTCCGTACCTCAAAAGGAAAAAACGGAACCCTTATAGGATCACTTTGTTGTCCGTCTGTCCGTCCGTCTGTCAAGACCCTTTTTCTCAGGAACGCGTGGAGGTATGAAGCTGAAATTTATATCAATTACTCAGGTCTACTGTCCCTTAAAGCTGTGAAAAAATCAAACTTCTAAGCCAACGCAATCAAAAGATACAGCCGTTTATGCCGCAAATTTTCGACACTTGCAAGGGAATCAAAACCTACAGGGTGCTTCCCGTGAACTCAGAATCTTGAAATTTGGTACGAAGCAACGTCTTATAGCATAGATAAAGGAAAAATTACGAAAACCATAAATTTTTAGTTACATCACATAATATATTTTTTTTTAATAATTTTAAACTTACTACCCATTTCCTCATAAACGCGTAGAGGTATTAAATTGAAATTCATACCAAATACTCAGGTCTATAATACCTTTAAGCTGTAGCAAAATCAAACTTCTATGTCAACGCAATCAAAAGAAACAGCAATTTAAGCTGCATATTTTGAAACTCGCAAGTACTCGCAAGGGAATCAAAACCTAAAGGGTACTTCCAGTCGACCTAGAATCTTGAAATTTGGCATGAAGCAACGTTTTATAGCACACATAAAGGAAAAATTCCGAAAACCTTAAATTTTTAGTTACAATGAACGAACTTTGTAAACCTTGCAGGTTTGTACGGAACCCTCGGTGCGCGAGTCCGACTCGCACTTGGCCGGTTTTTTAAAATAAATCCATTTGGAAACAGTTAACAAACATTTTTTTTAAAGACACCATATTGATATTTAAAAATGTTAGTTTTGTAGGTATATTTGTCAATCGAATACGTTGCTTGCAATAAAAAAAATTCGAAAAAAATTTTTTCGTTTCCCAGGGTTGGTTCCATAGAAAAAAATAATCGTTACGTTACAAAGAAAACGAGGTATTAAAATAACAACGTTGTCTTTTTACACCCTGTATGAGACATTCCTACGTCAGCATGTGAGACGCGCTTTTTATTGTATTTTCATACCTTTACAATGGTGTCTATGTAAGAACATGTTTTTTTTAGATTGACGATTAAAAACAATAACAATAGATCATTTATATCTCTCTCCGCTATGCTAAACGTGGCTGCAGGATCTCCTTTATGATCATGCAGATTTACCCATTACATACACAGCCGTATCTATATGTCTTCTTCTTCCCATCCTGTTCCCATTCTACTTGCGATCGGCGTAATTTTTTTTTTCATTCATTCATCCCTATTATCTGACATCTCATTACTCACTCCCAGTGCACGCATATCCTCTCTCACACAGTCCATCCAACACTTCTTAGGTTTTCCTCTTCCTCTATAAACATCCACATTCATGACCAGCGCTTTCTCTAAAATATGACTTTCATCTCTTCGCTTCAAATGTGATTAACAACAAACAGCCCACTTATAACGCATAAACTAACAACTAGGGGACAGTTCTTGAAAAATTTTGAGCCGAAACCACAAATATGCGGAAACGCAACCACTAACGAACCGTTAACGAAACGTGGTGCGAAATAATTTATACTTAACGCTTGAGTGATAAGGTATATTTTAGCACGCATCGGTCACGAGTATGACAGAATAGAAACAAATATCTGTCTCGTACTGAAATTTGTCAAATTACTTCACCGTAAATTATAGTTTAGTTTTGAGCGTTTACAACGATTCCGTTTCGGCTTCGTTTCAACTGGAGACTTTTCGAGAATTGGCTCCCTACTATGATGAGTTGATACGGAACAGCGATTTAAATTTACTGCCTATCAAATTCTTATCCCACAGGGACAGTAACTAACCTCTAATCTACTAAACAACATTAGTTTAACCGCTAAACCAATAAACTAGTTAAATCCGGCTGCAACCGGTTCAATCTGGTCATTTGGGCCCTTTTACACCGACGAGGCGCGATGTGACAATATCGAGTATTACAATTGGAGATCGTACAATTGGCGTATAAAAATAGTTGAAAATATGATTATTATTATTATAAAATACTTCTCCATAATGTAATCCGCTAGGATATGGTTGATCGTTTCATCATTAAACATTGTTTACCGAGATTCAGCTAGTGTACGAGTATAGCTATCGGGGTGAAAAAATAACGTTGCCAAAAACGTAATCTAAAAGATATGGTAAAATTCGTCATCCGAGTTAAGTGACCCGATAGCTCAGTTGGTTAGAGCCATGCACGGAATGCGAGAGATCGTGAGTTCAAATCTCACTCGGGTGATTTTATTTTTATTTATAATTTATAATACGAATATTGTCATGCTTCTACAAAAGGGGCATAAGGTTTTGAGCTTATAAAGTAATAACCGTGCTATTATAAAAGAATTTAAATATTGTTTAAGCTAGACATGGCCTTAATTTGACGGATACTCCATACATCTTGCTGTCAAGTCATTTTAAGTTTAAAATCACACTGTTTAAAATGTCATTTGGCAGCAAGATGTGTGGAATATATAACTTTAGGCGCATTTTTGTAACATTTTGTAAATACTTATAATGATGAAGAAATAATATACTTAACCTAAGTACTACTCGTAGCGTAAAGGAATATATGTAATATATTAGTGAAAACACATAAAATATGCCATAAATCACTTTGGTGAAATAGTGCACTGGTAACCCTATATCGATATGGACACGCGTTTACGTCACATTAATTATCGATGAAATGATGAATGTAATCGCCCGATTTGTGTGCTCTGTGCAGTCCCGTTTGACGTACGTTATTAGGCTGCGTAATTTAATTCACGTGTGAGTGATTCAGGAAGTATTATGTACAACGAAATTATGGAATTTAGTATTGCGTGTATGATTCAGAATAATAACTTGCAGATAATATACAAAAGTTTATTTCTTCTATGCTGCTCTGGGAGTGAAAAAAAAAGTATAATACGACAACTGATTCTCTTCCCGGGCATACTGTACAAGTCAGTAGAGGGACAAAAGGGTCTCGGTGTTTTGTAGGCGATGGGCTGACCACCTGTCACTACTAACCGAACTTGTACATCTCAACTATACCCTCAAAATTGGTCAGAAGTGGCACCATGTGGTTCTATCTAGCCCTTGGTGCTCTGCCTACCCCGCAAGGGATAAAGGCGTGATTATATGATGTATGTAAAAAAAAAGTATTAATTGGTTCCTTAAAGGCTGATTATTCCGATGGTCTATCTTGTGCAAGTTTTAGAGAATGACTGCATCAAAATTTATCATTAAGATAGCCTATCGGACTATTGGACAAATCGAAATTTTTAATCATTTTGTTTGGCACGGCTTAATTTAATATTGGGCGTATCTTCAAAATTCATACTACTGTTATTTCTATTAATTTTAATACCTGATAGTCACTAAATAAGTCCCCGGAGATTTTTATGCTTTATTTGCATTTTTCTGGATTGTTGATCCTGGCTTACCATGACAATTTACTAGATTATTACCCGAGTTCCTTAGTCGATTCCTACGATGTGCCCAAAAGGAGATGCAGCTGGTGTATTTTTGTAAAGACCCGCCATAACATAGAGTTAACAATTAGTTTTCAGATAATTGGTTTTAAATTATATTTACCTAAATACCGCAACATAAACTAAACAACAAAATTACCTGATTCAATAGTCAAATGAGCTTCCCAGTGATACTGAAACTCGAATTAATTCCTGACTGCGACCATAACAATCAGAACTGAAACATTTGCATGATATGAATGATTGTACTTATCACTCCACCGAAATGACGAGATACCGTAATTATAATGTGGATGAATTCATTCTACTTATACATGATGTTTTTTCGTTACCACCTTTAACAAGGGGAATTAAAGTAAGTATCTTAGATTAATGATAGGTCTTCGCTCCGGTGGGTATATGCAAAAAAAAATGCTGGAAAACAATGTAATTTTTTTTATTACTTGTTCGGTCGAAATTTATAGTGTCCAGTGTTTATGTTAGTTTTTTCATAGACAGATATTAATTATTTTTTATGAAAAAATCTTGCTACACGCGTCAATGTGTATTTATGCAGAAAAACGCAGTCTATTTACTCAACTTCGGACCCTAATATTTTGGAAACCAGACACTTCCCAGGTATGCTTCAATGGAGAAAAATGATCGTGGTGATGAGGAGATTCCGTAGTTTTCGGGAACGTTGACAACCAAAAATCACCCAGTATATGTATATGGTTAGATAGTACAGGCAGTTTGTAATTACTCTTATATCTTTCTTTAAGCAATTTATATGTATAAAATAAATAGGTTTCGAATATGACGAAACTATGTAATAAAAAAGAAATAGTTTCATAGCAAAGAGGTGACCATGCTCTGCTGTTAGCGTGATTAGATTAGCAAGCTCTCTCTTCTCTCTATATCTCTCTACATTTTTATCACTGAGAAGTATCTTCTAAACGTCTCTCATTAAAACATACATCAGCGTACCAAACTCTATGCAGATGCAATATTCTGTGCCAGATTTGCATCCACTATTGCAGAGCTAAAGCATTTCTATGCCTTCATCCGAGACACTAATAATGAGAATAGTAGGGATTGCTTTTCTAGTTCAAATAGCTGCAATTCCGCCATATTGGAGGGCTTATTAGAACCGATTTGCGTGAGAGACTGTGGCGGTATGAATAGTGGGAGCTTAGTAAGGGTTTGTACAGATTGAGCTTAAAAATGACAGATTAAGTGTTTTTATAAATAATATTATAAGAATCGAAGGAATAAAAACTAAGAAAATTCGAAATACGTATTAAAATTCGATTACTAGGCGGTATTTACTTCTTAGGTCTAATTTTTCAAAAATTAAAACAGTATCCACTTTATTTTTCAGATAAGCTATCTAACCATTGGAGCAATCGGCCCTAAACTACAGAGACTTGATGCATGCTAGTTTATTGCCTATTTTTTTATTCAAAATGCATAATAATTAACGACAAACAAAGGACCCATGACGGCTACATAAGACATAATAATAATTAAGAAATCCTTGGCAATAAGTTTCGAAGGAAACCACATTGCGCCGACTCCATAAATAATAGTGAAGGTCAAGAAGATGATGAAAATGCATGATAATAAGCGTTAAATACAGAAGGCCTAAGCTAACTTTCGCACTGCTTATATAACAGGACTTCGAATTCGTACCCTTCGCTGTGGAGACGGCTGGGAAATGGTGCCGCGAGGCAAAAGAACTCGTACGAGGCATCAGTAAGCGCTTCATAAATAGGGGCTCAGACCCTCGCTCCGGGTCCTACCTGATCCAAAGGATCTCACTCGCCATCCAATGCGGAAACGCGGCCAGCGTGATGGGGACCTTCGGACCGGGTGCGCTCGGCAATAGTTTTAATAGATATTAAGTTTGTAAATATTATTTTATGTTATAGTTTATTCTCTGTGTATTGTCTCAAATAACCAGCATTCAAAAATATACAGAAAAGGTTACTAATCATTTTTATAAGAGGAAAAACGAGCCTCACGTCTCTAGGCGTTTCATTCTTTCTTTATACCCCTTCAGTTTATTATCACAACTGCGTGTTCTGCATCTAACTTGTCGGCAGATTATAGGCTCTATACGTATGTATGGCTAAGCTGGATTTGCATTGTCATTCGTTCGTTACTGTGCACAGCTGTAAAGGCAGTATATCCGTGGAATAGAGATGGGGATATATCGATATTTTGCATGAAGGAAATAAGATTAAATTTTCTAATATTTTAGACATTTACATGGAATTTATTTGCCACAGTATATGAATCCTTAGAGATAATGGTAATAGTATTTTGCTTCCCATAACCAAAAGTGTCAGTGTGACCTATGTGAACTACATTCTTATAAAACACACTACATATTTATACATTGAGCATTTACATAAAAATAAAATAAGAATCACATTAAAATAGAACATTCAATGAATTAATTACATATAAAGAAACATTATTAATAGCACATGTCGTTGAAACTCCATTATTTATATTCATATACTTAGGCATTATTATATTACTTGTCAAAAAATTCAGTCAGTGAGTAATTTGTCTTGTCTATAAGATAGTCGCGTAGTTTTGTCTTAAAAGTTACTAAATTATTGCATTGTATTATGTCAGATGGCAACGAATTGTATATTTTAGATTTATATAGTCTCAGTAACCAATATGTATTTGTCCTAGACACGTTTCAATAACAATCTGACTGTGGCCAATAAATATTCACTAACCTTACAATACATTAACCTAGTCCCACACTAAGATTATAGTTACGTTCATGACTCAGAAACAAACATTGATATTTATCATATTAAACCCAAGATCTATGGAGTCGCAGGCAGGGTCACTACGAGTACCAACTGCACCAATTGATCGTAAAAGTATTATCTGTGATACACAGATATAAAATGGTATTACAATAAATTGATATAGCTTCTTTGTGCTCCGCCATTTTGGCATACAAATATAGGAAAGAAAGCATACAAAATTCCTTCATAACAAAATTAATAAATAACAAATACATTTACACGGCAACAAACACCATACCACAGACACAGTAGTTTGGGAATTTTCCTCGATCTAGATACCTGTGGGAATCAAAAAAAGTGTTAAAAATCCTGTAAATAACCTCATTTATTTGAAGAAAAAACCCGACTGGGTAAAATTTTGATCCAATGCCACTCTCACGACATAGACGAGTCTAATGATACCATACATACAAAAAACATAACCCTCCTTCTGGCGCAGTCTGGTAAAAAGTTGAAATGTTAAAACATCGACCCAACGCATCCCTACCAAGAAACGTTCAGCAAATCGAAGCTCGGATTGAAATCAGTCGGTGAGCAAATAACGTCTTGAGCTAATACTTTCCCCTGAGATTGCTAATCTCGAGTCTGTGTCGCTCTGACGAACCGATAGGTGTGTTTGTACGAGGACTTGTTTGAGATATTGGAAAAACTATGAACTAGGTTTCGTTTATTGCCCGGCATCGATAATCTGTCTCATACAAAATCCAGCCTAAATAGTGACCCCGCGTCAACGTCTTCGGGAAGTATGTTTGTTAATCGTGCCTACATGCATTTCTGCCAAAAAATGCAACTTGATAAGTAGACTTTACCTTGGAAACCAGACACTTCCCAGGTATGCTTCCATGGATAAATAAGTTCGTGATGATGAGGAGGAGAAACTTTACTATGTACAATATAGCATAACAATAAGAATATGAATACATGGTATGGTATAAAACGTTGATGGCAAAAAACTATCCTGCTATATAGCACAAACATGTGCTATGCGTCTTTGTTATTATTGAAAAAAAAATAAGGTGTACCGTTATGTTATTTAGATCTTCTAATCTTTTAATGCCATTGCTCTGCAATCTTCTTTTCGGGATAGCGTGACGATAGCATTACGAGGCCCAAGTACTCGTACTTGCTCTACATTTCTCAGGTTCGATTCAGCAATCTAACAAAAGTCAATAAAAATCCCATCAACGTCTCATTCAGATGCGAAAATGTTCCAGACGGTTCCCGTACAATTTGTTCATTAAAGCAGTGAGGTTAGTGACCTGCCCTACTTGCGGCGGATTGTCCGGAGATCTATAGCTAATAAGTTATATCCGCAGGGTGCATATTGTACGTGCGGCCCTTTGTGAATCCATTTGTAAATAGACTGACACCAGCCCGATGTTCCACTAAATTTTCCAGCCGAATGGTGCGATTCAAAGCAATATTAACCTACTACATACCAGAGTAGTAATAAAGTACCTATATAGCAACAAGCGGTCGCGAACATGACGGAATAAAAATATATATCTGTGAGATGCTAAAATGTGTCTATTACTCGTTCTCGTTCACGCCTTTATCCCTTACGGGGTAGGCAGAGCACCAAGGGCCGATAGAACTACATGGTGCCACTTCTAACCAATTTTGAGGCTATAGTTGAGATGTATAAGTTCGGTTAGTAGTGACAGGTAGTCAGCCCATCGCCTACAAAACACCAAGACCCTCTTGTCCCTCTACTGACTTGTACAGTATACCCGGGAAGAGAGGCAGCTGTAGTATTATACGTTTTTGAACATTTTTTGTTTACTAACTTCTTTTTATTGCATGTGACTAGTAATTACCAAGAATTTTTGAAGTTCACGAGCCTCATAATTGAAAGACTGCTTAGATATACAATAGACATTTTTTCTCGTATTTACCCAGTATTTACCACGTAACTTGTCTATTACCTTCTTGATAATTCAAGCTCTAACGAAAATGATATCTACAGGGTGTAACAAAAAGGGTATGTTAAGCAAAAAGCTATATGAACAGCACACTGTAGAGAACCTATCCACAAAAATTGACACCCGAAATCACATGTTTATTTTTCCGGATAGTATGGATAATTTTTAAATATCTCAGGAATTTTCATACAATCTTGAAAAATAAAAATGTGATTTCGAGTCTTAAATTTTGTAGATAGGTTCTCTATATCTATCTTAAGTTTATATATTTACATAGCTTTTCGCTTAACATACCCTTTTTGTTACACCCTGTATTATTTGCTAATTAATTTACTAATAATTTAGTCCCGTACTGATGCGGAGCTTTAGCATAATACATCAGGCGACTAAGGAACTCGGAGGCGTTCTCTCAGGGTGTAAGTTAGCAGCGTGTCATTGATCTTTTACATCTGACCCCGCTTAGCTTAACGTGGCTATAGGATCTCCTTTATGATCCTGCAGTTTTGACATACCCCATTTTGGGGACACAACCGTGCGCGTATATATATGTTTGTACTATATAATCTAGCCTAGTTTATGCTGTCCACCTCTATGAGGGTAGAACGATAAAAGTTTTTTTTTATTTTATTTTTTTTATTTATTTATTTAAGGTCGTTTTAACATCGAGGTCATTAACGACCACCAATTAACTTAAATTAACTTATAAATATTAATTAGCTTAAGAAATTCTAGAGATTTTGTATATCCATTTTCATTTAGACAATCGATAAATACGAGTACATTAGGTAAGTTTACTGTTAATCTTTCCTGGCTATAACCTAAACAATCAATTAATATATGGGAAACGGAAACATCAGAATTACATCGATCACACTTATTTCTATCCTTTTTTGTTATTAGGTGGATATGAGAAAGATTGGTATGGCCAATACGAATTCTGGTTATCACTGTTTGATCATTTCTATTTGTAAACAATATTGGCTTTTTATCAAAAATTGATTTGCGTATTTGAAATAATTTAGACTCCTTATTCTTATCTATCCAAATTTCATTCCATTTAATTTTAACACATAGCTTCACATAATTAATCATGTCCATTTGGTTTGTTTCATGCGTTTCGCATATATTTATTTCTTTAGTAGCTTCCCTAGCTTCAAAATCCGATTTTTCATTGCCAGCTATTCCCTGATGACCAGGTATCCAAATCAACTCGATAACTTTATTGGAGCTAATTATTTCCAACATTAGTTCTTGTATATGTTTTATCATCGGCTCCGTATTTCCTAAGTTACTTATAGCCATAAGACATGATTTGGAATCACTGAATATAATATTATTTTTGGAGCCGTTATTTTTTATTAATTGTAGTGCCTTTATAATACCTACAGCTTCACACGTAAATACAGAGGCATAGTTTTGTAATCTAATCCTAAACTTATCATTTCCCGATACTACAGCGCATCCAGACCTGCCATTTAAAACCGAACCATCTGTATAAAATACTTTATATTCTTTGTAGCGTTCGAGTAAACAAAAAAATAATTGTCTATATATATACTCTGGAGTATTATCTTTTGTATGTTCTGATATTTCTAAATTGACAGGTAAGGACGGAACATTCCAAGGGGCAAATCTGGAAAACTCTTTGGCGAAAGGCGTATGTAAACGTATCTTGAATTCTTTTTGGTATTCTAAAAGTCTAATTCTTAATGGTCTAGGTAATGTTTTGCGAATTTCATATTCATGATCATTTGTATTGTTAACATTCGCATAACAGCTATGTATTGAATAGTTTGGGCATGAAAGTATTTTTGTCAAATATACTAAACATAATTGTTTTCTTCTGATAGATAAAGGAAATTCATTTGATTCGGCTAAAATACTATCGATGGGACTGGTTCGAAAAGCACCTATTGACAATCTTAAACAGTTATTTTGTACAACCTCTAATGACTTTAAAGTTTCTTGGGAGGCAGCATCATATATAATCGAACCATAATCAAGTTTCTGACGTATTAAGGCTTTATATGTATTAAGTAAGCATTTGCTATCCGCACCCCATCGAAACGAAGATAATATTTTGATAATATTTGCTCTTTTATAACACATTGTTTTTAATGAATGTTGAATGAATGACTTTTCCAATTTAGTTTGCGATCAAAATTTAAACCCAGTAATCTTAATGTTTCAACCTGTTTGATTATGTTATGGCCAATTGATAACTTTACTGATTCGATTCCTTTATTTCTGCAAAACACAATTACTTCCGTCTTTGACTTTGAAAATTTAAAACCTGTTTTGTTAGACCATTTTTCCAAATTTGTCAATGTATCCTGTATAACATTAGAAGTTGATTTCAAGTTTCTCCCACTACATAGAATAGTTAAATCATCTGCAAAAAGATACCCTTTCACGGGTTTTTCTACTACTGTAAGTACATCATTTATAGCAATTAAAAATAATATAACACTTAGTACGGAACCTTGAGGTAATCCATTTTCAATAGGAACTGGGTTTGATAATGTATTATTGATTCTAACTCTAATAAATCTTTCTACGAGAAAATTATGTACAAAAGCTAAAATATTTCCTTCGATATTGCATGAACGAAGTATTTCTATTACCCTCGGTTTCCATACCATTTCATAGGCTTTTTCGATATCCAATGCAACTAGTACAAGTTTTTCATTATTGGCAAAGGCGTTTGTAATTTCGTTTTCTATATTAACTAAGTGATCCAGTGTAGAACGAAATTGTCTAAATCCAAATTGACCAGGTGTTAAGTATTCTTTTGTCTCTAGTAACCATCTCAATCTTTTACATATGATTTTTTCCAATATTTTACATAAATTGCATGTTAAAGCTATTGGTCTGTAACTGGTCGTAGCAGTAGGTAGTTTTCCTGGCTTGAGAATTGGTACAACAGTAGCTTGTCGCCATTGTGTAGGAAACATATGAGTTTTCCAAATGAAATTGTATATTTGTAACAGGTATTGTAGTGAACTCTCTGGAAGGTGTTTAATTAGGATATTTGGAATTTCATCTGGACCAGGACTTGTATTTCCTAGATTAGAGATAATTTGGTTTAATTCATACATTTGAATATCATTATTAATTATATTATTATTTTGTCCAGCTTCGAAACTAACTCCTTTGGCTTTTTGTTCAATTTTAAAAGTTAGAAAAGTGGGTTCATAGTTACTTGAGTGTGAATTTTGTGAAAACGTATTGGCTAGAAGATTTGAATTTACTATGGGATCAGAAGACAAATCGCCTGAAGATTGCTCTAATATTATCAAATTTTTCTTAACTTTTCCTTTATTAATTATATGGATTTTCTTCCAGACTTCGCTAATAGGTGTTGAACTATTAATTGTTGAAACAAAGTCTTCCCAGTGTTTATTTCGAGTATATTTTAGCAATCTTCTAGCATAAGCCCTCTTTTTTTTGTAATCTATTTTTAGCTTATAGTCAACGTCGGTAGCCGCATGTTTCTTATAAAGTCTAAATGCCTTTTTATAACTTTTTATTGCATTCATACATTCTTCATTCCACCATGGGAGTTGTCTTTTTCCTAATCTTCCAGAGGTTTTTGGTATTGATTTTATAGCAGCATTTCTTATGTAATCATTAAATTTATCTATTAACTCAGTAATGGAGTAATTTGTACTATTAATGTCAGGTAACGAAGGCAACGATGATATCAATTCATCTTGGTACAGTTCCCAATTTGCTAAATGAAATTTATATCTTGATGGAATAGACTGTATCTCATGAGAGGGTTCGTTAGCGTAAGAGTTAATCATTATTGGAAAGTGGTCACTGTCATATAAGGTATCCAAAGCGTTCCAATCAAAATATGATGCTATACTTTGAGAAGCTATGGTTAAATCAATGGAACTTGTGGTTCCTTTATTACTATTAAAGCGAGTCGGTAAACCCGAATTCAACAATACCAATCTTTCATTCTCATCGAGCCAAAGTGCTAACTCATTACCTCGTTGGTCACATTTATAAGATCCCCAATAATAATGATGACTGTTAAAATCTCCTATGATTATAAATGGTTCATGTAGTTGATTAATTATATTATTTAAATCGAGATGTGTAAAAGGTTGACTATTAGGTAGGTATATATTACAAATCGTAAGATCAAAAGGATATTTAATTTTCACAGCTATGATTTCAAAGTTACTATTTATGTGTACCGGTTCGGGAAAAGTAAATGTTTTAACAAAGATAACAACTCCTCCACTTGCTCTGTTACAATTTGTTCTGTTTTTGTAAAAATTCTCATATCCTGTTAGAAAAGCACAACCATTATCTTTAAAATTAGTCTCTTGCAAACATATACATGGGTGAATTTCAACAACCTCGATTTTTGACTAATTACGCTGGCGAAATTTTATATCCACTTTCTATAACTTTTTTGTATTCGAAGTAATAGCTAAAAATATATATTATTCAGTCATATGGTACACATTTTTAAAAACGTATTATTTCTTGAGATATCTGCATTTAAAAATTTCAATCGCCACCGATATTATTATCAAACCACCGAAATTGTTAATCTCTCCACTGAAATTTATTACAACCAGCGGAATTATAAATACAGGAGAACATCATACGAATTACCTGTTTATTTATTTTATAAGAACTTGAAAACTTTAGATTTTTCGTTTATTAGTTGGTAATAATGTTTATCATCATGATTATAGCTTAGAAACTATGATAACAAATTTAAGGAACACGTTAACAGTTAGGGAAATATTTTATTACATACTTTAAAATGCTTCCTAGTTAGTTTTTTCTTATCTCCTTTAAGATCTCGCAGTTCTGACTACACCATTTCAGGAACCTAGCCGTATTTATTTATATGTACGTAAAAATCTTCTAAAACCAGAAATAAGGATCATTTCTTTTCACATGTGAAAGTGCACTTCGTTAGCTACCTTTATATATAAGGAACACCCCATACGGAAATTCACGGTGTCGGAGATATGACATTTTATGATTTTTTTTAAATCTCCTTTTAGAGGAGTAGAATGGCATATAAGACATGAATCACATTTTATACTTTGACCTCCCAAAAATCTATCAACATGGAATGGTCAAGCAAAATTTGTTAAATGTTTTTGCCAATTAAGCCCCTACTCTTTCAAAATAATATAATGCGTCATGCGTATCCTTTATCAAACTAAATTCCTTATTTAATAAGCTACTCAAAAAGGTGTAACTTATTATGAGAAAGCTTACCAGCAGCTGACCAATAAAGGTTTCGAAAGATACATTCCGTGGCGCTACAGCCTATAGCAGTATTATATTGAGGTAAGTAGAATGTAGAACTCTTCTGTTATCATCAAGCGTACTTGTTCAAGCTACTCGGGTTTATCGCAAAGTTACTCGGGTTTATTCGTAACTGTTCATTTATAGTAGCAATTTTGGGTGGTTTCCTTGAGGTTGAACTGAAGGCCAAGTCATAATCAATATCACAAAATGTGGGATTGAAGTAGATAATAATTATGTGCATGAATACACCTACTAGAACATTCAATATATAGACATTTTTTCTGAGAACAGTCAGGACTCAGAAAAATATTACATTCTTATTGGTCAGCTATTAATATTGAGAGATGAATCTTAAGTGCCTGGAAGAACTTAGTTCATTTAGGAACGGTTCCCTTCCTATGATCTTATAACGTCTACTTGTCGATATGTGTACTTATGCTGTCTATCGATTGACCTACAGTGCTCAGACTGCATCAGGAACACCATTAGGTATGCTAATCGCCTACCAAAAAGGAACTGGACAGTAAAAGTGCCGGCTATGTTAGTCGTTTAGATACCGAAAGATAGACGAACAGTGCAACTGGCTGGATGCTACAGAGCGGCTGCCTAGGGTAAGAGTAAGACGAGATGGAGGTGGCGGTATGACCTCGATTCGAGTTGAACTGCATCATGAAAAGGCCTTTGGATAGCAGTAAGATTCCTATGCTATAATATATATATTATAATGTCAGTTGTATTTTTTTAATTTGACTACAAACTTTGGTTACTTGTTAAAAAAGGTTGTCGCGCCATAGGATAAGCTTTTTCATAATTATACCTGTTGAATGTAGTTTAATGAAGTGTGCGAATTACGTGTAATCATTATTTTGAATGAATAGGAAAGAATCAGGAAAAAAAATTATAAACCTTTTGGTAATTGTACTTTGACAATGCCAAGTTGATGTCTGTTGTTTGTCTCCAATGATTATTTATTTATCTAGTTGAATTACTGAAATATACACGTATTTTAGTTTTTTTATGCATTTACATTTAATAATAAGGTGATTTTAAAAACATTACAAAATGGGGCATAACCCTGAAGCCGTAATTTTTTTAATGGGTCTTCCTACCCATGAAAGTAGAAAATGGGCTGTACTTTTACATCTCAATAGAAATAATACCAGTTTTCCAGTCATCCTGTATACAAAAAGACAAAATATCAATTACGGTGACATTATTAAATTACGGTGGCCCTCTTTTTTGCCACCGGAGCCACTGGAGTTGCGACACCGTACTTAGAATTAAGTAACAAATTTCAAATTATAACGGACACTATTATTTTAATTGTAGTAATTCATTTGCAATTACGTCGATACATCTAATCTTTAATCATCTGTAAAATTTCTTTTTAAACAGCTTTTTAGTTTTTTAAATACACATGACACCGTTATATGATAAATTTGTATTCCTGCGCCACCGCAGGTTATACTTACGTTTTTGGCGGGAAAACTGTTCAGTGTATCAAACATCCTTGTACTTGGTATACGATGGCTTGACAGAGCAGTGCGGGGAAAGATAGCTTAGCATCTATCTCATTCATTATGATGAAATAGTGTAATGTTCAAAATGCGCCAGCGTTATTGACTTTTTCCGCGGGACATTTTTAAAAAGCTGTTACAGGTACTACCGGGTTAAGTTAAATTACTGCTCATGGTGTAAATAATAGTGTCATTTAATGTATTTTTAAAATATGTATGTATTCTGTTAAATTAATTCACCCGAAAATTGAAATAGCCAAATTTATTTTTGCAAATGAAGTGGGGACATAGCACCGCAATTAGATTTAGAGCCTTTGATATTTTTTTAAATGCGTAAACAAATAGATTTTGGTCTTAAATTTTAAACGTTAGTCTAGATCACTGTCTGAACTTAATGAAAAAAAATTTATAAATGTGCATTTTGCACTTTCCACTACGATTTTCATCCACGCCGCGCTAAAAACGTACCTGGGAAATTCACCCACATATGGGGTCCAACTTTGTTATTAAATATTTAATACTTTCTAGTCTTTCGTAATAACCATTTACATTCCATTGCATTATTTTAATGAATGTTATATATAAAATAAGGGTAGTAGATGTATGTGTCACTATGTGGATAAACCTTTAATTTCATAAATTTTTCGCAATAATCTACCACACTTATTTTTAACTCCTTTACTAAAGTTAGGGTACAATAGATTGCACATTTCTATTAATTCATCTATTTTGTCAGTAAAATCGAATACAATTGTTTTAATATTTTGTTTACCCTTGGTTTTATCTTATAAACTAATAAATTGATTAATACTTAACGGAAACTTATGTTGCGGGTCTAAAGTTGGTAGTATTTCATTAATATTTTTCCAGGTATCCTCATCACTATTATTATCAGTTATCTTCTTTTTCTTTCTTGAAACTCTGGGTTTTCTTATATCTTCATCTATACTTGTTACACTACTAGTTTCAAGATCAGACATAATTTCCTGTGATTTAAATGTTGGTTCGGGTACGGTAAACTGTGAAAATGTAGAACTAGTTGCAGATGGTGAGTGATTTCTCTTAGTTCCTTTTATATTATCTATTTGAGGTTCTGTTTGAATATCATCAGGTTGGGATGTTGGAATATTTATTGGTGAGTTCTGAATACTCGATGAATCTACGGTTAGGTTCACGTGTTCACTATTTATGCTGGGACAGTTTTTTGCCAAATGACCTTCATTATTACATGTAAAACATTTCAGTGAGTTAGTAGAAATATATATCCAGTATTTAGTGTCTTCGTAAGAAACTTGAAAGGATTCAGGTAACCGCTTTTCATCTTCTGGGGTAACAAATAACTGTCTTCGAAAACTTAATACATGTGAGAAGCTAGCATCTGGAACACTAACTTTCATGAAGGTTATAGATGACATAATGGGTATATTCAGCTCTTTGAATTTATCTTCCAAGACTTTATGTGGAATGACGGGGCAAACATTTGATAGAACTATTCTTCTATTTCGCGTTAATAATGGTCGAATATTAAGTACTTTTCCTTTTATTTCAATATGAGCTTTGTCGTCTATTAACTTATCTACGGTTTTCTTTGTGTCCAGGTAAACACATATGCGACCATTTGAGATACGCGAGATAAAGCGGATACTAGTAGGTAACATTACCTTTGAAAGTGCCTGTAGGTACTCACGCAGTGTGCATTCATCGATTGAGTCAATAACTATAGCCTGATCTTTTTTTGGGAACTGCCCGCTTGATGCGATTTTTGCGTAGCTCATAGTTGTGGATTGGCTTGTTAACACTTGATTTATGGCATTCTGGGATTCGGTTTGAGTAATTTCAGTAGGTTGGGACACTTGGGTGGGTTTAAACATTGTTGTTATTAGTAGAAACTCCTAATAAAAGGAGTTTCCCTTTATAATTACACCAATGAAATGTTTTGTTTGCACAAATAAACAATTGACGCGAGAACATTGGCTAGCCGATAAGCAGACACGCGGAACACGTTGTTATCGGTCGCCGGCGCAACGTCAACAGGGATAAAAGTTTTATGTCGTTCGGTTCTTTGGATTAAGCGCTGTTGACGCTATTTTTCTTAGTCATAGATATAAATAGACTAATTTTATACATATAGATCAATATAGTGTCATTATTTTGATTATTTTTAGAAATTCTTTGTTTTATAGATGTTACGACAAAATTTTGCACATGTAACATGATAAAATAAATCTATATCAATAATCCTGCTCGCAAAATGACCTACCTCTATTTCTTCGTCCATGTGAACGAAAGATCGACTGAATTTTTCGCATAAACAAAAATAAAATTACATCAAAATTTTAATCCCGTCCGCAAAATTGACCTTCAATACAACTCGTATTAATATTTTTTAAAGTTTTGTCAGTTTTCTTCTTTTACTAACTTCATTTAATTTCATTTAATCATTCATCTGAGTCTTTTACCATTTAAAAGAGACTCACGCATTTTTCATTAAGACGTTGTCTACTCCAATCTATGTCGACGGCATTCCCCTTTTATTCGACAGTAGAGTTTTATTCGCGACATAAATCTGATTTATATAAAACCGCGTGAAATTGAAAATGCATGCTTCTTGGGTCCGTAATCGTAACAGACGGCGACGACAGTAACTGATTATGTCAAACTGTTACGGATTTACAACAGAATAGAACTCGAAATCTCGTAACAAAAAGTCTGGGATGGGGACTCGTAGCAAATTTTAATAGCATAGATTTTCTTATATTAGTCTTATTTACAAATTCGTTATCTAAACTGAGGTTACTGTGATCTTAATCTGAGAGTTTTTCATACAATATGGTCAATTCTGACTGTCACACTTAAACGTAAACTTAAGATCAGTCAGGTTGTCCCTCACCATCATGAAAATAAATGTCTAAGACAGAAAGGGATAGGTAGGACTATCTTTAAGTTAGGTTTTAGGTTAGGTTACCTCGGAGTAAAGTTAGTTATCTCTTTCTCTCTGCGTTTGTAACTCGCATCAGTACTGCGTCAGTTACAACAAATTTTATTACGTTTTGTATAATCTCTCACTCGTTATAACAATCACTAGCTTTAATATTAATAAATTGGCAAAATAGAGATTGATTGTGGAATCTTTAACGAAAATAGTATTAAAGACGGACTTTATCGACAAGGAATATTAATATGTAATTGAAATATACTTATATTATGTCAAGCTGAATTTGTTTTAGGTATGTAAAAATTTTTTTAGTTATCGCTATTTTAGATCAAATCAATTATTAGAAGATTTTAGTTTTAATCATTAATTAACAATTTTCAACAAAACATTATAAAATATTAATAAGAATTTTTTTTTTCACCCGAGTGAGATTTGAACTCACGACCACTCGCATTCCGTGCATTAACAAAACATTAACTAAATATTGAAAATAATTAATAACTGCATTAAATCATAGCTTCCGAATAAGGCAAACACATAATATTGTAATGTCATACAGTAGATTATGGTTGTTATCCACTAAAAGCTAGTAAAGTTTCGAGTTTAAAACATGATTGGTTTTTAAAATATAAATCATCTTTACGAGTACTCCCACTTTAAATTCAAAACGTGTTATTACAAAAATATTTGAACAATGTTTACAGACAACATTGTCAAAAAATTGCAGTTATTCCGTACATTTTACTTGTCAGGTGTCATTTTTAAATAGTCTCTTTAGCGGTTTTGTAATAACACCGAAATATTTATATTCTTCTTATCAGTTAATACAATACAACTGGAAGTAAAGTTATAACATCTCTACTCTATAGGTACTGTACCAATAAGCTTTTTTCTATACGCTATAATATAATACGGCACGGCACGACAATAGAACATAGGTGTATATGGAAACATACTTAGATCCCTATTTGCTCTACAAATACCTACCTTAACGGTGCTACTCATAAGCAGCGCCCAAAGTTATATCCTCGTCATACATGACATTTGACAGCAAAATATATGTAATATCTGTTTATTTTTAAATATTAAATAGTCTTACGCTTGACCACAACGCGCTGTCAAATCAAACTGAGTAGGTATAGCTTATACCTACTGTAAGCTAAAAGCTTTTTATTAGTAGATAAGGCCATAATAGTATGGCGTACTCAGAAAGGAGCTTTAATAATATTCATATATATATTTTACGTTATAGCTTTACAGTGGAGTACAGGTACAAACCTGTCAAATTAACACATGATATTGATATCCGGCCGAAGCCGGTTTTAACGTAAAGAGCGGTGTAATTCATTTTCCACGCAAAAAAATTATTGTTTCTCATTAACAATATTAATCGCCTTCGCCGCAATGATAATTTTGTGTTTTGTACGCCCTCTGTTAAATTGGTAGCTAGTGACAATTTTTTATTTATTAAAATAAGGGCCTTTTTTAAGAAATATTTCCGAAGACCATCTTTCAATATGTATTTGTAACTTAGATTAAAAAATGACTGCATCCGTATAACTAAGACATAGGGGAAGGTGGGGTAATTGAGAACGGCGGGTAATTGAGAACAGTTGAATATCAAATAAACCTCCCGCACTACATCGCCCGCACACATCTAAGCTGATGCGCTTGCAAGCCCTTAGTATGCCCGCAAAAGTGCGAGGAGAAGATGCACGCATTTCGTCACGGTGAGTCTAATAATCTTTTACGTGATTTTGTTACAATTTTTGTCGCATGTAAAAATCAGCACAAAAAGGATATTTTTGAGGTTAATGACAACATATTTTGTTGCCATCTTACATGTACTATCAGTTTATAAATTCCAAGTAGTTTTAAGTTCACCGCCACTAATATTGCGAGTAACGGTCGTTTTGTTTCGACTTTCCAAGTTCGGGTAATTAGGAACGTTGCGTTATTGCGTTAGGTGCGTCATTTGCAATACCTGGGCACATGATAAATTACGTTACGTGTGATTTGTGCTAAACTAAATAATTATAGCACCTACTTATTAAGACTTAAGTATGTCGTTCGCAATTACCCCATATGGTTTGTGTCTCCACCGCGGACTGATCTCAATTACCCCACACGATATCGGGTAAATACTAACACCAATATTTTTTATTTTCTTTTCTTTTTAATAATAAAGTTTATTTCCAAAAGTTTTGAGTTAATTTCTTTGTAGCTGGATAAGTAACGTTCCTGTTGCAATAAAAGTTGATTACATTTATGACTTTCTTTTATTATTTTACATGGTTGTAAGTTAGGTGTTCCCAAATACCCCACTTTCCCCTATATTTTAAACTTTACAAAAAAATATCGAGATAATCACATTAAAAATAAGTAGTTTAGTCGCTATGTATCTAGTTAACATTTGTGTTCCTAGCCCGTCAACGAAATTATTTTCGTAGATGATTACACCCACATTGACAAAATTAAGGCAACCCTGTTATCACGACATCGTTTGTTTAGCAAGCACAACACACTACACAATGGCTTGCATTAACGGGCCTATTATTCTCACTAAAATTAACATAATCCAGCGAAAACCAATTTGTATGAGTTAAAAACCTATTATGCCCCCTTCCATTGCGCTCAACAACATACTTAATTAACGAAATGACAACATTTTTATATCAATTTTGTGTACACAGCACCGCAATTTTGTCGATAGCAGAGTTATTTATAAAAAAAAAATGTCGCCCGTTTTCCACGTAGGCCGTTATGAAAATGCAAATTTCACATCGTATATTTTGTCAGCAAACATATTTTTAATTAATTCGTTTATTATTTATCAGCTGGAAATATGCGGAAGTGGACGGCCCGTGAAATTATTTGGCCGCCATTGATTTTAATGATAATTAGTTGGTGGTGACGATGATCAGATTTTTGTGCACAGTGGAAATGTTTGATAGGTATAATATAATTTAAACGCGGTTTTATTGGTCAATGGTGAGCTGAGGGTGGAGAAATTAGGAAAAAGCCAGTTGTGGTATATAAATTGTATAAATTTACTTAATACGTCTTGTGTTCCGCGTCGTCGATAGCGATAGGAAAATTATGTTACTATTTTGAACATATGTATTATACCTCTGTTTGTCAATTTATATCCTAATGATATTATGTTACAAGGTGTAAGTAGCAATCAGGTAATTAGGAATTCATCAGAAAGCTTTTGTGAAAAATGTTAGTACTCGTATATTCAGGCAAGGCTAAAAAACGAACGTATATTTTACTGAAAATACCGAATATGGTTGTGTTATAAAATTTTGAACATTATTTGGTTCCGCATTGCGTCGGCTAGTGCCACATTGTGTAGGCCATGGAGAAAAAAGAAAATAGATACTACTTATAATATTTTAGGCTGGATTATTTAGGTTTCTGTATGTTTTGTCACTATATTGTCTAATGTTTGTGTGTACAATAAAAAATACAAGAATAATATTTTTGTTAACCAATTAGGAAAAGAATTCTGCAAAAATCATTGTTTATGATTTCGCGTTATAAGTACGTAATATATTCTTCTACATAATTCAAATTGATAATTAACGAGAATTAATTAATAATTTTGATTGTAAGTTTACGGTACTATTAAATGCGTTATAACAACAAAATAAATAATTACATTGCTACAGAATAAAATCAGGATAAAATAAATCATTCTGTAAAAAAGCATAGTAATTCAATTAAACCTAAATATGATATTGGCATATTATTGCGCCCTCAATAGAGGCCATAAACAAAAATACTAGTATAACGAAAATTGGAAGACAAGTAGGCATAAGTATATCTAAAATATTTCGAGATCAATGTAGCAAGCCATCTAGATACCGTGGCTAAACAAAACACGTTGTTTATAGCACTATGCGACACATAAAATACGTTTTTCGGATACAACACCAATTTTCCGGTTTTTTTCATTGGCGTACCGGATCATATTGGCTTAATGTATGCAGTTTAGATTGTACCTATATTTATTTTATTTGTATTTTTCTATACCTGCCATTAACATACCTTTTAAAAAAGGCATAACATTTTCAAAATTTCATTTTTTAAATCGCTGCAGGGAATAGTTCTAATTATTATTTTTACATTCATATCTAAGAATTTTAGTCCTATCGTAAATGTTATGTAACCTGTGACTTAGTTATTCACCACGATTAAGTGGACACACTAGGTATCTATAAATGCAAAGTTGTTTTGTGGAATTGTCGTAATAAATATTATTCCTTACACCCTGTATAACGGACATATATTTGATCCTTTTTTTTATTGCTTAGTGTGGGACAAGGTTAATGTATTGTAAGAAAGTAACTATTTATTTTTATATATCTTTACAGATAAATAATAAGGACTGGTGTAAAAATGGACAAAAAGGGGGACATTGCAGCATGAAATGTGAAGGTACACTCATTATGAATATAACTTAATTGAAGCAAATGCCATTTTTTACTTATCGACAAACCGTCGAACAGATTTCGATGAAACTTTGTAGTTTCACGTAGCTATGTATATAGTTCATGTGGAAGAACTTGTGGACATCATCGGCTATATCATGGTAAAGAAATGTTCCCTATATTTTTATAGTATAAAGTGAACATGTCTTCTATGCTGCTCTGGGACTGAAAAAAAAAGTATAATACTACAGCTGCTGCTCTTCCCGGGCATACTGTTACTACTAACCGAACTTATACATCTCAACTATACCTTCAAAATTGGTCAGAAGTGGCACCATGTGATTCTATAGGCCCTTGGTGCTCTGTCTACCCCGTAAGGGATAAAGGCGTGATTATATGTATGTATGTATGTGTGTGCATGTATGAACATGTATATCTGTTGTCAACCTATATCTATCTACGACCTAAATAACCAACAGTCTGACACCGAAGTCATCTGCAATTTATTATTACCTCAGTGAAATTATAGTTTTCTGTAACTTATGGATAGTATTGTCGACTGTGTACATTGTACATTGAACTTGTACTTCACAAATAATACCTCAACTGTGTAACTTTGTATACAGTTATTGACTGTCTCAAGTAAATAAATGAAAATTAAAAATTCTAACAACTCCTTCAATGTATTTCCAGATTTCCTGAACGTAGATCTAGCAGACGACGTGCGATGCGCGAAGAGAATCTACGACCGGGTTGGCTTCAAGGCCTGGCCTGCCTCCTCCGCTTACTGCAAAGAGAAGAACCTCCCCGACCTGTCCAAATGCTAGGTTATAAGCCATTATTATATAGGATTTTGTAACTTTATGTCGAAGCTTTAAGCCTTGTTTACCACAAAGCAACATGGTTATGGCGTACTACACTCTGTATACCTAGACTTTTTGTTATTATTTTCTTTGCTAGCGTCGACATTTTATAGCACAAATTGATAAGAGAGGTTGCCGGTAGTGTTATACACACCCTGAAATTAGTATTGTAGTATAGATGTGTGCCTATTATGTGCCTTATTTTTATTTTATTTTTTTGGGAGTAGATCCTTTCAGGAAAATATCTCTACTTCATCATTTACAGCCCTGATAAGTCCACTGTTGGACATAGGCCTCCCCCAAAAACCTCCACTCTGACCGGTCGTAAGCAGCTTGTCTACTTAGATATATATATTTGCAAAATTCCTAGTAGGCAGACTATCAACTAAATAGGCGGACGACATCACCACCAACGCCAGTAGACAGGGGCCGGAGTCAATTGCGTAGTACTAAGAGAGTATACCCAGCAGTGGTTGACTGTGAGCTGATTAATAATGATGGCGAATATTGCGCCATTGTAGAATAGACTATCGAATGCCACATCGGATGCAAGATCATGCAAATTGTATCATTTGTAAAACCTCTGCCATTTCCTGCTATTTTAATGACATGTCGAAATTTGTAACCGCTTCACAATATTGCTCTGTCGTAAACAATGCATTAGAACTCATTGTCAGAATTAGTAAAATTACAGGTTTACAAACATTATTAAAACAGGTATTTTTTCTAGAGCGGATATCAAAAAAAATATTTTGAGAATTTTATTTTAAGTTGAGCCCGTCTACAAGCTTTATTTTACTTTAACAATCAGTATTCCTTGGTATAAAGTTATATTACGTTAATGTTAATAATGGTTTAATTCGAGTATTTAGGTAATAAGTACAGTTTTTTTACTATTATCTCTGAAATATGAATAGAATAACTAGTTGTAATAATTGCATTTATGGTTCGGATTTTACTTTATAACTCTATTATTTTTAAGGTATGCTTGCAGTATTTCACAAAGTCTCTTAGGACCTTAAAGATAATATTGGACTTTTTTTTTTAATATAGTGTTCAACTACATAAAGAAAGAGATTAAAATTGTAATCTACATGAGCGAATGATAAACAGATTCTTGCAATAATCCCTCTCTTTATTATTAGGTAGATAATATGAATTTAATTAAAGTAAGTACCTACCTGAATCAAATCTATCTCAGTTCACAGATTTGTATTTAATTTTAACAATAATAAAGGTATATAAGTTTTAAATTGTTGTTGCAACTTATTTCGTAATTTATTCTCTTATTTATTTAGAACTCTCGGATCCAATAAACTTAGCCTCGTATTTTGTTATTTAACTTGTTATTCAAAATAGTTCGCAGTAAATCTAACAGAATTTATAAAAAAAATTATCAGTCATAGATTTTTTTGTCATAGATATGTTAATAGTTACACCAAAGTGATATTTAGATTTACTAATATTAATATATATTATCACCATCGTCAGCCTAATGCAGTCTACAGCTGGACGTGAACCTCACCCAGGTCATGTCACAAGGCTACTGCCATATAGAGGTTTTTCCCCATAGTCAACATGCAGGCAAGTTGATGACCGTAGTGTGATTGTTAGAATATGTTGACACACAGGAGGCACTGCTCCCTCGGGCAGGCAGACATGGGGTGGTGCTATTCTACTCTACCGACACCACGAGAATCTCTAGTATAGCACCAACCATTAAGCTTGGAAGAACTACAACTGGTTAGAGCAAAAGCTCGGTTTGCGAGAGAGTTCAAATCTCACTCGGGTGATTTTTTTTTTCATTTTCTTAATAATAATAATGATTGTGTATCATTTATATTGCTTGCCTATATTCTGAAGTGTCTACATATATTGTATATTATTATTGTTTTGTTCTTGTATCAACCCTACTAGGCTTTTGTTGCCGGTATTACAATATTGACGGGCCTAGGCCATATGTTTATTATTATTGTATTTACCTTACGAGTTGTGCCTCTCGAAACTTGTCTCGTGATCGAGGCAGGGATATCTGTATCACTTAACTGTTGCGAGATGGACTATTGGGCGGCGCGGCCGTAAGGATTTTAGTGCATGTTTTGTGTGCGCCAGTCATAGTTGCATGTATTGTGCTACAATGTATAATCATTATTCTACTTTTTAATACATGTGATGTTGGTGTGCCTAATCTTAATAAATAAATAAATAAATAAATAATATTTATAATACAGTATAACCGTAAAAGGCAGAGACTAAAAAAGATTTAGCTCACTTAGCTATACTGTTCAGATACCTTGGTACTTTTTAAAAAAATCTACCCGAAACACCAGATTGTTATAAAATGCACACAAAATACCCGGCACCCACCTTCCCACGCCCATGTATATGAATTACACAGGCATGTTGTAGGTGCAGAATGTACACACGCTGTCCTAAAGCCTTAGAATTTATTATATACTAGCTGTTGCCCGCGACTCCGTCTGCGTGGACTGCAGAAAAAAAATGACGAAATTGTCCGAGATTAAAATATTTTACGGGGATAAAGAGTACCCCATGTGTTAATCCAGGGTGTCAGTTAACTCCATACCAAATTTTATCAAAGTCGCTCTAGCCGTTTAGACGTGAAGAAGTAACAAACATACACACTCACAAACTTTCGCCTTTATTATTATTTAATAATATTATAGTGTGATAAAATTTTTCAACCTGCGCTCGTCATTGCTGTATCTAAGAGAGCAGGCGCTGATAGATGATCCCGATAGGTAAATTATAAAATATAAACCTACGCATTTATTTAGATTCAATTTTTTTTTTTTATTGTACCTACACAGAAATTTTAGAACAGAAAATGTATGAAATGTATGAGTAGGTACCTTTTACATCGCTGTCTAGGTACTTATAACTAGATACCTACCTAATACAGAGGTAAATGAATGTTAAATGTATCTATTGTCAATTTACTGACTGAATCACAGATCTGGAATCAGAGATGTTAAGGAATTACGTTAACGAAACTATCGAATATCCGATACTTATCCGCAAACACTATCGATATTAGAATTACGGATATCAGATAGAAGCAATTAAAATCACGTATTTAAGTTTTATTCGTAGAACTTACGCAAATCAATGAAAAAGCTTTTTAACCAATGTTTATTGTCTACGCATCTACGACTTAAAACAAAAAGTTTTCAAACTAGACTGACATTTTCAAGTTTGGGCTTTGGAATACCAATCAGAGTCCGAGAATAATTGTTGTTTAGTTAGATAATTTTATTTGTATTTATTGACACAGCATATAACAGGATATAATAAAAATAGGACAACAGTTAGGTAATGATTTTGTTCCGTAATCTTTTGCTAAAGAGCGCCAATCTAACTGTCAACTCAGTTAGGGATGGGGCGCGTATTTAGTGATGTAACAACTCGATTCGCTACACCACCCCCCTACGAAGAAAATTAATCCCACCAAAAAAAAAAATTGTTAACATTGAACATATTGATTATAATCACTTTTAAATATCTAAATTCTTAAATTTAACGCGTCTGCCTGACCGTGTGGTGTAAGCCTTCTCAGGCAAGTCGTTTACGGCAGCCCTATCTGAAACTTGAGTTTCAGGCACAGGACTGTTCTCCGACATGGTAGGAACCGGAGCCCTCGTAGCAGGGCCCTGAGTAGCATTTGTAGGGTCGAGGTCAATGAAAGCTGGCTTAAGCCTATCTACACTAACAACAACTGGCCTCCCTTTAATAGCAAGAGTGTAGGTTTTGCCATCATCTGAGCGTCCTAGCACTTTATGTGGACCGGTGTATGGTGGCTGTAGAGCTCTCCGGACGGTATCATCCCTCAGAAAAACGTGAGATGCAGTTGGAAGATTCTTAAACATAAATGATGCATGTTCGCCGTGCCTTGATGCAGCAACAGGGCGAATTGCCGACATTTTGTGCCTTAGCTGAACTACAAAATCTGCAGGATCTTCAACTCTGTCAGAGGATTGGCCAGGGGATAGGAATTCTCCAGGGAGCCTTAGAGGTTCGCCGTAGAGATATTCAGCGGAAGTAGCCTTTAAATCTTCTTTGAATGCTGATCGCATCCCCAAAAGAACCATGGGAAGGGATCTTATCCAGGTTTCACCATGGCACATTAAAGCGCCCTTTAACTGGCGATGAACTCGCTCAATCATCCCGTTTGCACTGGGGTGGTAAGAGGTCGTTCTAATACGTTTAGTAGCAAATTGCCGGACAAGACGCTGGAACAAATCAGATTCGAACTGCGAGCCTTGATCAGTGGTAATTATCGCTGGAATTCCAAACCGCGGAATCCATTCTCTGGTGAATGTCTCAGCCACTTCTTCAGCGGTGATTGAACGCATTGGCCATACTTCTGGCCATCTGGTCACCCTATCGATAGCTGTTAAGCAATATCGATATTCGTTACATACTGGCAAAGGACCAACAATGTCTATATGAACATGTAAAAAACGACCAGACGGTGATTGGAACATGCCAATTGGTGCAGAATTATGCCGGGAAATTTTACTACGCTGGCATGCCTCGCAGGAACGAGACCAAGTTCGGCAGTCCCTTTTTACCGAGGGCCAAACGAAACGATCAACAACAAGACGCGTGGTTGCGTTAGTTCCCGGGTGGCTTAGATTGTGCAATTTATCAAACGCAGCACGGCGGAAGGCAGGGGTCAAATAAGGCCGAGGTTTACCCGTAGATATATCGCAATAAACAGAAACATTAGACCCTGGTACACATATTTTTGTGAGTTTAAGACTTGATCCGCCTTGCACCAAATTACTTAATTCCTGATCGGAAGCTTGTGATCTTATGAGATTGTCGTAATCCAATTCTGCGGAAATGGCATCGATACCAATGCGTGACATAGTATCAGCCACGACATTGTCCTCTCCTTTAATATATTGTATGTCGGTAGTAAATTGGCTAATAAACGACAATTGATTTAGCTGCGGTGGAGGGAGTTTGTCACGGCGCTGCAAGAATGCATATAAAAGTGGTTTATGATCTGTAAAAATAGTCGCATGCTGTACCTCTAAAATATAGCGAAAATGCTGGACACTCTCGTATACTGCAAGTAATTCTCTATAGTAAGCCGGCCACTGCGATTGCTGTGGGGTCAACTTCTTGCTAAAAAATGAGAGTGGAAACCATTGGCCATTGATTTGCTGTTGAAGACAGGAACCGATGTGGATACCAGAGGCATCGGTGAATAAACCCAATTTAGCATTGCTAACCGGGTGTTGTAGTAAAGTAGCCTTCGACAAACTCGCCTTACATGTGTTGAATATTTGCAAGAGCTCGGGTGTCCAAGGAAAAGGTTTCGCACCCTTGCTATTAGTGGAAACTAATGCTTCGATTAAGGGTGCTTGGTACTCCGCGGCACGAGGAATGAATCTCCGGTAGTAATTTAGCATGCCGAGGAATCGACGCATGCCTTGTACAGTTTCAGGAGGAGGAAAATCTTTTAATGTTTGAATGCGTTCCTGAGGAGGACGAGTGCCGTCGCTGCTAATGTGGTAACCCAAGAATATTACTTCCTCTGCTCCCAGTACACATTTCGAAGGATTCACTACTACCCCATAATCCTGCAGGCGCCTGAAAAGGATACGTAGATGTTGCAAGTGAAGGAATTCATCCTTAGAAAAAACGAGAATATCGTCTACGTAAGGGAAACAGAAGTCTAAGCCCCGCGTGACCTCGTCTATGAATCGCTGGAAGGTTTGTCCGGCATTCCTCAACCCGAAGGTCATGAATGGGAACTCAAATAGGCCAAACGGGGTAGCAATAGCAGTTTTAGGAATATCTCCTTCGAAAACTGGAATTTGATGATATGCCTTAACAAGATCTAATAAGCTAAAAACTTTGCAACCTGCAAGATTGTGTGAAAAATCGTTAACATGGCGAACTGGGTATCTATCAGGAACAGTCCTGGCGTTCAAAGCGCGATAATCGCCACATGGGCGCCAGGTGTTATCTTTTTTAATGGTCATATGTAGAGGCGATGACCACGCACTTTTAGATGGACGAGCAATGCCGCATTTTATCATTTCCCGAAATTCTTTTTCAGCCGCAATAAGTTTCTGTGGCGCTAAACGTCTGGGCCTGCAGCAAACAGGAGGGCCGACTGTGGTCTTTATGTGGTGCACTGTGTCATGCTTGATCACTTTGGGAAGACCAGGTGGACGAACGATATCGGGGAACTCAGCTAAAACATCAGTGTAAATAGACTTACCGGAGACTACTGCTCGTATGCTGGGTTGATCAATGCTAGCTATAGACGCAGAAGAAGATAGTCCAGTAGTAGCGTCGACTAATTTATGATTACGGCAATCGGGCAAGAGGTGGTAAAAAGCTAAGAAATCAGAGCCATTAATGGCAGTACTGACATCAGCAATTACAAACTGCCACGAAAAATCGCGACGCAGACCTAAATTTAACCTGAGATTAATGCTACCGAAAGTTTTAATGCAACTACCGTTGGCGGCGCTAAGATCATAATTAGTAGCCTCTCTGTGTGAATTTAGCCAACGATGTGGATAACAACATAAGTCTGATCCAGTGTCGATAAGGAACCGACGCTTGGTTATTTGGTCAGTAACGAAAAGACGGCGGCTATCATTTGAACAATCAGCTGCCGTCGCTACTGATTGTTGTCCTCGTTTTCCTTCCAGTCGCAAGGGCTTGTACATCTGGCAGCCTTGGTGCCCCACTTCCTGTGGTACCAACACCGTTTGGAATCATTTAAAGACCTATTGGATGATGTCGAACGGGAACGAGCGCGGCCGCGGGTACTTGATGATCTGCGCTGTTGCCTGGAAAGTGAAGCTACTTGATTACCTAACTCCTCCAGTTGTTTAGCCAATGTACTTAAAGTAAATTCTGAAGATGCGGCTGCCGAGCAAATAGCTGGTGTTGGAGCTACCTCCATAATTTTATCTGCCAATTCCGCAATTTTGTCCAGGTCCAAATCAGCTTGTGCTGCCAATATTGCTTGAGCTTGTTGAGGCAGACGACGTAACCACAGCTGGCGGATAATGTTGTCATCAGAAAGTGCTGAGCCCGCAAGTGAACGTAGGTGGCGGAGAAATTGGGACGGCTTTCTGTCCCCAAGTTCTTCATCACTGAGCAATTGTCTTACGCGCTTCTCCTGTGAAGTTGAAAGGCGATGAATAAGCATCTCTTTAAGTTTTTCATACTTGCCTTTATCTGGAGGGTTTATTATGATATCCTCTACCTCTCCTGCCAATCTCTGGTCAAGGTGTCCTACCACATAATTATACTTTGTAGTGTCAGCACTAATATTTGCTATTTGAAATTGTGCTTCCACTTGAGCAAACCAAATACTTGGTTTATCTATCCAAAAGGTAGGCAATTTTACAGAGACTGCATTAATACTAGCCTCCTCCTTATTAGCATCTATTCTTTTCTGAGGCTCGGAGTTTTCTGCCTGTACTTTCAGTATTCCGAGCACTTTCTGAAGTTCAGCATTCTCGGTTTGCAGTTTTAATAATTGTGCTAGGAGCTCCTGTTCTGCCATTATAAAATAAAACTAAGGAAAACAACCACACAGTCAAACAGGTCACAAAGAAAAAAAAAAATAATAATAATAACAATAACTTAAACAATAAAGTTAAAGGCAGTTACCAACACCTAACATTATGATTACAAAATTTTAGGAAAGCATACCAGTAGTGTTAATAAAATGTTACACAGTAAAATGTTATACACATGTGAATACAAAATTTAAAATTTAGTTTCATAAAGTACAGAACAGCGCTGATAAATATTATCTGCCAATAAAACATAGCACATAAACAAGCTTTTACACTTTTAACCACTTCAAAACAATTAATTATTTCTATACAGATCACCAACAAAAAGAAGTTATATAAACCCGTTACAAAGGTATAAAAAAAAAAAAATTGACAAAAGAGATTTCAGATCTCATGCAACATGCTTAACAACCAAACATTCTATTAGTGGGTAAGTACATAATTACAAATATATACACACAAAAGAAAATAAATTGAATTGGCAATAAAAATATTTTCAACATTCACTGTAAATATTAGGTAAATAGGTGCAGAAATTGCAAAGTAAAGGAAAAGAAAATAACTTGTGTGAATGAGTAGGTACTTGCAGTTCAACAGTTGTTAGTATTTATGACACTATGCAAAAGCACTTTTTATTAAAAGGACGACACAACACCCACCAATTATCACATGCAAACTCTTCTGAAACAGGGATATCAAACTGCCTGCTTGTTCGATAGACACAAGTAGAAGGTAGGTATGATCTGTGTGATTGGGGTAACAATTGTAATAGTATTCTTCACCAAAATCAATGTGTGTTCCTGGCAGGAACTTCCTGCTCTTGTTGTTTTATTTGTGGACTCTGGAATTCGGTAGGTAACTTGAAGGTTCTTCACGGGTCAAGAAGTCATTAATGAATAGTTGAATCAGAACAGAATTCCGCAGCAACCACTGGTCCGTATATTTATGTGACACCGATGAACCTTTAGCGCTTGATCACGTCGGGGTCACCAATTTGGGCTTTGGAATACCAATCAGAGTCCGAGAATAATTGTTGTTTAGTTAGATAATTTTATTTGTATTTATTGACACAGCATATAACAGGATATAATAAAAATAGGACAACAGTTAGGTAATGATTTTGTTCCGTAATCTTTTGCTAAAGAGCGCCAATCTAACTGTCAACTCAGTTAGGGATGGGGCGCGTATTTAGTGATGTAACAACTCGATTCGCTACACAAGTCTCAAAGTGTAGGATATCTTTATAGCATTTCTACAACATTTCCCATCTGCTATACACTGTAGTATAATATAGGTACAGGTCCTTTGATATTTTTTAGGGAATGCGGATGTAGAGCTCCACTAGAATACCTACATTAGCTGTATTTCCTTTCTTGCATATGGTAAGAATCGACAAAGGAACTCAGGCATTCTCTAAGCCGATAAACGAGTAACTCGTCAGTATCATTTACATCTGTGCCCGCTATGCTAAACGTGGCCGTGGGATCTCCTTTTTAAAATCCCGCAATAGGGTATATGCATGAATTTTTTATTTCATTTTTATATTTTACGTAAAAAATGAATAAAGTTTGCCCTTGGAATGGCATATCTAACTTTAACCGTTTTGGATTTACAGCAATTCAAAAATTCGAGCCGGCAAAATGCTTCTAAAACGCTCCGTTTGCTTCATACTAAAATGACAAAGACTTTGACGTCATAATAACAACCGTCTCAAATTAGTATGGGAAAAAATGCAATCTTATTTCATAAACGTAATCTTAATATATATAAATCTCGTGTCACAATGTTTGTCCTCAATGGACTCCTAAACCACTTAACCGATTATAATAAAATTCGCACACCATGTGCAGTTCGATCCAACTTGAGAGATAGGATAGTTTAAATCTCAAATTATAGTCGCAATTTTAATTTATTGCTAATTATTTGTCTGTTATTATTTGACAGTCACAATTATCTGTTAACTCCAAATGATTCTAACAGATGTCGATACCTTTCGACTTGGTTGAGTAAGTAATCAATAGATGGCGCTGCTTTGGTAAATCTACGAACGTGTCATATAAGCTACAATCCAATTTCCACGCGGACGAAGTCGCGGGCGTCCACTAGTATTTTATATTTTTTGTATTGTTGTCAATAAAAATTGTTTATTAATAGGTGCAGATAGTAATAAAGTATTTATTAAATCAAAGAGATAATTCAAAATATGGGTAAAATTGTATGTTTTGACTCCTTTCATGTTGTAAATTTTTTCGTTAAACTTTGGTATTTACTAACCGATTGGTGTTATTTTTGCACTATTCGGTTTGTATTTGTTATATCTTTCGAATAAAATATAAAAAATCTGTTTTCGTGTCAGACGTATGTATATTCCCTATTCTGGCTACCCCATTTCGAGAACACAGTCGTGTGTTCATATAATATTCCGATATCCGTATCCGTATCTGAAACATCCCTAGTAGGAATCCCTTTGGCAACGTATTATTAACCAGCCGTCAGTCGTCAGACCAAACTCAAGTAATGCTCTAATATCAAAGGACCTATCATAGCTTATACAGGATGTGACAAATGGTGTGTGTTAAGGGAATTACTATGAAAATAGTAATAGTTCCCTTAACTTAAATGGAGGAATGAAAGAAACCCTATTCACTTTAAGACTGAAAATGAAATGTCAGTCTTGAGAAATAAACATGTGTGGTGTTATTAAAAAACCGCGTATTAAAAACACTATTTAAAAAAACATTTAACAGAAAAAAATATGGAATATGTGCCAAAATTAGATAATATTTAGCTTAATCAATATCTAAATTATTTTTTTATGGCACGGTTGATTTTGAGTCTTACATTTCGTGGACGTTATTATCTACAATGGATTATTTAGGTATTACGTTGTCTACAATAAGTTATATAGGTTATCATGTAGCCTAAAGCACCCCTTCTGTTACGCCCTGTATAATGTTGGTTAGTAACTTAGGTCTGGAATTGATATTCAAATTCACGCTAAAATGTATAGCTAGACACTTGAACTTCTCACTGATGTTATTTCTGTTGCCGTTATAATTACAGGTTAATATATTAGAACGTGGTATTTTGCTTAACTAGCTGTTGCTTGCTACTTCGTCCCCGTGGGCTACAGAATGTAGCCTATGTCCTTCTCCGTGCAAAATTTCAAGATGATAAATTGAGTAAAGAAGCGTGCAGAGGTAACAAACCAACAAACATACTAACTTACATTCAAATTGGGATTGTGCAGAACCGTACTAGTCCGACTACCACTTGACCCATTTTTATATTACGGCGTCGCATCGCGGATTTTCGGAGTATTATGTCCTGTTATGAGATTCTCGTGTGTTTGCAGTTTATTTTAAGCTGTGATAACTTCATAAAGATGCCACAGTGTTGTCTTGCTGCTAAGCTCGCATAAGGGTTGCCTCACAGAATCGTATGAAGATTGCACGCATAACGAGTACATTACTTATAACATCGAGCTGCATGCATGCAGCGCAGCACCTTCTGTAGATACCTGTAGGTAGATACTAATCAAATGATTAAAAGTGTCATGTCCTGTGCTGATGTGAGGCGTCACTAGAATACATCCGATACATCAGCTATATCAGCTGCATCACCGTGCATATAGTAACAGTCGAAGTAAGGACCACAGGCGTTTTCTTGGCGATAGCTAGCAACTTGTCACTGGTCATTTATGTCTATCCCCATTATGCTAAGCGGGATGTGGGATTTTATAATCCTGCAGTTCCGGCTACCTCATGCATATATATGTATGTACCTAATATAACAAAGACAACAATAACCTATAAAACAAAATTACAGTATCAGAATCTTAATTCGCCATTAAAAGTCTTAAGATAAATGAAATAAATAATCCCCTGGAAATACTTCTCGTTCATCGTCTCGATTAAGATAAATCGATAACGATTATCGAGAGGAAGTATCGGTTAATTAAGGACGATTATTTTGGGTTGCAAAGGAAAACAATGCAAGAAAAACTTCGTTATCGAAAAAGGTAATTCTGCGACGTTACGATCAGATATTTGGTGCTTCTTTTTCACTATCGCTCTGTGAATATTTTAAGCCAATTTAAAGCGAACTAAAACATACAGCCATTTTAATAACTAATCTCGAGAGCTTTTTTGCATATTTCAGATCAAATGTTCCATTGTTTTCATACAAAATTACAAATTTTGAAATCTCTAGCATTGAAATTGGCCGTTAGTGAAACAGATGATGAACTACAATAATATGCCATATAATAACGAGTCCCCAGAAAGAGTCATAGAGGGTACTCATAGTGAAGCAAAATGAGGCAGAAATCTCGTATCTTGCGCCCTTCTAAATCGTGGATTGTTACCAAATAGAGAAATACGTTATTATCACTTCGAATTTCAATGTAGGTTATAAAATTACACATATGCCTATAAGAATATATATTTTTTAATACGAAAAACCGACTTTCTCCCAAAACTCGAGCTTACTAAAGTAAAATTTTACTAAAGGGCAAATATATATTGCGTTAAGCCGTGTACGAAGTTTAGGAGGCATAATATTGTCAGATTTATATACCAGAAAATGATTAAATAGGCCACATGACAAAAGAAAAAAAGGACTAGGCTTCGAAACTTTACGTCTGACAATATGATGATGATGATGATAATGATGAACTCCGACCGATTTCGGTCATGGCGACCACTTCTACTCCTAGATATTACTAAGTTGGCGTTCATGCGCTCGGAGATAGCTTACATTTACATAGCCATCTTCGCCCTGAACACCCGCGCACACAGAGGACAGGTTAGTGCACCATTATTGTAATTATAGATAATGGCAGCAGGAGGACGAGTCTTTAGTTCATCAGGTTTAGCGTCAAGGTCAGCTTGACGCTGCTCCTCGAACTCGTGTACTTGCTTTATCACCGTCCTGCGCTACTCTGGTCGTTGTGCTGCCAAAACTTCCCATTTAGATGGATCTATATTGCATCTCTTCATATGTCTTTTCGGAACATCTTTGTATCTGAGGAGTTGCCCGCCGCGTTTCCGCTTGCCTTCCTCCAGTCCAGAAAAGAAGATGCGCTTAGCCAATCTCTCCTCTGCCATACGAGACACATGACCGCACCACCGAAGCTGCCGACGCATTAAGTAGACCTCAATGCCACTTACATAGGCTCTTCGCAATACTTCGGTATTACGCACTCGGTCGGACCATCTGATTCTCATGATGGATCGGAGGCACTTAAGGTGAAATCGATCCAGAGTGCGTATGTGGCGACGGTACATGCACCACGCCTCGGAGGAATATAAGAGATTTGGCAGCACAACAGCCATGTACACTCTTATTTAAGTAACATATAATTACACTCCTTCTTCCTGCCCTGTTCCCAATCATTTGGGGTCGGAGCAATATGTAGGTACTCTTCTTTCATTCATCCCTGTTATCCGTCATCTCGTTATTCTCATGTCTACCTCTTTCTCTATAACCATCTTACTTCGGACACGGCTTAACGCAACATATAATTTCACGACTTAACACAATTATCTTCATCTTCATAAGCCTATTGTCCACTATAGGGGGATTTTGTTACTAAAAAGTTCCACTATCTGTTTTTCGGCGGCTCCATCATCAGACCCTCGTTTCCTTTATATTATGTGTAGCTGACCAAAATTCTCTATAAAAATCTAAAAACAGACTACTCGTGCCTTTTATATTTGAGGATATCCCTAAATTCCTTAGTGATTCCATCATCAGATGTTATGTTTTATACGAGTATGTAGGTGATCAAAACGCTCAGTAAAAGTATAAAAACAGACTACATGTGCCTACAATATTCGAGGATTGCCTTCGATTTCTCCAAGATCCCATCATCAGATCCTGATGTGGTGAATATGGGACCAATCTGGAAGTATACCATGACCAACTTTAAAAAAAAATTGAAATCGTTTCATAAATGACGGAGTTCTGAGGTAACACACATTTAAAAAAAACATAGAGACGTATTGATAACCTCTGTTTTTGAAGTCGGTTAAAAATAAATGTAATTCATGAAGGAGAGAAACTTAAAATAAAGTTGACTGACAAAGTTGCTTCAAAACACGGTGTAGAACTTAAGGGAAGCCTACGTTTAGTAATGGACTTCCTGTGGCTGTATAGATTCCACTGCGACATTGTTTTATCTTTATATACAGGCTGATTTTTGGTCGTCAACAAACTACGACAAAAAACTACGGAATCTCCTCATCATCACGATCATTTTTCTCCATGGAAGCATACCTGGGAAGTGTCTGGTTTCCAAAATATTAGGGTCCAAAGTTGAGTAAATAGACTGCGTTTTTCTGCATAAATGCACATAGACGCGCGTAGCGGGATTTTTTCACGAAAAATAATTAATATCTGTCTATAAAAAAACTAACATAAGCACTAGACACTATAAATTTCGCACGATCAAGGAATTAAAAAAAAATTTCAAAAAAAAAAAAAATCCCAGCATTTTTTTTGGCATAAACTTACTTTATTTGATGTATAGAGTACGTACCCTTCGTTAAAGATGGCCACAAAAAAACATCCTGTATAAAAATCTTCTGTTCGTGTGCTTGTAATGGATTTCCCTCTAAACGGCTCAACCTATTTTGATGAAATTTTGTGTGTGTGTTCAAGTGGGTTCGAGAATGGTTTAAACTTACGATTAGGTCAACGACATTTTGTTTTCTCTGCAGTCCATGCGGACGGAGACCAAAAACATTATTTAGTTGACCTAATTGTGAAGCTAAACCATTCTCGAACCAACTTAAACATACTCACAAAATTTCATCAAAATTGGTCCAACCGTTTAGAAGGAGTTCAATTAAAACCACATGAAAAGAAGTTTTATATTGTTGTTTACGTTAGAACTTTTTTCATGGGATCCGGTAGACTGCGGTGCAGTCGCTGTGTCGAATATTCAAACATATACTTTAGTTTCAGTTACGCCCCGTAAATGGTTGTTATATCTCGGAAATGTTTCCTTTATATATAATTAATTATATCTTCGGTCAATTAGACAATGTTTTTATTACGGTCCATATTGTTACAGCTTATTTCAAAAAGTTCGCCTTTAACGCGTGGGACAGGATAACGTCGGTCGGGTAGTATCGAAATATGTCTTAAAACCGGCTATGCACAGTACAGACACGACAGTTTTATTACACTCGTCTGTACGAGTACCTATATAGATACAACATATTTTTAACCGACTTCAAAAAGAGAGGTTATCAATTCGTCTGTATGTTTTTTTTTATTTTTTTTATTTTTTTTATTTTTTATGTGTGTTACCTCAGAACTCCGTCATTTATGAACCGATTTCAATTTTTTTTTTATAGTTGGTCATGGTTTACTTCCAGGTTGGTCCCATATTCACCATATCAGGATCTGATGATGGGATCTTGGAGAAATCGAGGGCAATCCTCGAATATTGTAGGCACATGTAGTCTGTTTTTATACTTTTACTGAGCGTTTTGATCATCTACATATAAAACATAACATCTGATGATGGAATCTCTAAGGAATCTAGGGATATCCTCAAATATAAAAGGCACGAGTAGTCCGTTTTTAGATTTTTATAGAGAATTTTGGTCAGCTACACATAATATAAAGGAAATGAGGGTCTGATGATGGAGCCGCCGAAAAACAAATAGTGGAACTTTTTAGTAACAAAATCCCCCTATGGCAGGGGGGGGGCTACGTCCAGTAACGGACTGCAATAGGCTTATGAAGATGAAGATAATTGTGTCAAGTCATTAAATTATATGTTGCGTTAAGCCGTGTCCGAAGTAAGATGGTTATAGAGGAAGAGGTAGACATGAGAATAACGAGATGACGGATAATAGGGATGAATGAAAAAAGAGTACCTACATATTCCACCGACCCCAAATGATTGGGAACAGGGCAGGTAGAAGGAGTGTAATTATATGTTGCTTAAATAAGTGTGTACATGGCTGTTGTGCTGCCAAATCTCTTATATTCCTCCGAGGCGTGGTGCACGTACCGTCGCCACATACGCACTCTGAATCGATTCCACCTCAAGTGCCTCCGATCCATCATGAGAATCAGATGGTCCAACCGAGTGCGTAATACCGAAGTATTGCGAAGAGCCAATGTAAGTGCCATTGAGGCCTACTTAATGCGTCGGCAGCTTCGGTGGTGCGGTCATGTGTCTCGTATGGCGGAGGAGAGATTGGCTAAGCGCATCTTCTTTTCTGAACTGGAGGAGGGCAAGCGGAAACGCGGCGGGCAACTCCTCAGATACAAAGATGTTCAGAAAAGACATATGAAGAGATGCAATATAGATCCATCTAAATGGGAAGTTTTTTCAGCACAACGACCAGAGTGGCGCAGGACGGTGATAAAGCAAGTACACGAGTTCGAGAAGCAGCTTCAAGCTGACCTTGACGCTAAACGTGATGAACTAAAGACTCGTCCTCCTGCTGCCATTATCTTTAATACAATAATGGCGCACTAACCTATCCTCTGTGTTCGGGCGTTCAGGGCGAAGATTGGCTATGTAAATGTAAGCCATCTCCGAGCGCATGAACGCCAACTTAGTAATATCTAGGAGTAGAAGTGGTCGCCATGACCGAAATTGGTCGGAGGTCATCATTATCATCATAATCATCATATTGTCAGACGTAAAGTTTCGAAGCCTAGTCCTTTTTCTCTTTTGTCATGTGGCCTATTTTATATAAAAATTATATAAATCTGACAATATTATGCCTCCTAGACTTCGTACACGGCTTAACGCAATATATATTTGCCCTTTAATTAAATTTTAATTTAGTAAGCTCGAGTTTTGGGAGGAAGTCGGTTTTTCGTTTAAAAAAATTTTTTGTATTTGTTTTCCAATAATCTGGATAATCGTTCTGGGATAGCTTATTAATATCCTCGTACTGGACAGAAATAGAGTATGGATTTAGGAGACATATACTATACCTATTCGTAATCGTATTATCAGATATATTTTAGTGATAATGGGCAAGACAGGGAAAAAGATAGAGTATTAGAATATCCAAAGAATAAATAAGTAAATTATAAAGAATAGTTTTCCTGGAACTACAAAAGATTTGAGTCATAGCCTAAGTTGTCATGTATTTCTAATATAACCTTTTTTTCTTCCTTTTAAATAGTCCTAGTTTCCTGGATCTTATGTTTCTAATTAGATTTCTATTTCACAGCTGGCTCCCAATCTTTTTATTTATTTGTTTATTCGGTAAAAAGATTTTAAAACTAAATACAACGTCCCACAAGTTGTTTGCAAGGTTTGAAAGACAATGATTGTGGTTTAAGAATGAATGAGTTACTTCTCAAATGCCTTCTCTATGCCAATGACATAGTTTTGCTTGCGTCTTCGGAGGAGGAGTTGCAGGGAGATGGTAACAAAAATGCATGGATCAAAAGTAAAGGGATGAAGATGAATATAAGTCAGACGAAAGTGATGGTTTTTTAAAAGGATGAGGTAATGGCGGATTGCAAAATAATGATTGGTGAAGAAAGATTGGAGCAAGTGACTGAGTTCGTGTATCTGGGGACACTGTTTACAAGGGATGGTAAGCATGACAAAGACATTATAAGGAGAGTGAATGCTGGAAATCGGGTGAATGGGGCACTTAATTCTTTTCTGAGTAGCCAGAAAGTGCCACAGCGGCACGTCTAGCTGTTCATAGAGGTGTTTTGGTGCCGACTCTTATGTATGATAGTGAAAGTTGGGTATGGCAGAAACCAAAACACCAAAATCAAGTGAATGCAGTGGAAATGAGAGCATTGAGAAGTATGTAAATAAATGAGGACGCGGTGACGAAATTTGAGAAGGGTATATTGGGGTGGTTTGGGCATGTGGAGAGGATGAGTGAAAGTAGTAGACAAAGAAAGTGTACAACGGAAGAGTGGATGGAAGGGTTGGAAAGGGAAGACCTTGCCGGACCTTCGCCGATCACATTGGTGAAATTCTAGAGAAAGGTCAGGTCAAGAGAGGTAAACCGACGAGCATGCATGAAGAATATCATGAAAGTAGATGAAGCAAAAGAGGTGTATCAAGATCGTAGCAAATGGAGATCCGTGATCTCTGCCTACCCCTCCGGGCAAGAGGTGTGATTTTTATATATGTATAATGTATATGTATGTACAACGTCCCACAAAACTGCTTGCGCCATTTGCTGTAGGATCCAAGAGTAAATACTAGGGCCCTGTATTTTAGGAACAGTAAGAAGCAGTATAGTAAGATGCTAGAAATGATCATATCAAAAATTTGACAACACGCGAAAAATACAACCAAAAAACTACGCAACTAATAGCAGTAATACTACAGGTAATATCGTGAAACGATCGAGACTATTATCGAATGGTCATGAAATTCAATCAGTGTTTGTTACAAGCGCTATTGGCTTTCCTTACAAAGGAAATTGCGAGTTCTAATCGAGATTGATCGAGACAATGGTGGTAACCCCTTATTTTTCGCTACTATGTACTGGGACGTAAGCTAATACGCACTACGTACTCGTACGATACCCGTCCCTGATTACGTAGTTAGCAAAAGCAATGCTCTCAATATTCGTTGAACGCAACAATCTTAAAGGTATTTGATATTTCAAAGCGAATATTATACCTGTTGCATTGCTTTTGCTTTGCTTTTGCAAGATACGTAATCAGGCTACCGATCAGCAAATACTTCAATACTGAGGATAATAATATACAGGATGGAAGTGACATCGAGGAAAATATTGATATTGCGACTTCAGACCATGATTCTGAGGCTAAAACCACTGAAAATTTTCGCAGGGAAATTCCAAAATTTTCCGTATTTTTTTTATTTCAAGAAAAAAATAATGAGTTCGTTTAAGTTTAGATAATGACTTAAAACAAAATTTGACCTATGAATGGTTTAAAAAAACAAATTGGTCCCAAAAAAAGTCCCATCAACTGATCAACCCCAAAGGAGAGTCACAAGAGATCTAAAAACAGCAATGTATCACACAATAACTAATAAGCCCATTTAACGAGTCACAGAATCGCTCAAAACAACTGGCGCAGAAAGCATAAATTGCGGATAATCAAATTAAAATGCATTTCCTGCGAGTAATAGTTTCTTTCTTTCTTTCTATCGTATAACTCAAAACAATGGTAGTTACATACTTGTTCAGTATTTGCCTGGCTGCCACACACATCCTGTATGTATCACTGAAAGCATTTGGAGCAACTAGCATCTAAGCCATTTTAAAAAAGTGATTTTAAACCTATTATATTGCACTAAAATGTATGGAATCGCAGATTTTTTTATTTAAGTTAGTCTCCTAGTAGTTGTTTCTTTTTACCTACGGCTTATGAGATAACAACAGCTCTAGACAAAATTATTGAGAAACTTTATTACAGTGCTTGAACGAAAGACTGGAATAGAATCTACGATTAAAATTTAGAAGCAACACGCAGTACTACAGCGACAGCCTCTCCAAACAGATCAATTTATAGTCATTCGCGTCTCAAATTAAATGGTATTGACATTAAAAACAATAAAAACAGTACACCACCCTCGTCCAGCCAGGATTCCCACGTCTCCAAAACCCACACACCACACGCCATTCTGAAAACCCATATGAAACTCACAATAAGGTTATAATTCTCTTGTTTCAGCCGCAATGGATATTGGTGGAGACTCGAGCTGATCGGTCGTTGACGTGCGTCGATTGGAAGACGGTTTTTGCTATCGATTCCTGTGTATTCGAGCGATTCCTGTATCGAGATGCGGACTAACGAGCTGAGTTTCGAATTCTTCGATTGTATCGATATATAGCTGTGAAGTATTGGTTGGGTCATTCGATTGTAAGAAGATCTGAGCTTTGAGTCAAACCAAATGCTATTTTCTATTTTTTAGATAACATACGGTATTTTGGAAGCCAGAAAAGGAGGTTATAAGCTCATGACTGACACCACAAATATGCAACAGGGGATGATGAAAGTAACATTCAGAAGCTTCACCTGCACCCGTATGATGAAATTGGTGAGAACGAGATGTCTCACTTTTAAACGTCAAATTCACAGAGCTATTAATAACTAGATAAACTATGTGTATGTACTTTGCATGTAAAAAATAAACTCAAGAATTAGAATAAAATCACCAAATTCATAATACGGGTACTGGTTTTTTAGAAAATTCATATTATTAAAGATTTTACACATGTTTTAATGGCTTGCTTGATCATCAAGCCTTGATGCTAACCCTTTTTCGAGTTCTTAGGAATAGCTGGGTACCTAATTGGTTCAAAGAGATTTTCACGACATAATAAGGGCTGACTTTACATAGTTGAACTTATTGCCGTTCAACCTTTTGGCAGTAGTGATGATCACCCATTGAAACTCTACGGAAGGGGCATGTGATGCCTTTCTATGGAAAGGGCATGTGATGCCTTTCCTTTCAAGTATCGATGTTCCGTTATCGATAACATCCCTAACGCATATTTTTAGAGACCATCCCACATAAAATAAGTGTCCTTCCTTCCCACCTGTTATTCATATTCAAGTCTTTTTACCCTTTATTTAATCTCAGCTTTTATTAGAAAACCATACATACAGGATGTTTTTTTGTGGCCACCTTTAACGAAGGGTACGTATTCTATACATGAAATAAAGTAAGTTTATGCCAAAAAAAATGCTGGGAATTTTTTTTTTTTTATTGAAAAAAAATTTTAAATTCCTTGATCGTGCGAAATTTATAGTGTCTAGTGTTTATGTTAGTTTTTTTATAGACAGATATTAATTATTTTTCGTGAAAAAATCCTGCTACGCGCGTCTATGTGCATTTATACAGAAAAACGCAGTCTATTTACTCAACTTTGGACCCTAATATTTTGGAAACCAGACACTTCCCAGGTATACTTCCATGGAGAAAAATGATCGTGATGATGAGGAGATTCCGTAGTTTTCGGGAACGTTGACGACCAAAAATCATCCTGTATAATCACGCCTTTATCCCTTACGAGGCAGAGCACCAAGGGCCGATAGAACCACATGGTGCCACTTCTGACCAATTTTAAGGGTATAGTTGAGATGTACAAGTTCGGTTAGTAGTGACAGGTGGTCAGCCCATCGCCTACAAAACACCAAGACCCTCTTGTCCCTATACTGACTTGTACAGTATGCCCGGGAAGAGAAACAGCTGTAGTATTATACTTTTTTTTTCACTCCCAGAGCAGCATAGAAGAGTTTGATGATTAGAAAACCAGAGTTTTAGAAACTTATTTCTTAAATCTACCTATGCTCAGGTAAAATCCTTCCTTTCTTCTTTTAGTAACACACACACACAATATTATGCCGCTTCCATTATAAATAGAGTTGCAATGGGTCATTCATTACAGAAACTTAGGAAATTACATGAGTAATGATCATTATAAACTGTCAAAAACAAAACTCATTATAAAGATTTAATTAGCATCACTGCTATAGCCATCAAAAATCTATTTAGAACCAACCTGTTGTCCCCAATACACTTCTAGGTTACATAACAAGCATACCAATAAATACAATACAATGATGGGCAAAAAGTGCGAGGTATTGATAAAATTCATCCTTCACAAAAGAAGTATGCGTCAATGTCATGTCACTGCGACAGGTTGTTCCCATAAGGGCTTGGAATGTGGACCCGAGCCCGCCTTATAGGGTTACGTACTGTTTAGACGTCTTTTAGTATGGACTACCAGGTTGATGGTGTATCTTTATGCTGCCATTCTACCAGAGATGTGCAATGTTTGCATATGATATCTTCCAATCATATTCACTGGTCGATGCTTTAAACGAAGCTGATTGGTGGAGATGAAACGCACGCTTAGCAACTTAGAGTCTCTAGTGAAAAGGCAGCCTAAATTAGAGCCTAGCATAAGAAACAGTTGTACTTTTGGTAATTATTGTACCTACTGTTAAGTACCGTAACAGGTTACCGTTAGGCTGTACTTGTATTTTAACAGCTTACAATAAATATAGGTACATGCATGCATACAGGGTGATTTTTGGATGTTAACGTTCCCGAAAACTACGGAATCTCCTCATCATCACGATCATTTTTCTCCATGGAAGCATACTCGTACGTGGGAAGTGTTTGGTTTCCAAAATATTAGGTTCCAAAGTTGAATAAATAGACTGCATTTTTCTGCATAAATGCATATTGACGCGTGTAGCAAGATTTTTTTACAAGAAATAATTAATATTTATCTATGAAAAAACTAGCATAAACACTGGACACTATAAATCAAGTAATAAAATAAATCAAATAAATTTACATCGTTTCCCAGCATTTTTTTGGCATAAACTTACTTTATTTGATGTATAGAGTATGTACCCTTCGTTAAGGGTGGCAACGAAAAAACATTCTGTATACACATGGCTGCGTTCCCAAAATGTGATAGCTAGAACTATGTCAAATGTATGTAATATTATATCAAAGTGTGGTGTCAAATTAACAATCTATATGGATGCATCTCATGCTGCATCACATTGTGTTATTTATTTTATTTTTTATTTATTTATATCACACATCATTTAACACATAATTATATCTTTCACATAGGTATAATATAAACTTCTATAAGTTTTTCTATATACCTATCTATAAGTAAAAAACATTTCACCACATAAACATCATGATAACTACAACAACCTTAAACATTTTGCCTAGATGTGTGCTCATGATGACCAATGATCTAGAATAAATAATTCTACAGTCTAGATCAGCCTTTCCCAAAGTAGGCGATAACGCCTCCTTATGGGCGCTGCAGGCCTAAAGGGGGGGCGCGGTAAGAAACCCAGAAAAAAAATTGGGGCGTTGTGTAGTGGCTTGGCGAGTTATAGTAGTTTTTAAGTAGGTGAAAAAATGGGGGCGTTAAAAAATAATTTATTCTCAAAGTGGGCAGTAGACAAAATAAGTTTGGGATTCCCTGGTCTAGATGACTAGATTATAACTTGTATAGCCCGAAGATAATGTTCAGGTTTCATCGACTCTTACGACATTCACGGGTAGGAGATGCAGCAGATGTACTGTAGTGAAGGAATATTGTAAAAAAATTGTTATTAGTTAAGTGCAATCCTAAAACTATTCTATAATACTAAAACTGTATCTAAAATTGGAAAGTAAAGGCATCTACACACTGCCCACGCGGCGGCGTGGGCGCAGACACTACAATGACACGGTGTACCACGCTCGGTGACACACTATCCAAGCTGTTTTATACTTTATTACATTGACATTAAAGTTATTGGACAGGACTAGACATGTGTGGCGAGATGGTCAAGTTTTATATGTCGGTTTAAGTGATTTGATTGTATACCTTAATGTAAAGGCTTAAGGTTGAGAGGATGTTGATATGTTTGTTTGTTGTTCTAGCAAATGACTGTTGTGAAATCTGCCTATTTGAATGATAAAAATTAGTTTGTGGGTACATTCCCAGTGAAGGTATGGTAATTTGTATTTTATATATACCTATACTTGTATAGGCAGATTTTTCAAAAGAGGGATAGTTCTAACTAATTAATAAATTTGATGCTGTCTTCCTCTAAAACTTGATCAATATAGAGACAGCATCAACTTTATCCTTCAAAAAGCTCTATCAGACCATTGAAAATGGGCATTTTAACAACGAACCTACTTCTTGTTATTGAATAGAAGTGTGTGAATTACACATGCACTTTTCTCCAAGCCTATTAAATCCTATTTGGTAAAGGGTGAGCCCACCGCTCCTTAGGCACAAAATAAATACAAAAATCAAAACAAAAACATATTAATTATAATAAAAATAATAAAATAACATAAATATATTAAACATACAAATACAATACAACCCTCACATTATTAAAAGTTTCAACAAAATTGCTACAGCCAGGCGCTTTTGATATCAACATTCTTGTATCTACTATACTTTATACTCAAGTTGACTTTCAAAATAAGTAATAAGTAAACAATAGAAGTAAACTAATACATTATTTACATGTGTGTTTTCGAACATATTTCTAAATAATAATTTAAACAACTAAAGCAAATTTAATCTCAATATCCCACTATTCCTTTTATTGATCTCGAAGATTTAGAAAATTAAAATACAACCTAACCAAACACGTTTTACATCAGGAGCCGAATAAAATAACAATAAATAAGCTAGTTGACTAGCTCAAGTGGGCAAAATACAGATATAGCGGGAAATTTATCGCCTAAACTAGAAATTATTATCTAAAGTTGTTGGTATAAAAACGTAGACAAACACAGAATAGCTTTTTCATTCTGAACTAAGTATAGGTATACTCGTAACTTTATTTTACGGCAAATGTGCTAAAAGAACCGGTGAGTACTAAAACATGTATTTAACAAGAACAAGGCAGAAACAATAAGAAAAACAGACCGATCATACCAAGTCCCATCTATTAAGTATATAAAGTTATATGTCCTCACTGATTCATCATTCATGACCTGCCAAAACTTCTGATGCTAGAAACGTGATACTCGTATTTAGTCGTCGCTTACTTTTGTGATGTACCGGTAGGTCCACTAAGAAGGGATGTCCCGAAATTCCCGCTGGAATGGGAAGTAACAAGAACTCTCAAGTTTACGCGAGCAAAGTGTGCGGCTGCTAGCAGGATATTCTTTGCAAGTTAACAACAAAATTATTATTATCTAAATATCTATCTAACTGAACTTTTACATCTCAACTATATCCTCAAAATTGGTCAGAAGTGGCACCATGTGGTTCTATCGGCCCTTGGTGCTCTGCCTACCCCGTAACGGATACTCGTAAAGGCGTGATTATATGTATGTATGTAAATATCTATCGTTTATCCGTAAATATGTATAAAAGTCACAGCACACATATCAACTCGGAAACGGCTCTCTTAAAGACAGGATTGTTTCCATTGTGGAAGCGAAATGGCATTATCGATTATAGAAATAATCCTGCTATAAGTTTATGGTAAACCCCTGTAACCCTCCTTACTAAACGAAGCATAACACATGTGACTCTTCCTACATGTAGTGGGTGTAAGTTTATGTAATGTCACGCCACGCTACACCTTAAGCTCCTCTGCCCATTAACAAAATCGAAAGAAATAACACTAGAAAACCGAATACTATAACAACCGTAGACTGAAATTAGTGTAGACTAACCACATATCTTTAATCGTTAATACAAAATGAATCTCACTCAACAAATGAAAAATAACTCTTATGTCAAAAAAGAAAAATGTACCTTCTTAAGAGAAGGTAGTGCCCTCGAGGGGAAATTACAATTTAGTAAAAAAAAATATCCTCCACCTGTTTACAATCAGAAAGCAACAATGAAAGCCCATTGTAAACTTATATTTAAAAGTTCATTATAAAAAAACTTATTATTAGAATCTTACATAAGTAAGTACATACAATAATATTCACCGGCAGCCAAAACCACCAGATCGCGAATGAGCTCCTGCAGTTATATTTAGCGCAGCAGGGTCAGATGTAAAAGATCAGTGACTGGCTCATTGCCTTAGAAAACGCCCCTAAATTCCTTAGTCGCCTCTTACTAAATGCACGGAAGGAGATGAGCTGAGTGCAAGGTGTTCTCGCGGTCCACACAAAATGGGTCGGCGATCCGCCCCCTTATTACCTAACTAGCAAAAGTAAAGCGATAGCGAAAATTGTACAAAAATCGTTGATTGCTTGTCACATTCGTATAACGTAAAATGAATTTCAAAGAAACTTTGACATTGCAAGGCGAATATTGTACAATTTTCGCTATCGCTTTGCTTCGGCTTTTACGTAATCAGGGGGCCGGATACGGACCGCGGTCCGCCATTTGGTGAACCCTGCTCTATAGTATTCTACCTCTATCATACACAACAACAAGCCACTAGAAACAAACACAAGCTATTCTATTACCTACCTCAAAGCCTTAAGGAATAATTGAGAATAACATATTTGTCGGCAACTCTTGCTTGAATATGGTAATTTGCTCCATTGATAGTCGTCGAGTTGTCGCGTAGGCGAGCCGGCGTCGTATGGACCACAGATCACCAAAATTAATTTATATTTTATTACTATGTCTTAGCATTTATTTCTTACACATTTATAAACTAGGTCTAGTCAAGTAATATAAACGATTATTTATCTCATCTCGCAAGCAATGTCTTTAGGCTGAACTGTCTCTGTTCCCTGTTTTCTAATGTTGTACAAAAGTCGCTAATTGCTTGTAATTCATTTCAAGATACGTAATCAGCCTGCATGCCGGTTTCAGCCAGCGAAGATACCTTTCTGGGCCACTGGTACCGAATAATTATACCTAGCTATGAAAGACTGTTATATAGATAGATGAATAAAAAACACATTACGGTAAGTAGTATTTCTAAATATTGGAATTACAATGTCTTGTAAGAATGTCTAACCTATGTATATTAATATGCAATTTCTTCAGCTCAAACAGCAGTGTTACAGTTGCTAGCTCATCGCCTAAAAGAACGGTCCTAAATCTTACAACATGTAGATTTCTACACACTCCAGTGAAGCTCCAGATCAACGCGGATAAAAAATATCTAGTGAAGTAAATAAAGAACATCTACTACATTTCTATGATCCATGTTCATCCATTGACAGTCACCGTTTGCGTGTAGGCGAGCCCGACATTGTGCGCACCCAGTCGTCGTTGAGTGGGCAGTCTCTATAATAGCCCAGTAATTAAGCAACCTGGTTACTGCAAGATCAGAGTTTTTTGGGCAACTGGATTGTGATTATAGGTCAGAAGTTTCTGACTATGAATGAAAGCGGGGTTTCATGAGGAGACTATGAATGAAACCGGGGTTTCATGAGGAGATAAGAACCCTACCTCATACACTCGTATAGGGATTTTTTTTTAGTTCGAGGATTACAAGTTTCTGACATGATTGCACTTTTGGTAACGAAGACAATTGCCGACAAGGCTGCTTCAGTTTGCTTCAGTTTTTGTTAGATATATTCTTCAGTGTGCTTAGAAAATGTAGCAAGTTTACGAGCGATAGCGATGTTCACTAAGTTACCGTAACATTTCCACCAATAACGGATGTCGGTGAACTTAGCAACTCATTTTCCAGCAGCTCAAAAATAAATCTGAGTTCTATTCTAGTGCAGGTGAGTTCTACAGTTCCTGATACCTTTTATAAATAGTTCTGGCATTTTTACCCTGAAAAACTTAAATTGAAAAAATGAGCTGCTAACTTCCCGTAGCAGATCACTTTTCAGTTAATGAAAAAAAAATGAGTTCTATTAGCAAACAGGTGAGTTCTATAGTTCCTGATACTTTTTACAAATAGTTCTGCCCTTTTTCCATGAAAAACGTCAACTGAAAAATGAGCTGCTAACTTCCCGTAGCAGATCACTTTACAGCAAATCAAATTTTAATGGGTGTTATATTCACATGCAGCTCAGTTCTACAGTTCTTGATAGTTATTATAAAGAGTTCTGTTGTTTTAACCTCTAAAAACGTCAATTCATGATAATCTGATAACTTTCCGTAGAAAATCAATTCACAGCGGATCATCTAAGTTTATCGTTCCAAACAATTTTTAATTAATAACTCTTTCACAATATATTATTCCGTAGCAGACCTGCAACCTGATACTAAAATCAAGCCCAGAACTCACGTAAAAGTTCCAGCAGCTCACACCTGAATGTTGAAAATACAAAAAGTATATAAAAACACCTTCAATCGTTAAAAAAAAATTCAAATCTTCTCAATAGCCAGAACTCTTTTGTTTTCCATAGACCTGGAGTAGACCTGCAACCTGATACTAAAATCAAGCCCAGAACTCACGTAAAACTTCCAGCAGCTCACACCTGAATGTAGAAAATACAAAAAGTATATAAAAACACATTCAATCGGTCAAAAAAAAATCTCAAAGCTTCTCAACAGCCAGAACTCTTTTGTTTTCCATAGACCTGGAGTAGACCTGCAACCTGATACTAAAATCAAGTCCAGAACTCACGTAATAGTTCCAGCAGCTCACACCTGAATGTAGAAAATACAAAAAGTATGCACAAACTTTTCAATCGTTCAAAAAAAAATCTCAAAGCTTCTCAACAGCCAGAACTCTTTTGTTTTCCAAAGACCTTGAGTAGACCTGCAACCTGATACTAAAATCAAGCCCAGAACTCACGTAAAAGTTCCAGCAGCTCACACCTGAATGTAGAAAATACAAAAAGTATGCACAAACTTTTCAATCGTTCAAAAAAAAAATCTCAAAGCTTCTCAACAGCCAGAACTCTTTTGTTTTCCAAAGACCTTGAGTAGACCTGCAACCTGATACTAAAATCAAGCCCAGAACTCACGTAAAAGTTCCAGCAGCTCACACCTGAATGTAGAAAATACAAAAAGTATATCTTTCAATCGTTAATATCTCAAAGCTTCTCAGAACACCCTCTGCTTACTAAAATCAAGCCCAGAAACGTAAAATGCTGAATGTAGAAAATACAAAAAGTATATAAAAACACTTTCAATCGTTCAAAAAAAAATCTCAAAGCTTCTCAACAGCCAGAACTCTTTTGTTTTCCAAAGACCTTGAGTAGACCTGCAACCTGATACTAAAATCAAGCCCAGAACTCACGTAAAAGTTCCAGCAGCTCACACCTGAATGTAGAAAATACAAAGTATATAAACAAACTTTTCAATCGTTCAAAAAAAATCTCAAAGCTTCTCAACAGCCAGAACTCTTTTGTTTTCCAAGACCTTGAGTAGACCTGCAACCTGATACTAAAATCAAGCCCAGAACTCACGTAAAACTTCCAGCAGCTCACACCTGAATGTAGAAAATACAAAAAGTATATAAAAAAACTTTCAATCGTTCAAAAAAAATATCTCAAAGCTTCTCAACAGCCAGAACTCTTTTGTTTTCCATAGACCTGGAGTAGACCTGCAACCTGATACTAAAATCAAGCCCAGAACTCACGTAAAAGTTCCAGCAGCTCACACCTGAATGTAGAAAATACAAAAAGTATATAAAAAAACTTTCAATCGTTCAAAAAAATATCTCAAAGCTTCTCAACAGCCAGAACTCTTTTGTTTTCCATAGACCTGGAGTAGACCTGCAACCTGATACTAAAATCAAGCCCAGAACTCACGTAAAAGTTCCAGCAGCTCACACCTGAATGTAGAAAATACAAAAAGTATATAAAAAACTTTCAATCGTTCAAAAAAATATCTCAAAGCTTCTCAACAGCCAGAACTCTTTTGTTTTCCATAGACCTGGAGTAGACCTGCAACCTGATACTAAAATCAAGCCCAGAACTCACGTAAAAGTTCCAGCAGCTCACACCTGAATGTAGAAAATACAAAAAGTATGCACAAACTTTTCAATCGTTCAAAAAAAAATCTCAAAGCTTCTCAACAGCCAGAACTCTTTTGTTTTCCATAGACCTGGAGTAGACCTGCAACCTGATACTAAAATCAAGCCCAGAACTCACGTAAAAGTTCCAGCAGCTCACACCTGAATGTAGAAAATACAAAAAGTATATAAAAACTTTCAATCGTTCAAAAAAAATATCTCAAAGCTTCTCAACAGCCAGAACTCTTTTGTTTTCCATAGACCTGGAGTAGACCTGCAACCTGATACTAAAATCAAGCCCAGAACTCACGTAAAAGTTCCAGCAGCTCACACCTGAATGTAGAAAATACAAAAAGTATGCACAAACTTTTCAATCGTTCAAAAAAAAATCTCAAAGCTTCTCAACAGCCAGAACTCTTTTGTTTTCCAAAGACCTTGAGTAGACCTGCAACCTGATACTAAAATCAAGCCCAGAACTCACGTAAAAGTTCCAGCAGCTCACACCTGAATGTAGAAAATACAAAAAGTATATAAAAAAACTTTCAATCGTTCAAAAAAAATATCTCAAAGCTTCTCAACAGCCAGAACTCTTTTGTTTTCCTTAAAAAAAAAAGCAACCAGAATTTTGTTTTCAAAGAACTCACGAGTAGACCTGCAACCTGATACTAAAATCAAGCCCAGAACTCACGTAAAAGTTCCAGCAGCTCACACCTGAATGTAGAAAATACAAAAAGTATATAAAAAACTTTCAATCGTTCAAAAAAAATATCTCAAAGCTTCTCAACAGCCAGAACTCTTTTGTTTTCCATAGACCTAGAGTAGACCTGCAACCTGATACTAAAATCAAGCCCAGAACTCACGTAAAAGTTCCAGCAGCTCACACCTGAATGTAGAAAATACAAAAAGTATGCACAAACTTTTCAATCGTTCAAAAAAAAATCTCAAAGCTTCTCAACAGCCAGAACTCTTTTGTTTTCCATAGACCTGGAGTAGACCTGCAACCTGATACTAAAATCAAGCCCAGAACTCACGTAAAAGTTCCAGCAGCTCACACCTGAATGTAGAAAATACAAAAAGTATATAAAAAAACTTTCAATCGTTCAAAAAAAAAATCTCAAAGCTTCTCAACAGCCAGAACTCTTTTGTTTTCCATAGACCTGGAGTAGACCTGCAACCTGATACTAAAATCAAGCCCAGAACTCACGTAAAAGTTCCAGCAGCTCACACCTGAATGTAGAAAATACAAAAAGTATATAAAAAAACTTTCAATCGTTCAAAAAAAATATCTCAAAGCTTCTCAACAGCCAGAACTCTTTTGTTTTCCATAGACCTGGAGTAGACCTGCAACCTGATACTAAAATCAAGCCCAGAACTCACGTAAAAGTTCCAGCAGCTCACACCTGAATGTAGAAAATACAAAAAGTATATAAAAAACTTTCAATCGTTCAAAAAAATATCTCAAAGCTTCTCAACAGCCAGAACTCTTTTGTTTTCCATAGACCTGGAGTAGACCTGCAACCTGATACTAAAATCAAGCCCAGAACTCACGTAAAAGTTCCAGCAGCTCACACCTGAATGTAGAAAATACAAAAAGTATATAAAAAAACTTTCAATCGATCAAAAAAATATCTCAAAGCTTCTCAACAGCCAGAACTCTTTTGTTTTCCAAGACCTTGAGTAGACCTGCAACCTGATACTAAAATCAAGCCCAGAACTCACGTAAAACTTCCAGCAGCTCACACCTGAATGTAGAAAATACATAAAGTATATAAAAAAACTTTCAATCGTTCAAAAAAAATCTCAAACTCACTTCTCAACAGCCAGAGCTCTTTTGTTTTCCAAAGACTTGAGTAGACCTGCAACCTGATACTAAAATCAAGCCCAGAACTCACGTGAAACTTCCAGCAGCTCACACCTGAATGTAGAAAATACAAAAAGTATATAAAAAACTTTCAATCGTTCAAAAAAATCTCAAAGCTTCTCAACAGCCAGAACTCTTTTGTTTTCCATAGACCTGGAGTAGACCTGCAACCTGATACTAAAATCAAGCCCAGAACTCACGTAAAAGTTCCAGCAGCTCACACCTGAATGTAAAATACACAAAGTATGCACAAACTTTTCAATCGTTCAAAAAAATTTCAAAACTTCACAACAGCCAGACACTCTTTTGTTTACCATAGACCTGAGTAGACCTGCAACCTGATACTAAAATCAAGCCCAGAACTCACGTAAAACTTCCAGCAGCTCACACCTGAATGTAGAAAATACAAAAAGTATGCACAAACTTTTTCAATCGTTCAAAAAAAAATCTCAAAGCTTCTCAACAGCCAGAACTCTTTTGTTTTCCATAGACCTGGAGTAGACCTGCAACCTGATACTAAAATCAAGCCCAGAACTCACGTAAAAGTTCCAGCAGCTCACACCTGAATGTAGAAAATACAAAAAGTATATAAAAACTTTCAATCGTTCAAAAAATATCTCAAAGCTTCTCAACAGCCAGAACTTTTGTTTTCCATAGACCTGGAGTAGACCTGCAACCTGATTAAGCCCAGAACTCACGTAAAAGTTCCAGCAGCTCACACCTGAATGTAGAAAATACAAAAAGTATATAAAAAAACTTTCAATCGTTCAAAAAAATATCTCAAAGCTTCTCAACAGCCAGAACTCTTTTGTTTTCCATAGACCTGGAGTAGACCTGCAACCTGATACTAAAATCAAGCCCAGAACTCACGTAAAAGTTCCAGCAGCTCACACCTGAATGTAGAAAATACAAAAAGTATGCACAAACTTTTCAATCTCAAAGCTTCTCAACAGCCAGAACTCTTTTGTTTTCCATAGACCTGGAGTAGACCTGCAACCTGATACTAAAATCAAGCCCAGAACTCACGTAAAAGTTCCAGCAGCTCACACCTGAATGTAAAAATACAAAAAGTATATAAAAACTTTCAATCGTTCAAAAAAAATATCTCAAAGCTTCTCAACAGCCAGAACTCTTTTGTTTTCCATAGACCTGGAGTAGACCTGCAACCTGATACTAAAATCAAGCCCAGAACTCACGTAAAAGTTCCAGCAGCTCACACCTGAATGTAGAAAATACAAAAGTATATAAAAAAACTTTCAATCGATCAAAAAAAATATCTCAAAGCTTCTCAACAGCCAGAACTCTTTTGTTTTCCAAAGACCTTGAGTAGACCTGCAACCTGATACTAAAATCAAGCCCAGAACTCACGTGAAACTTCCAGCAGCTCACACCTGAAAGTAGAAAATACAAAAAGTATGCACAAACTTTTCAATCGTTCAAAAAAAAATCTCAAAGCTTCTCAACAGCCAGAACTCTTTTGTTTTCCATAGACCTGGAGTAGACCTGCAACCTGATACTAAAATCAAGCCAGAACTCACGTAAAAAATTCCAGCAGCTCACACCTGAATGTAGAAAATACAAAAAGTATATAAAACACATTCAATCGGTCAAAAAAAAATCTCAAAGCTTCTCAACAGCCAGAACTCTTTTGTTTTCCATAGACCTGGAGTAGACCTGCAACCTGATACTAAAATCAAGCCCAGAACTCACGTAATAGTTCCAGCAGCTCACACCTGAATGTAGAAAATACAAAAAGTATGCACAAACTTTTCAATCGTTCAAAAAAAATCTCAAAGCTTCTCAACAGCCAGAACTCTTTTGTTTTCCAAAGACCTTGAGTAGACCTGCAACCTGATACTAAAATCAAGCCAGAACTCACGTAAAAGTTCCAGCAGCTCACACCTGAATGTAGAAAATACAAAAAGTATATAAAAACACATTCAATCGTTCAAAAAAAAATCTCAAAGCTTACGTGAGTTCTGGGCTTGATTTTAGTATCAGGTTGCAGGTCTACTCCAGGTCTATGGAAACAAAAGAGTTCTGGCTGTTGAGAAGCTTTGAGATTTTTTTTTGAATGATTGAAAAGTTTGTGCATACTTTTTGTATTTTCTACATTCAGGTGTGAGCTGCTGGAACTATTACGTGAGTTCTGGGCTTGCTTTTAGTATCAGGTTGCAGGTCTACTCCAGGTCTATGGAAAACAAAAGAGTTCTGGCTGTTGAGAAGCTTTGAGATATTTTTTGAACGATTGAAAGTATTTTCTACATTCAGGTGTGAGCTGCTGGAACTTTTACGTGAGTTCTGGGCTTGATTTCAGTATCAGGTTGCAGGTCTACTCCAGGTCTATGGAAAACAAAAGAGTTCTGGCTGTTGAGAAGCTTTGAGATATTTTTTTTGAACGATTGAAAGTTTTTTTATATACTTTTTGTATTTTTCTACATTCAGGTGTGAGCTGCTGGAACTTTTACGTGAGTTCTGGGCTTGATTTTAGTATCAGGTTGCAGGTCTACTCCAGGTCTATGGAAAACAAAAGAGTTCTGGCTGTTGAGAAGCTTTGAGATATTTTTTTTGAACGATTGAAAGTTTTTTTATATACTTTTTGTATTTTCTACATTCAGGTGTGAGCTGCTGGAACTTTTACGTGAGTTCTGGGCTTGATTTTAGTATCAGGTTGCAGGTCTACTCCAGGTCTATGGAAAACAAAAGAGTTCTGGCTGTTGAGAATTTTTTTTTTTGAACGATTGAAAGTTTTTTTATATACTTTTTGTATTTTCTACATTCAGGTGTGAGCTGCTGGAACTTTTTCACGTGAGTTCTGGACTTGATTTTAGTATCAGGTTGCAGGTCTACTCAAGGTCTTTGGAAAACAAAAGAGTTCTGGCTGTTGAGAAGCTTTGAGATATTTTTTTGATCGATTGAAAGTTTTTTTTATACTTTTTGTATTTTCTACATTCAGGTGTGAGCTGCTGGAAGTTTACGTGAGTTCTGGGCTTGATTTCAGTATCAGGTTGCAGGTCTACTCCAGGTCTATGGAAAACAAAAGAGTTCTGGCTGTTGAGAAGCTTTGAGATATTTTTTTTGAACGATTGAAAGTTTTTTTATATACTTTTTGTATTTTCTACATTCAGGTGTGAGCTGCTGGAACTTTTACGTGAGTTCTGGGCTTGATTTTAGTATCAGGTTGCAGGTCTACTCCAGGTCTATGGAAAACCAAAGAGTTCTGGCTGTTGAGAAGCTTTGAGATTTTTTTTTGAACGATTGAAAGTTTTTTTATATACTTTTTGTATTTTCTACATTCAGGTGTGAGCTGCTGGAAGTTTTACGTGAGTTCTGGGCTTGATTTTAGTATCAGGTTGCAGGTCTACTCAAGGTCTTTGGAAAACAAAAGAGTTCTGGCTGTTGAGAAGCTTTGAGATTTTTTTTTTAACGATTGAAAGTTTTTTATATACTTTTTGTATTTTCTACATTCAGGTGTGAGCTGCTGGAAGTTTCACGTGAGTTCTGGGCTTGATTTTAGTATCAGGTTGCATTTACTCAAGGTCTTTGGAAATCAAAAGAGTTCTGGCTGTTGAGAAGCTTTGAGATATTTTTTTTGATCGATTGAAAGTTTTTTTTATACTTTTTGTATTTTCTACATTCAGGTGTGAGCTGCTGGAACTTTTACGTGAGTTCTGGGCTTGGAAAACAAAAGAGTTCTTTTAGTATCAGGTTGCAGAACTTTTCTACTCCAGGTCTCCAGATCTATGGAAAACAAAAGAGTTCTGAAAAGTTTGTGCATACTTTTTGCTGTTGACTTTTAAGCTTTAATTTTAGATTTTTCCAGGTTATGGAACGATTGAAATTTTTTTTTGAACGTGAAAGTTTTTTTTATACTTTTTGTATTTTCTACATTCAGGTGTGAGCTGCTGGAACTTTTACGTGAGTTCTGGGCTTGATTTTAGTATCAGGTTGCAGGTCTACTCAAGGTCTTTGGAAAACAAAGAGTTCTGGCTGTTGAGAAGCTTTGAGATATTTTTTTTTTGTTTTTTTTATATAGATATTTTTTTTGATCGATTGAAAGGTCTATGGAAAACAAAAGAGTTTTTTATATTTTTTTTTTACTTGAAAAGTTTGTGCATACTTTTTGTATTTTCTACATTCAGGTGTGAGATGCTGGAACTTATACGTGAGTTCTGGGCTTGATTTTAGTATCAGGTTGCAGTCTACTCCAGGTCTACTCCAGGAGATATTTTTTTCTAGTTTTTTATATACTTTTTGAAAACAAGTTTTAAGTTCTGGGCTTGATTTTAGTTCTGGCTGTTGTAAACTAAAGAGTTCTGGCTGTTGTGAAGTTTTGAAATTTTTTTTGAACGATTGAAAGTGTTTTTTATTCTATGTGTATTTTTTACATTCAGGTGTGAGCTGCTGGAACTTTTACGTGAGTTCTGGTCTACTCCAGGTCTATGGAAAACAAAAGATTTTAGATTTTTTTTTCGATTGAATAGTTGGTTGCAGGTCTACTCCAGGGCTTGATTTTAGATCAGAAAAGTTTGGCATACTTTTTGTATTTTCTACATTCAGGTGTGGCTGGAAGAAGCTTTGAGATATTTTTTTTGAAGTTCTGGCTGTTGAGAAGCTTTGAGATATTTTTTTTGAACGATTGAAAGTGGAACTGGAACTTTTACGTGAGTTCTGGGCTTGATTTTAGTATCAGGTTCTTTGGAAAACAGTCTATGCTGTTGAGAAGATAGAGATTGAGAACGATTAAAAAGTTTTGTATACTTTTTGTATTGCTGGAACTGGAACTTTTTACGTGAGTTCTGGGCTTGATTTTAGTATCGATTGAAAAGGTTGCAGGAACTTTATCTACTCCAGGTCTCCAGGTCTATGGAAAACAAAAGAGTTCTGAAGGGCTGTTGAGAAGCTTTGAGATATTTCCAGGTTATGGAACTGTTGTGATTGAAATTTTTTTTGGTTGTGTGCATTCTATGTGTATTTTTTACATTCAGGTGTGAGCTGCTGGAACTTTTAAAAGAGTTCTGAAAGGCTTTAGTATCAGGTCAGGTTTTTTTTGAACAAATTGAAGCTTTGAGATAAAGTGAAAGTTTTTTTATGGCTGTTGAGAAGCGTGAGTTCTGGGCTTTGAACGATTGAAGATATTTGAAGGTTGCAGGTCTACTCCAGGTCTAGGTCTATGGAAAACAAAAGAGTTCTGGCTGTTGAGAAGCTTTGAGATTTTTTTTTGAACGATTGAAAAGTTTGTGCATACTTTTTGTATTTTCTACATTCAGGTGTGAGCTGCTGGAACTTTTACGTGAGTTCTGGGCTTGATTTTAGTATCAGGTTGCAGGTCTACTCCAGGTCTATGGAAAACAGTTCTGGCTCTGGAAGAAGAGTATCATGAGATATGATGAACGATTTTGAACGATTGAAAAGTTTGTGCAAGTATTTTCTTTTTTTATATACTTTTTGTTTACATTCATGAACGATTGAAGGTTTTTTTATATACTTTTTTGTATTTTCTACATTCAGGTGTGAGCTGCTGGAACTTTTACGTGAGTTCTGGCAAAAGTGAGGAAGGAGCTTCACGTGAGTTCTGGGCTTGATTTTAGTATCAGGTTGCAGGTCTACTCCAGGTCTATGGAAAACAAAAGAGTTCTGGCTGTTGAGAAGCTTTGAGATTTTTTTTTGAACGATTGAAAGTTTGTGCATGGAAAACAAAAGACTGTTGAGAAGCTTTGAGATTTTTTTTTGTATTGCATCTTTTTGTATTTTCTACATTCAGGTGTGAGATGCTGGAACTTATACGTGAGTTCTGGGCTTGATTTTAGTATCAGGTTGCAGGTCTACTCCAGGTCTATGGAAAACAAAAGAGTTCTGGCTGTTGAGAAGCTTTGAGATATTTTTTTTGAACGATTGAAAGTTTTTTTATATACTTTTTGTATTTTCTACATTCAGGTGTGAGCTGCTGGAAGTTTTACGTGAGTTCTGGGCTTGATTTTAGTATCAGTCTACTCCAGGTCTATGGTAAACTGCATTGGTGTTTTTATATTCTATTTTTTCCAGGTCTATGGTAAACAAAGAGTTCTGGCTGTTTGTGAAGTTTTCCAGTTATGAAAGTTCTGGCTGTTGAGAAGCTTTGAGATTTTTTTTTGAACGATTGATTTTAGTATAGTTGCAGGTCTTGTGCAAAAGAGTTCTGGCTGTTGAGAAGCTTTGAGATTTTTTTTGAACGATTGAATAGTTTGTGCATACTTTTTGTATTTTCTACATTCAGGTGTGAGCTGCTGGAACTATTACGTGAGTTCTGGGCTTGATTTTAGTATCAGGTTGCAGGTCTACTCCAGGTCTATGGAAAACAAAAGAGTTCTGGCTGTTGAGAAGCTTTGAGATATTTTTTTTGAACGATTGAAAGTTTTTTTATATACTTTTTGTATTTTCTACATTCAGGTGTGAGCTGCTGGAACTTTTACGTGAGTTCTGGGCTTGATTTTAGTATCAGGTTGCAGGTCTACTCAAGGTCTTTGAAACAAAAGAGTTCTGGCTGTTGAGAAGCTTTGAGATATTTTTTTTGAACGATTGAAAGTTTTTTTATATACTTTTTGTATTTTCTACATTCAGGTGTGAGCTGCTGGAACTTTTACGTGAGTTCTGGGCTTGATTTTAGTATCAGGTTGCAGGTCTACTCCAGGTCTATGGAAAACAAAAGAGTTCTGGCTGTTGAGAAGCTTTGAGATTTTTTTTTTGAACGATTGAAAAGTTTGTGCATACTTTTTGTATTTTCTACATTCAGGTGTGAGCTGCTGGAACTTTTACGTGAGTTCTGGGCTTGATTTTAGTATCAGGTTGCAGGTCTACTCCAGGTCTATGGAAAACAAAAGAGTTCTGGCTGTTGAGAAGCTTTGAGATTTTTTTTTGAACGATTGAAGGTTTTTTTATATACTTTTTGTATTTTCTACATTCAGGTGTGAGCTGCTGGAACTTTTACGTGAGTTCTGGGCTTGATTTTAGTATCAGGTTGCAGGTCTACTCCAGGTCTATGGAAAACAAAAGAGTTCTGGCTGTTGAGAAGCTTTGAGTTTGAACGATTGAAAAGTTTGTGCATACTTTTTGTATTTTCTACATTCAGGTGTGAGCTGCTGGAACTTTTACGTGAGTTCTGGGCTTGATTTTAGTATCAGGTTGCAGGTCTACTCCAGGTCTATGGAAAACAAAGAGTTTTGGCTGTTGAGAAGCTTTGAGATTTTTTTTTGAACGATTGAAAAGTTTGTGCATACTTTTTGTATTTTCTACATTCAGGTGTGAGCTGCTGGAACTTTTACGTGAGTTCTTGATTTTAGTATCCTTGATTTTAGTATCAGGTTGCAGGTCTATGGTCTATGGAAACAAAAGAGTTCTGGCTGTTGAGAAGCTTTGAGATATTTTTTTTTGAACGATTGAAGGTGTTTTTTATATACTTTTTGTATTTTCTACATTCAGGTGTGAGCTGCTGGAACTTTTACGTGAGTTCTGGGCTTGATTTTAGTATCAGGTTGCAGGTCTACTCAAGGTCTTTGGAAAACAAAAGAGTTCTGGCTGTTGAGAAGCTTTGAGATATTTTTTTTGATCGATTGAAAGTTTTTTTATATACTTTTTGTATTTTCTACATTCAGGTGTGAGCTGCTGGAACTTTTACGTGAGTTCTGGGCTTGATTTTAGTATCAGGTTGCAGGTCTACTCCAGGTCTATGGAAAACAAAAGAGTTCTGGCTGTTGAGAAGCTTTGAGATATTTTTTTTGAGATATGAACGATTGAAAGTTTTTTTATATACTTTTTGTATTTTTTACATTCAGGTGTGAGCTGCTGGAACTTTTACGTGAGTTCTGGGCTTGATTTTAGTATCAGGTTGCAGGTCTACTCAGGTCTTTGGAAAACAAAAGAGTTCTGGCTGTTGAGAAGCTTTGAGATTTTTTTTGAACGATTGAAAAGTTTGTGCATACTTTTTGTATTTTCTACATTCAGGTGTGAGCTGCTGGAACTTTTACGTGAGTTCTGGGCTTGATTTTAGTATCAGGTTGCAGGTCTACTCAAGGTCTTTGGAAAACAAAAGAGTTCTGGCTGTTGAGAAGCTTTGAGATTTTTTTTTGAACGATTGAAAAGTTTGTGCATACTTTTTGTATTTTCTACATTCAGGTGTGAGCTGCTGGAACTATTACGTGAGTTCTGGGCTTGATTTTAGTATCAGGTTGCAGGTCTACTCCAGGTCTATGGAAAACAAAAGAGTTCTGGCTGTTGAGAAGCTTTGAGATTTTTTTTTGACCGATTGAATGTGTTTTTATATACTTTTTGTATTTTCTACATTCAGGTGTGAGCTGCTGGAACTTTTACGTGAGTTCTGGGCTTGATTTTAGTATCAGGTTGCAGGTCTACTCAAGGTCTATGGAAAACAAAAGAGTTCTGGCTGTTGAGAAGCTTTGAGATATTTTTTTTTGAACGATTGAAAGTTTTTTTTATATACTTTTTGTATTTTCTACATTCAGGTGTGAGCTGCTGGAACTTTTACGTGAGTTCTGGGCTTGATTTTAGTATCAGGTTGCAGGTCTACTCCAGGTCTATGGAAAACAAAAGAGTTCTGGCTGTTGAGAAGCTTTGAGATATTTTTTTGAACGATTGAAAGTTTTTTTATATACTTTTTGTATTTTCTACATTCAGGTGTGAGCTGCTGGAAGTTTTACGTGAGTTCTGGGCTTGATTTTAGTATCAGGTTGCAGGTCTACTCAGGTCTTTGGAAAACAAAAGAGTTCTGGCTGTTGAGAAGCTTTGAGATTTTTTTTGAACGATTGAAATGTTTGTGCATACTTTTTGTATTTTCTACATTCAGGTGTGAGCTGCTGGAACTATTACGTGAGTTCTGGGCTTGATTTTAGTATCAGGTTGCAGGTCTACTCCAGGTCTATGGAAACAAAAAGAGTTCTGGCTGTTGAGAAGCTTTGAGATTTTTTTTTGACCGATTGAATGTGTTTTTATATACTTTTTGTATTTTCTACATTCAGGTGTGAGCTGCTGGAATTTTTTACGTGAGTTCTGGGCTTGATTTTAGTATCAGGTTGCAGGTCTACTCCAGGTCTATGGAAAACAAAAGAGTTCTGGCTGTTGAGAAGCTTTGAGATATTTTTTTTGAACGATTGAAAGTTTTTTTATATACTTTTTGTATTTTCTACATTCAGGTGTGAGCTGCTGGAACTTTTACGTGAGTTCTGGGCTTGATTTTAGTATCAGGTTGCAGGTCTACTCCAGGTCTATGGAAAACAAAAGAGTTCTGGCTGTTGAGAAGCTTTGAGATTTTTTTTGAACGATTGAAAAGTTGTGCATACTTTTTGTATTTTCTACATTCAGTGTGAGCTGCTGGAACTTTTACGTGAGTTCTGGGCTTGATTTTAGTATCAGGTTGCAGGTCTACTCCAGGTCTATGGAAAACAAAAGAGTTCTGGCTGTTGAGAAGCTTTGAGATATTTTTTTGAACGATTGAAAGTTTTTTTTATATACTTTTTGTATTTTCTACATTCAGGTGTGAGCTGCTGGAAGTTTTACGTGAGTTCTGGGCTTGATTTTAGTCAGGAAATTTTTTTTGAACGATTGAAAGTGTTTTTATATTGTGAAGTGAAATTTTTTTTGAACGATTGAAAGTCTGTTTTTAGGTCTTTGGAAAACAAAAGAGTTCTGGCTGTTGAGAAGCTTTGAGATTTTTTTTTTGAACGATTGAAAGTTTTTTTTTATATACTTTTTGTATTTTCTACATTCAGGTGTGAGCTGCTGGAAGAAGCTGGGCTTGATTTTAGTATGAAAAGTTTGTGCAGGTCTACTCAAGGTCTTGGAAAAACACTCCAGAAAACAAAAGGAGTTCTGGCTGTTGAAAAGCTTTGAGATTTTTTTTTTGAACGATTGAAAGTTTTTTATATACTTTTTGTATTTTCTACATTCAGGTGTGAGCTGCTGGAAGTTTTACGTGAGTTCTGGGCTTGATTTTAGTATCAGTTTGCAGGTCTACTCAAGGTCTTTGGAAAACAAAGAGTTCTGGCTGTTGAGAAGCTTTGAGATATTTTTTTTGATCGATTGAATGTTTTTTTATATACTTTTTGTATTTTCTACATTCAGGTGTGAGCTGCTGGAACTTTTGAGTTCTGGGCTTGATTTTAGTATCAGGTTGCAGGTCTACTCCAGGTCTATGGAAAACAAAAGAGTTCTGGGCTGTTGAGAAGCTTTGAGATATTTTTTTTTGAACGATTGAAAGTTTTTTTATATACTTTTTGTATTTTCTACATTCAGGTGTGAGCTGCTGGAACTTTTACGTGAGTTCTGGGCTTGATTTTAGTATCAGGTTGCAGGTCTACTCCAGGTCTATGGAAAACAAAAGAGTTCTGGCTGTTGAGAAGCTTTGAGATTTTTTTTTTGAACGATTGAAAGTTTTTTTTATATACTTTTTGTATTTTCTACATTCAGGTGTGAGCTGCTGGAAGTTTTACGTGAGTTCTGGGCTTGATTTTAGTATCAGGTTGCAGGTCTACTCAAGGTCTTTGGAAAACAAAAGAGTTCTGGCTGTTGAGAAGCTTTGAGATTTTTTTTGAACGATTGAAATGTTTGTGCATACTTTTTGTATTTTCTACATTCAGGTGTGAGCTGCTGGAACTATTACGTGAGTTCTGGGCTTGATTTTAGTATCAGGTTGCAGGTCTACTCCAGGTCTATGGAAAACAAAAGAGTTCTGGCTGTTGAGAAGCTTTGAGATATTTTTTTTTGAACGATTGAAAGTTTTTTTTATATACTTTTTGTATTTTTTACATTCAGGTGTGAGCTGCTGGAACTTTTACGTGAGTTCTGGGCTTGATTTTAGTATCAGGTTGCAGGTCTACTCAAGGTCTTTGGAAAACAAAAGAGTTCTGGCTGTTGAGAAGCTTTGAGATTTTTTTTTTGAACGATTGAAAGTTTGTGCATACTTTTTGTATTTTCTACATTCAGGTGTGAGCTGCTGGAACTTTTACGTGAGTTCTGGGCTTGATTTTAGTATCAGGTTGCAGGTCTACTCAAGGTCTTTGGAAAACAAAAGAGTTCTGGCTGTTGAGAAGCTTTGAGATTTTTTTTTGAACGATTGAAAAGTTTGTGCATACTTTTTGTATTTTCTACATTCAGGTGTGAGCTGCTGGAACTATTACGTGAGTTCTGGGCTTGATTTTAGTATCAGGTTGCAGGTCTACTCCAGGTCTATGGAAAACAAAAGAGTTCTGGCTGTTGAGAAGCTTCGAGATTTTTTTTTGACCGATTGAATGTGTTTTTATATACTTTTTGTATTTTCTACATTCAGGTGTGAGCTGCTGGAATTTTTTACGTGAGTTCTGGGCTTGATTTTAGTATCAGGTTGCAGGTCTACTCCAGGTCTATGGAAAACAAAAGAGTTCTGGCTGTTGAGAAGCTTTTAGATATTTTTTTTGAACGATTGAAAGTTTTTTTATATACTTTTTGTATTTTTTACATTCAGGTGTGAGCTGCTGGAACTTTTACGTGTGTTCTGGGCTTGATTTTAGTATCAGGTTGCAGGTCTACTCCAGGTCTATGGAAAACAAAAGAGTTCTGGCTGTTGAGAAGCTTTGAGATTTTTTTTTGAACGATTGAAAAGTTTTGTGCATACTTTTTGTATTTTCTACATTCAGGTGTGAGCTGCTGGAACTTTTACGTGAGTTCTGGGCTTGATTTTAGTATCAGGTTGCAGGTCTACTCCAGGTCTATGGAAAACAAAAGAGTTCTGGCTGTTGAGAAGCTTTGAGATTTTTTTTTTGAACGATTGAAAGTTTTTTTATATACTTTTTGTATTTTCTACATTCAGGTGTGAGCTGCTGGAAGTTTTACGTGAGTTCGGGCTTGATTTTAGTATCAGGTTGCAGGTCTACTCAAGGTCTTTGGAAACAAAAGAGTTCTGGCTGTTGAGAAGCTTTGAGATTTTTTTTTGAACGATTGAAAAGTTTTGTGCATACTTTTTGTATTTTCTACATTCAGGTGTGAGCTGCTGGAACTTTTACGTGAGTTCTGGGCTTAATTTTAGTATCAGGTTGCAGGTCTACTCCAGGTCTATGGTAACTAAAGAGTTCTGGCTGTTGTGAAGTTTTGAAATTTTTTTTAACGATTGAAAGTGTTTTATATCTATGTGTATTTTTTACATTCAGGTGTGAGCTGCTGGAACTTTTACGTGAGTTCTGGGCTTGATTTTAGTATCAGGTTGCAGGTCTACTCCAGGTCTATGGAAAACAAAAGAGTTCTGGCTGTTGAGAAGCTTTGAGATTTTTTTTTTGAACGATTGAAAGTTTTTTTATATACTTTTTGTATTTTCTACATTCAGGTGTGAGCTGCTGGAAGTTTTACGTGAGTTCTGGGCTTGATTTTAGTATCAGGTTGCAGGTCTACTCAAGGTCTTTGGAAAACAAAAGAGTTCTGGCTGTTGAGAAGATTTGAGATTTTTTTTGAACGATTGAAAAGTTTGTGCATACTTTTTGTATTTTCTACATTCAGGTGTGAGCTGCTGGAACTATTACGTGAGTTCTGGGCTTGATTTTAGTATCAGGTTGCAGGTCTACTCCAGGTCTATGGAAAACAAAAGAGTTCTGGCTGTTGAGAAGCTTTGAGATTTTTTTTTGACCGATTGAATGTGTTTTTTATATACTTTTTGTATTTCTACATTCAGGTGTGAGCTGCTGGAATTTTTACGTGAGTTCTGGGCTTGATTTTAGTATCAGGTTGCAGGTCTACTCCAGGTCTATGGAAAACAAAAGAGTTCTGGCTGTTGAGAAGCTTTGAGATATTTTTTTTGAACGATTGAAAGTTTTTTTATATACTTTTTGTATTTTCTACATTCAGGTGTGAGCTGCTGGAACTTTTACGTGAGTTCTGGGCTTGATTTTAGTATCAGGTTGCAGGTCTACTCCAGGTCTATGGAAAACAAAAGAGTTCTGGCTGTTGAGAAGCTTTGAGATTTTTTTTGAACGATTGAAAAGTTTGTGCATACTTTTTGTATTTTCTACATTCAGGTGTGAGCTGCTGGAACTTTTACGTGAGTTCTGGGCTTGATTTTAGTATCAGGTTGCAGGTCTACTCCAGGTCTATGGAAAACAAAAGAGTTCTGGCTGTTGAGAAGCTTTGAGATATTTTTTTTGAACGATTGAAAGTTTTTTTATATACTTTTTGTATTTTCTACATTCAGGTGTGAGCTGCTGGAAGTTTTACGTGAGTTCTGGGCTTGATTTTAGTATCAGGTTGCAGGTCTACTCCAGGTCTATGGTAAACTAAAGAGTTCTGGCTGTTGTGAAGTTTTGAAATTTTTTTTGAACGATTGAAAGTGTTTTTATATTCTTTGTGTATTTTTTACATTCAGGTGTGAGCTGCTGGAACTTTTACGTGAGTTCTGGGCTTGATTTTAGTATCAGGTTGCAGGTCTACTCAAGGTCTTTGGAAAACAAAAGAGTTCTGGCTGTTGAGAAGCTTTGAGATTTTTTTTTGAACGATTGAAAAGTTTGTGCATACTTTTTGTATTTTCTACATTCAGGTGTGAGCTGCTGGAACTTTTACGTGAGTTCTGGGCTTGATTTTAGTATCAGGTTGCAGGTCTACTCAAGGTCTTTGGAAAACAAAAGAGTTCTGGCTGTTGAGAAGCTTTGAGATTTTTTTTGAACGATTGAAAAGTTTGTGCATACTTTTTGTATTTTCTACATTCAGGTGTGAGCTGCTGGAACTATTACGTGAGTTCTGGGCTTGATTTTAGTATCAGGTTGCAGGTCTACTCCAGGTCTATGGAAAACAAAAGAGTTCTGGCTGTTGAGAAGCTTTGAGATTTTTTTTTGACCGATTGAATGTGTTTTTATATACTTTTTGTATTTTCTACATTCAGGTGTGAGCTGCTGGAATTTTTTACGTGAGTTCTGGGCTTGATTTTAGTATCAGGTTGCAGGTCTACTCCAGGTCTATGGAAAACAAAAGAGTTCTGGCTGTTGAGAAGCTTTGAGATATTTTTTTTGAACGATTGAAAGTTTTTTTATATACTTTTTGTATTTTCTACATTCAGGTGTGAGCTGCTGGAACTTTTACGTGAGTTCTGGGCTTGATTTTAGTATCAGGTTGCAGGTCTACTCCAGGTCTATGGAAAACAAAAGAGTTCTGGCTGTTGAGAAGCTTTGAGATTTTTTTTTGAACGATTGAAAAGTTTGTGCATACTTTTTGTATTTTCTACATTCAGGTGTGAGCTGCTGGAACTTTTACGTGAGTTCTGGGCTTGATTTTAGTATCAGTTTGCAGGTCTACTCCAGGTCTATGGAAAACAAAAGAGTTCTGGCTGTTGAGAAGCTTTGAGATTTTTTTTTGAACGATTGAAAGTTTTTTATATACTTTTTGTATTTTCTACATTCAGGTGTGAGCTGCTGGAAGTTTTACGTGAGTTCTGGGCTTGATTTTAGTATCAGGTTGCAGGTCTACTCAAGGTCTTTGGAAAACAAAAGAGTTCTGGCTGTTGAGAAGCTTTGAGATATTTTTTTTGATCGATTGAAAGTTTTTTTATATACTTTTTGTATTTTCTACATTCAGGTGTGAGCTGCTGGAACTTTTACGTGAGTTCTGGGCTTGATTTTAGTATCAGGTTGCAGGTCTACTCCAGGTCTATGGAAAACAAAAGAGTTCTGGCTGTTGAGAAGCTTTGAGATATTTTTTTTGAACGAGTTTTTTTATATACTTTTTGTATTTTCTACATTCAGGTGTGAGCTGCTGGAACTTTTACGTGAGTTCTGGGCTTGATTTTAGTATCAGGTTGCAGGTCTACTCCAGGTCTATGGAAAACAAAAGAGTTCTGGCTGTTGAGAAGCTTTGAGATTTTTTTTTGAACGATTGAAAGTTTGTGCATACTTTTTGTATTTTCTACATTCAGGTGTGAGCTGCTGGAACTTTTACGTGAGTTCTGTGCTTAATTTTAGTATCAGGTTGCAGGCCTACTCCAGGTCTATGGTAAACTAAAGAGTTCTGGCTGTTGTGAAGTTTTGAAATTTTTTTTTAACGATTGAAAGTGTTTTTATATTCTATGTGTATTTTTTACATTCAGGTGTGAGCTGCTGGAACTTTTACGTGAGTTCTGGGCTTGATTTTAGTATCAGGTTGCAGGTCTACTCAGGTCTTGGAAAACAAAAGAGTTCTGGCTGTTGAGAAGCTTTGAGATATTTTTTTTGAACGATTGAAAGTTTTTTTTATATACTTTTTGTATTTTCTACATTCAGGTGTGAGCTGCTGGAACTTTTACGTGAGTTCTGGGCTTGATTTTAGTATCAGGTTGCAGGTCTACTCCAAGTCTATGGAAGAGTTCTGGCTGTTGAGAAGCTTTGAGATTTTTTTTTGAAACGATTGAAAGTTTGTGCATACTTTTTGTATTTTCTACATTCAGGTGTGAGCTGCTGGAACTTTTACGTGAGTTCTGGGCTTGATTTTAGTATCAGGTTGCAGGTCTACTCCAGGTCTATGGAAAACAAAAGAGTTCTGGCTGTTGAGAAGCTTTGAGTTTGTTACTTTTTGAACGATTACGTGAAAGTTTGTGCATACTTTTTTTTTTATATATACTTTTGTATTTTCTACATTCAGGTGTGAGCTGCTGGAAGTTTTACGAGAGTTCTGGGCTTGATTTTAGTATCAGGTTGCAGGTCTACTCCAGGTCTATGGTAAACTAAAGAGTTCTGGCTGTTGTGAAGTTTTGAAATTTTTTTTGAACGATTGAAGTGTTTTTATATTCTTTGTGTATTTTTTACATTCAGGTGTGAGCTGCTGGAACTTTTACGTGAGTTCTGGGCTTGATTTTAGTATCAGGTTGCAGGTCTACTCCAGGTCTATGGTAAACTAAAGAGTTCTGGCTGTTGTGAAGTTTTGAAATTTTTTTTGAACGATTGAAAGTGTTTTTATATTCTTTGTGTATTTTTTACATTCAGGTGTGAGCTGCTGGAACTTTTACGTGAGTTCTGGGCTTGATTTTAGTATCAGGTTGCAGGTCTACTCCAGGTCTATGGAAAACAAAGAGTTCTGGCTGTTGAGAAGCTTTGAGATTTTTTTTTGAACGATTGAAAAGTTTGTGCATACTTTTTGTATTTTCTACATTCAGGTGTGAGCTGCTGGAACTATTACGTGAGTTCTGGGCTTGATTTTAGTATCAGGTTGCAGGTCTACTCCAGGTCTATGGAAAACAAAAGAGTTCTGGCTGTTGAGAAGCTTTGAGATTTTTTTTGAACGATTGAAAAGTTTGTGCATACTTTTTGTATTTTCTACATTCAGGTGTGAGCTGCTGGAACTATTACGTGAGTTCTGGGCTTGATTTTAGTATCAGGTTGCAGGTCTACTCAAGGTCTTTGGAAAACAAAGAGTTCTGGCTGTTGAGAAGCTTTGAGATATTTTTTTTGAACGATTGAAAGTTTTTTTATATACTTTTTGTATTTTCTACATTCAGGTGTGAGCTGCTGGAACTTTTACGTGAGTTCTGGGCTTGATTTTAGTATCAGGTTGCAGGTCTACTCAAGGTCTTTGGAAAACAAAAGAGTTCTGGCTGTTGAGAAGCTTTGAGATTTTTTTTGAACGATTGAAAAGTTTGTGCATACTTTTTGTATTTTCTACATTCAGGTGTGAGCTGCTGGAACTTTTACGTGAGTTCTGGGCTTGATTTTAGTATCAGGTTGCAGGTCTACTCCAGGTCTATGGAAAACAAAAGAGTTCTGGCTGTTGAGAAGCTTTGAGATATTTTTTTTTGAACGATTGAAAAGTTTATATACTTTTTGTATTTTCTACATTCAGGTGTGAGCTGCTGGAACTTTTACGTGAGTTCTGGGCTTGATTTTAGTATCAGGTTGCAGGTCTACTCCAGGTCTATGGAAAACAAAAGAGTTCTGGCTGTTGAGAAGCTTTGAGATTTTTTTTTTGAACGATTGAAAAGTTTGTGCATACTTTTTGTATTTTCTACATTCAGGTGTGAGCTGCTGGAACTTTTACGTGAGTTCTGGGCTTGATTTTAGTATCAGGTTGCAGGTCTACTCAAGGTCTTTGGAAAACAAAAGAGTTCTGGCTGTTGAGAAGCTTTGAGATATTTTTTTTGAACGATTGAAAGTTTTTTTATATACTTTTTGTATTTTCTACATTCAGGTGTGAGCTGCTGGAACTTTTACGTGAGTTCTGGGCTTGATTTTAGTATCAGGTTGCAGGTCTACTCAAGGTCTTTGGAAAACAAAAGAGTTCTGGCTGTTGAGAAGCTTTGAGATATTTTTTTTGAACGATTGAAAGTTTTTTTATATACTTTTTGTATTTTCTACATTCAGGTGTGAGCTGCTGGAACTTTTACGTGAGTTCTGGGCTTGATTTTAGTATCAGGTTGCAGGTCTACTCCAGGTCTATGGAAAACAAAAGAGTTCTGGCTGTTGAGAACGATTGAAAAGTTTGTGAATAAGTATTTTCTACATGTCAGGTGTGCACGTGAGTTCTGGGCTTGATTTTAGTATCAGGTTGCAGGTCTACTCCAGGTCTATGGAAAACAAAAGAGTTCTGGCTGTTGAGAAGCTTTGAGATTTTTTTTTGACCGATTGAATGTGTTTTTATATACTTTTTGGAGGTGTGACTTTTACGTGAGTTCTGGGCTTGATTTTAGTATCAGGTTGCAGGTCTACTCCAGGTCTATGGAAAACAAAAGAGTTCTGGCTGTTGAGAAGCTTTGAGATTTTTTTTTGACCGATTGAATGTGTTTTTATATACTTTTTGTATTTTCTACATTCAGGTGTGAGCTGCTGGAATTTTTTACGTGAGTTCTGGGCTTGATTTTAGTATCAGGTTGCAGGTCTACTCCAGGTCAAAAGTTCTGGCTGTTGAGAAGCTTTGAGATATTTTTTTTGAACGATTGAAAGTTTTTTATATACTTTTTGTATTTTCTACATTCAGGTGTGAGCTGCTGGAACTTTTACGTGAGTTCTGGGCTTGATTTTAGTATCAGGTTGCAGGTCTACTCCAGGTCTATGGAAAACAAAAGAGTTCTGGCTGTTGAGAAGCTTTGAGATTTTTTTTTGAACGATTGAAAAGTTTGTGCATACTTTTTGTATTTTCTACATTCAGGTGTGAGCTGCTGGAACTTTTACGTGAGTTCTGGCTTGATTTTAGTATCAGGTTGCAGGTCTACTCCAGGTCTATGGAAAACAAAAGAGTTCTGGCTGTTGAGAAGCTTTGAGATTTTTTTTTTGAACGATTGAAAGTTTTTTTATATACTTTTTGTATTTTCTACATTCAGGTGTGAGCTGCTGGAAGTTTTACGTGAGTTCTGGGCTTGATTTTAGTATCAGGTTGCAGGTCTACTCAAGGTCTTTGGAAAACAAAAGAGTTCTGGCTGTTGAGAGCTTTGAGATATTTTTTTTGATCGATTGAAAGTTTTTTTATATACTTTTGTTATTTTCTACATTCAGGTGTGAGCTGCTGGAACTTTTACGTGAGTTCTGGGCTTGATTTTAGTATCAGGTTGCAGGTCTACTCCAGGTCTATGGAAACAAAAGAGTTCTGGCTGTTGAGAAGCTTTGAGATATTTTTTTTGAACGATTGAAAGTTTTTTTATATACTTTTTGTATTTTCTACATTCAGGTGTGAGCTGCTGGAACTTTTACGTGAGTTCTGGGCTTGATTTTAGTATCAGGTTGCAGGTCTACTCCAGGTCTATGGAAAACAAAAGAGTTCTGGCTGTTGAGAAGCTTTGAGATTTTTTTTTGAACGATTGAAAAGTTTGTGCATACTTTTTGTATTTTCTACATTCAGGTGTGAGCTGCTGGAACTTTTACGTGAGTTCTGTGCTTAATTTTAGTATCAGGTTGCAGGTCTACTCCAGGTCTATGGTAAACTAAAGAGTTCTGGCTGTTGTGAAGTTTTGAAATTTTTTTTTAACGATTGAAAGTGTTTTTATATTCTATGTGTATTTTTTACATTCAGGTGTGAGCTGCTGGAACTTTTACGTGAGTTCTGGGCTTGATTTTAGTATCAGGTTGCAGGTCTACTCAAGGTCTTTGGAAAACAAAAGAGTTCTGGCTGTTGAGAAGCTTTGAGATATTTTTTTTGAACGATTGAAAGTTTTTTTATATACTTTTTGTATTTTCTACATTCAGGTGTGAGCTGCTGGAACTTTTACGTGAGTTCTGGGCTTGATTTTAGTATCAGGTTGCAGGTCTACTCCAGGTCTATGGAAAACAAAAGAGTTCTGGCTGTTGAGAAGCTTTGAGATTTTTTTTTGAACGATTGAAAGTTTGTGCATACTTTTTGTATTTTCTACATTCAGGTGTGAGCTGCTGGAACTTTTACGTGAGTTCTGGGCTTGATTTTAGTATCAGGTTGCAGGTCTACTCCAGGTCTATGGAAAACAAAAGAGTTCTGGCTGTTGAGAAGCTTTGAGATATTTTTTTTTGAACGATTGAAAGTTTTTTTTATATACTTTTTGTATTTTCTACATTCAGGTGTGAGCTGCTGGAAGTTTTACGAGAGTTCTGGGCTTGATTTTAGTATCAGGTTGCAGGTCTACTCCAGGTCTATGGTAAACTAAAGAGTTCTGGCTGTTGTGAAGTTTTGAAATTTTTTTTTGAACGATTGAAAGTGTTTTTATATTCTTTGTGTATTTTTTACATTCAGGTGTGAGCTGCTGGAACTTTTACGTGAGTTCTGGGCTTGATTTTAGTATCAGGTTGCAGGTCTACTCCAGGTCTATGGAAAACAAAAGAGTTCTGGCTGTTGAGAAGCTTTGAGATTTTTTTTTGAACGATTGAAAAGTTTGTGCATACTTTTTGTATTTTCTACATTCAGGTGTGAGCTGCTGGAACTATTACGTGAGTTCTGGGCTTGATTTTAGTATCAGGTGCAGGTCTACTCCAGGTCTATGGAAAACAAAAGAGTTCTGGCTGTTGAGAAGCTTTGAGATTTTTTTTTGAACGATTGAAAAGTTTTTGTGCATACTTTTTGTATTTTCTACATTCAGGTGTGAGCTGCTGGAACTATTACGTGAGTTCTGGGCTTGATTTTAGTATCAGGTTGCAGGTCTACTCCAGGTCTATGGAAAACAAAAGAGTTCTGGCTGTTGAGAAGCTTTGAGATATTTTTTTTGAACGATTGAAAGTTTTTTTATATACTTTTTGTATTTTCTACATTCAGGTGTGAGCTGCTGGAACTTTTACGTGAGTTCTGGGCTTGATTTTAGTATCAGGTTGCAGGTCTACTCAAGGTCTTTGGAAAAAAAAGAGTTCTGGCTGTTGAGAAGCTTTGAGATATTTTTTTTTGAACGATTGAAAGTTTTTTATATACTTTTGTATTTTCTACATTCAGGTGTGAGCTGCTGGAACTTTTACGTGAGTTCTGGGCTTGATTTTAGTATCAGGTTGCAGGTCTACTCCAGGTCTATGGAAAACAAAAGAGTTCTGGCTGTTGAGAAGCTTTGAGATTTTTTTTTGAACGATTGAAAAGTTTGTGCATACTTTTTGTATTTTCTACATTCAGGTGTGAGCTGCTGGAACTTTTACGTGAGTTCTGGGCTTGATTTTAGTATCAGGTTGCAGGTCTACTCCAGGTCTATGGAAAACAAAAGAGTTCTGGCTGTTGAGAAGCTTTGAGATATTTTTTTTGAACGTTGAAAGTTTTTTTATATACTTTTGTATTTTCTACATTCAGGTGTGAGCTGCTGGAACTTTTACGTGAGTTCTGGGCTTGATTTTAGTATCAGGTTGCAGGTCTACTCAAGGTCTTTGGAAAACAAAAGAGTTCTGGCTGTTGAGAAGCTTTGAGATTTTTTTTTGAACGATTGAAAAGTTTGTGCATACTTTTTGTATTTTCTACATTCAGGTGTGAGCTGCTGGAACTTTTACGTGAGTTCTGGCTTGATTTTAGTATCAGGTTGCAGGTCTACTCAAGGTCTTTGGAAAACAAAAGAGTTCTGGCTGTTGAGAAGCTTTGAGATTTTTTTTTTTGAACGATTGAAAAGTTTGTGCATACTTTTTGTATTTTCTACATTCAGGTGTGAGCTGCTGGAACTATTACGTGAGTTCTGGACTTGATTTTAGTATCAGGTTGCAGGTCTACTCCAGGTCTATGGAAAACAAAAGAGTTCTGGCTGTTGAGAAGCTTTGAGATTTTTTTTTGACCGATTGAATGTGTTTTTGTATACTTTTTGTATTTTCTACATTCAGGTGTGAGCTGCTGGAAGTTTTACGTGAGTTCTGGCTTGATTTTAGTATCAGGTTGCAGGTCTACTCCAGGTCTATGGAAAACAAAGAGTTCTGGCTGTTGAGAAGATTGAATTTTTTTTTAACGATTGAAGTGTTTTTATATACTTTTTGTATTTTCAACATTCAGGTGTGAGCTGCTGGAACTTTTACGTGAGTTCTGGGCTTGATTTTAGTATCAGGTTGCAGGTCTGCTACGGAATAATATATTGTGAAAGAGTTTTATAATTAAATTGTTTGGAACGATAAACTTAGATGATCGCTGTGAATTGATTTTCTATGGAAAGTTATCAGATTATCATGAATTGACGTTTTTTTAGAGGTTAAAACAACAGAACTCTTTATAATAACTATCAAGACTGTAGAACTGAGCTGCATGTGAATATAACACCCATTAAAATTTGATTTGCTGTAAAGTGATCTGCTACGGGAAGTTAGCACTCATTTTTCAGTTGACGTTTTTTCATGGAAAAAGGCAGAACTATTTGTAAAAAGTATCAGGAACTATAGAACTCACCTGTTTGCTAATAGAACTCATTTTTTTTTCATAACTGAAAAGTGATCTGCTACGGGAAGTTAGCAGCTCATTTTTTCAATTTAAGTTTTTCAGGTAAAAATGCCAGAACTATTTATAAAAGGTATCAGAACTGTAGAACTCACCTGCACTAGAAATAGAACTCAGATTTATTTTTGAGCTGCTGGTAAATGAGCTGCTAAGTTCACGGACACCATAACGGTTCATCGCATAGACTTCATCACGTGACATAGACTTCAATTAAGATAATTTTTTTTAGCTTTAATAACAAACATCCAAAAATCTTTACATACTCACAAACTTAATATCCAGCACTTTCAAGAAATATGTAAGTCTATATAGCACACATACCGCCTTCGTTTTTCACATAAATAGAAATAACTATGTTCTGATCAGCAGTTAACGATTGAGGTCTTCAAATGGGGCTAAGAAAAATCTACAGTAACAAAGAGTATCTATGTACTGCTTTTTAAAACCGGAGTCTTGGAGTCTACTCTGGCAGTAACAGCTAATCACTCTATTTATCAGCCTCTCGGAAACGATCTAAAGGCATGCAGATATACACCCACCCGGGTTTCGTCAGACACGTCGACACCCACCACTTCTGACTTGCATTAGGCTTGCATGCAGAATATTATAATGTTGCTGACGATGGAATCGAATAGATTTTTAAACTATGAGCCATCACAAACGTAAGTACAGTATAAGTAAAAAAGATGCCGACCGTTTTGTCGCGAGGCTTCATTAGAACACATCGACTGCATCTCCTTCCGTGCGTACCGTAAGGACTAAGGAACTCAGGGGCGATCTCCCAGGCGATAAGATAACAACTTGTCACTGATCTTTTACACTTGACCCTGCTATGTTAAACGTGGCTGTAGGATCTCTTTCGTGATCCTGTAACACCTCTTAATTATAATTTAGGCATCTCTTAATAGGTGTTATTATAGAGAATGCAAAATGGTGAGTCTATTGGTAAGTATATCTTTAAAAGATTTGGTGATACCATTATACGTAGGTAGTTAATTTGGCTACATTCTGTCTGTATTGCCAAATTCGACAGAATGTATTAATATCGCCTTGTCTAGACTTCGTTCTAGTTTCTAGTAGAACATTTTCATCTCATAAATTTCATACACGAAATTTGGGTCAAACGTGAGTCAATTACTATATCGAAACGTGAAAGAGCTTTGTAGTAACTACTCTGTACCAGGCATAAATTAACGTCGTCTAATGCCTATTTGTACCTATTAAGAATTCCGTGACCTATCTAGAAAATGGGTAAGAAGAACATATCTATGGCGATACATTTATCAATCACGGAATCACGCAATTGTTGAACGTATCTACCAAAACTAAAAAACAACCAAGAACTTTGTGTTTCACATAAAAAAGACATTGCAAAATGTCTGAAACGCCACAGACATCTAGCACACAATACGTATGTACAAGGCATCTTATTCTTATATTTTATTGCACACACACAAAAAATATAAATACATGATAAAAGAAGAGATGCGTGTAGGTACAATGCCAGCATGCCAAGCAAATAAACAAATTTTTAATCTTATAAGCTGTATAACATACCATTAAATAGCCACGGCTATGATATAGCTCCAAATAGCAAAGCCAGTACTGCAGTATCACGAAGGAGATCGTACACCCACATTTAGCATGGTGACTTAGGAGTTTGTCTCATCGCCTAGCCTACGGGAACGTCTCTGACTTCCTTAGCGGACACATATCGCAGCTTCGGTAGAACAAAGGCACAATTTGCTTTTGCAATGTTAGACAATTGTGCCCTTGTTCTACCGAAGGTGCGATATGACAAGCACGGTAGCAGATGCATGGAGAGAGAGAGAGATGAGAATACATGCATACATATAGTCCCGCCCATTATCCCCCATAGAGGTTAAGCAGAAATGTGCAAATTACACACCCACTTTTCATCAGTTAGCCTATTAAGTCCCATGTAGTAAGGGGTGCTACTTCTGATCAATTTTGAGGTTATAAATTGAGATGTACAAGCTCGGTTAGTAGTGACAGATGGTCAGCACATCGCCTACAAAACACCAAGACCCTCTTGTCCCTCTACTGACTATCGGTCCTTGGTGCTCTGCCTACCCCGAAAGGGATAAAGGCGTGATATATATGTATGTAGGTATGGTAAGGGGTGAGCCTACCGCCGCGAGAGAGAAGAATAAATTAAGATAATGTCTCATAGGCTAAACAACGAACCTTGTTCATATTTTATTTTGATAGAGTTTCCGGTAGATACCTTAAGAATGTAGCGTAATATTTTGTTTCTCATGCAACTTTCATAATAGAAGGTACCTACTATCTTTCATGATGGATGGCGGACCAACTCTGCGCCTACGCGTAACTCAAGATATTGGTAATGAATAGTTATCATTAGCCAACTAGAGCAGAGGTTCCCTAAATTATTTGGTCTAACACACACCTAAAATTCACTATAATTATTTTGTAGCAACCAATGTTTATACCTTATAAGACAATAGTCGCGTAAATTCCTCCGGGCCCCTTTTAGGCCTCCAGCGCCCAGAAGCGGGCTTTATTTCACAGTTTCAGAAAGGCTAAACTAGGGCAATCGTATGTCGTAAAATGCACAGACTACTCGTATTATATGTGTAAGAAGTAAATTCATTAATAATATTTATTAACCATTAAAATCTCAAAGAAAACAAAGTGTTTCTATCACTCAACCGAGTGGTCTCAAGGACCAAGCCTTGTTATTATAAAGGAAGAAAATAATAATATTTTTACCTACCAGAATAAAAATAATCTTTGGGCAAATTCTCAATATATACCTACTCGATATATATAATGTTATGTCATTACCTACTTAAAGTAAACATTAATAAGAATGTGGTAAGGTATGTAGGTACGTGGGCGAGTGATATTAATTACATAAGATACCTTACTGAATTCTGCCAAACCAACTCACAGCGTCACCTATATTTTACTGTTCTGTTTATTTGTTTATGTATTTTATCCATTCATTTCTTTCAGCTTCCATTCCCTAACTTACACACCCAAAATTCTTTCAACTCATCCGTTGTTTTCAATTCAATTTCATATTCAATACACGCCGTGGAAATTACAACCCACGATAATTCAAAGTGCAAACAAATAGGTTTAAATATACTAAACGATTGTAAGCTTTGTACTTAATTACCCTAATCGTTCGATTACTCAATGCCTCTGAGAAATCGACTCGAGTTCAAAATAAGCCCTTTTAGCGACTTTAACTCGATAATTAAGCAGGTGAGGCAACTTAACGCCATTACAGGATTTCGATTTGAAAGTGAAATCTTTAATCAACATCGTTAATCAAGAGCAGGGGCTATCATCAACTCTTAAACTAGGGTTAGATTGGTGTAGTGACCCTGACTGCCGCGCTATGGGTTCTGGATTCGAATCCCATTAGATGCAAACATTTTTATGATGAATTTTAATATGTTGTAAAGTTTGTAAATATTTTAAAAATTAGGGGGAACCAATAAAACGCGTGCTTTAGGAGTATAGTATAAAATAAGAAGGTCGCAAATCTGGCCTACCTACATAAGAGCAGTAACGTGTGAAGCGGATACCAAGCCATAGAGGAATAATGACCAAGCTCATATCGTATCTTCTTCTATAGATCAAACCTTTTGACAATTAATATAGGCTTGAAGATGCTACGGGTGTTGCTACGTAGGGTTCCTATTGCATGCTAGGGTTAAAAATGTTACTTGTATCGTAGGTATGTATAAACTACTGGGATATCAGAGATTATTTTAATGGGAAATAATGATATGACAGAGTCTCGTAGGAGTAAATTTTGATGGATTATTCATTATAACCTTATCAGTAAGCTGAAGTATGAAAGTACTAATGATCATAATATGACAGGCAAACTCTATTGTTTTATCACTAATGTAGTATTATATTTAGCTATTTAGGTACCTGGGGGGCAATTCCCCAAAAATTTGAGCCAAAACGCAACCACTAACGAACCGTTAACGAAACACGATGCGAAGCAATTACTTACCCCGATGTATTAAGGCATATTTTAGCATGCAGTGGTCGCGAGTATGACGGAATAAAATCAAATATCTATCTCGTGCTGAAATGTGTCTAATTACGTCACCGTGAAGTAATTATTGCTTTGTTCTGTGGGGTAAACACAAACCTTTTTACGCGGCGGCGTAACGCTAGCGACTCGCTAGCAAAGCGTCTCTGAGCGTCTACGACGATTCCGTTTCGGCTTCGTTCCAACTCGAGACTTTTCGAGAATTGGCCCTCTGGCCTCTTACCAACTGATAGGTATGCTGGTAACAGAGACACCCGATAAAAAAGGATTTTCCCGTGGTTACATGAATTCTTTGCTACTATGTCGTGAGAGGCCGCTAGTGTATGTATAACAACATATACACATACACACTGCTGTGTTCCCGAAATGGGGTAGCCAGATCTGCAGGATTATAACGAAAATCCTATAGACACATTTAGCATAACGGGGTCAGATGTAAATGATCAGTGACAAGTTACTAGCTTATCATCTGAGTGAAGACCCGAAATCCTTATGACATACACAGATGCTGATGTATTCTAGTGAAGCTGCGCCTCAATACAGGTACCTATGTATTATAAGAATATCTTCCATATAAGCTTATAGGTAGGATAGAGATAGGATACTTTCCCTAAACGTCTCGCCACAAATACTTACGGCAGCAAGTAAACAGTAAGTATTCCCAAACTATGCGCAACTTGAACATATTCCTAGGAATAAGCCATAGTTAGTAGTTAGACGTTAAAGCTTAGCTAGGCTATCTGCTTCAATAACGAGGACCCACGGATTTTATTCACGGATATTATTATTATTTTATTTTGTTGAGAATAAGTTGTTCCTATTTTGTTTTTAGCTATTCGTAGTAGTTGGGTGTCCTGGGTAGTGTGGTTACCACTTATTATAGGTACGTAGACAGACTGCTGGTATTCTAGCAAGGTGTTTCACAGTAATCCCCATAGACAAACATGGTGAGCGATAAGAGAGAATTGAGTTTGAGCCCTGCAGTGAAACTCCGAACATCTCAGTCAAGAGGACATTGAAGAGTTAAACCAACACTCTAACTAGGTGTGCCTGCTACTAAGTATACTGTGCTGGAACACACCATTTAAAATGCCAGCATTATACCTCTCGCTTAACCAAACACTGTCCGCATTAACAACGTCATAAACAGTGGAGCAGGTTTATCTCGTCCACGTGGTGTAGCGCGGTGTCAAACGCTACTGTAATATATACTCGATTTGCAAACTATACTTTGGTAGGGCAAGCAGGAGAATAGATTTCAATAAAACTTAGATTCCAATCCAGATAACAATAGATTCCCTCAAGATTATCCAACAAATCAACTGTTTTTCCAACCTTCCGCATCTGGAGATATAATTCGTGTTAGTTATAACTAATCTAATTAGATCCTGTTGGATCGCATAAAGCAAAGATTAAAGCTATATTCAGGTATAAGCAGTATATTTACATGATTATAGGCATAGAGGAATAAGATTCCTCTATGTTATAGGTAGTATATATTTCATCTTTGGTCTTGGGATATAATTAAAGCTTTGTTATAATTTGTTATAATTGACCCATATGAAACGATCAACCATATCCTAACGGCTAGTGTATAGCTATCGGGATGAAGAATAACGTTGCCAATATGTAATTTAGAAAAGAGATGGTAAAATTCGTCATCCTAGTAATTGACCCGGTGGCTTAGTGGTTATAGCGGCTGGCACGGTTTGCAGCGGTCGTGGGTTCGGTTCCCACTCGGGTGAAGAATTTTTTCGATTTTCTTTATTAAAAATTTTATAATTAAAGCTTTGTTCAGGTGCTGGGATATAAATGAAGCTATGTTCAGATGTTGGAATGTTGAACGATAGTTTGGAGACGGCATCATACTTATATGTACCTGAGCGGAGATGAATCGGGTTTTATCCTTTTAACTAAATAAATCATTAATGTTAGATTATTTTATTTCAGCAAGCGCTCACACAAGGACATCGATGTATATAAAGTTATCGGATATGAAATTATAACGATAGTACAATTAAATTTCCAACCAGTAGTTTGACAAAACGCATATTTCATCCAATCACGAGCGGCCGCGGGACGCGAATATAATCCACACTATTGATGAAGCCTTTTGTTCTACAGAATAGGTGAATATATCGTAACTAGCTGACCAGGATATTATTTTGTAGGTATAGTCCATTGAGCACGTAGTCACAGAGGTATTACAAGGACCGTTATCATTCTAAACTACCTATATTTATGGCAGAGAGAAGACCTAGGTTGTATTAACTCGGATAGTTCATAGAAAGAAACCTATTTTGCACAGAGCGAATCAGTTAATCTTTAGTAACCACTAAATAATGTTATTGAAAAAATTATATGAAAAAAACAATGACACGTGATGAGAGAAAGCACGTACCTATTTCCACTAAGCAACGCTAACATTCAGTTTCTATACTGCATATAAAACTGCCTAGTTTCGTCCAGTTGTTTCTGTATTCTGCGTGACGGAATGACAAAAACCTTCCATTCAATTCATACAAACACATACAAACATTTACGTTTTAATTAGGATAGGTGACATCCATCACACTAATCAAAACTCTATTGTTCTTCACAAGGCTAACACCCACTTGCAACGCTCTTTAGAGAGTCAATAGTGCCCCCACAACTCTACAAAATAAATTATTTTATAGAAAAATATTCTGTCGAACCTTCCTTTAAAATGTTGTATTCTACACACGGCTGTATTTTGCGAGGTCATAAAAGGGATGCCATAGCTAGAACAGTGAAAAGTTGCTAGCTTATCACCTGAAAGACTGCGGACGGAGATGCAGCTTATGTATTCTAGTGAAGCCCCTCCTATGTATTATAAGGTAACAAAAAACTTCTCTACTTAACTACTTGCTTAAATGCGTAATCCTGGATTTTATTTTGTACCAATTTCTGTAGCTTACTTAAATCCTGCAGCATCATCTACCTAGCCTAAAGCCGCGTATTCATTGAGGATATTTATCTCATGGCACTGTAATTCAGTCAGGCAGATTCAGGCCGATTGTATGGGATGGGGTTTGTTAAAATTGTTATACCACTGCCACCTGCTGGGAAAATGAATGAGACGCGGAAGGCAGTGATGATTGCTTGGATCACCGTTCCAACATCCAAGGACTTAATCTGCCCAACGTCCGTAAGAAACGAACTTGATGAGAGCGAGATTTCTCACATTTATGGGACAAATCCACAGAGCTAAATAAAAACTAGACATAAGTAGGTAGTAAGTGTTTGTACTTGGCTCTAAAAAGGGCTCTCGCCAAGTTCATGCTATGGGCGCATTTGGTGTAAACTAAACAGACTTAGCTCAGAATATAGCGGTTGCATTCAACTCCTTCCAACAGGAGCGAACTGTCTTGGCGAACTGTGGCGAAGATGCCGAAACTGTGGAGTGGCATAGTGAGGCGACGCCGAATCCATTCCTACCCTGGGCGTATAGAGGACATCTACCCCGGAAGCTGCTACTTGGTTTAGGGAAACTGAGTGTTGTACTGGCCGCGTGGTGCCGGCAGAGTCCATGTCTGCCCGTGGGTATCGTACGAGGCGATTAAGGATTTCCGGGAGGTGGGCAGCAGCGCTTCCCGTGTTGACAACATAGTCCAAAATACAAACTGCGGTCACCAACCCGCCTGCCCAGCGTGGTGATTATGGGCAAATAACCCCCACGGCAGTCTTGTGACGTGCCCTAGGGGAGGCCTACTTCCAGCAGTGGACTGCAGTGGCTGATGATGATGATGATATACATCAAATGATGATTAGAGATACCGTGTGATGTCGGCAGAGTAGAATATCACCATCCCTTGTCTGCCCGTGGGTAACGTAAGAGACCATTATATATTTCCGGGAGGTGGTCAGCAGCATCTCCCGTGTTGACAAGATAGCCCGAAAATCACACTGCGGTCACCAACCCGCCCAACGCACGTGTTGACTATGAGCAAAATCCCCCTTTGGCACTAACCTTGTGACGTGCCCTAGGGGAGGCCTACGTCCAGCGGTGGACTGCAATAGGCTAATGTGATGATGACATACATCAGAATAACACATAAGTTAGGTATATAGTTTACGCAGACGAAATACGCAAATAAATCTTAAAATTGCACTATCGCTTGAAATTCTACCTGGATACTACTGGAAAGGCGAAATTAAATTCTATAGTTATTTTACAACTCTGCTTCAGATCTTTTATTTCTAAATGCAGTTTTACGATAGTGTTTCTCAGACGTATCAGCATTTGAAGTTTATTAACTCGGAGAATGCAATCAAAGTCGCGTTAGCTCGCTTGTCTAGCATTGTACATGCCATATTGAAAACTCTCAAGTATCTTTAAAGACTAATATGGTGATGCACAATAGATTATTTTGTTTTAACGTTGTTGCATTTTATGTCTAGTAAAAACTTTTAAGTATTATGGTAAATAAATATTTGTGACATTTTTTACATTCCTGTTGGTGCATAGAGACTAAAGTTAGCGCTTTTCCTTTCATATCTTTTAGCTTCGATTATTAAACTACGCTTCTTCTATGCTGCTCTGGGAGTGAAAAAAAATATAATACTACAGCTGCTTCTCTTCCCATGCATACTGTACAAGTTAGTAGAGAGACAAGAGGGTCTTGGTGTTTTGTAGGCGATGGGCTGACCACCTGTCACTACTAACCGAACTTGTACATCACAACAATACCCTCAAAATTGGTCAGAAGTGGCACCATGTGGTTCTATCGGCCCTTGATGCTTTGCCTACCCCGTAACGGATAAAAGCGTGATTGTATGTATGTATTAAACTACGATATTATATTTTTTAAGATAGATGATACGCTATACGTGGCTGGGGGATTTTCTTTATGATCCTGCAGTTCTGGCTACCCTAATTCGGAAACACAGCCGTGTCTATATGTATGTATGTATTTGTTTATAACTACTCCATCTGTGTAGTGCTACCTGTGTAGAGTCAACCTAAGTAAAAGAAATGATTAAACAAATATTAATTCTTTTACAAGTCATAGTTAAATCTATACATATAATAAAATCGTAACGGATCGATGTTTGTGCACGCTAATCTCAGAAACGGCTGGACCGATTTTGATGTAGTTTTCAGGAACATATTGTGACAGGTTCCACTTAACATATAGGCTTTTTATCCCGGGAAAATGTTTTTATCCCGGATAATTTCGTCATTTTGTTTTTTCTACATTCCACGAGGACGGAATCGCGGGCGTCCGCTAGTCTAAAATATATTAGAGAGAAGACGTAATCTAAGGATTGTTCATAATTCAGCGTAGGTTTAGAGCACAGTATAAGATAGCAGTATGCAAACTCCACTGAGTTAAGGTATAAACGGGGTTATCAAAATCAACTATAGGTATACATACTCAGACAGTGTGTAATATACAGGTTATGTTAAGCGAAATGCTATAAAAATAGTACACTATTAAAAATCTGTCCAGGTACTAAAAATCTAAAATTTATTTATCTTTTGAGATTTTATAAACGTTTGTGAACACCTTTAGGTAAGTGTAGGTCACATGGGCATAATTTTTCTATGTATTCTGACAGAACACAAAAATGGCTAAATTGTAGACTATCTAACTTAATTTAGGGTTGGATATATCATATTTACTGCCTTTTTCCACTTATGCTTTAAATAGCTAAAACTTACTTTTATTAGGTAATACAGAAAATATACGTGCTCTATGAATACATTCATACATAGGTTCACACATCACAAAATGAAAAGTTAGTTTACTTATCCGATTAACGCAATTTGCATCAAGTAAATGATTACACAGATCTTGATTGTCTAGATAAGATTACCCTGTGGCATAGCTCTCTCGAAATGCCACGACTTTTGCCCTATAATTGTCACCCACGCGCGCCGGTTCAAATAACAAAATAAACCTGTTTCGTATGAAAATACTTAGCACTCTCATGTGTTGCTAACTATTTATTTAAATACAAATACTACGGAAGTCGTAGTGTAAGGTTTTATTGTTAAATTAACTAAATATTTGACCTTAATCTCAACGCAGTTAGTACAGAGGAGTTAAAGCTACCAGATTTTAGCGGTTGACATTTCGAATTTATCTATCAGTTTAAATATCTACTTTTATAGTCACCTTAGTTAGGTCCACGGGATTTATTAAAAGTATATTTAGATTTTCTCTGGTCACCTCTGTTCATCCTGGTTTAATATACGAATTGCAATAGCGGGAATCAGTGGCGGGCCCATCCCCGTTGCATTTCGATTTTTTGCAAAATGATTGAATTTTCGGTAACGTTCATCACCAGCAAGCCTAATTCCGTTTTGATGTAAGAATTCTGTCCGGCAATTTTTTTTTTTGACAGATCGTAATGATTATCACTCATTGAAATAGAAGTGGCACGTTGGTGTATGTGATGTAAAATTTTCTTCAAGCAAGGAAGGCATTATGCCACTTCCATTTAATTGAGTTTCAATGACTGATTTATCATTAGAAACTGTAAAAAAAGGTAGACGATATGAGGGGTGGATAGACAACGCTCGCATGTGGTTTTAGCTCGTCCTGCATTAGTTATCAGTACTTGATAAATAACATGATAAATCAATGCCCGTAATTACCGACTGAAAAACCTTCATATAATATGATTTAGAATCGTTCTAAATTAGTCAAGTTTAGTTTAAGTTAAGTTAGTTTTAGTTAAGTTTAGTTTCCAAAATTATTATGAGTAAAAGCTTTAAAATAGATTTTAGTGTGAAAGTGTATTGCTTAACTAGAATAAAATGAATTATTGTAGAATCTTACTCAATTTCACAAATTTTTTACCTAATACGTATATTATATGGCTACCTATACAGGGTGTTTTTTCGTTGCCACCCTTAACGAAGGGTACGTACTCTATACATTATAAAAAGTAAGTTAATGCCAAAAAAATGCTGGGAAATGATGTAAATTTTTAAGAAAAAAAAATTCATTACTTGATTGGGCGAAATTTATAGTGTCCAGTGTTTATGCTAGTTTTTCATAGACAGATATTAATTATTTCTCGTGAAAAAGTCTTGCTACGCGCGTCTATGGGCATTTATGCAGAAAAACGCAGTCTATTTACTCAACTTTGGACCCTAATATCTTGGGAACCAGACACTTCCCAGGTATGCTTCCATGGAGAAAAATGATCATGATGTTGAGGAGATTCCGTAGTTTTTGGGATAAAATATCGATAAATTACTCTGTTTTGTTAACTCTAGATATATAATATATGGTATCTATTAGGTATAAACTGCGAAAACTTGGTTGTGTTTTTGTATGAAATAATAAACTTAATATCAGTGAAAACAACATTTCCGTCGAAAGTTCCTAGTTTGTAACATTGACGATCAATACAATAGAGAATGTTTCAGCGACTAAAAGTAGAAGAATCCTATACTATCGGAAAAGTTTATACGATGAACTTTTAACTACGGAGTACATCTCAAGCAACTCTGTCCTAAGAAATAGCATTATATAGGTATTTATTCCACAAAAGGTTCATTTCAAAATGAGTTGAATTAAAATTAAAACGGGTAAGGGTAACTAGCTAAATACCCGTAAGTACATGATAAATGTATGTTTTGATAGTCAACTAACAACCATTTCACTTACCTTTATGCTCTAATGACCGTGCATTGTCAACAGATCTGCATCCACCGAACCAAAGCCGACACAGTCACAACACTATGCATGACGTCACTTCCTAGCCCACTCCATTCATAAATCTAATTCTATCGATACTTTTCATTGGACGCACTATTCGAATTTTTAAAAACAAAATTGGAACGTCACTTCCGCCAACAAGCGAACATCACTGGCACTAAAAAAAGGAACACGATTCAAAGTTCGAATTTTTCGTATGTTTTAGCTTTAAAAACTTTTATTCGAGGCGCGTGTGTGTTAGTCGGCGCACGCGCACGTTTGAGCACGCGCCGAAGCCTCCAAAGGTTCGCCCCCGCGATTTTCGAGCGTGGGCGCCAACAGATCTGTCGGCTCTAAAATTTGCGTAATACCAAAGCAATAAAAACGCCCAAGAAGCTGCTAAAGCGCACAAAAATGTCTCTTTCAAATAAAGACGACCGACGACAGCAGGGGACCGCATGAAAATGGCAACCTTGCTTTATAAGCTTATGTTAGAATTTTAAATGAGTATCGAATAATGCATTCGACATAAAAAGCTATCGGCGGCTAACAATATTATGTGAGCTGGTGCGTTGGGAAGCGACTGGTCGAGGAGTACCTTGTATGGAGAAACGGGTTCGGGTGCAGTCCCACACGTCTTGACTTTTTGTCGCGCAGCAGGAAAGAGGTATACCAGCGTCTAGTGTAGCTTGAGCTCCTTTGCCCCGCGACCTGGATAGAAACGGTTCTTCCGCATGAGTAACAAAAGGTCTAGTGGGTGTCTAGTTAGTTTGGTCAGATGGTGGCATGGAAGGAGCATTGTACAGGTCGTGTGCTTGCAAGCCACGTCCCTTCATACATCGTTAATGGAACCGTCTCTAGGAGACGCTAATTAAGCATCTCCTAGGGTGTTAGCGGTGGGAGTTTTTTCCCCGATAGTTTTCTTAGTCAGTTAGTTATGCTGTTAACGATGTAGTTTTATTTGAATAGATCTATACAAACTAGCTGTTATCGTGGATTCCAGAAAAAACAACAGAATTGTGATTTACCCGGATGAAAAGCGGCTATTTACCTGTTTTAAAAATTTTACCAATACCCATGAACGTAATGCCAATACCTATTCGTTTAGTTCTTTTGTTGACTATTATTATTAATTGTCTCTAATATTACAGTACTAAACCTAATAACGCCGGCCAGCAGACTACTACATAATTGGCTACATCAGAGTCCCCATTACGTGACTTATGAAAATGCAAATTGTTACAAAACTTTGTTACATTTATAATCTTATAAGTAGACGTGTAGCTTGTTTAAAAAGCAGTAATGTGGTAAATCATTCATCTCAAGGCTGGTTCTTCCAATGATCATACATACATACATATAATTACGCCTTTATCCCTTACGGGGTAGGCAGAGCACCAAGGGCCGATAGAACCACATGGTGCCACTGATCCAATATCAGATAGAATAAAATAGTTTTTGTTTGGCTATACACATTATACAGATACTGAAACAAGACAAACAGGGTAGAAACATAGAAACTTAGTTAGAAACGAAACTCACGAAACAAATAGTGTGAGAAAATAGTGTGAGAAGTATACAGGATGTTTTTAAGTTGCCACCCTCAACGAAGGGTACGTACTCTATACATTGTGCATTTATGCAGAAAAACGCAGTCTATTTACTCAACTTTTGACCCTAATATTTTGGAAAACAGACACTTCCCAGGTATGCGTCCATAGAGAAAAATGATCGTGATAATGAGGAGATTCCATAGTTTTCGGGAACGTTGACGACTAAAAATCAACCTGTATAGGTAAAACAGATAACCTACCTGAGGGATAAAGTTGATCCTGCCTCTATCTTGATGATTTAGAGAAAGACAGCATCAACTGTCAACTTTAAAACTATCCGACTATAAGAAAAATCAGCCCTAAATACATACATTTTTACCACGGTCTGATAAAGTTTTGTCCTTTGATAGTCATCGCAGAACAGCTTGTTCAATTGATCCTGTACTGATACGGGGCTTAACTAGAATGCATCTCCTTCCGTGCATCTTGTGTCGACTCAAGAACTCAGACGCGTTATCTCAGGCGATGAGGTAGCAATTTGTCACTGATCTTTTACATCAGCCCCCCTAGCATGACCACGCACCATGGATATCGTATCGTCTCTATACAAAATTCAACATGACGCACGGCGGCTATATTTATCGTATTTTGACAGGCTAAATGTCGATAAATCGGTATATTATATCGTGTTTCGCAGGTCATGCTACTTGGGCTGACCTTGCTATGCGAAACGTGGCTGTGAGATCTCCTTCGTATTTGTATAATTGTGTGTACTTACTTCTCATGACTGAAAATTATGATGAATATGTATTCCCCGTTTTGCCCTACTGTGGGTAGGCAAAAAGGACTATACAAATTGGATTGGAGTAAAGTTATACCGTATCTACTCCATATCGATTATTATTCGGCTTAGAACCTCTTTGAACATAATGAAATAAGTACAGCAATATGACAGCTCGAGGTTCTTAACCTATTTGTCTTTCGTAAAGATACGTTCATTCATTCTTTCTTGATACAAACTAAAGTTTTAACTACAATTCATTTAACTGTTTCAGAAACAGATAGAACTAACAAAGTAGTACAGTATTTCTACTTTTACAATCAGGGACTGAGGAAGGGAACATGATGTGTGTCGCCGGTCTATTCTGGCCTCCATCGACACATTTCTCCAAATTCGACATTTTGTTTCAAAAGAAGTAAGTACATAATGCGAAATTGAACACCTAGTTACTTACTGTTTTTGTGGAGACAAAAATTACCTATGTAAAATACAACTAAGTTAAGAATACGTATTTAGGGCCTTCTTGTAAGTCTACGAGTTTATATTCAATTCATATTCTTTATGATATGCTTAACGTGGCTGTGTGATCTCCTTTATGATCCTGAAGCTCTAGCACCACATTTCGGGAAGACAGCTGCGTATATACGCAGTTGTATAGGTATATATTCTTTATTATGCACAATTGCACATACAAGGAAAAAATAAATAAGCTTTATTTTATTTTATATTTTCTCTATTGGATAGTGTTTGAGCATCAAATTCAAGTTAAAAATATGTCGAGTGGCGTGAGAATCAGACTCTTCCAATAAAATGTGATTGCAACCCGAGTCACTATGACAAACAGGAACGCAGTTAATAGCCACCTTTTGTTTTCAAACATCGAATGGATCGAATTGATTGATTCGTTATTATACTCTTTGGATTCTCATATTCATAAATTGGAACTCTTTTGTTTATTTAAAAAAAAGTTTATTTGTAGGTACTAGGTCAGCACTAGGTAGGTATATCTACATTAAGGTACCTACTGCCGGTCCCACTCTTCCACATCCTAAATAATACATGGGTAAAACATTATTATCTGCAACATGAACATAACTCTTTTCTAGCTAAAATGCACCTTAAAATCTGAGAAACTGCCGGTCTTTGCAATATGGCTGCTTGCGGTTTATTGTGCATTTTGCATTTTAAACACTCACTGACCATCCTAGATAACATATAAAAAATTCAGAACTTAGTACCGGACCGTTTATAAGGTAACCCCTTTTTAGTCTCTATGCACTAAACTAAATATACTCTTTTCGCAATAATGCCGATAAAAGCGCCTATATGAACTTTAGTGCAAATTTTTAGAACAGTATGTTTATACACACATAGGTAGGTACATCAATAAACACAGCTGTGTTCCTGAGTGGGGTAGCCAGAACTGCAAAATCATAAAATCCCACAGCCACGTTTACAGTGGGGACAGGATGTTAATGATCAATGACAAGTTGCTAGCTTATCGCCCGAGTGAATTCCCGAATTCCTTAGTCGACTTTAAAATTACGACATGCACGGAAGGAGATGTAGCTAATGTATTCTAGTGAAACCCGCATCTTGCTGTTCTAGCCACCCTACTTTGGTAACGAAAACGTGTATATTTACCCAATAAGTGGGCATTTACATACATATAATCACTCCTTTATCCCTTACGGGGTAGGCAGAGCACCAAGGGCCGATAGGACCACATGGTGCCACTTCTGACCAATTTAAGTATAGTTGAGATGTACAAGTTCGGTTAGTAGTGTCAGGTGGTCAGCCCATCGCCTACAAAACACCAAGATCCTCTTGTCCCTCTACTGACTTGTAGGTATGCCCGGGAAGAGAAGCAGCTGTAGGATTATACGTTTTTTTTTTCACTCCCAGAACAGCATAGAAGAATAGAAATAGGTATTCATCTTGCAATTATTTCTGTTATTAATTTTATTGTCCTTTAAACCTAATTTCATCTGGGCCATGTTGTTTCAACTTTGTAAATAATGTCATTACCAAAGATAAGTTAACAAATATTTATATTATGGCACTTAGGCTACCTTAATCATGTCGCATGATTAGTGTCTAATTAATTAACGGTTTGTTTGTGGATAGATCGACATTATTTATGGCCTTAATTTTCTATTGATCATTTTGTTTGTTTGTCCTAATCATTATTTTAAAGTCATATTGCTAAACTGTTTGACGTTTGTTTAGATTGCCTGCATGACGCCAACGTATAGTGATCCCAACTAATATTATAAAAGCGAAAGTATAAGTTTAATTCTTTATTTACTTAAATAAACATTTTGAATTTTCGCATACGTACCTACTTATACGGAGGACATAGGGTACATTCTGTGGTCCACGCAGACGAAGTAGCGCGCAGCAGCTAGTATGCGATATTAAAATACGTGGATTGTGCTTCGTCCTCGATTTCTCATTCATCTGAGCTCGATTTATAGAAATGTCTATGCTATTCCAGATGTCTATGTTATTTCTGATGTCAATGTATTTTTATAAACGGGTTTAGTACTTAACTAAAGTTGCAGTTCAATATTCCTTACTCTCTATTTATATATCAAAGTACTACTCGTATATCATATTCAAGAGATACAAATATAATTTAATATAGGTTTTAAAACTTTGATTATAATTATTCTAAGAATCATATAAGATCAGAAATAATAACGTAAGTACTTTAGTAATTCTAAGCTTTTATTTAACTTTTTTGTGTAACTTTCTCGTACATGGTAGGTATGTGTTATAAGTAGGTAGGTACATGAACAAGTTTGTTGTATTTTTGTATACATATCTATTATGACAACATGTGTTCAAGCGATCACAATTCAACTTTTGATATCCATCAGGGCCAGATTTAGGGGAGGGCAATCAGGGCTACAGCCCAGGGCCTGCACAATAGACAACATCGGAAAAAATGTGATTCAGGCAAGTAATTTTTTTCTCGTTACATTATACCAATATGATTTATTTATAGATTAAGTAATATTAAATACTAGCAATAGATATGGCCCTGATGAGCACTTGCAATTTATTACCTACTACTCATTATGAGGAAGTGTCCCAAAGATTCAATGTCTGAGTGGGGTATACGTAGTTAGTTGGTACTCGCCTTTGCTACCCCATGGCAGTAACTACGAGTAACCTATGTAATCTGTGACCGAGGACTACAGCTCACGTAGGTATCGGCTATCTTATTTGGCAGTTTCTAATCATTTTCATTGAAACTTAATGAAATAGCATATTGCCATGCCTGGAGAAAATTGGGCAACAGACACATATGGTACATGCCGCCTCCATTTATTATGTTTTAATTAGTGATCATCACTATGATGGCCGATTGGCGTAGTTTGGTAGTGACCCTGCTTGCGACGCCATAAGTCCTGGGTTTGAATCCCGGTAGATAAAATTAATGGGTGTTAATATTCTCCGTACTCCAAACTTGCATGCAAAAATACAAAAAAAAAAAACAAAATAAAGAACTGTCAAAAAAGATAGCCGATACAGCGGCAGACCTCTAAATCCGGCCCTGATATCGACTGAACCGCGGAACGTAACTGGAGCCCGCAGCGATTTCCGCTGACTTCCTGTCTCATTGACAGATTCCTGTATCTATCTATACTGTCGGTATCCCAACAAACTATAGCAAATATTTGTCTCTGGCAAGCGCATCGGTGTATTAACCATAGGCAAAAAGAAGTTATTTGTGGTCATATCTTCTGCAGTGACCACTAATTTAAGTCTTATTAATAAATTAAATCTTAATTATTATTTTTTTTAAGAAAAGGAGGACTTTTAAAAAGAAACACCTGAAAGTAGTGCTACATTGAATGCTGTGATAATTTTATATTTAATGTTGCTTAGTACTTATTTCTATGTAAGGTGCCTATAGGAGTTATATCTGTGAGTTAACTTAAAAAAGAAAATTATTCGGTTAGTTAGATAATGATCCATTTAGTGTTGTTGTATAAAGAATAAGAATAAGTTCCAATATTTAGAGTAGTCCGTAGTAGGTACTTACCCGTCATATTCAGTCAACTTTGGTAAAAAAAACAAAAGCCCTAACAAAATCTAAAGTCAAGAGAACTATTATTACAATAAATTACTATTACAATAAAATCTGCACAGATGTGCGAGCCATTGTCTACGATGCCCCACTATCAGCTTACAATATTCATTACAAATCACGCTTTACTACAACACATTCTGCATCGCGAGTTCCGTTAAAAGATAATTAAGCGATAAAATTGTTTACTTTGACCCGAGTATTCGACCCCCGATAGCCAGTTATGAGGATTTTTGTCATTTCATCTCTGGACTGCGAATTGATAGGGTGGAATTTGAGTGCTAAAATGTTTTTTTAAGTTCAGTGACAATGTGGCGAGTGTTAGTAGTGTGCTCGTGCCTTATTAGTGCAGTGTTTGGTTCCGGAAGTATGTACTTAGTTGTATCAATTGGCTTGGATTTGTTAAATTAAGGGGTACTTGATTTGAAGCTAACTGCTGTGTGTATTTCGTGGTTATGGCTACCTAAAGTGAATTTTTGATATCAGTGGAGGATCGTTAACTTAACATCTATCTGAACATAAATACTTCGTACTTACTGATAAATTATAATAACAGACCTTTTGTAACCATTGATAGGTATACATACCTACGCCATTTGACGTGAAAAATACCACAGTTCTAATTCAAGCACATTTAAAATAGTTACATAGTACAAGTTAGTAGCTACAAAAACTTGAGACTGATCATTAACATTTGTTCCCGCTACCATAGAGGAAGTTTATAGGTTATTTGCTATCGGCAGCAACAGATGATGACTAGCAAGTAGTCCTACGTATTCGTATAGCATGCTAGGCGCTCGGTACCTACTATTTTCTAATCGCGACAGTCCAGATTCAAGAGTCAGCTAAGGGTGCAGTAGGGTTCTATAGTGAAAACCAGTTGAAAACCATTTGTTGGTACCAAAGAGGGGATTAAGCTTTAATTTGTAAAAAGGGCCTCGTTTACCGCAAGTAAGGTACCTTAGTAGTAGACATTAATAGACAATACATGTTGCGTAGTAGTAACATAGAAGAAGAGGAAGTTTATTCCTCTATTTATAGTAGTCGTAAGTAGAAGTCCTATGTACCTATAGAGGAGGCGTCTAAGCGAGTTTAAAAGCTTACTGCGACGTAATAGTTTTCCTTATCCGCAAAAACAATCATCTATATTGTCCATTATTTACAATCCGAATAGAGCAACGTTGCGTAACTGTTATTCTATCGCTTGACTAACTTGGAGTCTGACCCTCCGGAGACAAGGGTAAGATGAGGATCTCGAAAATTTTACCAGATATCGGACCTAGTTTACTATCTCGGCTTGATTTATGTTTTGACACGCGATATTTTTTGGGTTTAGGTACTTACCCCCCGGACCATGGAAGCAAGACCCCGGATAAATGCTAATGAGCATACCGAAAAAATTGGACAATTGCTAGTCATTTGAAGGGTTTCGTAGTAGCATATAATAACATTATATTCTGCACCTAGAAATACGTATCTAACGTCAATGAATTTTTCGCTTAGATGACACGGTTTCAACTCCAACTGTGTACCTAGGCATTAATTCATAGCTCATAGCAATTGTTTACGAATAAAGTAGCGGTGACTTAAAGGACGCACAAACCTAAGTAGGTGGGTACATCATGCATGACAAATCCTATATAAGGCTATTTAGGGGTCCCCATTTTTGTTATCCAGCCACGGAACTCTAAAAACATGTACCTATATTATAGTAGTTAACAATACATTTTCTTTTGTAATGCTAATGGCAGATAAGCTGAGATAACATCTTTGGTGCGTATCGCGAGATTTTTATTTTATGTAGCCATGCCTAAGGGTTTCTTTGAATTCTATTTGAAGAATGGAAGAATGAAAATGGGTTACAGAAAGATGACTATTTTGTTCATTCCTATAAGGCAGCATAGGATTAAGGAAATTTTATTTCAAATTCAAATTGAAAATCATTTATTCGACATGAAAGCATTAAAAACTTGTTTGTCGATGGTCTTTTATATGTTACTTTCTATGTTCGCAACTTCGCACCCTAAAATGAAACCGCTACCAAACAAAAAAAGGAGGTGAACTGAGATTTAAACAACATAAAAAAAACGCAAAGCTTTTGCTTTGGCAACGGTCACCACCCCAAGGTGCGATTTATTACAGTCTGTCAGGCATAAGTTGGCGATTCGGGGCTTAATAGCCACCAACGTGGAGCTAATAAGAGTTAAGGTTGATTCAAAATTGTTTCTTTGATAATCGTCATAGGAAGTGTTAGGGATTGCACTCACTTTCACATCGGTATTCAATCATATGTACCTATAAATCGAGGTACTGGGTACTTTTACTTGTTAATAGAGAAGTACTACAGAACTTCAGAATAGAGGAGGATTAAGCATAAGCTACTATTCCTACAATAGGAAAGATTCTCTAGCCAAGTCATAGGAGGTACTTACCTACATACTGCCATATACTGTTTGGCTATATTATCTATCACCACTACCTAGAAAAACACGCAACATAAATTACTTTTGTACTTCAGGTAATAGTGATTTCTCTATTATGGGTAATTTGTGAGGATTTTACAAATTTTGATAGAATCATAAAAATTATAACTACCGACCATTTTCTGTAGTAGGTTTAAGTTATTTTATTTGACTATAATGATATTTGTTATAGCCTATTAAACTTGAAGCACAGCATAAACTATTTAAAAAACTACCGACCACGCTATATGGCCGTAGTACCTTTGCCTTGACTTTAAGATAAAAAAAAAGTTACTTCAGCTACTGTCACTGTCAAAAAGTTTTGTTTGTAAACAAATTATAGGTGAGGTGACTGATAAAATTAATATAGATAAAAGATTTATTGCCTTTATCGCTTTTACTGTATTAAAATGTGCATTTAATGGTCACACGTATTTCTATTTACAGACTCACTGAAAGATCCTTATATTTGTGGACCTCCATTGTGCTCACGTAAGTATTTTATCTCATAACCTCAGTGTGGTACTAACTTTAGCTAAAACTTCTAAATTAAATTACTATTTTCAGCATCGGAGAAGTTCAAATATCTTTCAGAAGTCACATACCACTATGAATACAAAGTGAATGTTGAAACATACTTCGCAGGATCAAGTAATAATCGTTCTACGTTGGACATCAAAACTGAGGTAACTATTGTAGATTTTGTGTTCCAATCATGAATCATAATGTTGATAATCGCTATCCGACATGTGTATCCCATACCATATTAAAGTTCTCTTAAAAGGGCCTCTACATCTTAGCTACGGCCCGATGCACGCATCTCAAATGACTCCATAACCCTTTAAAAAATGATACAAATAATAATGATCCTAGCTAGAACCATCATCCTCTCTATCCTTACTGTTCTGTTTATACTGCTTATAAATGTATTATTTTGCTTGTTATCTTATTTAGTACCAATATTTTATCTAAACTGTACATAATTATTACCATATCTAGTCAGTCATTTAATTTTATTTATAGAATTAATCCAAGAATATAAATTTAATGAGAATTACCTTTCTATATCACTAGTAACTATTTCAATGATTATTACATGAACATAAAAAAATTATGGACAGAGTGTTGTCAATACACAGAGTGAGGCATTCATAGTAAGCTCGGTAACAATATTCCATGGAGTAGGGATGTGTAATGACGCATTATCCACCCACACATACAAACCATAGTAAGCTCGGTGCCTACTAGACAATACGCACACATGCGCAACGCACCACCATTTCAGTGCTTCAATCTGTTAATTGACAGCATTACGTCTGTTGCTCTTTACCCGTTCATGGATTGTTACAACATTGTTTGGTTGTGCACATGTGATATCTTTACATTTATTTACAAATCACAAAATTTTAACTTATTGGCTGGAAGAAATCTCTGTCATAGATAAGCTCGCCTTTGTACATTATCTTTGTTAAAATCTTTTATGTTTTCTGTGTTAAATAAAGAATATGAATTGTTTGTTATAGGTGACTCTACAATTTATAACTCCATGCGAAGGCTTGCTCCAGTTGAGTGATGTTACTCTGATTGATCAAGATGAGAACTACCCAGTTGAGAGAGCTGAGAAATTCATACATGCTGTATCTTTGTATGACCTCAGGTAAATTATGTGACCCTTGAATTTAATTACTCATCATCATCATACTTAGCCATGAGATTGCTGCACGTAGGCCTCTCCAACAACCGCCACTCTGACCGGTCAGAAGAGGCCCTGCATCCAACCGACGCCCGTGACCTTGGATAGGTCTCCCGTCCATCTTGCGGGTGGCCTTCCCATGCTGCGTTTGTCAATATGTGATATCCACTCTAAAACCTTTCGGCTCTATGACTATTTTAAAATAATAAAAACTTAATTAAACACACTCAATGGCTTTAGTTACATACATGAGGGGGCCAATGCTGTAGGATCATATATGAGATCCCACAGCCACACTAAATATTTCGCATTTTCTAAATATAGCTGTGTGTGTGTCACTGGCGGCTCGTCCTAAGGAGCGCTCGTGCGGTGCACTCCCACCCACGAAGATTACATAGGCAATCTACATATATTTCTCTATATTTATAATTATCTTTCAATTCTACTATGTTTATACAATAGTGTCTATGCGTTCGTCTCAAGTAAGCTGTAATCTTTGTATCGAGTGGAGCTCTAGCGATCGCGCTCCAATGAAACGAAATTTGGTACGATTCCTAGTACTGTATTCAATGAGTGCGAAAGAGACATACCGACATAGGTCGGCGCGTGAAACAGAAGATTTCGTATGAAAAATTAGCCTTATCTGGAGCGCCGCTCACTTTAATTCGCGTATGCGGCCACTAGAAGTCACTAAGTCCGAGTTAGAACGCGATATGGTTGTCTTTAATGTGTTTCATTAGGTCATCTGAATTTTTATAAGTGTACGGTTGTACTTCAACTGGTATTGCACCATCCCATTCTTTAAGGGAGTGAACACCCATCTAAAAATGTCAGCAGCCGCCTCTGGGGTGTATGTATATATTAATATAAATTACAGGTTTGCCTTCCACGATGGCATTATATCTGAGATCTGCCCTGAGGAGTCGGAAGAGGATTGGGTCCTCAACTTCAAGAGGGCCATACTGTCCCTCTTTCAGAATAGCATGAAGAGATTTGACATCAATTTCAAGGGCATTGAAGTAAGTTTTGATAATTGGCAAGATTTATAGGTATATAACTAATACACACTTTCACACTGTGGTGGTCCTCTTCAGAATATTGTGTCGATTTTAGTAATTTTTAGGACCATATAAAAAGGGTTAAGGGTTTATAAAACCTTATCTAGGTAAGTACATTTATTATGAAACCCTCAATGTATATGCTTGCAATATATCATAACTCTGATGTACCTTCTAATGAAGAGAGGAGTATGACATACAGTGGCATTTCAATTATAAGTGCCCAAGACTAGTGCGAGCGGCGGAAGCTTAGATTAGTGTGAGTGCAAAAGCAAAGGACGTGTTGCGCTCCGGGCTTATAGGTTTACTCGAATAATTAATGATTATTCCAGCAAGACATCCAAGGCTCCTGTACCGTAGACTACAAGGTGCGAGGTCAGGACAACACCAGCCTGATCCTGGTGAAGACCAGGGACCTGTCTCAGTGCAGCCACCGATATAAATACACGTCTATACTACAGACTGTGAGATATGACTTCCAGAGTGTGAGTATTTATTGTTATTTAAGTGTGTCACTTACACCCTATATATTTTTTTCTAAATACATATAGTCACGCCAACTATCCCGAGGCTGGGCAGAAGTGTGCAAAATACACACACATCAAATATCGTAAAAAATCACGTAAATTGTTCATAAATTCCCTACTAATCTATCAATTAAAATAGAGAAATTTAGATGCAGGAGATCCTAAAGACATAAGCAACTATAGACCTATCAGCCTGCTTGCAACCTTGTGTTTATAAACTCTTCTCTAGCATCTTAAACCAGAGAATTGGCATATCACTGGAAAAAAATCAACCTGTAGAACAGGCTGGCTTTAGAAGGGGTTTTTCTACTATCGACCATATACATACACTGGAGCTTATAATCGAAAAATACCAGGAACAACAGAGATATCTCTACATCGCATTTATTGATTATAAAAAAGCATTCGACACGGTTTCACACGAAAGCATATGGAAAACATTCAAAGTGTGGAAGAGCAATACATACAAATATTAAAAAACCTATACAATAAATGCAGTAGCAAAGTAAAGCTCGAAACTATTGGTCCCAGTTTTCCTGTGGAAAGAGGTGTAAGACAAGGTGACCCCATTTCCCCAAAAATTTTAATTGCAGTATTGGAAGATATTGTCAGAAAGCTTGACTGGCATAGATGTGGACTGTATATTCATAGAAAATATCTAAATCATCTAAGATTTGCAGACGACCTCGTTTTGCTCTCAGAATCGAGCTCTCAACTCCAGTACATGATTGTGACGCTAAACCAAGCTAGCAGACAGGCCGGTCTGGAAATGAACATTTCAAAAACTAAAACAATGTCCAATTCCATGAATACACAAATAATTGTAGATGGGGAACCACTGGAATATGTTGATCATTACATCTACTTGGGAAAACAAATTGGCTTCAACAGAAATAGCAACGAACTTGAAGTAGAGAGAAGAGTCCAAAATACATGGAATAAATACTGGAGTTTAAAAGAAGTGTTTAAAAGCAACATGCCCATAAAATTGAAAAAGATAGTGATGGACTCATGCCTGATCCCATGTTTGACTTATGCATGCCAAACATGGAAATTTACTGTAAAGATAAAAAATAAAATAACTACATGTCAGAGGTATGGAACGTAGTATGCTGAATATAAAGAAAATAAAAGGATAAGACACGCCAAGATTAGGTCCCAGACCAAGGCAATAGACGCTCTTTAGCATGCTCAAAAACTTAAATGGAAATGGGCAGGGCATGTAGCAAGGCTCAAGACCAGAGATGGACCAAGACGGCCACAGCATGGATAGGTCCTCCAGGGAAAAGAGCAAAAGGCAGACCCTACATAAGGTGGGAGGATGAGGTGAAATGAGTTGCTGGACCATTTTGGCAAAAACTGGCTCAAGATAGAGAAAAGTGGCAATCGTTGGAGGAGGCCTTCACCCAAGGGGGATTTCATTCTTAGTAAAAATACAGTATTCATTATTATCAATACTAATTGTAAATATGGAATAAAAGGCATTTTTATTTATTATTTACTATATCATTCAAGTCGCCGTAATTTACTTTCTCATAAAATTTCACCGGTTAGCCTATTTTAAGTACCTTTCTCATGTATGCTAATGGTTACGATCCTAAGTAACATAATACAATAATCTAATCTAAGACAAATCATCAAGCTTAGACCCACGACACAAGACCTCAGGGATCTTAATGTGGGATTAGGTTAATGTGTTTTATCGTGCAATTGTTTTTATTACAGCAATTCCAAACCTGGCCAGTACTAAAATCGGAGAGTAAATGTCGCATAGCGGTCGACCACCACATATACAAGGCCGTCAACTGTCGGGAACGACATCTCTTCTCGCCGTTTTCGGGCAAAGGATCCGGGGCTATGAGCACCGTTATACAGGACTTGGTGTTGACTAGGGAGGAGAGTCGTACGGACTCGCAGGTTATGCAGTCTCAGCCTAAAGGTAAATATACAGGGTGTTTTTTCGATGCCACCCTTAATGAAGGGTACGTATTCTATACATCAAATAAAGTTTATGTCAAAAAAACGCTGGGAAACGATGCAATTTTTTAAAATTACTTGATTGGGCGAAATTTATAGTGTCCAGTGTTTATGCTAGCTTTTTCATAGACAGATATTAATTATTTCTCGTGAAAAAATCTTGCTACGCGCGTCTATGTGCATTTATGCAGAAAAACGCAGTTACTCAACTTTGGACCCTAATATTTTGGAAACCAGGTATGCTTCCAAAGAGAAAAATGATCGTGATGATGAGGAGATTCCGTAGTTTTCGCGAACGTTGACGACCAAAAATCAGCCTGTATAAATATATATGCACGCACTTCACAACAGACATGTGTAACTCCGGACATAACTATATCTTTGGATATATATCCCGAGTTGGATATAAATCATCTCCATCGCATTTAAGAGTGTTATCATATCCTAAAGCCTACTTCACTACACTTCAACCTAGTCCCACACTAACTCTTGTCTCGTGGGCTTAGATGAAATTATTACTCGATTCAGTGACAGTGCTCAAAATATGACACGACAAATAGAAGCTCAAATGTATGTCTGGGCGTATATTAATATAAATTATTATTAGCGAAGTCGATCTTTATGGTAAATACGAGTACATTAGATTAATGTGAAAAATCTGGTCTAATGCAGTTATTACGCTTAGATGTATAGTGTATCTGTGAATCTAATCTATGTATAGATTCACTTGTGCCACTTTTATAAACAGTTATGAGACCCCGCGTCTAATGACGTCACTGGTCATGGGTACTAAGTTACGGTATATAAATACATAGATAAGTATAGAAACATGACTCGAAAACAAACATCGATATTCTTCATATCAATGTTTGCACTTAGATTATTTATTAGAGATAGATGCACAGGTTATATAGATGTTACATAAAATTAAATATAGTAGGTACATGCGACGCCCTGTAAGGGCACGGCAAACAATAAGACCAAGTAGTGGCCACATATCAGGAATCAAACTGAGGACCTATAGCGAAGAAATACATACATACATTCACTCGGAAAATATAAATGCATCTGGGGAAGTCGGGTAAAACTTAGAAAATATGTTAACTATGTTTTCAGGTTGGCAAGTAATTCAGAAGCGCTCAAACATACTACACCAACACACTCCGTATGTAAAGTCTGATACCGGTGAGATCAAGTCGGCTAGAGATGTACTCAAACTGTTGTGCATGTGAGTATAAGTACAGAGTATTTTTAGCCATTTTTACCCAAAATCTAGACCTTATTACTAACGGCCAATTCCAATATTATGTACACCAAGAGATAATTTTTTGATTCTGTATTTGAAATTTTGATGAAAAAATATGAAAAATTAATTCTAAATATGCCTAAAATGCCGTCCCCCTGATTACGTAAAAGCAATAGCAAAGCCGAAGCCGCGCGATCGCGATAATGTCGAGTGTGTGTGTGCGCGAAACGAGCGCTCGGCGTCCTCCCGCGCCCCGCACCTCGCCCCGCGCCCCGCGCCCCGCACCTCGCCCCGCGCCCCGCACCTCGCCCCGCGCCCCGCACCTCGCCCCGCGCCCCGCACCTCGCCCCGCGCCCCGCACCACAAGCACACACACACTCGAGATTATCGCGATCGCGCGGCTTCGGCTTTGCTATTGCTTTTATGTAATCACGGGGGCGCAGTGCAGAGGTGTGAAAGAGATAAAATTTAGTCAAAACTATGCGTTAGTTGAAAGCAGTGTAGCTAATGTTCCGCCTCTCCTACATACTGACAAGACATACCGATGCAATATGGATTCTTGTACGGTTTGTTTTACGGCTGGCACTCCTTACGTACTAATCTAATCTCTCTATGTCAGGATAAAAGACAACACTGACGATACCCAGCAAGAGTCCGATGCGGATTTAAACCTGGACAGCAATTCTACCGTGTGCTTAACCCTCCTCTAAGTCTAATCTAAGCCAAATATTATGTACTAGCTAAGGTGCAATGCTGAAAATATACCTAGTTATTTTAGGTATATAAACCTTCCTGTTCAATCACTCTATCTACTATAAAAAAAACCGTATCAAAATCCGAAACGTAAGTTTAAAAGATCGAAGCATATATAGGGACAGACAGGAAGCAACTTTGGTTTATACTATGTTGTGATAAAAGAAAAAAATAAATGGTAATTATTTTCAAGTTAATCTTCAATTCAATTTTGTTTAATGGCCACCATTGTGTCGGTCACAATAATTCCGCCAATGTCACGTAAGAGAAAAATACACGAAAGAGATTGGTCAGTAAAATGACAAATAATTATGTATGACCAGATTGTACAACAAAGAAAAAACACTACATTTATGTTACAGTCAAATAATTGTTAATATAGTAGATAAACCTAATGGCATCTCTGTGGCAGGATCAAAGACAATACAGACGATACCCAGCAACCCTCCGATGCGGATCTGAACCTGGACAGCGGTTCTACCGTGGGTTTGTGGGGCAGACTGGTGCGGGCGGCGCGGCCGCTGCACCACCCCGCCTTGTCGCAGCTGCTGGCTAGGGCGCCTGCTATATGCGATGCTGCTACGTAAGTACCTATACTCGTATACTACTATATTACGTCCGCAATTGACTACAATGTTCAGGCCATTTCTTCTGTATTTTTGAATGGATAATAAGTGCTAAATGCCATATGGTGTCGGCAGAGTAGGATGGCACTACCCCATGTCTTCCCGTAGGTATCGTAAGAGGCTAAGTATCGTTTAAGGGTTTCCGGGAGGTGGGCAGCAACGCCTCCCGTGTTTTATTTTATTTTATTGACAAGTACAACAGGTAAATACCAACTCAACATTATTGATACATTAAGTTATAATCTTATAAATTTATTATTTTAGTCCATAAATCGCACTGCGGTCTTCAATTCGCCTGCCCAGCGTGGTGACTATGGTCAAAACCCCCCTATGGAAGTAGCCTTGTGGCATGGCCTACATCCAGCAGTGGACTGTAATAGGCTCATATGTATGTTTGGACTAAAATAATATCAACTATTCGTTGAGATAGTTCTCATGATGTTAAAAAGCTGACATAACAGGGGCCTTATTAGAACTCATTTCAAATCAGACATGATCACGTGTATGTAATATTTAAACAAACATATTATTATCTATATCTTTCCAGCAAACACTTATTAGACGCGCTTCCCTACATAGCGAGTACAGGGTCGGTGGAGCTCATCAAAGACATGATCCTAGCAAACTCTGTCGACAACGACACCAAACACGAGTGGCTCATGTCCATGGCTATGATACCGAGGTAAGATTAAGTACTTATTCTTATTCTTTATTGTAATCAAAACACTACAGTAAATACAGATTTACAAAAGATATACATACAGGGTGTTTGTGACAGCCAGGGAAATATTGATATGGTGACTTCAGACCATGATTCTGAGGCTAAAACCACTGAAAATTTTCGCAGGAAAATTCCAGAATTTTCCGACATTTTTTTTTTTGTTTTTTCAGGAAAAAAATTGTGTAGTTCGGTTGAGTAGCCTTAGATAATGACTTAAAAACAAAAATTTAACCTATAGATAATTTTTTTTAAACAGTGGTTCCAAAAAAGTTCAAAATACTGATCAACCCCATTGGAGTCACAAATGGTCCAAAAAACAGTAATGTATCACACAAAAACCAATAAGCCCATTTAATTAGTCTCAGAATCGCCCGATACAATTGGCGCGGAAAGCAAACATTGCGGGTAATCATATTAAAAAAAGCATTTTCTGCGAGTAATAACACTGTCGTATTACTTATATCAATGGTACTTGTTAAGTATTTGCCTGGCTGTCACACCCACCCTGTATATCTCTACAAGAGATACTTCACATGTTAAAGAAATCTGGACTACATTGCTGTAATCTGATCGTAGAGCCACTATGTCAAATCATATGCTTCAACTTTCTTTACATCCGCTAAAATAAACTCAGTTTTCAATAAATGGATTGACTATTACTATTACATTTATAACTGTTGAGATTTGGGCGATATATAAATAAAATCGAGCAAGATTTCTCGAAAATAAAACGATATTTATTTTTCTACATGGATCACCATACATAGCGTTACATCAGAAGGAAGTACAAGAGCGCCACCATACGGCAGCAAAACGCAACAGAATCAATACGTTTACGAAGATAGCTATTTTAGTGCGTTTACAAAGACAGCTTTAAATTTATATCCAACAATAACATCAGAGCAAATATCAATCAATCAATCAATATGTTTATTTGCTCAAATATGTGTATATATACATGTTATTATTTGTATTTACAGCAAGCGTTCTACATATCTTATTTATTTAACTTCCTTACACAATTTTTGATACAAAATATTATAAATAATTCGCCAGTTCTGTTACTCCTGCACAAGAAGAACAGCAAAGAAACTTTACGTGACTTTATAATTTTTTTCCAGTGAAAACTTTATTTATATTTTTCAGGCCGAGAATAGAAATGTTAAACAGCATAGTAGAATTACTCACGAGACAGAAGAACGATAAAGTGATCAGTTTCACTGTATCGTCTATGGTGCATTCTTATTGTAAAAGCAACGGGAAACCATGTAAGTTGTGTATATTGTCCTACTAATAAAAGTGGGAACTTTATCACTTTAATCGGCCGATTGGTCTGACGGCCGATTGGTCTAGTAGGTAGTGACCCTGCCTGCGACGCCATAGGTCCTGGGTTCGAATCCCGGTAGGTGCAAACATTGATATGATGAATATCGATGTTTGTTTCCGAGTCATGGATGTTTCTATACTTATCTATGTATTTATATACCGTTGCTTATTACCCACGATACAAGACCTTAAGGATCTTAGTGTGGGACTAGGTTAATGTGTTGTGTAGTGTGTGAATATTTAATCACGGATTTTGATAACACTTAGGACTTATGTAGCTTATGCACAGCGCCGGCCCGAAGTAAATTTTAGAATGGAGCGAGATCCAATTATGGCGCCTCTCCTGTTTGCTCCTAATACCTATATCTTTACCATTTAGGCGCCCTCTAGGATTTGGTGCCTGGAGCGACTGCTCCGTTCACCGTATGGGCGGGCCGGCCCTGCTTATACATGACAATAATAAATAGGCTATATTGTAATTTTAGTTCAAAAAAAAGTATGAACTTACGAGTAGCCTGATACTAGTCAATACCTTATATTTACGAAAAATATTTTTCTCGGGGATTTTGACATTTTGTTTTTTTTTCTGCAGTGGGTACATTTTTTTAATTATGACGTTTGGTTTTTCATCAGTCGTTGGTTATTTATGTTTTGTTAACAGTACGCGAGTGTTGCGAAGAAGAAACCCCAAGGAGGATCACAACGGAGTTTGAAACAATCGTCCACGATATCTACACCCGAGGACTTATTAACTCGTCTAGAACGGAAAGGGATCAGGTAAGGAATATAACTTATTTGTACACAAATGAATGTTGAAAAATAGTGGTATAAAGAATCATTTACAGCTATAATCAATTATATATGTATAATATAAAAGTTGTTTGCTTCTTACCCATCTGTCTTATTAGTAAAGGATGTTTCTTTTTATGTTTGTGTCAAGCTAATAAGCTAACAACTATAATTAAAACGTTTGTTCTAGATCGTGATAGCAATAAAAGCTCTGGGCAACATAGGCGGCTTCAGCCAGGAGTTTTCGGAGGTCCTGCTTGGAATTGTAGGAGATTCATTAGCACCTGTACCGGTTAGATTGGCGGCCATTGACGCGTTTAGACGCACGCCTTGCATCGAAACTCGGTAAGTCAAACAAATGCCTTTGTACGATATTTTTTGTTGTGTTTATCTTTTGGTGTGTATAATGGAAAATTAAAAAGGGACGCCAGCAAATATTTGTGCAAAATGCTCCGCTGTGCTTTGTAAATCTAGCAGAGCGGAACGGCAAACGTATCGATATATAAATAAGACATAAATTGCTATGGTTCAAATTATGCCGTAGCATCGATGAATCCCCTGGAAATAAACGTCAAACAAGCGGCAAACGGATAAAAGTTTTAAGCGATCATGAGTCGCCAGATCCGAGGGTCAGCGGAGGGTGTAGGGCCCGGTGGTGGGCGAACTCTTGATGGAAGCTTTAAGCGATTTCCGCTTCCGGAATTCCGCTTATGACTGTAATTTATAATTAATTCATCAATTTGTACAGATTTGATGGGCCTACGAGAAACTGGTGGTTAATCCTGCGATGATAACGATATATTTCAGAGATTACTTCTTCGAGACATTTCGCGAGGAGTACATGGATATTGAGATACGTATAGCGTCGTATTTACAAGTAATGAAGTGCCCCAACCTCGGCATTATACGGCAGATATTCAACGCTCTGCGCAATGAGAAAGTTAACCAAGGTAAATGAGTTAATATCCAAGTGTTTTTTTTTTAATAAATAAACTTACAACGTGCCTAACTGAACCAACTTTACCTCACATTGATATCAAGTGCTAATCGATTTTACCAAATGGTCAGATAGAAGGATAAAGTTCATGCCGTCTTTCTCTAAAACTATATAAAAAAGACAGATATTGTTTTTTTTTAATTTAAATTTTTAATTTTAATTAATTTAATAGCGGTCGTCCACTAGTGTATTAATAAAGGCTTTATTATTTTATATCAGCGGCGACATTCGTATGGAGTCATCTAAACAACCTTGGCAAGTCATCCCTGCCATCCCGTGTGGAGATTCAAGGTTTATTGTCCGGGAACACCATGCCGCAGTTAGAAGACAGTCCCGACTTCAGAATGTTCTCGAGGAATTATGAGCAGAGTGTCTTCTTCGACCAGTATAATGCTGGTAAATTTTTTATTTAAGCATTCTCTCAAGTATTAAGCTAGCAATTTGTCGATGGTCATTTACATCTATACAGGATGTTTTTTTGTGGCCACCTTTAACGAAGGGTACGTACTCTATACATGAAATAAAGTAAGTTTATGCCAAAAAAATGCTAGGAAAAAATAAATATTTTTTTTAAATTTTTAAATTCCTTGGTCGTGCGAAATTTATAGTGTCTAGTGTTTATGTTAGTTTTTTTATAGACAGATATTAATTATTTTTCGTGAAAAAATCCTGCTACGCGCGTCTATGTGCATTTATGCAGAAAAACGCAGTCTATTTACTCAACTTTGGACCCTAATATTTTGGAAACCAGACACTTCCCAGGTATGCTTCCAAGGAGAAAAATGATCGTGATGATGAGGAGATTCCGTAGTTTTCGGGAACGTTGACGACCAAAAATCATCCTGTATAATTATGCATGTTAATTATTGTGATTGTGTTATGGTGTTTGTTGCTGTACAAACATATATACATAACATAATATAGTCACATTTGTCCTCAAAGAGGTTGTTCAGAACTGTGCACATTACACATCCACTTTTATAAATACTTAAATTTATTTTGTTATTTTGTATGATTTTTTAATATACAGGTTGCAACAGAAAGGGTATCGGCTGTCCCAAAATAAAACACTGAATATGCCATTTTTGTGAAAATACTGTTTATCCCAATTTTGGATGTTCTGTGTGCAACCGTACCTAAATCAAAAATCCGTTTTTTTGAAAATGGTTAAAATGGCAAAGATACCAAGGTCCAAAAACACAGAATACGCCATAAACGGAAGATATTAACACAGAACATCCAAAATTGGGATAAACAGTATTTTCACAAAATGGCATATTCAGTGTTTTATTTTGGGACAGCCGGTATGTTAAGCAAAAAGCTGTATAAATAGCCTATAGAGCCTATAGAGAACCTATTCTCAAAATTTGAGACTCGATATCACATTTTTAATTTTCAAGATTATATGAAAATTCCTGAGATATTTAAAAATTCTCCATACAATCGGGAAAAATAAACATGTGATTTCGGATCTCAAATTTTGTGGATAGTTTCTATATAGTGGGCTATTTACATAGCTTTTCGTTTAACATACCCTTTTTGTTACATCCTGTATACAGGATGATTTTAGGTCGTCAACGTTCCCGAAAACTACGGAATCTCCTCATCATCATGATCATTTTTCTCCATGGAAGCATATCTGGGAAGTGTCTGGTTTTCAATATATTAGGGTCCAAAGTTGAGTAAATAGACTGCGTTTTTATGCATAAATGCACATAGACGCGCGTAGCAAGATTTTTTCACGAGAAATAATTAATATCTGTCTATAAAAAACATAAACATAAACACTAGACACTATAAATTTCGCCCAATCAAGTAATTAAAAAAAAAAATATTTTTTTCCCAGCATCTTTTTGCCATAAACTTACTTTATTTGATGTATAGAGTACGTACACTTCGTTAATGGTGGCCACAAAAAAACATCCTGTATTTGTATACCAAAATGGTGGAGTACTGAGAAGCTCCAATTACAAATTCGTTATTGTAATACCTTTTCTATACCTAATATTTCTATACAAATAAATGAATTTGAATTTTGTAATAAACAATTTGTTTGCAGGCGGCAACTACGAAGCGAACGTGGTATTCTCTCCCGATTCGTACATCCCGCGCTCGCTTGGTCTCAACTTAACGATCGACATGTTTGGAGAATCTATCAATATATTGGAGGTAAGTCACCTGTTTTAATTTTCTGTAATAATGAGTTAGCGTAACTTCGATCCCTGTCACGGGCCACTGTGCCACTTAATTTATTTCATGTACGGATTTTTCTAGAAATCGTCACTTAAGGGTTGGCGTCAGGCGGGCAGCCGGCCGTAAAAATAAATGCCAATGCCATTTGGCAATGTGAGTTTTGAAAGAAACCATATTGCGCCGACCCCATAAATAATGTGGTAAGGGCAGGATGATGATGATGATGAGAAATGATGATGATTTAGAAACTCTTCACATATCGTTTCCATTTGACTCCGCAATAGCGAGTCTATAGGATCTGATTCGCTAATTCGTGTTTCTGCAGTTCTTTTTGGTTTTCTCTAGATCAAAAGTCGCGGAGAAGGCTTCGAACGCTACTTCGAAAAGTTCTTCGCAAACAACGGACCATTAAGCAAGAACAAAATAACGGAACAAATCAACAATTTACGCTTTCTACGATCAGCAAGCGAAGCGAGCGACGTCCGAGGAAAAATCGACGATCTTAACTATGAAAACGAGGCATTAAAACACCGGTTTCCCAAAGCGGAATTAGGCATCAAAGTGTTCGGTAATGAGATATCGTTTTGGAGCGCGGAAGGCGATGATGAAATTATCAAGTCTTTGCAGAGGTTGAATCCGCAGTTGAGGATCTTGGAGATTTTGTCTGGAAAGGTATTTATATAATTTGGCATGTCCTTATTTTTTTACGCCCGTCTAATATTTTATCTAAGTTTTAACTGTATGTAATTAACCAATCAGAGTCCTTAGATATATATATATCACTTCATTTATGGTTCTGAATTCTAATCCTCTAGGATACCATAAATTTTGTATTATAACGTTTATTTCTTTTTCGAAATTATTGAACACTTAAATATCTACTAGCGGCCGCCTTCGACTTCGTCCGCGTGAAGCGGTATCGCATCCGTGCGAAACCGGGGCGGGTCCCTAGTTATACATATTAACCTTCCTCTTGAATCACTCTATCTATTAATAAAAACCGCATCAAAAGCCGTTGCGTAGTTTTAAAGATCTAAGTATAAATACCGACAGACAGACAGCGGGCCGACTTTGTTTTATAAAATGTTGCAACGAACACCACTAAACAACTCCCATTTATTCCCAGGAAATATCGTACGACAAAGCGTCCCTATTCCTTGACACCACAATATCGGTGCCCACGGGCTGTGGCCTTCCTCTAAACTTAAACCTCATGGGCACAAGCTACGTTAATATGAAGATGTCGGGCACGGTCGTCGATCGGTTTTCTCAGTCAGGCAATCTGGATTTTGAAGGGAAGATACGACCTAGGTAAGTTTCGTTTATAATAGCAGCTGCCCACGACTTCGTCTAGGTAAACTTTAGAGTTTCCGTTTTTCTGTTCTCGTGCCAATTTCGAGAAATCCTTTCTTAGCCCTTTACACTCCCCATGGAAAATCCATAACGGATATTGCTTTCCAAAGGTCAATAGTATCGACTATGAGTCAACCAATACGACAATAATCAGTCAGTAGCGTAAGTGTTTTATATACAGGATGTAAAAAGACAACAATTTTTTTTAATACCTCGTATTTTTTGCAAGGTTACGATCATTTTCTTCTAAGGAACCAACCCTGGGAAATTACAAAAAAATATGAAAAAATACTTTCATTTTATTGCAAGCAATGTATTCGTTTGTTGCGCAAAGTACAAATGTACCTATAAAACTAACATTTTGACATAGTATCTTTGAATAAAATGTATGTTAACCGATTTTAGATGGATTTATGTAAAAAAAATCATAATATTAATGTAACTTTGGACTTCATTATCTTGGAAACCCGTGGTTTCCCAGGGGTGCTTCCATTTATTCCCAGGAAGAAAAAATGATCGTGATGTCACAAAGAATACGAGGCATTAAAAGAACAAAGTTGTCTTTTTACACCCTGTATGTACTAAAGTATAGGAACGCCTTCGTTATCCTGCAGTTCTGGCTACCCTATTCAGGGACACAGCCTTGTGTATATGTATATTCAATACATACATACATATAATCACGCCTTTATCCCTTACGGGGTAGGCAGAGCACCAAGGGCCGATAGAACCACATGGTGCCACTTCTGACCAATTTTGAGGGTATAGTTGCGATTTTTATATGCTTTATAATTTATGTATGGATCCGAAAGTAACCCTGTCTGTCTGTCTGTCTGTCTCGCTTTCACGCCAAAACTACTGAGCCAATTTAAATAAAATTTGACAGGTAATCTAGAGCCTGAACAAGGACATAGGCTACTTTTTATCCCGAGTAATTTAAAATTTCATGGTATTCCAAGTTTGAAAGTTGCGCCGATCACAGACAAGTTACGAAGTAACCGTCTGTCTTGGTACGGGCATGTAAAGCGACGGGATGAAAGGCATATTTTACAGAGAGCGTTGTGCATGAGTATGGATATAAAGGAAGAGGTAGACCAAAGAAGTGTTGGATGGACTGTGTGAGAGAGAATGTGCGTGTACTGGGAGTGAGCAATGAGATGACGGATAATAGGGATAAATGGAAGAAAAGTACAAATTGGGCCGACCCCAATTAAATGGGAACAGGGCAGGAAGATGATGATGATGGTACATTCGAGTATACTGTCACGCTGTGAAATTATTATTCGAAATAAACAATATTTTGTTGAACTACAGCCCACGCGGACGCAGTCGCGCGCGTCCACTATTCTTCAATTTAAAACCTATTCTATTCTAATATATATTTTAGTGTGGCAGTAAACATAGCAGGCACAATGGGCATAGTGGCCGGCAGTCACAGCTCCAGCGGCATTCGGGTTAACTTCCGACTGTACACCGCGACGGGCGTGGAAGCCGTGTTGAGTGTACGCGGATTGTCTATGGTGCGACTGGAAATGTCTCTGCCCAGGAATAAACAGCAAATTTTCGCTGCTAAGTGAGTATAACTATATCACATTTCCCGTGCTGATGCGGAGCTCAGACATCAGCTGTATCTCTTTCCGTGCATGTCGTAATAAGTAACTCGGGCATTCTCTCAGGCGATAAGCTAGCAACTTGTCACTGATCATTGCCATCTGTCCACGCTATGCTGTGGGCTTCTCCTTATGATCCCCGATTTGAGTCCACACTTTTTCAAAATATCTTTAAAGATTTTTTTTTTAAACTTGTCAAACATAAAACTATAAGTCATACATACCACATTACACAAAGTTGATCTTCCGAAACATCATATAACTTTTTTTATTATCTGAACCCATAATAATAATAATAATAATATATTAATATTCACACACTTAACAACACATTGACCTAGTACCACACTAAGACCCCTAAGGTCTTGTGTCGTGGGTACTAAACAACGGTATATAAATACATAATAATAAGTATAGAAACATCCATGACTCGGAAACAAAGATCGATATTCATCATATCAATGTTTGTACCCACCGGGATTCGAACTCAAGATCTATGGCGTCGCAGGCAGGGTCACTACCTACTACACCAATCAGTCGTCAAATATTCGAAGATGACCTATGGTTGGCATAGAATAAAGTACGATGTATTTATCTATCCCAAGTTTATCGTGACCGATATTAATAAATACATGTCTAAAACAGATCGGAACTTATAATACTACATGGAGACCAGGAATTGCAGCAGCAAGGCTTGAACCAGAACAGAATAGAACAGAACACTTGCAGTTGGTCTACATTTGACAAGTCTATTGGGATCAAAGTGTGCGCTGCTTATCAGGTATGTAAGCAGGTACTAAAGATATTTAAAGATATTTTTTTTTTATTGATGATTGTATATACCATTTACTAGAAGGCTCTATACATTACTTTGGCTATCCAGTTGTGAGAAGATCTCAGCTGATTGACTTCAAGAATTTAATTTTTGATGCCTGTAATACTTGAACCCAGGAAGTATTTGTGATGGCATAGATATATCACTAAGATGTAATAATTTATTTGCAGTTCCCGAACATGACAAACTTACACAACGCGCCATACTTCATAATGAGTGGACCGGCTAAGTACATACTATCCTTAGAGAAAGCAGACCCGTCGGCTAAAACATATGCCTTAGAGTACAAGTGGGATAAAAACGAGACGAGCAATGTTATCAGCTTCGCTTTTGATACTCCTAATAGTAAGGTAAGATTATTTTTACTATTTTTGTTTTGCTGGAAATAATCTCTTTTAGAGATGAGCACTCTTTTCAATTTACTTTAACAACTTTTTTGGCATTGGTTATCTCAGTTAGGAGACTGTTATGTGTACAACTTGACGTTTGTCAAGTGGTTTATATTATACCCCAACTTTTATATTATAAAAGTTGGTTTGTTGTAGGGTAGTTAGACATAATTGTGATGTAATCAATATCTGAAATAATATAAAAAATCATTATAAATAGTTTTTCAACATAATGGAGACTATTTGAGAGATTTTACCTACGCAAACTTTTCATTTCGGTCGTAAGAGTCGATTAAGGAACTCGGGCATTCTCTCAGGCGATAAGCTAGCAACTTGTCACTGATCATTTACATCTGTCTCTGCTATGCTAAACGTGACTGTGGGATCTCCTTTGTGATCCTGCAGTTTAGGCTTACCCCTTTTACGGGAACACATCCGTATGTTTTATATGGATGTAAACTTTACATTTATATCAAATTGTCATATTGATTAAACCATGTCCAATAAGATGGTTAAAAAATTTAGTTTTTCTTCTTAAGAATATCTCGTATATCTTTTTGACAAAAAAAAATATTATTGTCATTTACCACTTTCACTACTTTTATTTTAGTTTCGAGTGTGTATTATCTGTCAATCACTTTTCCTATCTCTTACCACAGGAGAAACGAATGATAAACGCAGTAGTAGAACTCTCAAACACAACCAGTACAGCGTCAGTAACTCTACAATCCGCGGAAAGTACGCTCAAAGCGCGCGGTTTATACCGAAACTTACAATACGACAAGTCTATACAAGCCTCCCTTGATATAGATGGACGAAAGCAATTCGACACGGAAATGTCGTTGAAACGGCACAGTATTAAACACGGGTTCGTGTGGGTGCCGTCCGCTTTTTGGGTGGTCAATGATACTAAGATGGCGGAGTTGTCTGGTAAGCAAAAAAATTTTTTTTAGATTATTTTATTGTCAAAATATATAATTTATATATAATTGATAATTTATTCTTTAAAATTAGTCATAATCAGTGGGGTAAGCATGAACCGTTTTACGCATCATAAAGCTAGCGACTCGCAAGCAAAATATATGAGGTTCATGCTTGCCCCACAGATAGCATGTAAAAAGTGACATTATTCCTCGATCAAATATATGTATGTATATGTAATGCGAGTATGTCCATTCGCAGGAACCCTAAAAGTCAAATCCAAAGGAGGCATCACCCAATGGGACATTCTAGCCGATTTCCAAACGAGACAACTCGCAAGCCGTCTCATAGGCTATTACACCTTAAACGGTCCGACCCACGGCACAAAGTTGAAACTAGACTACAAGTTCTATCAAAACCCGAAGCAGACTATCAAAATGGAGGGGGTATATAGTGAGAGATCTCTGGGATTCAGGCAAGACTTGTATGGAGAGATCTCGATGGATTTCTCGGCGTATCCAGGGTATAATTTCTACTCCGTGCTACGCAATGTGGTAAGACTTTTGTTTCGCTTCGTTTTGTTCGGACATTTTGTGTTCCCGTTTTATCTTTATTTTTGCGTATAGGGCCAATAATTATCTTAAGTCAATAATTGGATTTAGTTATCCAAACGGACCAACCCACATAAAAAAGTAATTTTTGACAAAATCGCCAGATAATTTTGATGTTCACATGGTTGTTGAAAGTTAATTTTTAAAAGCTTCTGTAACTTAATTTCAATTTTAGACTTTAGTGGATGGGTTTCCTTTTTTATAACTACGTCCAATTGCTATTGAATTTAGTTTATCGCGGCATAGATCAGAGAGGACGTTGAGATTTTTTAAAATTTTAAAAGCACATATTTGTGCATGTTTGTGTCCTTTTTTTGCTTGAAGTGATCTCATTACAACTGTGACTTTTTTCCACTGCTGTGCAAAGACCTTTCAACGTATGCACTCAGCTTTATCTTGTGCCAAATTCTACTGAATTTCGTGAGATCATGTTTGTAAATGCGTATCGATTGCACACTTAATCCTGCAGTCAACCCCACATAAAATTTTAAAGAGATCACTTCACAGTTCAGTATTATTATATTAAAATTTATAGTATAAAGCAATTGTACATCTCAATCAAAAATTCCAGTTTATCCCATTGGAATTTTGGGAAATCCTTATTGTTCGCTACATATCTGAAGAAATAAAATACTTGTCAAACTTTAGCTTCCTATGTCCATTTCTTAACTCAGGGACGTTCTTACTGGCGATAAGCTCGTAACTTGTTACTGACCTTTGCAATCTAACTACCTATGCTAAACGTGGCTATAGGACTCCTTCGTGATCCTGCAGTCCTGTCTACCTCATTTACAGCCAATTTCAATACGAGATCATAAAGAATCTCTTTTTTTATTCCAAATTTGAAATTACGTATGAAAACAGTGGAACATTTCATCTGAGATATGCAAAAAATCTCTCGAGATCAGTTATTAAAATTGGCTGTTAAAGAACAGCCCATGTACTCGTATACATTTACGCATGTACTCGTATACATTTACGCATGTACTCGTATACATTTACGCATGTACTCGTATACATTTACGCATGCATGCTTATCACACACAAACACATACACAGTATTCGTATCGATTAATATACCCCTCCCAACAGCGAACCCAGAACCACGTAGACATAGGCTTCAACATAAGCGGGTCGCGAGACTCACGAGACGATCCCGCCTTCAACTTCGCCTTCACTCGAGTGGACAAGCTAACTGGCCTCAAACTGGACACGTCGCTGGTTGTCGCTCGACCGAGACTCGTTAAAATGAAGTTCCAGTTCGAAGAAGTAAGTTATTTATGTGCTGATGTGAAAACTCCTGGCTTAAGCCGCCTGTTGCTATCACGATCTAGAAATAAAGGTGTTACTGTAGTTGAACGGATACGTAAAGTTGGGAAAACCTGGAGCGAATTAAAACGTGAAGATCAGAACCGAACGGGATGGCGGAGATCTGTGAAGGCTTAGTTCCTTACTATTATATTAAAATAACGGCACCTGTATTCTAGGATACCATTTTACAAAAAGGTTACGCTATCAAAATGACTTACCAAAACCAATCTGTCCTCAAAGTCAAATATTTATTTTTCATGAGTGCATTAATTATAACAGTAGCCTTGTGGCGTGCCCTGGGGGAGGCCTACGTCCTGCAGCGAATTGCAATAGACCGATGTGTATGTACACAACAACATTCTTGAGTTTTTTTTGAATATCACATAACCCTTTTTATCACACCCTGAAAATAATAATTATAATCAGAAACTTCAAGCATAACATGTTTGCATATTCCTTTCACAGTCCGGTCCAAAATACACAGCACTGGCCCTACTAAACTTCAACCCTAAATCCCGCGACATTCTGGTATCGGGCTACGTGTTCTATCCTCCCGGTACTCAGTTGTACATAGACGGAGAGGTTAACATGACACTACCGACGCTACACCCGTGTAATATGAAGATTAAAGTGCATGAGAAGCAGACTAATGAGTTTCAGGTAAGTTTAACATATTTATTTATTTATGCCTGTAAAAATGCTATATAATAGCTTTAATATTTTATTTTATTTATTTTATTTGGCTAACAAAACAATTTACAATCTGTAATTAATATAATCCTACACATTCATAAAATTAAACTAGACTGTAACTCTTTACAATGTTGGCACATTAATACACAATATGTTCTAAGCGCATCACATCATTAGAAAATGATAATTAAAAATAAACACAATTTAAATTTAGAAAAAATAAAAATAACAACAAAAGAAAATCTTAAACCACTAACAAATATTTTTTTTTAGCTATTAATAGTGCCATTAAACCTGTTTACTGCTTTCTAGATACATAAAACCATCCTTATACTTACTAATATGTATTATAGATGCTCAAGTCAGTTGGTTTGTTTGTTTGTTACCTCTTAACGCTTTATTCACTTAACCAATCTTCCTAAAATTCTGTAGTCCACGCGAACCAAGTCGCATGCAATAGCTAGTTATCAATAAGTAAAGCTCTTTTTTTTCACATGGCATGTAATTATAGCCATATTAAATTTATTTATTTTATCATAATGTCCTTAGTGACATTCAGAAAAATGAGACAATTCGTTTGACGAATCATTAATAGACATCAGTCTATCAAGACGCAATGCATATAAACCTCCGCGAGGAGCAAAAAAAAATAACTTTTATTATTTCTTTATTTATGCCGTGTTGCCAGAGTAGAATAGTTCAACCCCATATCTGCTTACTGGAAGGTGGGCAGCAGCACATCCCACATAATCCGAAAATCAGACTGTGTTCACCAATCCGCCTGCCCAGCGTGATGACTATGGGAAACACCCCCTGTGGTAGTAGCGTTGTGGCGTGCCCTGGGGTCGGCCTACGTTTAGCAAACTATAATAGGCGAATGTGTGTATTTTCTTCAGGTAAACGCAGCCGGCATTTGGTTCACGGGAACAGACTTCAACATAGACGCCCTATATCAGGACCAGTCGAAAACAAACATGGCGGCCCACAGACTTAAAGTTAATATCAACAGCAACCACTTTAAGGATATCGCAGTGGATGCACGGTTCACCCAGGATAATAGACAGATCACGTTTATTGGAGAGGTAAGTGAAACATTACAATGTTAATAACTTTAACTGGGCTGACAGTGATCAGGAAATATCCTTAATAGTTATATTTTAAATGCGGAGCTATCTCTTTCTATTGCGCTTTCACGACAAATCTGCTAAAAGGATTTATTATGAAATATGATACAGATATAGTCTAGAGCCTGAGGACGGATATAAGTTTCTTTTTCATGCAAAAAAAGGATTGTGACGGGTCGAGCTAGGCGTGTGAAATTTTCTATAAAAATTACGAAATTTTAAACGCTACAAATTCTATTTAAAAACTTCAAAGCTTAAATCAACTGTTACATTGGCCAGATGTAAGTCAAATGCATTCAGACAGATGAGCAAACGCCTTATCTGGAAGCAGTCCGTTTCGGTCGCAGTGGAGGTCATTGGGTAAAGCCTATGTTCAGCGGTGGACTTGGCATGGCTGGAAATTATTATGATGAGATGTAACCAGCGTAGGGGAAAACCCTGGAAAACATGAATAAGTTTCTGCCAGAGTGGGCCACTACAGCAGCAACAAGACAAGTGTGGGCTCAATTCAGAACCACATTTGGGACACGCAATATCCTAATAAAAAAATAACTTAATTACAACTTGCAACTAAAAAATAATGGCCTTGCTTGAAAATATTAAACTTTTTGGTCGATTCTGACCGTTACACTTAGACATAACTTTAAAAATACATATATAAATGTAAACTCATATGTTAATTATTTTTCAGGGGGAATACAACGAAGAAAAGTACCGCACCCTAATCCGCTACATCCAACTATCGCAGCAGAACCTGACCGCGTACGCTGAAGTGGTGCTCAACGGGAAGGCATATCACCTCAACCTCGATGCAGACCTCACTAACAATACCGACATCACACTTGATGTCCATGCTGACCAGTAAGTAGACTCCCACAGCCACGCTTAGTACAGCGGTTAGCGGTTAGTTATTACTTAAAACTTTCTGCTTGGTTAGTTAAATCTGTCCTAAATTATAAGCCTAATATGGATAAATCAAAGAACAATAATATAAATTCGCTTCACAATTTTCGTACGCCTTCAAGAAATACCAAAAGCGTTTAACTTACATTCAAGTGAAAGTTCGATTGGCCGTATTTTTTCTGTATTCAAAACCTTGTAACAGATTTCATTTGTCCGTTGTTTTTTCTGTTAATGTACGTATATACGTAAGTCGCTATTCGACACAACTAATATAAATTTAATTTCAATAATGACTGCATTATCTTACCATGTAGCTAGCTACAGGATGTCATTATATGCTAATGCATATTTGGGTAACGCTTTTTGTGTTATGAATAAAATGGTAATCATTTACGCTTACAAAATAACTTTATAGGTACCAAAATAACATTTTAATCTAGTTGAAATCTTACGTACTTAACTGCACCCTTGGTGAGAGCGAGATGTCTCACATTTACGCGACAAATTCACGGAGCTATGTATTGACTAGACATGTAAGTGTGTGTATGTACTTCACGTGTAAAAAGGGATTGCAAAGCACTTCTTTCAGGGCAAATTCATTCAGTCTATTGAGAATAACCGTCTATTCTAATTCCCAACTCAGTTTTATATAGGCAAAGTACATACACTTACTTTTTCTAGTTGTTATGAGCTCTATGAATTTGACGTTTAAATGTGAGCTATCTCGCTCTCACCAAATTCATGGTTCGGGCGCTGGAATCGTTACTAAATAATGTGACATTATATTGAGTATTCTTTAAATATTTCACTTAAAAACTTTTACCTATTTTTCAAAATGCTTTATACATCGCGTTGTAGAATAGGTGTATTAACAAAATATCTACGAAGAAAATAGAATATCTCACTATGATAGAGAACTTTTGATACTCAAAATTGACGTAGACCTTTCCAGATTGTATGAATATTCTCAATAGTTTAATGTGTCTAACTGTCAAAATATATTGGAGTCTTCGTTCATAGTAATTCGCTTAAGATACATACATTACCTCTTTCCCTCTCGCATTACGCTCTGTATTTCCAAATTAATAGTATGGACTAGTGATCCTAACCTGACACAACAAAAAAGAAATAAACAAAACAACTTTTAAAACTTTGCAGGCTTCGCGACATCCACATATCGTACCAACGTTGGATATCGCCGAAGCAGAAACGACTTAGCGCTGTGTTCAACTGGGATGCCAACCGCGATCCGTCGCAGAAAGTCGGTATTGACGTGCAGTTGGATAACAAGGGGGCGTGGCATCATGGCGGCCATGTTAACTTGTACTATCCGGGCAGGATGGTTAATGGGGAGTTCGAGTTTATGCTTAAAGGTATGTTGTTTGTTTATAAGCGGTCGCCTATGACTTTGTTACCTTTAGAATTTCCCTTTCCCGTGGGAATTTTGGGAAATCTTTTCTTATTGTTCTCAAGGAGTATACATGCAAAATTTTAGTTTCCTACGCCCAGCCATTTTGGTACGCCTATGTGTTTTTCATATGTCAATGGTCAAGATAACTGTCAAGTCAAGTATTATAAAAATCCGTTCAGTAGTTTTTTTACGTGAAAGATTAGCAAATATTCCTAACATCCATTCTCATAAATTTTCACATGTACCTATACCTAATTATAAAATGCTTTGTCCTAAATGACTGCAGCTAAACCGCTGATCTTAGAGACCTAAGACATGTATGGTGTGTTATTATTATTATTATTATTGTATCTCTGTTTAAATTCTCGGGACTACAGAGTCCCGGTCCTTTGAGAGGCGTGCATCGGACCGTGGCCAAGATGTAGAGGCCCTTTTTAGAGAACTTTAATACGGTGTGGGATACACATGGCGGATACCATCGCCGACCGCACAATAAGATACACCCGGCGATGGTCCCCGCCATGTGCAAGACTATTGGAGTGCAGATCTATGTCATGCGATGGAAACAAAGGTCATGGGCTATGAGGCTGAATGTTGGGTGGGGTTGGGTAACTGGGCTATTGAAGGAGACTAACGGACGCCTGCCATTACAACCAAGTCTCATAATTGTTTGGTGGCAGACGGTGACTCGCCGACTCATTTCATGGGCCCCCGGAAACGGCCGCACGCACGGAGCGACAAAGGGGGCAACATTTGGTGAGCGGCTAGGGTGGAGGGGTGCCCCTGGACTTTAAACCGAAGCCAACTCGCCACTTACTGACGGGCACGTCCACCCTCGAGCTGTCATAGCTCTCGCGACTCCACTCTGCCCGGCCGGCGAAGGCAAGGCAGAGGCGGGGGAACTGTTCCTCGTCAGATCTCACTCCGGCGCCGGAGATGAGGAACAGGGTCTTCCCCCGGGAGTACTTCAGGTCCGTGGGAACGCTACCTCCCAACAGCTCGCCACAAGCTGCCCTGCGGGCTAAATTATTATTATTATTATTATGCTTTATTGTACACAGTAAAGTTTTCACAAATAAAGTTTATGACAAAGAAAATGTACAAAGGCGTGCTTATCTCTAAAAGAGATTTCTTCCAGCAAACCAACCGTGAAAGAGAAATTAACATAAGAGGTAGGTATGTGTGCACACAACCAGACCAATAAACTAAATAATTAAATAAAAGAAAAGACATAAACCTAAAATAAACAAAAATATCTAAATAGACTACATAAACATAAATACCTAAATAAAACGCATAAACATAGATAAGCATAGATAAATAGAATACAAACTAAAGGATAAAAATAACATCAAATGTAATTATTTTTATTTTATTTATTTATTTATCAAGAAGATGGGAGAGATAAATAATGGACCTTCAATCTTTTCCTAAAAACATCAACTGATGGACAGTCTCTCACAGAGTGAGGCAGTGAGTTCCATAGCTTTACCGCATAGACAGTGAAAGAGAAGTTAAAAGCAACTGAATTGTGACGAGGAGTTTTTAGTAAGGAAGCTGTATTAGACCTCAAAGGATGGTCTCTTGAGAAGAGATACTCAAATCTTTCACGTAAATACAGGGGAGAGGATCGATCATAAAGAATTTTAAATAAAAGAGTTAAAATGTGCGCATTCCGGCGAAGTCTGATTGGGAGCCATCTTAGCTCTTTACGAAATTGAGAAACGTGATCATATTTGCGTAAACCATATATGTAACGGATACCCAGATTCTGGAGTCGTTCCAGTTTATTGAGCAGCTCCTCATTGGCATCAAGATAGCAAACATCAGCATAGTCTAGCAAGGGAAGAAGAAGTGATTGGGTCAGAGAGATTTTTGTTTTGAAGGGGAGAAAGTTCTGAAGTCGTTTAAGAGCATGAAAAGCAGAATGCACCTTCCTACTTACCTCGTTGACCTGAAATGACCAGGAGAGATTATTGTCAAAGATAACCCCAAGATTTTTAGCTTTGTCCGTATAATGAATAGCAGTCCCATTATAGTATAGTTGCGGTATGACGGACTGACCTAATAAGCCATGCAGGTGCCTACTGGCTATAATCATTGCCTGGGATTTACTGGGATTGACAACAAGACCAAATGACTGTGCCCAGTTATAAAGTTTTTCCAAGTCTTGGTTCATCAGAGCAGTGGCCGAATCAAGATCTACAATATCAAAGTGATGATATAACTGCAGATCATCTGCATAGAGATGGAAACTGGATGACACCACATCAGCTACAGAATTGATGAAGATAGAAAACAGGAGAGGCGAGAGTACGCCACCCTGAGGCACACCTGCAGTAAGCTCGCACCAGTCAGATGCCATCTCGTCCGAGCGTATACACTGCAACCGGCCCTTAAGATAAGAATCGAACCACGTTATTACCTGAGGAGATACGTTGAGAGAGCTAAGAGTGCCCAGTAAAATGTCAAAGTCGACACAGTTAAATGCACTGCTAAAATCCAACAGAGTCAGGATTGTAGCTTGTCTGTTGTCCATAGCCTGACGAATGTCGTCGGTTACTTTCAACAGAGCAGTGACCGTGCTGTGTCCTTTTCTGAAGCCAGATTGATAAGGGTTAAGAAGGTTATTGTTGGAGAGGTATAGAAGGAATTGGTTGTGAACAATGGATTCAATAACTTTAGATAAAATAGGAAGAATGGATATAGGACGATACTGGGAAAAAGAAGAGGGGGAAGCGATTTTAGGAAGTGGGATAATATTTGCTTTTTTCCAAGATAAGGGAAATGTGCTCGTAGCTAAGGAGAAGTTTATAATGTGAAGGATTATAGGATTGAGCTCGTTTAAAATAGGACGTAACATATGGTAATGAATTTGGTCATCACCCACAACCTTAGAAGATAACGATTTAATAGCTTTCTCAACGTCGCTCAAAGATACTAATTTGAAATTGAAAGAGTCACAGAGAGGCTTGGGCTTATTATGTAACGAAATAAGTGTGTTAGATTTAGTTACATCATTGATAGTGACCGGTGGAGAGGAAAAGTATTTGTTTAGTGCGTTTAAGTCAATGGTGTACTTCGAGGTTTCTGTCTGCTTGCCGATACCAAGTGATTTTAAAAATTTCCAGACCTGAGCTGGACTATATTTTTCAATACAGTCGTGAATGTGGCGTCTCCTTGCATCTCGACACATACGACCGCAGCTATTCCGGAGCTTTTTGTAGGAGACAAAGTTGTCGTCCGTAGGAAGATGTTTGAATTTGAGTTTCGCACTATCACGCTTAGCCATACATTTTTTTATGGAATCTGTAAGCCATGGCGCAGGAAGATGCCTTATTCTTACTTTTTTCAATGGAGCATGCTTGTTATAAAGATTTATAAGAATTTGATTGAATTGCTCCACTTTCACATCAGTGGTCGAACCATCAAGGACAGGAGACCAGTCCATCGACAACACATCACTTTTTAATAAGTCCAGGTTGATATTCTTATAACTGCGTAGAAGCAAAGGTGTTGGTTTATACTTTGTGTGTTCTTTGTATGCTGATGAGAAATGGTCCCTGTGAAACAGCAATTCTAAAGTTTACACGTCAGTTGTGGGCATCCTCGCTAGTAACTACATTCTAGTTTATAATATTTGCAGGTTTTCTTAGTCCCCTTTTTAATGTACATATTCCAATAGAATCTCTCTTATATCAGCCATATTCTCTTATATGAGGCCTCTAGGTACATTTAATATACCTAATCTTTCAACAGATTGGTTCTGTCAATACCACGTACGTTTGGGCTGGGCAAGCGACGCGCAAATACTGTGGCGGGTCAAGATGTATTCAGAGGCTAAGAATGAGACGATCTACGCGCTTCTGTCGAGTATGAACACGCCTTTCAATGGATGGAAGGATACTAGCTTCAATGTTATGTGAGTACATAAAATAAGGAGTCTCTAGAAGGATCATCAATGACAAATGTATGCAGAGTAGTGAAGCAAAGAACGAGGCGAAAATCTCTCGTCTTCCGCTCTTAAACCGCGGATTGTTAACAAATCGAGAAATATTATCATTTCAGAAGACATTTAATGTAACATATAGGTTGTAAAAATAACCAAGCCAACTCTTACGATATAGGTATATATGGAAGAACATAGACACATTATACACACTGCGCTATTCCCCGAAAGGGGGTAGCCAGAACTGATCAGAAGGAAGATCCCACAGCCACTTTTTGCATAGCTTGGACAGATGTAAATGTACATGTAAGGAGATTAAGAGAAGACCAGCGTCAGCAAAACAATCTTATAGGAAGCCAGTAGTAGACTCCATTTTAATTCCCTAGATGGCGCTACCACGACAATCTGCAAGCTCTAAACGGCAGCATGAACTGGCAGGAGGACTATCTGGCGTTCAGTTTACTCGCGGATTACTTGTTCCGGACTAACGAGTTCTACGGAGAGATTAACGCGTCGGTTAACTCTACTATACCGACGCTGCCTAAGGCCGCCGCTTTAGCACGCCATAGGGTGCTTTGGGGGAAAAGTGCGGATACTTTGTGTAGTTTTCAGGTAAATATTTAAATAAATATTAACACATTAACCTAGTCGACAATAAGATCCCTAAGGTCTTGTGTCGTGGGAAGGTACTAAGCAATGGTATATAAATACGTATAGAAACATCCATGATTCGGAAACAAACATCGATATTCTTCATATCAATGTTTGCGCCTACTGGGATTCGAACCCAGGACCTATGATGCGGTGGGCAGCGTTACTACGAATACCACACCAATCGGCAGCCAAGTTCCCAAAAATATTTAATTTTCTCCAGGGTGTAGATAAGTAAGAGAAAGGTTATGAGAAGCGAAATGCTGCCTGAAAATACACTATAAAGAACCTTTGCGGTAAATTTTAGAGTCTAAATCACACGTTTGTGTTTCCATTAACTTCGGCATGTTTAATTATAAACTCTGTGAATGTTACTTTTTAAATTTTCAAAAGTAAATACATTCACACAAATGTAAAACTGAGCTGAGCTATCCGAACTTTAATCAATTTTGTTTCTTACAGTATAACGAAGATGGTCTATTAATGATCAACTCATCTTGGACCTTCAATAGAGGACAGCTTGCTAACGATATCTCGGGACACGTTGTGCTGATCACGCCTTTCCAAGTAAGTCTATATTTCATTGTAGAATCACGACGTCACCAATGTAAAACTTATAAACGATTGATCTACTGAGTAAGATTGACCAATGCGTGTTTATTTCTTCCTGCAAACGACGTAACATAGCGAAAGTTGAATGCAATGGTCAGTTGTACACAAGACAAGACTCATTCGTAATGTTTTCTGTTATTGTGTAATATTATGCGATATATTCTTAAATATTAAATGTCAAATAGCCTATGGTCTTGTATGTCTCCATGCCATCTGCATACTCAGTATTTATCTTTATGCAGAAGTATATGTGTTGTGTCAATTTCAGGGCTACACCAAAGGCAAGCTGGACACAGACTTCACGCTCGGTCACAAGCGAGATATAAAGGGGTTCACGGTTCTCAATCTGGAAGATAAGCTTTTTCATATACACGTTAATGGTATGTAACTTGTTTTAATGTTATTATGATAGTTTCTTATTTCCGAGACGCTGTTGTGTCTTATTCTATGTCTTAAGCCATGAACTTTTATAGAGTGTACCAGAAGGAATATGTTAAACTAAATGCTATGAACATAGCCCAATATGGAGAACCTATACACAGAACATTTATGTGTGGTCTCAAACTCTATACATTACCTCACGCCCATGTCCCATAGACCCCTAGGCAAAGACTACAGATCTGGATTTCATACGTGCCAAACCTTTTTCGCTTCGTCCGCATTCATAAAATTCTTCATACATGCTCGTCGTGACCTTGAACAAATGACGGACTTGTGAAGTAACATACATTTAAAAAACAATAACATGCCGACGACTTGATTACCTCTATTTTATGGAAGTCGGTTAAAACAGTAATGGTATTTTTGTAGACAGGTTATGTATGTAATAATAGGCTATGTTCTGTTTGCTTGCATTTCGCATATCACATCCCTTCTGCTACACCTTAAATATGATGATTATATAAAGACAGGATACCAGTTACAACACAAAACCACGATTCCAGGTCACATGCGTCGCATAACCAACTGTATGCTAGTTGTAAACGTGACGAGTCCGGGAGTTGACATGTCCCAAACGACCGCCAGATTTGGGTTCATTGAGGCGGACCGGCATTTGGTGGCCATTGTTGTGACCCCCAATTCTACTACTGGTAAGTTTCCATTGATTGATGGAGCGTAAAAGAGGTTTTATATGGTTCGTTTGAAGCAATAGTGATACAACTGCAAACGAAAATGAAGGTTTCCTATGTATGCTAGTTGTAAACGTGACGAGTCCGGGAGTTGACATGTCCCAAACGACCGCCAGATTTGGGTTCATTGAGGCAGACCGGCATTTGGTGGCCCTGGTAAGTTGGTGTTGGAACGTGAAAGAGGTTTTATATGGCTCGTTTGAATAGCGAGACAACTACAAAAAAATGTGACACTGCACATTTTCTTCTTATTATTCTACACTGTACACGCTCGTAATCTCAGAACTGCACAAAAAATCGAAACTGCACATTTCTTCTTTTATATGGTACACAAAACAACATGAGGAAACAAAATATATAAATATAATTTACGAATTCGAACTTTTATCTAACAAAGATTTAATCCAGCCATCCAATCATCTTATCTTAATAATAATTTTATCCTAGGAATGTACCTATGAATGAATGAGCGACAAATATACAGTAGTCAGTTACATCAAAAGTTACCACTGTGAAAACATCCTGTTTTGAAAAATTAATTGCTAAGACAATAAAATTTAACATCGTCCGGCATGGAAGTTTGTTGTTGTCATACTATCACACAAAAATAACACGCAAATATGAAGGCTTCCTATTGGAGGAACCTATTCATTTCGCTTTCTCTAAGGCGCCTGCACGGCTGCATGTATTATACCATAATGTATATAATTTAAACCATTTCAGGTGTGGAAGTGTTCCTAAAATTGCTGACAGTGCAAGAATTCCACGTATTCTGTCACGTGGCTCTGCCTATACAGTACCTTAATAGAGCCATGTTGACTGCCAAACGGTCTACTGAGGAGGTAAGCGATGTTGTTGTAAAACAGCGCCATCTAGCGATGACTTGCTTAACGAAAATCTTACCTTACTAACTAAACGCATTAGGTGCATCAAAAGATACCTACATAACCTGTCCAGATGCTGCTGTTCAGCGGGTATATAAGGGGCTGCAGCGACGGCCACACAATCTCTGCATAAATCTCATAGCGATTGCATTAAATAATAAATGACCAGTTTACAGCCGTATGTTAACAGGGTGTAACAGATGTAAATAGCCCACTATAGAGAACCTATTTCCAAAATTTGAGACTCGAAATCACATGTTTATTTTTTAAGATTGTATGAACATTCCCGAGTTGTGTAGGAATTCTCCAAACTATCTTGAAAAAAAAAGATGTGATTTCAAGTCTGAAATTTTGTGGTTAGGTTCCTTTTAGTGGGCTATTTACATAGCTTTTCGCTTAACATACCCCTTTTGTTACAACCTGTATAGGTTAGGTATTTATGTGGGACTGAGAACATCTATTATGAAGATGTTACCTTTTTTATGTTTTTGTCTACCTATTTTGTTATACTCCATGTTAATCATATCTACATTATATGGCGAAAAATAAATACATATTTGTTTCTTTCTATACGGATTCTTTTCATATCGCAATGTCTTTCCACAGATAGATTTCCGCGTAGGCTGGGGAGCAATGGACTTCGGTTTCACCGGCATTTGGCACTGGCAGTCTTTAACCAACTTCGTGTATCTGTACAAACTGTACACGCCCTTAGAAGGGTTCGAAGAGAACGGACTTGTACTCAAAAATGTGTACGGACACGGATTGGATACCGAGCTTAGTGTGAGGCTGTCTACGCATAAGGTAATTCATCATAATATCATAATTTTCCTGCCCTTGTTCTATTAATTACGGGATCGGCACAATATGGTTTCTTCCGCAACTCGTGTTGCCGAGGATTTGGCATTTGTTTTACGGCCGGCTGCCTGCCTGACGCCAACTCTCCTCGGGTATAGCTAAGTGACAATTTTGATATCTTGAAATCCGTACATTAAATAAATTTAGTGGCCCGTGACTAGGATTGAACCCACGACTTCCGACGGAAAGGCGCACGTCTTAACCATATTTGGGCCATCACCGCTTTTTAATGCTAACCGAAAGGTAATGCTTTCAATATGTATGAACAATTTATTTTAATATCTACTTCTTTTAAAATCTTGTGTACTTTTTACCCGACCGTGCCACAAGGAGGCTTATGTTATCGAGTGCTTTTCATAATTTTAATTTAAGGATACGAGAATCCTCATTTTTGTGTTTTTTTTTATCCATGTTGTTGCGTACTGAAACCTAAAACGTAGGTACTTAATTATTTTAGTTCGGCATAGCAATCCTACTAGTGGACGACGGAAAAGGGATAATCGATGCGATACACGAGCGGGTGAACTCGCAACAACAGGTCACCAGGATGGAAACCATTATAGACAACTTCGATACCACGGCCAAGGTGGTCGTAGATACGCTGTATTACCCTACTGTTGTGTTCAAAGCGAGGATTCATAAGGTAAGAAATAAAAATATCACTTGTTATAAATGGGATTAAGTAATTTAAATAATTTTGCAGTAACCTGTCAAAATCTTGGAGATTTTTCACAGGATATATAAATAATCATGTGTATTTATTATTATTTCAGTATGTAGGTCTCGACGAAGAAGATGTAATCAAACTGAACGCAACTCTCTTCTTACCTCAGAAGCCGGCGATTATACTTACTGACGAATTTGTGTTGATGGTATGAACTATTTCTAGGGATAAAGATAAACATATTTACTTTTAATATATCACCTAATTAATTAACTAAACAATATATGAAAAATAGCTTCATAAGGCTGCCTTAGATGCCAGAGATAGGCTGTGCTACGTTGCTACGGACGCGTATGATATCCACCAATCAAGAATTGACTGGTGAATATCAAACGCATCCATAGCACCGTAGCGTACATCTTTGGTGAAAAGGCAGCCTAATGCTTCATTTATCTATAATTGACATTCGAAAATTAATTCTTATACTTATAATTTTTTACAGAACTTTGCGTCAATGACAAACACGTTGAACTTAGAAACTCCATTCCCGTCCATACAAAAATTAAAGGCTGTGTATACTATGGACAATGTTATTGGAGAAAAGTTCAATGTTACTTGCCGGGCGTTGTTGTATAATGGAACCTATTGGCACGAGGTGAGGTTACTTTTTGCAGGTTTTTTTTCAGTTTGATATGTCCCTTTTTGTCTATTGGTGTGTGAATCCAATCACCGGGCGGGACTATGGCTGTGTTTTTGATAGATGTTTAAAAAATAACCACACAAAAATACAACCAAGCTTTTAAAACTAATTTAAATACAGGAATTAAAACCAATGCCGAAACAAGGGAGGGAGGTTAACAGTCTAGAATAAGATAAATGCTTACTTAATACTCACTTTTACAAAACCGCTGCAGATCAAACATAAGTTTAAAAAATTTTAGAAATCAATCAACTAAATATTGTTAATATTCAGATATCAAATAGGTACTGTTCATGTATGGATAAAAACTAATACTGTTCATTTTAAGATATCAACTTTTTCATCTGTTGACATCTAAAAATTCTGTTCATGTGTTAATATTAACTAAGTACTTTAAATCTATAAAAATCACATGAGTTCAGTCCATTTATAGATATCAACTTAGCATCATTAAATTGTAGATATCAACAAGACTGCTACGACTGTTAAGTTATAGATATTAACTCAATCACCATTAGAAAATATCAACAAAACTGCTACTGTTCATCTATTAATATCAACCAAGTACAGTTAATCTATAGATATCAACCAAATATAGTCCATTTATTTATACACATCAACTGAGCATAAATGAATCCGTAGATATCAACAAAAGTGTACTACTCATACGAGTGCGGTGAAGACGACACATACCAGTCTTATCAAACCGCATTAGCCGTGGTGACGCCACTGGCGGCGCTGCCAGCGTTATCGGCCAGTGTAGCGGCGCGGCTGGAAGACGCTTTGTGGAAGATGCAGGCTGATATTGATATGCCCGTGTGCAGTGTTAAAGCTAGGGGCAGATTGGAGGTGAGTATCTCACTAGTAATTTTAACCCTGATTACCTATTTTTCAGTAGCAGAGCCGAAGCAATGCGATAGCGAAAATTGAGAATGTGTGTATGCGGAGCACGGGTGGACGCCTGGCGCTCGTTTCGCGCACGCTTTTCGCTTTCGCATTCCTATTGCATTGCATTGGCTCTGCTTGTGCAAGTTACGTAATCAAGGGGCCTATCTTAGTTCTTATTCAGTTTAGTTTTAGTCTATTTATTTACTGTCATAACTGTGTACATACATAAGTGGTTACATAATAATTTTTGATACAACAGTTTCCCATTTCGGACGCATATGATAGGTACATGTATATAATATAGTTTATTAATTATTAGAATTAATGTTTACTATAGTAAGATTCCGATAAATTATAAAATAGTCTAGATATTTTAAAAACGCGATCTAGTCTATCATGTTTAAAAAAAACGCGAAAGAAGTAATCTATATCTCATCCTCAGTTGGACGACCCATTTGTAGAAACGTCGGGCAGTCTCAACCTGACGTCAGACTATTTAGAGGATTACTACATCAAGATGGAGTTTAAGAAGGACTTCTCTGATACTGAGAGCATGGTCGGCGGTGGGATTCAAGTTCAACAGGGGCAGCAGAATAATTACGTAAGTAGTATATGTAGTAGTTAGTACGGGTCGTAGGCTACCCCTTTTTAGAAATACATCCGTGTGTATACAGGGTTCACCCGATTTTAGTCGTCAACGTTTCCAAAAACTACAGAATCTCCTCATCATTTATTTATTTATTTATTTATTTATAACCATATTACAAAGCATTACAGCTTGCGCCAATGCGCCTTGAAATGTAGATATCATGATAACTTTAACAATTGTAGGTATAATGTGCATTAAAATATCAGAAAAATAGGCATTCATGCTCACTCATTCACATCATCTCACAACCAGACACTCACGACTCACAGACGGCCATGCACTCATAAACAGATCACACTCTGGTGCTGATGCCAAGAGTGCATTTAGCATTGTTAGTGCGCGGAGAAGTGGCGAGTTTCATTCACGATCACGATCATTTTTCTCCATGGAAGCATACCTGGGAAGTGTGGTTCCCAACATATTAGGGTCCAAAGTTGAGTAAAACTTTGCGTTGAGTAGACTGCGTTTTTCTGCATAAATGCACATAGACGCACGTACCAAGATTTTTTCACGATAAATAAATTAATACTTATCTTTCTATGAAAAACTAGCATAAACACTGGACATCGTTTTCCAGCATTTTTTTTTGGCATAACCTTACTTTATTTGATGTATAGAGTACGTACCCTTCGTTAAGGGTAGCAACGAAAAAACACCCTTTATATACAAGAAATATTTCGCCATATATTTTAAGGAGTAAAAGTTTGACATACATTATTAAGGAAAAAGCGCGAGCCCAGCGAGCGTTTCATTTCAATACATTTTACCAATCATAAGCTATGTTACTTAGCCAACTTAAAACAGGAGAATATACTTTAGTGTAAAATTTAATTATTTTCGTTTATTTCGCGGGTTTGTAAATGGGGGCTTGAGGCCTTATGTCCCTCTGTTAAAAATGATTGGTTCAGGTACCTAGTAGGTAGATAAACTTTATGCAGATATTGTAAATGCGTTATATTAATCTCTACAATATACTATCCAGTTATTCGCGGACGCAGTATGGGGCCCGCCGCCGTCTCGCCACGTGAGATTCAAGTCTCGTGGCTCGCTTTATCCTGTTCTGGCTCCTTCTGACTTATCGCTTCAGTACAGGTGAGGAAAAGATAGAACTATCCGTTTATGTTATTCTAGTGACTTCTGCTCATTTCAATTCAGCATAATAAGATGTATCCTTAATAAAAAGTATTGTTTTCTTTCTTTGTAAAGTATTAAGAGCATGTATGTATTAACTAGGGGAGTTTTGGAAAATCCTGTCTTATCGTACGTACTACGTCACACAAAGAACACACTATATAAGTTTCAGGTCTCTAACATCAGAGGTGTAGGCTGTGCGTTGACCCTTTAATAATTCAGGACGAAGCATTTTATATGTATGGAAATATCTATGTTTGTCAAATATCTCAGGACAGGAAAATAAAAAGGAGAAGAGAAGACTCGTTCAACGTTTAATTATTTTTTTTATATTACCTATACTACGGGTACTGTTACATCATTTCTTAGTATAAAGTGACAGCTGGAATATGACGCAACCGTGTGTTAAGCTGAAATACAGAACTTAAGACAGTAATATTGCATTTTTTCAGTGACGAGGAGGACCAGCGATCCTTGTCGGTAGACTTTAGCAGCGAAAGTAATGATTACTCTCTGAAAGCTGATCAGAGACCGACTTCGATCAGCGTTGCTTTGAGCAGCCCACATCAAGGATTCAGGTACGATGCACATCATATGTCATCAAGGATTCAGGTATGATGCACATCATATGTAATCAAGGATTCAAGTACGATGCACATCAATGGATTCAGGTACGATGTACAATTCACATCATATATCATCAAAGATTCAGGTACGATGCACATCATATGTCTTCAAGGATTCAGGTACGATGCACATCATATGTCATCAAAGATTCAGGTACGATGCACATCATATGTCATCAAGGATTCAGGTACGATGCACATCAAGGATTCAGGTACGATGCACATCATATGTCATCAAAGGATTCAGGTACGATGCACATCATATGTATCATCAAAGATTCAGGTACGATGCACATCATATATCATCAAAGATTCAGGTACGATGCACATCATATGTCATCAAGGATTCAGATACGATGCACATCATATGTCTAGTCTTAAGCGGCGGTAGGCTCACCCCTTACCACGTGGGATTAAGCTAACTGGTGAAAAATGGGCGTGTGATTTGTACACTTCTGCCCAACTTCAGGGGGATAATGGGTGCGACTATATGTATGTGGAGCTTTACAAGACTACATCAGCTGCATCTCCTTCCGTGTATGTCGTAGGAGTTGACTAACAAACTCAGGGGCATTCTCACATGATGAGCTAGCAACTTGTCACTGATCTTTTACATCTGGCCCTATAAAATTTAAACGTGGCTGAGCAATTCTTCGTGATCCTGCAGTTCTTGCTACCACTTTCATTTGCTATTTGTGGTAATATAAGCGACTCAACTAACAGTCGTAGTTAGCCTGTCCATTAGTTATTCGATACTACCTATTAAAACTTGGCTGTTTAAAAAATAGATTTTTTATTTATAAGCTTACAGTATAAATAAACTCTTTTCTCAGGGCTATGAAAATCCTGGGCGAAATGGAACATAACGATATTAGAGGATCATTCGTGACAGACTCAACGGAGTATGGTATCACTGGACAGGTCCTTAGCAGGGATCCTTTAGAGGTGAGACATCAAAAGTTACATTACTAGTAAATACCATTATGCTACTTATTAAAATTTTATTATCTGTATCTTATGTTATACCACTATAATAAACCAATGAATTAATTATTTACTTCATCTATAAATGTTCGACTTCTTTTAATAGTCACAACGTGTGAAAAGTATGTACGCGTATTCCCGGGAAAATTTTTTATTTACACACACATAACTAATGTTTATCATTACAGGTTACCCTAATGCGATAAATTACTTTTTATCTTAACACTTATTGTTAATTTTAAGTTTGTTAGCTTTTTAATCATGACAATTCATGAACATTTGACATTCTGCATTTTGCGCGGTTGGAGACAACTTCTATATACTCTTACTGTCTAAAGTCCAAAAGTGATATATTAAAAAAGAAATATGTGTGTGTACAGTAAATAATATGAATAAGAAATTACAAATAAGCTATATCACCATTCCTTCCTTTCTCTTCCAGCTCGCATTAACCCTGGGAGGCGAGTCAATCTGGTTTCCAAACGAATCGCCTACATGCGCAGATAGGGTCCAAAGTTGAGTAAATAGACTGCGTTTTTCTGCATAAATGCACATAGACGCGGCGTAGCAGTATTTTTCCTTTTTATATTCTCACGAAAAATAATTAATATCTGTCTATAAAAAAAACTAACATAAACACTAGACACTATAAATCTTCGCACGATCAAGGAATAATTAGCCAAACTTAATGAAAAAATAAAAAATCCCAACGCAACATTCTTGTTTGTCGTGCATAGGACACTTAATTTTCCCCTTTTTTTGATGCTTCCATCGCTCTAAGATTGAAGCGTAGTATTCTCCGGTTATGAAGACACCTTTATCTTTATAATCTATCAACAAGATTCCTTCTGAGTGGCCAAAAGATTGTCGCCATGATTTTTCCCGCCGAACACCTTAAATTTCTTTGGTGGTGGTGTACCTTTTTTGTGCCACTGCATAGAATCTTACTGTCATAATGATGAACCCAAGTTTCATCCCCAGTAACAATTCGAGTGATATATTCCAAAAAAGAAACTCTATGTGTGTGTACAGTAAAGAATATGAATAAGAAATTACAAATAAGCTATATCACCATTCCTTCCTTTCTCTTCCAGCTCGCATTAACCCTAGCTCCAAAAGGCCAAGGCGACGCAATATCAATCCGCGCCAAATGTTCCGCAAGCGATACTCCCCGTAAACGGATGACATCTCTTCTAGTATGGTTTGAACCGATTTACCTTGCTTGGTAACGGGCCGGTGCAAGCTACTGTGCATGCTAAAGCAGAGTTTGAAGCTAACTATACTGATATTAACTTTAAAGTAAGTATTATAAACTGATGTATTACGAATTCTTCTATTCTTCTATGCTGCAAAAAAAACGTATAATACTACAGCTGCTTCTCTTCCCGGACATATTGTACAAGTCAGTAGAGGGACGAAGAGGGTCTTGGTGTTTTGTAGGCGATGGGTTGACCACCTGTCACTACTAACCGAACTTGTACATCTCAACTTTACCCTCAAAATGTGGTCAGAAGTGGCACCATGTTGTTCTATCGGCCCTTGGTGCTCTGCTTACCCCGTAAGGGATACAGGCGTGATTGTTGTATGTTTTATGAATCATGGGGGGGCGTCGGTTGGATGCAGGCCACTTCCGACCGGTCGGAATTGAGGTTCTTGGGGGAGGCCTATGTTCAGCAATGGACTTATCATGGCTGAGAATGATTATGAGTATAAACTGATGCTATTGTGCATCGGACCCCGGTATGCTAAACTTGACTATAAGACCTCCTTCGTGATGAACATGAACAACAATGAACACAGCCTTGTATGTATGCAGGGTACATCTACTTCCGTGCATGTTGTGAGAATCGACTTAACTCGAATGTTATCTCAGGCGACAAGCTGGCAACTTGTCACTGGTCATTAACATCTGTCTCCGCTGTGCTAAACGTGGCTAAATCTCCCTTATGATCTTGCAGTTCTTCCCCATTTCGGGAGCACACCCTATATCCATGTGCATGCTCAAGTAATAGTTTATTTTATAAAGGCATTTTCCCTCAGGTAGACCTACCCCGCTCTAAAAACAAGGAGATATACTTCAAGACCCGCGTGGACATGTATCCTGATTTGCGAAGAGTGTTGAGCGTGCAAGCCGCTACACCGCTCAAACGGTTAAGCTATGTCAAGGGGGATACCGATTTTGTGTAAGTATGATATAAATAGAGAGGTGTAGACTCAAAAGGGGGAGGTCTTTGCCCAGCAATAGGACACCACTATGGCTACATTAAAAAAACTATAAACTGAAATATACAGGGTGTTTGTGACAGCCACGCAAATATTGATATGGTGACTTCAGACCATGATCCTGAGTTGAAAACCAGTGAAAATTTTCGCAGGTAAATTTTAAAATTTTCCGACTTGTTTTTCATTTTTTTTAGCAAAAATAGTATGATTTGTTTAAGTAGGCCTTAAATAATGACTTAATTTTTTTTAACCTATGGCTGATTAAAAAAAAAATTTAAAAAATTTCAATTAACTGATCAACCTCAAAGGAGAGTCACAAATGATCCAAAAAACCGTAATGTATCACACAATAACCAATAAGCCCATTTCATTAGTCACAGGATCGCCCGATACAATTGGCGCGAAGAGCAAAGTTTACTGATAATCAAATCAAAAATAAATTTCCTGTTGGTAATAACACTATTGTATAACTCAACACAATGGTACTTGTTCAGCATTTGAGTATTTACCTGGCTGTCACACACACCCTGTATAGGTTGTTTGTTAAATATATAATGTTAGGTTTTCATGTAACTTCGGAGCTACTAACAAACTGCGCGTTAGATTAATTAAACGTGACTTTTGACAGCAAAATATAATATGTCGTCTTCATCATCATAGCTTATAAAAAGTGCCCCAGAAGGAGGGTTATGTTTTTCTAGTGTATGTATGTAATGTACAGTGTGTAACAAAAAGGGTATGTTAAGCGAAACGCTAGGTAAATAGCCCACTGTTGAGAACCTATCTACAAAATTTGAGACTTGAAATTACATGTTATTTATGAAGCTTTTCGCTTAACATACCCTATTTGTTACATCCTATATATTTCTTTGGCACGCTATTATACGATTTATAATGTATTTTGTTCCAGGTTCGCCCCAAAAACTGGTTATCTAATATGCAAGTACGAGTCACCAGAGATAAGAGGAGATGGAGACTTGAAATGGAGCTTCCTTCTGGGAGATTTGTTTATACGGGTAAGTTTTTATACGTATCTATTACTTATATATTTATTTAATTAACCGTGTGGTGTCGGCAGAGTAGAATACCCTATGTCTGCTCGTGGGTTTCCGGGAGGTGGACAGTAGCGCCTCCCGTGTTGACAACACAATCCGAAAATCACACTGCGATCACCAACCCGCCTGCACAGCGTGGTGACTATGGGCTAAAAACCTTTTCAACCAAACGTGATGTTTGCCATTCTTCATAAATTTTGGTTCGGAATCCTTCGTATACGAATCCGACTTGCACTTGCCTGATTTTTTCAATTACTTTGTTTAGGGATTTAGGTGCAGGACGGGAAATTTAAGAAGTAATTTAAAAGAGAGTTAGCTGGGTGTTTTCTCTTCTTTCTTCTTCCGCGCGGAATTTATCGTAGGGCTTAGGTTCACAGTTCACTCTAGTCCACTTTTAGGGTACAGGCACTCTTATTGGGTAGGTCGGTTTATCACACACGAAAATTCACTTGTCGAGACGCGAGCTCGGTACCGCGATGTTTGGGCAACAAAACACTAAACTAAACACAAAACAAAAAACTCAGCGCCGACGGCGCTTACGGCGAGAAAAGAGACAAAACGATTAGAGGAGGGAGAAACAAAATTATAGTTTTAACAATTTTATATTTATTTAATATATGTATTTATATGGGGTCTTCACTAGAATACATCAGCTGCATCTCCTTCCGTGCATGTCGTAAGAGTCGAAAAAACTCGGCGATAGGCTAGTAACTTTCACTGATCATTTACACCTGTTTCCGCTATGTTAAACGTGGCCATCTTCTGAGAACAAAGGGTATATACTATTGCAGGCGCTAGGTCATCAGGACGTGAAGGAGATCCAGCACAGCGTAGACCTGGACATCTACTTCGGGAACAGCACCGCAGCTGATGGCCTCGACAACACCAACACCGGCTTCAAACTGGACTTAGACCGGGTTTGGCAGTATGTACTCAATTTTGTTTATGTGCCCGACTGCGCCAGATGGAGAGTTATGTTTTTCGAGTGTATGTATGTACAGGTTGTATAAGAAAGGGTATGTTAAGCGAAAACCTATGTAAATAGCCCACTATAGAGACCCTATTTCCAAAATTTGAGACTTGAAATCACATATTTATTAACACATGTTTATGTTTATTTTTTAAGATTGTATGAACATTCTTGAGTTTATTGGTTTATTTACATAGCTTTTCTCTTAACATACCCCTTTTGCTACATCCTGTACAGTCCTTGATACACGCGACAACGTCCGCGTGGACTGCAGAAAAATATACAACTACTACTGAATCGATTTAAATTAAATTTGGCACAGAGATAGTTTAGGGCCTGAGGACGGACATAGGCTACTTTTTATCCCAGATTTCGAAGTTTTGTTTTTTCTGCAGTCGCAGACGTCCACTAGTAATTTGCAATAGGTCTATTTGAAGGATTAAATTGATGCTCTCTCTATCTTGGCCAAGTTTTAGACAAAGACAGCATCAAATCAACAGATAGAACTAGTCGCCTATTGAAAATAATCCCTTATAATATTATCTATTTTATAACAGGATCGGCGCCAACGCATCGTTCGGTGTGATAGTAGGCCAACGCCTCAATCTGCTGATCAACGCCATCCTGCCCAAACCGAACGTCGATGTACACACGTTATACATTGACGGGTTCTTAGGAAGTGAAACTGACCCGCTGAAAACATTGGAAGCAGAGTACAAGACTGATTTTACGAAGATCATTACTGGCGTTAAAGGGAATGTGAGTTGTTATTATTACTTGCTAGTGGACTTCGTTCGCATAGACTGCAGTAAAACAAAAAGTCCAAATTATCCGGGACAAAAGTAACCTAACGCACTCTATCTTAAAGGCTGCAACGGTGCTTACCATCAGGCGCGTTGTGGTCAAGCGTAAGCCTATTTAATATAAAAAATCCCACCCATCCGCACCAAACGTTATGCTAACTCGTTTGTAATGCAAACGGCTAAGGAGTGGATGACATTGGTCTCTTTAAAGCTAAAGTGAATAGGCACTTTCTAGGCAAACATGTACCACCTTGGGCCGCAACTTGCTTAACATCAGGCACGATGGCGGTCAAATGTTTGCCTAGCTAATTGTTATGTCTTTTCTGAGGCTCTAAACTACCTGTTTACCAAATGTCATTTAAATCGTTTCAGTAAAAACATTTAATTTGAACTTACAATACAATAACTTCGTTCAGGCCTACTAAGAGCATATTCTACGCAAACAAAGACTAACTTTACCAATATTTTCAGCTGCTCCTCCTACCAGAAAGCCTGGACACAAAATCCGTCATAATCTGGACAGCCAGCGGTCAATACCTTAACGTAGCAAACAATCTGTCATACATATGGGACGATAAGGGCTCCCATCATATAGATTATACGTTGAGCACACCACTATATGTCGATGATCGTACGCTTACTGCTAAAGGATCATATCAAGTGGATAAGGTGCATGGATACCAGGTTGTCAAGTTAGTATTGATTTACATACTGTGAATACATATAGTTACGCCCATTATCCCCCTAAGAAGTTGGGCAGAAGTGTGCAAATCGCACACCCACTTTTCACCAGTTAGTCTATTAAGTCCCACGTGGTAAGGGGTGAGCCTGCCGATGCTTTTCGGTCACAAATACAATACGTATACTTTATACAATACACGGTATTAATAAATAAATATTCACACGCTTCACATCACATTAACTTACACACATATACACACTGTTCCCAAAACTGAGGTAGTCAGAACTGCAAGATCACGAAGATCCTACAGTTTATCATAACGAGGCCAGCCCCCCTAGCATGATCACGCATCGTGGTTATAGTATCGTGCAATATCATATCCATACAAAATTCAACATTTCAACTATATTTATCGTATTTTATCAGGCTATATGTCGATAAATCGGTTTGTCATATCGTGTTTCGCAGGTCATGCTACTTGTGCAGATGTAAGAGATCAGTGTCAAGTTGCAGCTCATCGCCTGAGAGAACGCCCTTGGCTCTTTCGACCCCTTAGTCGACAGTACGGAAAGAGATACGGCTGATGTATTCTAGTCGCATCGGCACAGGCATGGTATTGATTAATTGTCGTTCTTTATTATTCTCCGCTGATGGTTTTACTGGAATACATCAGCTGTATCTTCTTGCGGTCATAAGGTCGAAAGAGTCAAAGGGGCGTCATTTAATATCAATTTTGAACCCTACAGAGTTTTCATTACTAACACTATGTTAGTAAAACCTTATATCTTTTACATCTCTTGATATGTATATTGGATTCAGTGGTAACTAGCAGAATATGAAAGGTTCGAAAGAAATATACGGGACTATGTACGGAAAGCAGTCTCTTTTCGATTTATTTTTAAAAATTTTTTCTTTAAATTCTAACAAAGGCAACAAGCACCAAGCAACCTACATTTCAAACTGAACCCTATCCCTATACACACAGGGGCCACATGCACCGGCCGGGCAGCAGTCAGATAGGGGAATTAGACCTGCGTTACGGAGGCATCGCACATACGGACGGACACTTTAATATAACTACACCGTTTCAACGACTGCCGTGGTTGAAGTCTATATTTGACGTAAGTTGGCTTATTTTCATAAATTGGTAGATTTGGTAGTAGTTAGGTTAGTATGTGACCCCTTTATCTCACCTGTCACTCATCATCATCGGTCCGACGAAATATAGTCTTTTCAGATTCTCATTTTTTAGCTAAATATGTCTCTGGTCTAATAATCACATTATAATGTGGGATAGAAAATTTATTGTACCATTTTTTGAGCAAATACATAATCATTTAATTTCATAATAGAAATAATACACTTTTGGAAAAATCCTCACGCGCGTCTATGGCATTTATGCAGAAAAACCAGTTCCAAGTTGGGACCCTAATATTTTTGGTACCAACATTCCCAGGATGCTTCCATGGAAAAATATCGTGATGATGGGAAATTCCGTAGTTTTCGGGAACGTTGACGACCAAAAATCACACTTTAGTCTTTTGCAGGTTCTAACCATTTTTTACCAAATATGTCTCTGGTCTAATAATAATAATATGTGATAGCCTTTTATTCAGAGAGTGCTTAAGTAACATTTTGTTTAGCAAAGTTAAGTAATCCATTTCTAATTAATTTCATCATAGAAATATACACTTTTGGAGTTCACGGCATCCAGTTCCACATATTTTTGGTAAACATTCGAATGGTATTATGGGAAAAGAAAGAGAGAAGAGACAGGTTCTCCAAATTCCTTCAACCACCAAATATATTAAATTAATTATTTTCCCACTAGATAAACAACTTAGAAGAACATTCAAACAACAAAGTGGATCTCTTCTGGCCGAACAAAACGGCCGCCGTCAACACGTCACATCACTATCGGAAGCAAGACGACGGCTTCACGCAAACGGGCGTTATATCTATGTCTGTGCCGCTAAGTACGCAGCATTTGGTCAATACCGAGTATTATTACATACAAGGTGAGTTTATTTGATCTTCCACACTTTACAACACATTAACCTAGTCCCACACAAAGGTCCCTAAAATCTTGTGTCGTGGGTACTAAGCAATGGTATATCTACGTCTGTGCCGTTAAACATGCAGCATTTGGTCAATACCGAGTATTATTATACAGGGTGTAACAAAAAGGGTATGTTAAGCGAAAAGCTACGTAAATAGCCCACTGTAGAGAACTTACCCACAAAAATTGAGACTCGAAATCACATGTTTATTTTTCCCGATAGTATGGAGAATTTTTAAACATCTCAGGAATTTTCATACAATCTTAAAAAATAAACATGTGATTTCGAGTCTCAAATTTTGTGGGTAGGTTCTCTACAGTGGTCTATTTACGTATAGTCCGGGAGGTAGCGTTGCATTTTTGATGGTGATTTTAGGCCGATCGATTTTGAGTGCAATTGATAGTTTAGATGAGGACATCAATTGAATTGAGCGTCAGCAGGCGCACTCAGGGTGGGGCGAGTGGGGAGAGAATGTCAAAAAAAAAATCCAAAAATTATTTCTGTTCGTCCGAAAATTTGCACATCAGTAGTTTTAACAATAATAATAATTATAGAAACCGTCAGCTGTGAAGAAAATGGCGGGTTGTACGTCAGCAGGTTATATATACCTATATTAAAAATAATTATTTTCATTTAATTTCCGGTCGAATGAAACTGTTACAGGTTATTCTTTATGCTATAAAAATGATAAAAAAAAGCCTCAGCAGATCTATCGATAGGGGTAAAATCGTCAGCAAGGTTAATGCATACTCGGATTGAATACCTGCTCGGCACATATAATCCCCTTGCTGACGATTTTACCCCTATCGATAGATCTGCTGAGGCTTTTTTTTTATCATTTTTATAGCATAAAGAATAACCTGTATCAGTTTCATTCGACCGGAAATGAAATGAAAATAATTATTTTTAATATAGGTATATATAACCTGCTGACGTACAACCCGCCATTTTCTTCACAGCTGACGGTTTCTATAATTATTATTATTGTTAAAACTACTGATGTGCAAATTTTCGGACGAACAGAAATAATTTTTGGATTTATTTTTTTTGACATACTTGAAATTCTCTCCCCACCCTTACTGGAGCTGCTGACGTTCGAGTTACTCAATGACTATCCATGAAAAGTACGTTATGACATTAATCAATCGACCAGAAATTATTTTGTAAAATGCAACGCTACCTCCCGGACTAGTAGCTTTTCGCTTAACGTACCCTTTTTGTTACACCCTGTTTACAACATGTTGTATACAAGGTGAGTTTACGTTGCTTTTTTTTTTTTTTCCTTATAACACAACACATTAACCTAGTCCCACACTAAGATCCCTAAGGTCTTGTGTCGTGGGTACTAAGCAACGGTATATAAATACATAGATAAGTATAGAAACATCCATGACTCGGAAACAAACATCAATATTCATCATATCAATGTTTGCACCTACCGGGATTCGAACCCAGGACCTATGGCGTCGTAGGCAGGGTCACTACCTACTAGACCAATCGGCCGTCGATTTCTGTTTGTTCTCATTGATTGAGTATCTGGCAGTAGCAAAAATTACCCACGTGTATACGGGCATCATATCTACACACTATTGCTTCACAAAAATTAAGAAGATACGCACATTTTAAACGAAACTTCTCATAGACAATGTTGTCTATTGCCTACAAGAACTAAGTACGTAGCGACAAGACTGATCACCTGTCGGCTTCTGTTCAATTAATATATGCGGCCGCGCACACCAGCGACAACACTGTCTAGCGACGACAAGCAACCTACCCCAGTAGGGTTGCCCAACGATAGATATAAATACGTCAACAGGTATACTGTATAAAAGAATATTATTTTGTCTGACACGCTCAATGTCTGTAGACATAAACGGACCTTTAACCGTCGACCTATCACCGCAGTGATATAATCTGTGTATATGTAGATATATTTACCCATTATCTTACCAGGCAAAGACTGGAGCAACGGCAACGCGACCACAGACTTCGACCGCGAGCGATTCGTCAAAGGCTCGTTTAAACAGATCCTGGGCAAGAGCGAGAGACAACTCGACCGCGCTACCACAGATATAGAGGTGGAAAACGAGCACACGCCCGTCGGCATTAAGTATATACACGAGTACGACGCTACTGGCAACACTGTGAGTATTGCTAGTATAAAATAAGTATTGAAAGATTTGGGGGAGGCCTATGTTCAGCAGTGGACATCCCAAGGCTGAGAATGATGATGATGATTAAAAAGTGAAGTGAAAATGTATTCTAATAGTGTAAAGTGTAAACGTCAAAAAGCCTATAAGAAGAATGAAGTTGATGGTGTCTAAAATTTGATCATGATAAACACAGCATCTGGAAAAATTTGCCCCATGAATAATATTTTTTGTAAAAGGGCAAGATTTAGATTTTCGGCCTAAGGACTTGAAGGAAGAAAATTAACAATTTTATTCATGGCTTGCTAGTGTGATTTTGTTAGCGTAAAATGAGTTTATTTTCATATCTCGCCTTATTTTTCGTTCCTATTGCAATTTTGTGACTAAAAGTAGAGATAAAGCCTAAGTTACTCTTTATTAACTGGTTATAATACTGACTTACAACTTAGTATAACTACAATTATAGTAGAATTACCAGATCCTTACCGATCATTGATCGATGGTCAGCTAACCAATCGATCGATTACCGGTCAATAGTATCGGTCGACGTTGATATATTTGTAGCCCTAATACTTATATAAACTATCGATCGACGTAGACTAATCCATTCTATAGGTACCAACGACCGATCGCTTCACAGATAATCTTTATTCTAGGATGTAAAACAAGCAACAGTCTTCCACCTTCAAAACGCAACAAAATTCAATGTCACTGGCAAACTAGATATCTTCACATATGACATAGGAAAAGACCTAAAACTTACTGCCATTCACGGGAATAGGACGTGGCTGTTCGAGAATAAGTATGAAGCTTTTGATAAGGAGCTCAAACAGGGCAGCAAGATTAAATGGGCTCAGGATGTGTGGATCAATTATGATATACATGTCACTAATATGACTACGGTAAGTATATGTTCCGCTTTTTTAACACGCAATGTGTCAAGTTGATTCCCAGTGTATAAAGTACCTACATGATTTATGTATCACGCGAATGATTTTCGATTTACTTATTGCATAATGTTATCTTTTTTACATTAAATTAGGTACAGTGCAGCGTAAAATTGGAAGAATAAAACTTTCAATGTTTTTCATTTTTAGAGGTCAATATTTCAGCATTTACCTCGTTCACCCTTAGACGCTATTCAGTTTTATACATCACCATATATTGCAAATAAATATTATAAAAAACCCTCGCTTACTTGTCAAATTACTTTACAGGGCGACACAGAATCCCAGCAACTAGTAATGAACGTATGGTATCCATTGCGTACATTCAATTTGGTCGGATTATATCGCCTACAAGACACGCTATTGGACGGTAAAGCACAACTCAACTGGAATGTTAACTACGAGAATAAGACTGCAGAACTGAAGGGACTGTGGCAGAACCCACCTATACCGGAGGGGAATAAGCATGATGTGCATTTCTCTCTTTCCCACCCGTCGTTTAGCAAGGTAATATAAGGCTTATTGAACAAAATATTTTGGGCACAATATTTTAAAGAGAAAAACAGTTTACATTAATTGTACCAATTCCCCTTACTAACATGCTAAGTTTATTTCGATTCGAATCTTGGTGGGATCAAATGTTTCTACAGAATGTAAATGGAGGTATGTTAAGCGGAATACTATATAAATAGACCACTACATTGCCCACAAAATTTGAGAAAATATGGTTCCTGAGTAGTGCGGGAATAAATCTACTTTTTGAAAAAGTTGACATCGAATCTCAAATCTCTAATTTTGTGGATAGTGTGCGTGCATCTACAATAGTCTCTCTGGATAATCGCAATATTCATAGCATTTCACTAAAAAATAGTTTGGCCCTTCTGTTACTCTAATAGTCTGTACTTATATGTATTAATGTTAAATACTTTTTTTTTTTTTTTATTATTTGTTATAAGTTGTTACAACACAGCAATAACATACGAATAAAAATAATTTACATATAATGTGTGTAGTGCCAATAACGGTAACAACACTTATAATTTCATGGTGACATTGATATAAATAAGAATAGTATTTAAATCCAATAATATACCTATAATATAGACCCAGGAAAGGAAGACGTGGAACTAATTTTCAAAATTTGTCACATAATTTGATGCAGTGTATAAATATGTAACTAATTATTTTATTTGTTTCGTCCCAGGATGTGACCCTAAAAGGCCAATACATAAGCACGCCTCAAGTCATGTCAAACGTGTCAGTAGAACTTCAATACTCGGATTATGAAAACGAGTACCTAAAACTACATTCTATACTGACGGATAACTCGAATGGACCCTTGAGGGATTATAAGTTTGCCCTCAAATGTACGCATCCCTCTACTAATTTGGACTTGGACATGAAATCCGATATTAATATACACAGTCGGTGGTATTATTTGAATAATTACTATAGGTGAGTTAAACTTAACTATTTACTATGCCAAACGTGCCTGTGGGATCTTCTTTGCGATCCTGCAGTTCTGGCTACTCCGTTGTTGGGAACACAGCCGTGTGTATATGCATATATTATAGGTTTATTTTGTTAGAGGCAACTCTGTTTGCACTAATTTAATATTTTCAATGCATAATATTGTTAATGTTAAACCTAGACTATGTAGTCTTTATGTAATCTATCTTCGTATTAAAATTCATTCCAATCCGTTGAGTCGTGCAGTAGTAATGATTAGTAAATTAAAAAGTTGCTATATTTGACGTTGAATGCTGTAAAATCATGACAATTTTAATCATGTTTCTACTCCTTATTACAGATTCCAGAAGTCATTATTCTTCCAGAAACTAAGACATAACAAGCTGTTCATTGACGCCAGCAATAGTCTAGTAAAATATGAGGTAAGATCATTTGGTCCTTAGCCCCGGATATCTTATAATCATAGCCTTTAATATCTAAATTAAACGTGTTATTGCCTATCCTTACTATTTGCCATTATTCCAATAGTTGGTGTATTATGATTGTTGAATTGTATCAGGCGTCACTATTCGGAAGTTCAAATCTCTATTGAGGGATCGCCCACCACCGGGCCCTATACCCTCCGCTGACCCTCGGATCTGCCGACTCATGATCACGAACACAAGACACTACAGTCGCAACGAGAAGCCAGATCCAAGCACCTAGCATGCAACCATAAATACATAGCTGCTAATCCGAAAACCAATTAAAATTTTAATTGACATGTTTCGCCAACACCCGTGGCATCATCAGGATTAGTTTTCCATGTTAGTTCTATCTACCGAACCAACTAACTTTAAGTTAGTTCTTCTTATGTTCGTGATCATGAGTCGGCAGATCCGAGGGTCAGCGGAGGGTATAGGGCCCGGTGGTGGACGATCCCTAAATAGAGTATTATGATTAGTTTAAAAAGTAATATTTATAATTATTTGTAATTTTCATGGGCTTGAAATTGATGGGCCGCCTGCCTAACACCAACCCCTCGTAAACCTAACTTTTTAAATATTAAAATCATACACTAACTTGTTCATCAAATAAATGCAGAGGTGCAGGCCGTGTGAATTTCACGTCATGTTTTTAATTTTTTTCTTCCATAGCGAGCAAACGAAACGTACTTCGTGAAAGCAAACGGCACCTGGGACCTGTCATACCCTGAATATAAAGTTTGGACATGGGTAGAACGCACCACTGGCAACGATACGGGATTGGCTGTTCTATCTATGACTGATCGCTCATTGGTCGCTCATTATAACAGTACTGATGGTAAGTTAAAACCATAGAGTTTATAGAACAAGTTTGTAGTCGCGACGCGTTGCAAAGTTTTCTTAAATGTAGATACATTTTACCTACTATGTCCTGGATAGTGGCCAATTTCGGTGCTAAAGATCTAAAAGAATCCCAGATTTTTCATTCCTAAAATTTGAATTTCTGTAAACAATTGAAAATTTTCTCCCAAAGATTTACAAAAAACTCTCTAAATCTATGATTGAAATTGGCTGTGTAGTTTAATGAAACTATATTCACCTGTCTGCCTTTCTATGATTTTTTTTTATACCTGCAAGTGTAGCTGATAAAGTCACGACCTCGTTTTATATCTGCGTGAGTCTTGTAGGTATCTCTCTCTATATTCTGACGATGTTGCTCTAAATACCTATTTAGTTCTATTACGAAAACAATAACTATATACTTACTTCTTTTTCCAGATATTTCCTACCACATCATAGGCAGAATCGTCGACACCCGCTCTGCCAAATTCGACGCATGGCGCGACTTTGATGACGTCACCACCGTCGACTTAGCCTCATACATCCGTCTCAACCACTCTCGATTACTCACAAGCTCTATTCGATGGCGACCGGAAATCTTTGCCGAAGTCAAATCACAAGCCGTATACACACTAAAACTTTTATACTCACAGATAAATGAAACTTTAGTCATTGTCAAAGAAGCACCAATGGAAGCGCACACCGCCTTACGAAACATTTGGGTAGACGCCAAGCCTAGAATACGCGAATTTCTCGACGACTTAAACGATTTACACGTCATTAAAGACGATTTGGACGAATTTCAGTTGTTTCTTAACGAGTCTTATGGCAACAATGACTTTTATGTCAAAGATATTGTCGAATTTACATACTATGTGCTCGATGAGATGGCAATACGAAATCATTTGGAAAGCTTGCCTGGTATTGTCAATGACATGTGGGGCATGATGGGTAACACCAGTCAATCTATCAAGCAGAGTTTGACATACGTTGTCGAAACTGTCAAAAATGCGTACAACAACTTCTTGGAATCTGTCAACAGGGTATTGGACGCAGATTTCATGGATATAGTATCGGATAGATTGGAAGCTATGATATTACAATACGACACGTTTATTAGGGACTTGCACATGAAGTTTCTGGAGTATTGGGAGGAGACTTGGGTTAATGCTACTACACGGTTCTATAAATATTGGCATGAGCTCTTGAAATCCATTGAGCCTCTGTTTTATAAAGTGTTGCATTATTCCGAGTCTATAGCGGTGACATTGGGCAAAGGTGTCATGGATTTCTTCTATAATAGAACGCAGGAGTTGACTGATTCGCCGTATTTCAACTATGTGTCTACGTTTGGACATGAAATGGATAAGTAAGTACCTTTAAATCTGTATTACTTAAATTATTAATCCTTTAGGCGCAAATTGTCAAATTCCCAAATTGTCAGGCGGTCGCCAAATTCGCAATTGCTTATATTAAGGCTTGCTTCAAATAGATAACAGCTTGACAATTTGCGAATTCGGTAATTTGCGAAATTGCCAATTTGCGAACTTGACAATTTGTGAACTTGACAATCTGCGAATTTGACTGATTGCGAGCGCTTGACAATTTGAAAATTTGACAATTCGCGCCTAATACTTGTAAACCCTTTACAATAGTTTTCTTTACGATCTAAGATAACTAACTAGTAATTGAGTTTCCCGTCACTGCCTGCTTGCTAATTTTAAGCATAATCAGGAAAACCTGTCATTGGCCTTCTTTAAGAATATTATGTACTATAGTGTACTATAGTAATGATTTGTAGCGCTGTTGGTTTTCTCAATAAATAAATAAAAGATCCATCGTATTTTTTTATTAATATCATCAAAATGTCTTCATAATTTCATGATATTAAAAATTTCGTAAAAGAAAAGACTTTATACTCAAAAATAACGTGTAGCAACCACAAAAATGTACAAAGGCATTTTACAAAAGATTTTATGTCGAGCATCTAAACAAACTATAGCTGTAATTTTAGGATATGGACTTCACATAATATTTCTGCCTAAAAATATAGTCTTTATAGCTACATTATACCAATTTATTTGCAGAATATACAAAGACCTAATGAACAACGACGTAATAACCAACATAAAGAAGTACAGCAAGAAACTGTGGCTAACACTGTGGAGTAAAGTGGAACAATACGTACCGTTTAAGGACGAAGTGGTACAATTGTACGCGGAATTCAAAAACGCCTGGGACAATTTTCTAAAGACGCCTCAAGTTGTGTTTGTTAAGGAAAAGGTGGGTTGCAATATTAGTGATCATTAATCATTTCAGACATAAGTTTTTTTTCTAAGTCGCTGGCCAATATGAAATGATTATGGATGCTCCAAAAGGCTTATAACTAGCTATTTCCCGCGGCTTCGCTCGCGTAGATGTCGCTTATTGCGTGGAATGCGCTAACCGAATATTCACGTATAGACGCAAGTTTGCAACAAAACTGTGACATCTAATATAATACCTGTTTATTATTCCCCTTAGTACCAAGAAGCCTACATGCGCCTGAAATGGTGGTACGACTACTTCCTGATCGGAGAAGCGATGTCACGCGTGGGACAAGTCGTGTACGCCAAACTCACGGACATGGGACGTACGGCGCTGCAGTATGAAGAAATGTGAGTATTATTACTAAGGTCAATTCTGACCCACACACTTAAATCTAAACTTAAAGTTAGTCTTACCTGTCCCTATCTCAGCCATTCATGTTAAGAATGGAGAGGAATAGACATGACTAATTTTAAGTTCAGGTTTAAGTGTGACATATATTATTATTTTTATTATATCCAACTCCTGTTTATCCATTATTCCTCTTCTTGTAGTGGCACTCCATTACTGGAGGTCTGCCGTCAGCTTATTAAATGCAGACTTGTCCCTGGCCATTCTGTATATCCATTTTTAAAACTATAATTTTGTTACTCTCTCATTTAATCGTCCTATCTCTTTTATCGCCGCGAATGCGGACCGCGTGTGTTCCCCCTATCTGCCAGTTGCCCAACCACCGCGGTACTGACCTCTCGCTCGGCAAGTGAATTTTTGTGTGTGACCTTACCCTAAAAGTGGACTATAGTGAACTGTGAACCTACGATAAATTCCGCGCGGAAAAAGAAAGAAGATAAAACACACAAGTAACTCTTTGACCTACTCCTAAAATTTTCCCTTTGACGCGACGCGATCCACCTAAATCCCTAAACATACATTATTACGATCTGGAAATTCAGCTTACTATAGAGATGAAAATTTAAGTCATGCACGATATTCTTGACAATCCTAAATGCAATCGGCGCGCAAGCTTAATCTATGGGATTTGAGAATGTGAATCGTCAATATGTTCGTACATGCATATACAATTATACACTCAGCCCGGTGGAGCCAGAAGCGATTCCTTTTTCACCGCCGCTTACCCCGAAAGCTTTTAACCCTTTTACTGTCACCTTTTCATTCCAGCCACCGGACTCCAAAAACCAACTTCATATTCGACCTTCGCGAAGGCGGTATCCTTCTAGAACAAAAACTTCCGATGTCATGGCACGCGTTCAACCAAACACCTGACTGGAGCGAAATATCTGAGTACAAAGCCGTCAGGGACTTTATGGACGACTGGCTGACGACCAATAAGAGTATCTGGTATTGGTACTACGAGATCAGACCTTATATGGACCTGAATAATGTGCTGCCGCCTTTTGCTGGTTAGTATTGTCTATTTTGTTTGTTTAAATTGTTGAAATAGGCTATCTAATCTAATGAAATAATTGCAATAACAGACCGCATTTCGGTCACGGCCGCGGCGGCCAATCTCAACAGATATTAGTCATCTGCGTGGGATAGTTTCATACGAGTACATACATATAGACACGCCCACCATCCCCCAAAGAGGTTGGGCAGCAGTGTGCAATTTACACACAAACTTTTCCGCAGTTAGCCTTATAACTAACTATACTAGCGGCTGCCCACGACTTCGTCCGCGTGAAGGGGCATTGCACCAGTGTGAAGCCGGGACGGGTCCTTAGTTATACATATAAACCTTCCTCTTGAATCTATCTATTTAAAAAACCGCATCAAAAAGTTTTAAAGATCTAACACAGGGACAGACAGCGGGAAGCGACTTTATTTTATAATATAATAATAACTATTAATATAAATTAACAGATTCGCCTTTTCAGGTCTAGCAATGATGACAGGTCAAGGAACCTTAGTAACGTTCGACAAACGCGTGTTCACGATATCAGAAGTGGGAACTTTCCTTCTAACGAGGGACTTTCAACAGAACAACTTTACTGTGCTTATGCAGAGCAATGACCAGGGAAGGTACAACTTGGTCGTGCTTACTAAGAAGAATTTGATCTCTGTTGATTTGTATCGAGAGGTGAGTTTTAGAATATGGATGCTTGCTGTACTTTTTTTACACACGACTCTTTTCCCGAAATAGGGTAGCCAGAACTGCAGAATCATTAAGAAGACTCCATAGCCACGTTTAGCATAGATAATAATATCAGTGATAAGTTGCTAGCTTATCGGCTATTATTAACCGACTTCAAAAAGAGAGGTTATCAATTCGGCTGTATGTTTGTTATTTATTTTTTATGTGTGTTACCTCAGAAATCCGTCATGTATGAACCGATTTCAATTTTTTTTTTATAGTTGGTCATGGTATACTTCCAGGTTGGTCCCATATTCACCACATCAGGCTCTGATAATGGGATCTTGGAGAAATCGAGGGCAATCCTCGAATATTGTAGGCACATGTAGTCTGTTTTTACACTTTTACTGGGCGTTTTGGTCACCTACATATAAAACATAACATCTGATGATGGAATCTCTAAGGAATCTAGGGATATCCTCAAATATAATAGGCACGAGTAACCCGTTTTTAGATTCTATAGAGAATTTTGGTCAGCTACACATAATATAAAGGAAACGAGGGTCTGATGATGGAGCCGCCGAAAAACAGATAGTGGAACTTTTTAGTAACAAAATCCTATGGCAGGGGGAGGCCTACGTCCAGTAGTGGACTGCAATAGGCTTATGAAGATGAAGATAATTGTAAATGAAATTGTATTAGGCGTTACAATTCGGAAGTTCAAACATTCACTATGGGTGTGCCCACCACCGGGCGGTACACCCTCCACTGACCCTCGGATCTGATAACTCATAATTGCGACAACAGGCACTTGCACTAACTACAATCGCCATGAGAAATGGGTGGGCACACCCATAGTGAAGATAATTGTGTTAAGTGGTGAAATTATATGTTGTGTTAAGCCATGTCCGAAGTAAGATGGTTATAGAGAAAGAGGTAGACATAAGAATAACGAGATGACGGATAATAGAGATGAATGAAAGAATAGTACCTACATATTGCACCGACCCCAAATGATTGGGAACAGGGCGGGAAGAAGGAATATAATTATATGTTGCTTATATTGTCCGACGTAAAGTTTCGAAGCCTAGTCATTTCTCTCTTTTGTCATGTGGCCTATTTAATCATATAAATCTGACAATATTATGCCTTCTAAACTTCGTACTCGGCTTTACGCAATATATATTTGCCCTTTAGTAAAATTTTACTTTAGTAAGCTCGAGTTTTGGGAGGAAGTCGGTTTTTCGTTTTAAAAAAAATATGTATAGATATAGATAAATATTGTTTATTCCAGCAAGTGTCAATAGGCACATCAATACCGTTGAGCCTGCCGGCTGTAGTGGACGGTCTGGTGATAGACAGACAGACTGAAGTGCTCACGGTGCAGGGACATGACGGACTCGATATACAGTGCAATCTCATGTTCCGGACGTGCAAGTTACAGGTTGTGGGTGAGTAGTGGAACTGTGCCTCCAGCGAATGTTGTTTCCTCATTGATTCCCGATTCTTTAGCTGTCAAAAAGAAACAATTAATATAGAATTTTGTTGAGGGAAAACATTCCATGAGGAAAAGCCTTTGATGTATATTATGAAACCTGTTGTTTTGACTTTTGATGGAGTTTCGTTTAATTATTATTAAAATAATGTTACAACTAAATGCTCAGAGAGATAGGTGATTTTTTTGGTGTTAGTTATTTTTTTGTACATCTCAACTATACCCTCAAAATTGGTCAGAAGTAACACCATGTGCTTCTATCGGCCCTTGGTGTTCTGCCTATCCCGTAAGGGATAAAGGCGTGATTATATGTATGTATGTTTTTTTTATATAAATCAATAAATGGTTGCACATAGTCACCTCGTCTGATAATACTATTATCAGGCAGAACACCAAGGGCCGATAGAAGCACATGGTGTTACTTCTGACAAATATACTATTCTTAGACTACTAGAACTTCACGTAAAACTCAGAAACAAATGTTCCAATGTTACTTTAAAAACACTATAATTACTCCCGCTAGGTTGGTGCTACGCAACTTTAGGCGGCCTCCTAGGCACATACAATAATGAGCAATTTGACGATCTACGACTACCAAACAACACTTATACCACGTCTGTGTCGACTTTGGCACATGCATGGAACCTCTATCCGACGCAAGACGGTCAAATAATTGAAAATCACGAGCTGAAAAATGATACGCAATGCGATAAGTTCTTCACTAATAAAGTGTCGCCTCTGCATCCTTGCTTCTCTGTGGTAAGTGCTTACCCACTTAGTCTCTAAGTATTTCCACATTATAATTTTTTAATAAGTGAACCTTAACCATTTTACAGAATATACAAGTTGACTTATGGGTTAGATATCTTTAAGGATAATAGCAGAAAATCTTTTAAAAACAAAGGTCTAGGTTTGAACATGTTATTACACGTCCAACACTTTTGCTCAATCCCTCTAGGAAACTAAAGGTCAAGACTTTTTTTCCAACTATACCTTATTTTATTTACAAGTAAAAAAATAGGCTAACTGGTTAAAAGTGGATGTGTAAACTGCCACTGCCCAACCTCTTTGGCGGATAATGGGCGTGACTATATTTATGTATGTATGCATAGATAACTGTACAAAGGAACTCGAGCATTCTCTCAGGTGATGAGCTAGTAACTTGTCACTGATCATTAACATCTGTCCGTCCTTGCCTTGATGTAAAAAAAAAAAACGTTGTATAAGTAAGAATAGTGTATATCAGGGGTTCCCAAACTTATTTTGTCTACTGTCAACTTTGAGAATAAAATTATTTTTTAGCGCCCCCATTTTTCACCTACTTAAAAACTACAAGCCTCTAAACAACGCCCAATTTTTTTCTGGGTCTCTTACCGCCCCCCTTTAGGCCTGCAGCGCCCATAAGGGGGCATTGTCGCCCACTTTGGGAAAGGCTGGTGTATAAGAATAAGTGTGTATTTCAGATAGACGCAGTACCGTTCTACCAAGAGTGTCAATCAGGCGTGGAAGCGTGTGCCCTCGCCAGCGCATACCTCGAGCTGTGTGCACAACTACATGTGCCTGTACACATACCCGACCACTGCGTACAGTCAGTATACACACAACTATGTGGAAATTATCCGGGATATTATATTTTCCCGGGCTAAAAAGTAGTCTATGTCCTTTCTCAGGCTCTAAACTATCTGTGTACCAAATTTGATTTAAATCGGTTCTGTAATTCGCAGCTTTCCTATAGGGGCACATCTCGAAAATTTTGTGATTTCGAGTTTTTATAACATATCGGTACAAAATCAATTCGCAAACATCTTAAACACATTTTCCCAATAACCATTTTTTTATAAATGAAATTGTATTAGGCGTTACAATTCGGAAGTTCAAACATTCACTATGGGTGCGCCCACCACCGGGCCCTACACCCTCCACTGACCCTCGGATCTGATATGAGGCGATTAAGGGTTTCTGGCGACAACAGGCACTTGCACTAACTACAATCGCCATGAGAAACCAGACCCGAGCACCTAGCATGCAAGACAATACATTGCACTATTCCGAAATCAAAAACTAGATAAATAATCTACATATGTTTCGCCAACAACCGTGGCATCCTCAGGATTATAGAAATTAGTAAATTAGTAAACCACTAATTATTATGAACCTCTCAATATTCTCAAGGTTCTCCGAGGGTCAGCGGAGGATATAGGGCCCGGTGGTGGGCGATCCCTCAATAGAGGCTAAATGTCGATAAATCGGTTTATCATATCGTGTTTCACAGGTCACGCTAGGCTTGCATGGCTGTATGGACATAGTTTCCCTTGCCTTTGCTTCGGTATAAAGTAAAGAAAAAATAACCAACTATGAAAACCCTTACTTTTCACAGATGCACAACCCCTCAAGGCGATACAATAGAAGAAGGATCATTCTATGCACTGCAATACGCACAGAACACAACTGATGTAGTGTTTATAGTTGAGGCGCAATTCTGCAATAAAAACCTGAGGAAAAACAAGAATTTCGACCTGTTTATCGAAGCGTTTGATGCTAAAATGCAGGGCAGCGGCCTTGAGGATATAAGGTGAGAGAAATATACGTATCAATTAGTGACGATCTCACTAGTGGGTGAGTCTACGGCCGCTTTTATGTACCTACTATACAAGATGTAACAAAAGGAGCTAAGCAAATTTTATGTAGGTTAAATAAATAAAATATTTCAATGTCACATTTTTGGCGAAACATGTTTCTGATCTGATGTAATAAATGTAATAATAACTTTATTGCACCATATTTTGAGCGAATAAATAATCATTTTCTTACATCCCACTATCGAAATCTCCGTTATGAACACTTCCTGAAGCAACGGATATCCAATTCAGAGGGGTGACGCCAGCCTAATAAATAATTTGTTTGGTAAAACTGTCCATAAAATATGTAACTCGAATATGTAACGAAATGTTTATTTCGCAGTGGGCATTAGATGAAATAAGTTTGAGAACCTCTGCTCTAGAGCCTAAACAGCCCTCTGATTACGTAAAAACAATAGCAAAGCCGAAGTCGCGCGATCGCGATAATTGTGTATGTGTGCTTGGGCGAGGTGCGGGGCACTCAATTATCGCGATCGCGCGGCTTCGGCTTTGCCATTGCTTTTACGTAATCAGGGGGCAGATTGTCGCATTTAAGCATGAGATGTATCATCATTAGATCCGTCGTTGTGACACGAATTTTTACGCAGTCGGGTGTTTTTCTTTGAATGAGATTATTTAACATTAAATACTACTTGTTACCTACAGATACGCAGTAGTAGGTTTCGGCGGACGCGGCATCTACCGCCAACCGCGCGCTCTATACGTCAATAACAAAGTGTTCACCAACGTTATAGAAATACCGCAACACTTCGACTACTTCCAAATTGGTAAGTGTAAAGATTCTCTCGTTTCGAGATATCTGCTTTATTTGTATATTTTAACCTAATACTCGTAGACGTCTGCGATTCTGTCCACGTGTACTGCCCAATCTCAATTAAATCGGTTCTGTAGTTTTGGCGTGAATGCCTTTCTAGATAGTTTCTTTCGTATTCACCTAATATTACTAGTAAAGATTAACTAGTAGTTGCCTCGTGGCCTGAAATTTAACCATATAAAAGAGAAATAAATTTATTTCAACTTAATCTTTTTCACATTAAAGTTCTGGCTACACTATATCTGTCATTTAAATAAGTTCTGTGATTTACGTGTAAGTGCGTGACATACATACTATTGCTTTCGCATTTATAATATTTGTAAGGAAGATCGCGCCTTCCATTCCCTACTTTATACTAAGGGCCGATTTTTCCAGTGGTTAGATAGCCTATTTTAAGAATAAAGTTGATGTTATGGTCGATTCCGGCAGTCACACATAAATCTAAACATAAAATTCAGTCCTACCTGTCCTTTTCTCTCTCAGCCATTTATGTTAAGGACGGAGAGAGATAAATCTGACTAAAATTAGGTTTAGGTTTAAGTTTGACTGCCGGAATCGACCCTCTTGTCTCTATATTGATCAAGTTTTAGAGAAACATACCATTAAAATTTCTTTAGAATTAGGATTTTTCCAATTATCAGAAAGCCTGTTCTGATAATTGGAAAAATCGGACAAATCAATTGATGATTTAATTTTGTAATAATGTGTAAATTTAGAAAATTGAGAAATAAATGACTTCTGATTATTATTATTATTGTACATTTATATAACTATCACCAGAAAAACTGGACCTATCCCGCGGCAACAAGACAACGAAAGCGGACATGTTCTCCGCACTAAGTTTCGCGACAACGCTGCCGTTCCGTGCGGGCGTGCCGCGAACGTTCGTTATGTTACCGTGCACTAAGTGTGACAGCGCCTTTATGAGGGTGAGTACTCATGAGATATGTGAGAGGTAATAGGTTTGGCAATTCTATTTTATTTATTTAACAAAAATCCACAGCTATTCTTACAGATTATACATTAAAAATAAACATAGAATAAAGCCAATTAAGGATTTCATTATCTATACTTAAACAATTAAAATCAGCAAAATCAAAAACAGTGCATAAGATACGTGTGTTTAGCCCTAGGCTAGAAATACTATGTATAATTTATAATAATGATTCTTGTGTTGTGTGAGGGCTTATGTAATTGGATGAGTGTATGTGAGTGTGAGTGCGTGTGTAGGTTTATCACCGTGGAATAAAATAAAACAATAATCACTTGGGACCAGACCACTACCAATAAACAAATCTAGCAAGTTCAGGTGATGTGATAGGGAAGGACAACATGGAGCCTGTTAAGAGTGGGATTTGTCGTAGTTATTTTGTTACTTCATTCTTGTTTTCACCTAAGCATAATAAGACCTTTTTCTTAAATGTGGGTTTACTTGAGTGAAATAGGTCTATGTCTGAGAAAAGAGCATTATAAGTGTTTGGTATCCTAATACATGGACAGTTAGATGCAAAATTGGTGCGAGAGAATGGAATGGCAAAGAGCTTTGTATGTCTGGTTCGCCTAGATGGAACAGCCAGTTTCAAAATTTCGGACACTAAACGAGGACAGTCAAGGGCACCCGAGCATACGTCATGCAGAAGCGACATGTCGGCTACAACACGACGCTGTTTTAGTGTCGTTAGGTTAAAATGTTTACACGAATCCACATAACTTATATTTGGCCTGTGTGTACGAAAGTTAAGGAATTTAAGGCAATATGAGCTTCAAAATTTATAATGGGACAAGGGCAGGAATATGATGAGCCCCGGAAGGTGCTAAGCTAACTTTGACATGATGAATACCTACCAATGTTTGTTTTCGAGTTATGAATGGTTCTATACTTACCTATGTGTTTATATGACGTTGCTTAGTACCTACGACACAAGACGTGTGTGAATATTTATTTATTCACTAGTGGACGCCCGCGACTCCGTCCGCGTGGACTACAAAAAAAAAACAAAATGTCGAAATTATCCGGGATAAAAACATTTTCCCGGGATAAAAAGTAGCCTATGTGTTAAGTGGGACCTGTCACAATATATTCCTGAAAACTGCATCGAAATCGGTTCAGCCGTTTCTGAGATTAGCGTGCACAAACAGACAAACCGACAAACAGACAAAAATTTCAAAAATCATTCTTTTGGGTACTATTGAGTTGATAAGCCTCGCGAGGCATTTGCCGCTCAGTGCAGACCCGCCCCCTGATTACATAATTTGCAATCGTCGCTATCGCATTGCTTCGGCTTTTTTAACGCCTTTACTTTAGCCTACATTTTTTTAAATTACACAATGTATTTCAGCTGGACTATTCAACAATATACCATAACCTAATCGAGAATTCTGTGAGTCTGCACATAGTCATGGACGATGAACAACATTTTCCCATTCCACGCGCAGACCAGAACACATCAGCCGCATCACGTTCCCAGTCGCCTCAAAGACCAAAACGCATCGCCGCAACACGTTCCCAGACTCACCGACCAGTATCTCGCCTACACGCCCGTCGCAACACTTTCGGTGACTCACTGACCCGAATGCATACTTGTGAGAATACACGCTGGGTGCTGCCGAAGACATATACCTCCGGTCTGGAAGGGGAGTAATGTAGCGGAGCCATCTATCGGATGCAGGAGAGAACCACAATCTAATGCAAAATAGAACGCGATATCGAAGTTTCTTACAATGATGAATATATACATGGGCCAAACAACGACTAGTTAGCGTTGCCCTTTTCACCACCCCCACACTCCGCGCATCCTGCTCTATGTATAGGGACGTGGCTGCGCCGCATCAGCCGTTACCTCACAATGATACGGGGCCTCTGGCCTAACACAAAATTCTTGTGTTAGAATAATAAAATATAATAGTACATAAGGTGCTATTTTTTGCATGACATTTAAGTTTTTTTGACTACATAGGTAAAGAGAAACAACTTTTACTACTTTTACTTTTACTAGTTTTTTTTTTTCATGATTTCAGTGTTGGTCCCAGTGACGTGTTTATAGGTAGACGCGGAGTTTCATAATGAAATCTTTTAAAAAGTGGCACCAGTAAATCTATATAAACGTAATAATTGCATTAGATCAGATTTTTAAACTTGAATCTTATTTAGTTACCATAAGACTCGACTTTGCTTGTATCGATTTATGATAATAGATGCCCAGTCATACATTTGAGCAGCTATTTGTCGTGCCATTTTTTGAGCGCTGGTCACTGAATCTAGTTATAATTCATCTAAGGTTGGTCCCATAGTAAAAGTTGTTTCTTTTCACCTACCAAGTCTCGCGTCAAATTTTAAAAAAGTACTTATGAAAACTCCTTATCTGTAGTATAAATCATTTCTAATATATATTCATAACGTTAAACAGGAGTCGACAGCCATTTTGCATACACCAACAAGGACTATGAAAAGTTGGTCGGAGATGCCAGCCTGAGGCGTCAAGTGAAACTGCCTAAAGAGAAACTGGGGCTTTGTACGTCGCTAGCTTTGGAGACAAACGGTAAGTTTTACGGTTTTTGCAAGTTTAATTTATCACGGCTTTCGAGAGGTAACTTTAGCGGTTTTTGCAAGTTTAGTTTTTCACGGCTTTCGAGAGGTAATTTTAACGGTTTTTGCAAGTTTAGTTTTTCGCGGCTTTCGAATAATATGTTACTTCATAGTAACTACATTTCGTTGTTTTCTTTGCGCTTGTTGTGATGTTTATTAGCGTAATTGCTATCTACACCTGCACAGATGCAACGCACTTCGTTATGAGTAAACACGTTACAATTGTTGCAACGAAATAGATACCATACAAGGTAATTTTTGGTCGTCAACATTCCCGAAAACTACGAAATCTCCTCATCATCACGATCATTTTTCTCCGTGGTAGCTGATACCTGGGAAGTGTCTAGTGCCCAAGATATTAGGGTCAGTTGTAAGTTGAGTGAATAGACTGCGTTTTTCTGCATAAATGCACATATACGCGCGTAATAAGATTTTTTCACGAGAAATTATTAATATATGTCTATGAAAAAACTAGCATAAACACTGGACACTATAAATTCGCTCGTTCAAGTAATAAAAAAAAATTACATCGTTTCCTAGTATTTTTTTGGCATAAACATTTAAGGCATTTGATGTATAGAGTACGTGCCCTTCCTTAAGGGTGGCAACGAAAAAAGACCCTGTATACATACGGCCGTATTCCTAAAAATGGGGTACCCACTTATCACCGATCATTAAGATACATCTGTCTGCTACTAGGATCTCTTTCGTAGTCCTGCAGTTCTAGCAACCCCATGTTTTAGAACCTAATATCTAACAAATACGTTCCAGATTCAATATTCTCCGGTACGAAAATGCAATCCAACCGTAGAATTTGTCACCGATCATTTCAGTACCTACCTACATCTGTCTGATCCTGTAGTTCCAGCAACCCGATTCTTGCGAACCTACAATGTAACAATACGTTCCAGGTTCGATATTCTCCGGCGCAAAACTCCAATCTGACCGTCCGGTCGCGCGACGCTTCTCCACAGTACTGGGGGCGCGAAGTGCGGCCGCAGCGAGGGCGTGTGTGTCCGCGCCAACGTGCGAATGTAGACACCGCCGCCTGCACTGCCGGCCGTGCGCCGCCACGCAGCAGAGGATGGTCAGTATTTATAGTCGCGGGCCTCACTCGAGTGAGGGCACACCACGTGCGAATGTAGACACCGCCGCCTGCACTGCCGGCCGTGCGCCGCCACGCAGCAGAGGATGGTCAGTATTTATAGTCGCGGGCCTCACTCGAGTGAGGGCACACCACGTGCGAATGTAGACACCGCCGCCTGCACTGCCGGCCGTGCGCCGCCACGCAGCAGAGGATAGTCAGTATTTATAGTCGCGGGCCTCACTCGAGTGAGGGACACCACGTGCGAATGTAGACACCGCCGCCTGCACTGCCGGCCGTGCGCCGCCACGCAGCAGAGGATAGTCAGTATTTATAGTCGCGGGCCTCACTCGAGTGAGGGACACCACGTGCGAATGTAGACACCGCCGCCTGCACTGCCGGCCGTGCGCCGCCACGCAGCAGAGGATGGTCAGTATTTATAGTCGCGGGCCTCACTCGAGTGAGGCCACACCACGTGCGAATGTAGACACCGCCGCCTGCACTGCCGGCCGTGCGCCGCCACGCAGCAGAGGATGGTCAGTATTTATAGTCGCGGGCCTCACTCGAGTGAGGGCACACCACGTACGAATGTAGACACCGCCGCCTGCACTGCCGGCCGTGCGCCGCCACGCAGCAGAGGATGGTCAGTATTTATAGTCGCGCGCCTCACTCGAGTGAGGGCACACCACGTGCGAATGTAGACACCGCCGCCTGCACTGCCGGCCGTGCGCCGCCACGCAGCAGAGGATGGTCAGTATTTATAGTCGCGAGCCTCACTCGAGTGAGGGCACATGTACCGATATAGCTGTTTCCAGTTACTTCCGCGGCCGTGTAAATGAAATATTATTTTTCTTTTTCAATGGTCAGTGAAACATATCGGAGCACATAAGTAAAAAATAATAATTTGTTATCCTTGTAGGTATTGTACCTAATGCAAGATAAACAAACATAAAAACCCAAAAAAAAAGTTCTCTTTTCCGTTCTTCTTGTGCAGGAGTAATAGAACTGGCGGTTATTTTTTGGTCTGTAGTATTTATTACTTACTTACTTTTTTATAATATTGTCATACTTAATAACTCGTTCAATAAATAAAAAGCATGCCACATATTTTTGGCGAAACCTGTCTCTTAACTAATAATAACTTTATTGTACCATGTTTTAATTTCATTTTAGTGATTTGATTCTACTATGAATGGTTTGTTGGTGTTCTACCATAATCCTTTTTTTTTTTTTTGTTTAGTTTATCCCGAAGGAAAGGCAAGGGGAACTAAGCCCATACAGCCATTGTCTTTAGTAAATGATTTCTGAATTTATGATGGATGATAATAATGATGATGAATGGAAACGTCGGGAAAATCCTCAAGAATGGATGTAAAATTAGTGAAATCAAAATTAATTTGAAACAATAACATGAGCCCATGAAGAGATGGTATTCAGATAAAGTTTTACTTGGCTTACCTGGTTAAAACCATGCATACGCACTAGATTCACATCACAAGCAAACAAAATATAACTTATCTACCAGAAAACATCACTTTACGGACACATCTACCATAATCCTTATGCAGCTTTTAAAATATCATACTGATTATTTACAGTTGGAGATGTCATTTTGGAACACAGAAGACATAGACGACCTCATCGACATAGCTATGGATCCGCCATCAGCTTTACCGGCTTTTAGTTGATACTATACTTAGTTAGTAAGCTAGTAAATAGCCTTATTTAGTATTTGACAATATTTTGTACCTAATATATACACTACTGGTGGCGTACACTGGGGGAGGCCTACGTCCAGCAGTGGACTGCAATAGGCTAACGACGACGACGATATACACACTGTGAAAATAAATTTATGTAGCTCGTAAAGTAAAAATTATATAAGCAATAAATTATTTTTGTATTGTAAGCTTTTTCTTTGATTTCTTGTGAATAGTTGCTATGGCTATATTATGTATGAATATTTTAGTATGTCATAATCACGAAAAATAGTATCACAGGTTACAGGCGAAAAGTGCAGAACGAATGAAAGTAAATGCAAACATTTTAATATGATTTCAAAATAATTCAGTCTTTAATTAAATCACATAACAAAACTATAAACTTATTATAATCAACAATACCTTACTAGTATGACTTCTTAATTAATAAGTATTTCAAGTGTTATACACATATTACAATATTTAATTTAATTTTATATTGAACCTTGCAAATAATTAATAGTTTTAAACATGTGAACAAGTGTCTTTAAACTCATAAGCCTTCTTTGACATTTGGGCTTTAAAAACTTATTATATTTTCAAAATATTGCCAAGTTCAAGTAAATCTTTGCTACTGATATGAACACTATCTTGTTTACTATTTTACAGGACATAAAATTATATAAATATTTATGATCTATACACAATATACATATTTCAATTGAGGATAATAATATAATAATCATTCTATTTATACATTTTATATGCTAACACTGCACCTAAAACTACTAGTGCTAATGCTGATGCTTTATACAAAATATTTTGGATGACTTGATTCTGTCCTCCCACTGAATTTACAATCAGGTTGTTCATTAGAAACACCTGATTACTCTCATCAATAAATAACTGCTTCTCTGCCTCTGTCATTTTTTCTGCAATCTCATTCATTGCAGTCCGAAATTCAGTTTTCAACTGGCTTATATCCACTCCGCTAAAGTCTGTTACTTTGTCTATGTATGCTTCAGTGTTGCCTGAAATAGGGACAATAAATTAATTATATTGTATAGTGATAATAAATTTATGTAAATTTAGATATAGGTACAGTGGCTTGGCAACATTATCAATCATACACCCATTTTCAGCAGACTTCAAAAAAGGGTTTACAAGTCCAAATGACACTCAGTTTTCACCAGTTTGCCTATTAACTCCAACTTGGTACAGGGTGAGCCTACCACAGCTTTTCTGGCACAAATATTCACTAATTAAGTAAAGGACTAACCTTCCCCAAACATTTTCCTCTTCTTAGACAATATCTGTCCCCCACTGAGTAGTCCTAAGTATAAGTGATATACATAAGCCATCAGTAACTTGGGGTTTTCACTCTCCAAACTTTGCAGGTGTTCCAAATAATTCTCTAAAGCCATAGATTTAGGTGTGTCCCTCCAGGAACTGCCTAAATAATGCAGTAAATCTTCTTCAAAAGCTTTTTTTCTGAAAATATATAAAATTATTTTCTTAATGACTCAACAAATTTATAACAATTAGCAGGTTTGTATGAAGATATACACAGGACAGTACATTACAGTGTGACTAGGAAAATTATTTAATTATGTTTCAAGATTAGAATAAATCCAACATCAATATCAGTCCAAGTATTGTCCACACAGGTTTTACCACCATCCCAAATGTGGGTAATTCCAATGTCTTTGCACTGATATTAAGAAAGTACTACCAAGTTGTGACTTGAGTTGTGCAATAGATCATAAGCATGAATGTATAAAGAACAATGGACTGCTCAGATTGAAGCACCCTAATAATGGTGTGTTGCGCATGTATGCGTATTTTCTAGTAGGCGCCGAGCTTACTATGGTTTGTATGTGAGGGTAGATAACGCGTCAATACACATCCTTACTCCATGGAATATCGTTATCGAGCTATGAATACTTCTCTCTGTATATTGACAACACTCTGTCTGTTATTTCTTTCATAATGATAAGTATATAAAACAGAAATACCAACCTATACAAGATGTTGTGAACAAAGAGCTTATTGAAATCTTCATCTTTTAATCTGTCTTTGGCATCTTCAAGATAAGCAAAAATGTGGTAGAAAACGTAAAGTCCTCCACCCCATACCGTCTCATCCCGTAGTGCTGAAAATACGTAGCAAGTATAATAATGTGCCTTAAGGATATTACGATAAAAGAAGGTAAAATAATAGCAAAAAATAGTAGAAAAGGTACTTACAAATAGCAAATTTTGCATTGACAAGTGCATCGCTTACTGAGTGAATTTTACGAGTTGCTTTTCTCATTTGCGTTGAAAAGAGTTCCTTGTTTGCGGTCATTTTACAAAATAAATCAAAATCAAATGCCGAAATACATATAATGCGGAGAAATAATGAAAAATTATTCGAAACCGCAGATTTTTTGTTTGTTTCTTTTTTTAAAATTGTTTATCCCGAAGGAAAGGCAAAGGGAACTAAGCCCATCCAGCCATTGTCTTTAGTAAATGATTTCTGAATTTGTGATGGATGATAAATGATGATAATGAATGGAAACGCCGGGAAAATCCTCAAAAACGAATGTGAAATTAGTGAATATAAAAAAGATTTGCAGAAACAACTTACATGAGCCCATGAAGAGATCATATTCCGATTAAAGTGTTACTCAGCTTACCTGCGTATAAAACCATGCACACGCACTGGATTCACATCACAAATAAACAAAATATAACACTCGCTCCATTCCAGCTTTTCCCGCCGAATCTTTTTGTTTGTGTAAATGTGTTCTTCTGTGAATTTATCCCCCGAAGGAAAGGCAAGGGGAACTAAGCCCATACAGCCATTGTCTTTAGTAAATGATTTCTGAATTTATTAGGGATGATTATGGTGATGATGAATGGAAACGTCGAGAAAATCCTCAAGAACAAGAGCAAAGTTAGTGAAAATCTAAAATATATAACTTACATGAGCCCATGAAGAGATCGTATTCCGACTAAAGTTTTACTCAGCTTACCTGCATATATAACCATGCACACGCACTAGATTTACATCACAAGTAAACAAAATTGAGCTTATCTACCAGAAAACGTCACTTTACAGACACGTGCAAGCCATGTACAAATAAATTTAGATTTTCAGATGAAAATTACATCCGCACGCTTTCAGCTTTTCCCGCCGAATCTCTGACATTTGTTAACAAAATTTTAAATTGTTTAATAATTTGACATTAGCTTTTTGTTTTTTACAGTATGCAATGGCTTGGCTATTTATATGCAGCCAAATGTGTGATCATTGGAAACGTAAAAAAAAAACTATTATGAAATCTTAAATAATATGTAAGTGCTACATTGAAAATTCAAAACATCAAAACGCAAAACTTAAATAATACGGATAATTTTGTTCATGTACTAAAGACAATAGCTGTATGGGCTTAGTTCCCCTTGCCTTTCCTTCGGGATAAACTAAACAAAAAAAAACGGATAATTTTGCCACATTGTGGCCTTTCTTAAAATTATCCGATTACTCACTAGCGCGTAGCGTAGAAAGAGTATAGGTGAGTAATCGGATAATTGTAAGAAATTGTGGCCTTTCTTAAAATTATCCGATTACTCACTAGCGTAGAAAGAGATTCATAGTAAAAGCTCACTAGCGAATACAACTTCCGCATTGGTTTACCTATGTTATGGTTAACTTCCCGCTGTCAAATCAATTCAATGAAGCAAGTCGGCTTCATTGAATTGATTCGGCTGATAAGTTTTTATGGAATTTATTGTGATTTTATCATTTCATTCGTATTCAATGTACATGGTACATAGCTATTAAATTAATTTCTCTACTTTATGTACATATTGGTAATAATTTAGTGCTGAATTTTTTATAATTGTTCTAATGGGTGACTCGAATAAAATTAAGGTATTATATTTGACTAATTATCTAACATATTTACATAAAATGAAAATCAGAATTAATTATCTTAACATTAAAGTTTATTTCCACTCTTACACATTGGTTAAAGTACATTTCTAACAAAATTAATTTTTAATAAAGTAGGTTAATTTGTTTGTTTACAATTTGATAAGCGGTATCTATTTGACATTTGAGAGTCATCACAAAATTATCTAACCTAACCTCATCGCGAGTTATCTTAAAATTACCAAATTGCAATGGGTTATAACTTAAAAAAAGAAGACGAAGTCAAGGATTATATAGAAAATCTCGGCATCGAATACCGATTTGGTTGTTACAAAGAAAAAAAGCCAGAAGTATGTCATCTTTTAGGAGATTATTTAGAAGCTATCAAGAAAGACTTTGAAAAAGCTGCCAAAGTGTATAAAAGCAATTGTGTGGACTATAATTTTGGGAAGTCATGTTTGAAATACGGAAACTATACTTTGGTAGGGCGAGGAAAGGACAAGGGTGATGCTTCAGAGGCCATACCCTATTTTGAAAAAGGATGTGATCTCAATGAGCCCACAGCCTGTTTGCATGCTGGCATGCTCTACACTGCCACTGGGCCAGGAGTTAATGTCAAAAGAGATGTACCTAAAGGTAAGAAAATTACATTATGATTTATGTAACATGGTTAGTTGTGCCGACCCCAAGTGAATGTGAACATGGCAGAAAGAAGAGAGAGGTTAAAGTCTAGATCTGGTCTCAATATTAAAGTCATATACTGTACAATTAATGCTGTCTAACAAGATGACATGGGTATGATGATAGTTTGTAGGTCTTAATATGTATTGTAACACTCTGGTAACAGCTGTTATATCAATATGTAATATTTTTGCAGGATATAATTATTTGAAGAAAGCTTGCGATCAAAATGAAGAAATGGCATGTCACTACCTATCTGGAATGTACATGACTGGTGTGCCTAGAAATGTATCAGATTACAACCCACATAAACCAGAAAAGAACAAAAACATTGAGTATTTAATAAAAAAGGATATGAAACAAGCTTTTCAGTTTGCTAAAAAAGCCTGTGAACTTGGTAACATGTATGCATGTGCCAACATAAGTATGATGTATAAAAAAGGTGATGGCGTTGAAAAGAATGAGGATGAGTCTAAAAGGTATTTCCAAATTGCAACAAATCTTCAAAAAGCAGATGAAACTACTAAAGAACTGAAATTTCAGCAAGGGTTAAAGGAATAATGTTGATGACAGTATTAAAACAAAATGTAGTGAAGTAAAAATGTTGTGAACCTCAATGTTATGTACCTCTGAAATAATTTATGTAGAAACTGTATGATTACATTGTTTGCATTTATATGTATATTGTACATAACAGGAATAATAAAGATTGATATGAATGTGCTCATTGTGTAATTATTTAATTCCCCCTCAACTCCCATCCTTTTATAGCTATTAAGCATAGCATAGGAGATCCTTTCAGGTACGATCCAAATAGCTGACATAATGGAAAAACAGGGTGTAACTACAGGCTAGCAAGTTGGCAAAATGCCATTGGCCCCCAGTCAAAGGAGAATTCCAACTCCCAACATTATTTACATCTGATGAATTTGCTGCAGGCCTTGAACACTATAGTTACATAATCAGAGACTACATAATAATCTATGTATGCTTCTATCTAATGTTAATAGATAGGTATCATCGGAGGCTCAGGCTTCGACGACCCAGAATTATTCGAGAACCCGATCGAAAGAAATGTGACCACGCCCTTCGGAAGTCCCTCTGACGTCATCCTTGAGGGAACCATCGCCGGCATTCCATGTGCACTGCTAGCTCGTCATGGGAGGAAGCATCAACTACAACCTAGGTAGGTCTTGGTGCCTCATATAGCTATCTAGAATTATATATATAGTAGAAGAATTGCAACAAAAAATATCAGTTATTTTCGAGTTACCTGTATGCTACACGGCGGTATAAAAGTGAAAGGCGTAGAGGTAGACTAGAGTGATTCATTCGTGGGTTGATTCTTGCACTGCACGGACGTGTCGCCATATTCAAAATCAAAATCATTTATTCGACATGAAAGTATTAACACTTGTTTGTCGATTGTCTAATTATATGTTACTTTCTAATATAACAAAAAAGGAGGTGAATTTATAGAGGAGAATAACTATAGTGTGTCGCTAAACTTGTCTGAAATTGTGTTAGGGTTGTACTACCTACGAAAATGTATGTAGGTACCCTCATATTGTTTTATAATTATACCCTCATGTAAAACGAAAAAATGCCAGAATTTATTAAACGTGCCAATGTTTTACGTTTTAATCGCGAGTCTGTAACAAATCGTATTATTCTAGTGATGTGAACTATCGAGCGAACATTTGGGCGCTAAAAGAGCTGGGTTGCAGTCATGTGCTGGCTACCACAGCTACCGGATCCCTGGTAGAAGAGTACCGGCCTGGAGACCTAGTTATACTCGACGATTTTATAGACAGGTGACCAGTTTTATTTCTACCCTCTTATTAGAAATTCTGTGTTGATCACTAGGTCACTGCTAGTGCTGTCAGTGTATGGCGGAGTAATGGCACATCGATTTACATAATTTTTTTCGTATTGATTTGTGTTGTGTCTAGGGAAGCTTAATTCAATAACTAAATTAGCGACTGCTGGGGACGGCGATGGGTTGTTTTTGTTTTTAATAAATGATTTTAACCATCATAATCCCACAGGACATGGGCACGCAAATGTACGTTCTTCGACGCAACACCTGGAGGGCCAAAAGGCGTCTGTCACCTGCCAATGCGGCCGGCATTCTGTGAACGAGCCAGACGCGCCATGCTGACGGCGGCGAAGGGACAGGGTTTCGTCTGCCACGATAAGGGGACCGCTGTTGTCATTCAGGGACCTAGGTTAGTGTTAACACCATTCGCTGCCGGCAGATTTTCTAACGGCCAATTTCAATACTAGAGCTCATGAGGAATCTCGGAATTTTATTCCAAATTTGAAATTTTGTATGAAAACAATGGATCATTTAATTTGAAATATGCAAAAAAACTCGACATCGGTTATTGAAGTTGGCTGTAAGGGTGCCGATATCAGGTCAACGCCTAGTGCGCGGGCGCAAATAAGCGTCACCGGCGCGGCACCTCTAGAAAGCCTAGAAGACACAAATACGTAGTCGCCGGCACTGAATGTGTTAAACGTACTATTCCTATTCTTTATTGTACACAATAACCCTGCTACTAATAAACCTCGTGTAAAGTTGCAACCTCGTTATACTTCATTTTTACAGCAAAATATTATAGAATATCTGTCAAATTAAACTGAATAGCTTATTTATTTATTTACAACCAACAGCTTATAAAACAATAAAGTATGACTTATAGCAACAAAGACGCCTAGTTTAAAGCTTTTCATGAATTTGATTCATCATCATTCATTATCATTCATCATCATCATATAATAAAATTGTAACGGATCGCTGTCTGTACATGGAAGATATATGACAAAAAATATTATAGGAGACCTTTATCAACGCAATAGTACCCAAAATAATGATTTTTGAAATTTTTGTCTGTTTGTCTATGCGTTTGTGAACGCTAATCTCAGAAACGGCTGAACCGATTTCTATGCAGTTTTCAGGAATATATTGTGACAGGTCCCACTTAACATATAGGCTACTTTTTATCCCGAGAAAATGTTTTTATCCCGGATAATTTCGACATTTTGTTTTTTCTGTAGTCCACGCGGACGGAGTCACGGGCATCCACTAATATTCAATAATTTTCGTAAATGGTTTTAGATTCTCCAGCCGAGCGGAAAGTTTAATGCATCGTCAATGGGGCGGCCATCTTGTAAACATGACCACTTTGCCTGAGGTACTTAGTCGTGTCTTACTTTTATTTTATTTATGTGTAAACGTTCGCCCCGTGCGCACACGCTATGTATAGAAATGTATACACAAAATGTATAGAAAAGCACTCGACCGTTCACACTCAACCGATGACACGTTAGTGCGTCGAGCGTACGTTTGCCTGTACCTGGAGATACGCTCGACGCATCTTCCGTCAGATATGAACCGGCCCTAAACGTTGTAATTTTGCGCGATTGCCCTCCAGGGGCCCGAATAATAATAATTCTTTATTGCATAAAATATGGTGCATAAGGTGTTACAGAGTTCAGTGTTTCACATATTTAGCTGTCGAACAGCATGCAAAATGTCTTACTAAGCCAAGTTTAGTCTTATAAATTATCCAGCAGTTATTATCAGTCAGTTCATAATTTTTGTCGAAGAGATTTAAATGAAATTTAGCCAAGAATAGCTTATGCAAAAACTTTCTAATAAATACCAATTTTTGTGACAATGGATGATAATAACTACTGAACGTATTTTGATGAAACTTAAGTAGGATATAGCTTGTACCATATTTTGAGCAAATAAATGAATCATTTACAACAGAATAAGCTTTACTCACATCGGCTTATTCTGTTAACTGCCAATTTCGTCTATGCTGCTCTGGGAGTGAAAAAAAAACGCATAATACTACAGCTGCTTCTCTTCCCGGGTTCCCGGGCATACTACACAAGTCAGTGGAGGGTCAAGAGGGTGTTTTGTAGGCGATGTGCTGACCACCTGTCACTACTAACCGAACTTGTACATCTCAACTATACTCTCAAAATTGGTCAGAAGTGGCACAATGTGGTTCTATCGGCCCTTGATGCTCTGCCTACCCCGTAAGGGATAAAAGCGTGATTATATGTATGTATGTAATAATCAATTATGAATTGACTGTCGCCGTAAAATGTAATTTTTTCTAGTGATTGGGTTACCTTTAAGAAACTGGTGAACATGCATGCATACATACATACATACAGTAAAACTTGCGATTCATAAAGCCATACCTATACTTAAACTGAAACTTAAGTTAATATAATTAGGGGCGAGCGCAGCGAAATAATTTTTTTGTCCATTGACAATAGGTGGGTATTTACATACTAATCGTGACTGTTGTATTATAGGTGGTTTTGGCTAAAGAAGCGGGTCTAAGTTATGCCGCTGTCGCTTTAGTCACGGACTATGATTGCTGGAGGGAGAACGAAACTTCGGTAAGTGGTCAAACCGTAAAATAAAATCTTATTTATTTAATTTTAAAAATTACAATTAGGTTCTCACTGCCATTAGACCGGAATGTCACTTGGAGCTCCTTAGGTCGTGCGTACCCCCATTTCGAGAACATAGCCGTATGAATATGTACATGTACCTATATATAGGGTGTAACAAAAGTGGTATGTTAAGCGAAAAGCTATGTAAATAGTCCACTATAGAGAACCTATTTCCAAAATTTGAGACTCGAAATCACATGTTTATTTTTCCCGCTAGTATGGAGAAATTTTAAATATATCAGGAATTTTCATACAATCTTGAAAAATAAACATGAGATTTCGAGTCTCAAATTTTGTGGATTGGTTCTCTACAGTGGGCTATTTACGTAGCTTTTCGCTTAATATACCCTTTTTGTTACACCCTGTATAAATCTGTAACTCCTCTCAAATAAAGTTTTTCCTACACAGGTATCTGTTGCGGAAGTGTTGGCGATGTTCGCTAAGAACGTGAAGAAAGCTGCCGCTGTCGTTATCGAAGCTGCCAAGATACTGGCCAAGGAGGACGACCTACAATACTTGCAGGATCATAAGGTAGGTTCACTGTACAAGAAGACATTATGGTCGATTCTGACCGTCACATTTAAACCTTTCTTTCTTTATTCTTTATTGTACACAGAAAATATATAGCAGGTAAGTATATAACATAGACAATGTACAAAGGCGAGCTTATCTTTTAAAGAGATTTCTTCCAGCAAACCAGTTGGGATAGAGAAACCTAAACTTAAAATTAGTCTTACCTGTGCCTTTCTGTCTTAGCCATTTATGTTAAGGATGGAAAGCGACAGAATTGAGTAATTTTAAGTTAAAAGTTAAGTGTGACGGTCAGAATCGACATAATTAGATGCCTAACTTTACAGGCAATTGTAATGAAAATTTGACTTTAGATGATCAATATAAATCCTTCTAATTAAAATGTTGGATTGTTAGTAACAAACTCTGCAATGATTTACAAATCGACCCAAGCCATTGCCAGATGAGTTACCCTTTTTAGGGCCGATTTTTCTAAAGGTCAGATAGCCTCTCAGAAGGATAAAATTGAAGCTGACTCTTGATATCTTGATAAAGTTTTAGAGAAACAATCATCAACTTCATCCTTCAGATAAGCTATCTAACCATTGGAAATCCTTAGGCCCTTAGTATATTTACCCGTACGAACAGTACATTTACCCGTACACACACAGTATATACGTACAGGGTATTTGCTAGTAAGTATAGAGTGTATTTCAGGGTAAATAAGGTAATGTGATGATGTCTCTCTCTCTCTTAAAAATAAATTAAAATTGTAACTATTGGAAAAATCAACTCCAAGTTAAATTATACCTCTTTTTCAGGACCTTGTATCCGGCGCAATCATGTTGAAAGAATAAACAAAAATAAGCATAACTTTTTACCTCATATTGACATTACCTCTATAATGTAAGCGTATTTTTTTTATTAATTATATATTTCTGAAATAAAACAAATTGTAATCACATATATAATATTATTTATTGAAATCCTCACATATAAAATAATAGAGTACTTATGTTCTATCTCGCTCACACGTTTTATAACAAACACGGTTTATGACGAATTAATATTTACATCTCCTTCTAGCTCAATAAAATGGCAGAAATTGACAAATATTCTGTATCCGATGTGCACTTATGATAATCTTAATTTATTCGATTTACGTATTAAATCTTGTGCATCACTGATTACAAGGTAGCTTATTTTATTAATAGACAATTTAAACTCATTTTTGTAAGTAAAATAACATGCAAGATTTTTATTCTAACTTTTGATTTAATGTTGATTCTTTGACTACAAATTTATTTTTCAATCAATGCTGTAATTTGATTTGGATCATTTGCAATACAAAATACTTTTTGACTGATTTCATATTTACTTAAGATATTTTTATATTCAGCAAAATACATTTTTTTATATAAATATCGCTTGGAATAGTTCTGAATAAATATGACAACTTAATAATCGAACAAAACATTCAATTTTTTTTCTATGATTTTAAATGATGAAATTAAATTTATAAAGTCAAACATTAATCATCTTACCATAAAATAAGCCCTTGTTAATACCCAATGATTTCCCTTAAATATAATCTAGCTAGCTTACTTATCTTATATTTTGAAGCTTACTTCCATCAAATGCATTATTACCTGAAAATAAAATAATACATTAAAGAATTTACGCTTCGAATAATGTATTATATCTATATGTTTAGATCATACATATCTAAATAAGTTTGATATAGCATAAAAAATAGTAAGTACTCATTTTTTTCTAGGTGACGTTTTAAAATGTAAATAGCTATCTATTAAATTGAATGGTTAAACATTTTGCAAACTGCCTATAGACATGCAATTTGGAATGTGCCCAAAGAAAAGATAAAGTAAGTGTTACGCACTATGTGACAGACGTAGTCCCGAAATGTAGCAGACTAAAGTGGCAGTAGGCTGGTCACATCTGTCGTAGAACCGATGGACGGTGAAGTAAGCGGGTTCTCGAATGGAGACCGCGTCCCGGCAAGCGTAGCGTTGGACGCCCTCCGGCCAGATGGACCGATGACTTAAAGAGGACGGCTGGTAGTGACTGGATGGTGAAAACGGGTGATCGAGCCGTGTGGTGTACACTGGGGGAGGTCTACGTCCAGCAGTGGACTGCAATAGGCTGACGACGACGACGACGACGAAGATTATTTTAGAGAGGATATGTCTGTACTGGGAGCAAGAAACGGACGGATAATATTACACAAAGTGATTATGAAGTGTTAGTTAATGTTGTAGCTACTACAGTGTAGGGTCTACAGGACGCAGACAGGCGTAGCTAATATAACGTATAGCTTTTAAAAATAACATGTTATTTGTCCATAGCGCAATAACCAATGATTTAATTGACTCGTTCCAAGCTAAACGCTATAACGATATGCGCGCTTCACGTGTCGCGTACTGTTATATATACGTATTGTACCCTTTTTAGCTTACTAAGCTCCAATCTTGCCCCGTCAGCAATTCCTCGCCATAGTGCTCGTCATTCCCACGTTTCCTGCCAGTCTCGTTCCATCCTCCATACCCGCTAGACGGCTGCCTTATTCTAATTCTAAATTGTAGTTTTTTTAAAAAGCTATTTCCCTCGAGGCTCATAACATTTGGTGGCAGCGTAAAGGGATCTCGAGTAAGATTCCCGGTCCGTCTCCGTAACTTAAGTGCGCGTTAAAAGTGCAAGTGCCAACGGTGAAAGTGCTAAAAAGTGCTAGTGCCAATCACGCATCAATATACTATTGATCAGCCGTACCCGTTGACCGGTACTGGCTATCCAGTATACTTATCCAGCAGGCTCGAGACGAGCCTATTACAAGATCCAGTAGGCCCCAGGCGAGCCTATATCCTGTTTGCTCAGACGCCCGTCTGACACAATCATCCGGCGCCACGTCAAGGCGCTTATGCAGTTCATCTCTACAGTATAATTCCAGGAATGCTCACTGCCCTTATCGCTCTGTTACTACTAAAGTAAGTTAACCATACATTGTGGTCATTGCGCTTATTGTAATTTTAATTTGTTTAATTCCTATTCTCACTGTTGACTAAAAATGTCTGAAGCTAGAAGCCTAAGCCCTAAGCCTGAGGTCGCCGTCACAGATACAGACGACGACGCATACTTTCTTCCACCTGCTGGCCTTCAGCCTTCAGGCCCTGTTACTAGATCTGCGGTTACAAAAAAGAAGTTGGCAACCGCAAATAAGGTCGAGTTAGACCTGTCAATTCTCTTAAAGTTCATAAAGCCCTATGACGGGTCCAGAGAATCCTTAAATTCTTTCTTAGTCAATTGTAATAATGCTCATGATCTTGCTTCTGAGAGTCAGAAAGATATTTTATTTAAATATATCCTATGTCAACTACACGGCAAAGCACAGATAGCATGCTCTGTCAAAGAGTTTATAAATTGGTTACAACTGAGAGAATTTCTAAAAACACAATTCAGCGAGAGAAAACATTATGCACATTTACTAACGGACTTACAGGAATGCAAGCAGCAACCTAACGAACCTGTGAGCCAATATGCTCTCAGATTAGAAACAAATCTTTCACAATTACTAACTGAAATTTCTATTTCCCACGGTCATAAAAGTAGGGAAATGATTGGTCGTACCGCAGCCATGGAAGAATTAGCCCTCCATCATTTCCAAATGGGTTTGACACCCCGTGTTTCTAATATCGTAAGATGCAAATCACCCAAAACACTTAACGAAGCTATTAATATAGCTATATCTGAAGAAAAAATACAACAATTCTTATTCAAGCAAAATCCGTCTAGCACACGTCAAGAAAAGCCTAATTATTTAAAGTCCAGTCAGTTTATGCGTCAAAAACAAAATCAAGAATTTCATCCAAATCCTTTTAAGTTTAAGCCTAAACCAAACGTCTATTCTTCTCAATCTCCGAATGCTAACACCCCTTCTACGCCCATTTGTCGCTATTGTAAAGCGCCAGGACACACACTGGAACAGTGCCGTAAGCGCGAATATAATAATAACCGCTTTAGATTGGACCAATATCAATCAAAGCCCCAACGAATCAATTTTACCTCCAATACAAATGAACCATATCCTACTAATCCTGTCGAAATCGATGGCTACGACACTGTCGATGCTGAAACAAAAAACGAATAATTGTCTCGTCTCGGTATCGTACGGGACGCTCTCCACATAACAAAATCGATACCCCTTCTAAATCCTACTCGACATCGCTACATGATGATCTGTCTCAATCCACTGTATCCGTGCAGCCACACAGAAGTGCTGGTCTGTCACAACCCACTGTATCCGTGCAGCCACACAGAAGTGCTGGTCTGTCACAACCCACTGTATCCGTGCAGCCACACAGAAGTGCTGGTCTGTCACAACCCACTGTATCCGTGCAGACACACAGAAGTGCTGGTCTGTCACAACCCACTGTATCCGTGCAGCCACACAGAAGTGCTGGTCTGTCACAACCCACTGTATCCGTGCAGCCACACAGAAGTGCTGGTCTGTCACAATCCACTGTTTCCACACAACCACACGTATGTGCTGACCCTCCTAAATCCTCTATACCCGAGCAGAACATGCGACAAAATTTGGAATCAAATATATTTGAAATATCGAATAATCCTGCATTAATGCTATTACCCCATGTTCTTGTCGAATCCCCTGTATCCAATACTCCGTTAACCCTCCTTGTAGACTCAGGATCCTCTGTATCCCTTCTGAAACATTCATGTATAGAAAATCAACCTAAACTTACAAAAGAACTTATCCAATTAAAAGGCATTGATTCATCGGAAGAATCAATACAAACCAGAGGTCACTTTCAATTAAAACTACTATTACCTAAACATAATATTTATCATAAATTTCACGTTATTGATAAAATCCACTTACCTTATGATGGCATAATAGGTTCCGATCTGCTTAACGCTCATAATTGCAATATACATTATACCACTAATGCTCTTTACATAGGTAAGTCGTCTCTGAAGTTGCTATTCCATGATCCTGCCTATATAATCCCGGCTAGGACTGAAACAGTAATTGAATGTTCAGTCCAAAATCCACATATTAAAGAAGGATTAATTCTTGACCAAAAACTGTCTGATAACCTCCTGATCGCTAATTCCCTAGTACGTGTAAAGAAAAACAATAGAATAAACATATCAGTTATTAATATTTCAGAAAAACCTATATCAATAAAATCGAATCTACATTTAAAACTAATTCCGTGTAACTCGGTAGAATTCAAAGAAACGCCTTCATACCCTATGAATCATATACATACCGAGTTAAACAATATTAAGCGTACAGATGAAGTCTTGAAACAATTACGCGTTTCACATCTTAATATGGAGGAAAAGGAATCGCTTTTCCAATTATGCTCCGAATATTCAGACATATTTCATTTACCCGGAGAGCACCTCACTTATACTAATGCCCTAAAACACGAAATAAGAACCACAACTGATATACCAATCCACACAAAAACCTACCGTTTCCCAGAAATCCATAAACCTGAAGTCCGAAATCAAATTAACAAAATGCTGGAACAAAATATCATAGAACCTTCTAATTCTCCCTGGTCCTCACCCATATGGGTTGTCCCTAAAAAACTAGATGCTTCCAATACCCAAAAATGGAGAGTCGTCATCGACTACAGAAAATTAAACGACGTCACCATTGGCGATACTTACCCCATTCCACAAATTGCGGAAATTCTGGATCAACTTGGTAACAGTAAATACTTTTCCACTCTAGATCTCGCATCTGGGTTTCACCAGATTTTATTAAATGAAGCTGACAAAGCTAAAACGGCTTTCAACGTCCCTGAGGGACATTTCCAATTCCTCAGAATGCCTTTCGGGCTTAAAAATGCCCCCTCCACATTTCAGAGACTTATGAACTCTGCCCTATCGGGAATTCAAGGTATAACTTCAACCCGACAAGTGTGAGTTCTTGCGGCGCGAAGTATGCTACCTAGGTCACGTTATCACTGAAAAAGGTGTTAAGCCGAATCCAGATAAAATCAAGGCAGTCACTGAATTTCCAATTCCAAACTCACCCAAGGATATCAAATCATTCCTCGGTTTGGTATCTTACTATCGTCGATTTATCCCAGATTTTTCCAAAACTGCAAAATCCCTTACGTGTCTTCTGAAAAAAGATGTACCCTTTAATTGGGAAAATCAACAACAACTCGCCTTTGAAACCTTAAAACAAAAATTAACAACTGCTCCTTTACTTATTTACCCAGATTTTTCCAAACCTTTCGTCCTCACTTGCGATGCCTCTAACTATGCCGTAGGTGCTGTACTCTCACAAGGACCTATCGGTAAAGATCAACCCGTAGCTTTTGCGTCTCGTACTCTAAACAAAAGCGAAATAAACTACAGCACAACAGAAAAAGAATTGTTAGCTATCTTATATGGTTGTAAAACCTTTCGTCCATATCTATATGGACATACATTTCAAATCGTAACAGACCACAGGCCTTTAAAGTGGTTATTTAATCACAAAGACCCAGGCAGCAAACTTCAACGCTGGCGGCTAAAGTTGGAAGAATACGACTATGAAATAGTATACCGCAAAGGCCAGTTGAACTCTGCTGCTGATGCTCTTTCTCGATACCCTGTGAATCCTATCCTTGACTCCAATCCCTCTGATCCTATTGAGGGTTCTAATATAAACATAGAACCCCTACCTGTGATTCCACAAGAAACCTTGGAAGAACTAACCCAAGTAGACTTTAGTCCGGTCTATGACCAAAACCTTGATTTTGAACCTCTGAGTCCTACTCCTATTGATCCTCTTTCGATGCCTACTGACCCTGTCACGATTCCTATTGATCCGCTTTCAACGTTTAATGAACCAAGTCAAAATCTAGAACCTCAACCTTCAACAAGTAGTCAAAATCCAGAACCTCAACCTTCAACAAGTCGTCAAAGCCCTGTAAGCTTACCTGAATCCATGTATCCAAATCAAGAAGAAGTCCCACCAACACCTGAAAATATACTATCATCAGAAGAATCCTATAACACATTCCTGAAATCAAACTCAAAATCATATTCCACTCCTATATCCGAACATAATAAAAGTCTGCTTAGAGCAGTGCAACAAGCAATAGTAATACCTACCTCGATAGATTTGGATTTATTTATTTATTTATTTATTTATTTTATTTAGAACACCAAACAGCACAACAAAATAACTATGCTAGTTATAAATTAATCTTAACATAAGCCAAGAAGCAGGTGTCCCTAACGTAACATAACATTTTATCACTGAGCGGACAATTCTTTTAGTAGGTACATATAGTTTATGTTTTATAAGCTATGATACAAAAAATAAGTTATGAAAATGTAAATGTTACTTATCCCTTAACACGTAGATGCAAGTCAGGGCAGTACATTATTAAAATTAAAAATGGAAGGCAGGAGATGCTAAATGATAATTAAGTTACAAATAATAAGTTATGAAAATGTAAATATTACTAATCTCTTGACACGCGGATATAAGTCAGAATAGTGCATTATTAAAACTCACAATGGAAAGCGAGAGATGCATGCAAAATATAAAGAGTAATCAGGTAAAATCAAATGAACCTGCAGCATACTAAATAATATATGAGTGATGAGTATTTACTCTTAACAGCTTTCATACCAGATATATAGTATGTGTCATGTGTGCGCTTAGGAGATACTCAAGACATCAAGATAATAATATATGGGTATAAGTGGGTACAAGATAAAAACATTATATTACGCGTGAGCGAACAAAGTTGGTAATTTCGCAGTTTTTTGTCGTATTTATTGATACATATACCTATGTATACATACATATATAAATATATAGTGACGTATTTATTCGGTTATTTTTAAACAGAATTTTTTTACATAAGTGTGGAAATTATTTTATTTTTGAATGTCGTTTTAGAGCAAAATACAGGATCAATGTCAGAAAATTGCTGGTTGTTTCGCGAGCAGATACGATTAATAGGCGAGTTCTGAGCATACTTAGTGCGTGAGACGAGCGTAGCAAAAAGCTTAGTATGTCTTGTGCGATAAAGTGGAACCGAGAATTGTATCTGGGACAATAAGTCTGGACTATACAATCTTCCGTGAAGTACATCATGCAGTAGCATTTGGTCTAGTAACTCTCTGCGCTTAAGTAAAGATAGAAACTTGTAGTGAGCACATCTTTCTTCGTAGGATGCATGATGAGTTAATGTTTTATAGTCTAAGTATTTCAGAAATTTTTTCTGTAGCCTTTCCACCTTATCAATGTAGACTTGATACTGAGGAGACCAGATACAGCTACAGTACTCAAGCGTACTACGTACGAATGCATAAAAAAGTACTTTCATGCAGGTAACGTTGTAAAAAGGTTTACATGTGCGCAGGACGAAGCCAAGGTTTCGGTATGCTTTATTGGTAATGTAATCAATGTGCGCGTCAAAAATAAGCTTGTGATCGAGTAAGACTCCGAGATCCTTTACGAGGGAAGATTTAGTAATAGGTATTCCATCCATTACATACGTAAAATTAAAGGGTTTCACTTTTCTTGTGAATGTGATCATTTGACATTTGTTGCTATTAACAGTAATGCGATTGGAGACGTAATAGGATGAAAGTCTGTCAATATCATCTTGCATACTTGAGCAATCGTTAAGGTCATTTATTTTGAGAAAGATTTTTTTGTCGTCAGCGTACATCATGTAGGAAGAATTTTTGAAACAAGTGTAAATATCGAACAGATATGCATTGTATAGCAAAGGCCCTAAATGTGATCCCTGAGGCACCCCGGAAGTAACGGCAATGAAATCAGATCTGAAACCACCGACCACGACAGCTTGACTACGATTTCTGAGATAGGACTCCAGCCACCTAAGAAGATCACCTTGTATACCGATGTGCTTCAGTTTGTAGATCAGGATATTGTGATCCACACGATCGAAAGCTTTTTCAAAATCAGTGTAGATCACATCAACCTGACCACCTTTGTCCATACCTTTAAGAATGTAAGAGATGAATTCAGTTAAGTTACTACTGCTTGATTTACGTTTCAAAAAACCGTGCTGAGAGTCCGGCAGACATCCACAGATTGTGGGGTAGATAGCATCAAGAGCAAACTTTTCAAAGACTTTTGCAAAACAATTAAGGATTGATATAGGCCTATAATTTTCGGCTTTAAGTCGTGATCCTTTTTTAAAAATGGGAACAATGTGTGCCTGTTTCCAAACTGTCGGAAATTGACCCTCACTAAGAGAACGATTAAAAATTAAGAAGAGGGGGAAAGTCAGGGAATCGCTGCATTTAAATAAGAAAATAGGTGGTATCATATCACTACCTGCACCCTTGTTAACATTAATGTTCATCAGTGCTTTATGTATTTGTTTCCTGGTAATAAACAACCTGTGAATATAATATACATCAGCAGTGTTTGGAAGTTCAGGGCAAATATAAGTAGAAGATGGACTGGAGAACACACTCTGAAAAAAATCATTGAACGCGTTAGCAATTTGGATACCTTCAGTGTGCACCTGGTTATTATAGATAATTTTAGAAGGAAGATCAGATGTACCGCCTCGTCTAGTCTTAATGTAGGTCCAAAAGTGTTTAGGGTTTTTTAGTATCTTTTGCTGGGTCTTATTAATATATTCTTTGTAGCATTCAGCCTGAAGAATTGCAGCGCGCCGTCTTAGTAGAGAGAAAGTCCTATAATCAACCCTATTACCAAATCTCTTCCAACACCTGTGTGCAGCTGATTTCTCTTTAATTACTTTTTTCAAAGCGGGTGAAAACCACAGGGGCCAAGAGTTATTGCGGGAATTCCTTATTTTGGGTATAAATTTATTTATAGCTTCATATAGCACCTTATAGAAGTTAGCAACCACATTATCGACAGAGTCCCCACCAAGAATTTTATACCAGTCGATAGACATAAGGTATTCATTTATGTCATCGTAATTACCCTTGTGAAAATTATATCTGACGTTTTCATTAGACTTAAGGGGGCTGACTGCAAAATTTAATTCAAAGTGAAAAGATGGATGACACACATCCTCTTTAATGAGGGGCCGATCGCTACGACAAATTTCAGTATCTGCATTTGTAAATAATAGATCTAAGGTATTGCCACTACTGTTCTTTATGTGGGACTGTTGTCTAAGACCAAACAAGGACAATTCACTAATGAGTTTGGATGCCGCGTTCTGTAATTCAGTAGAGCCTAATCTTAAGATAGTGGGGCCGCAGAGATTCCATTCTACATTAAACAAATTAAAATCACCTACTATGACATAAGTATCTACGGAGTCAAATGAGAGTTGACAAGTAAGTGCAGTAAGAAACGTGCAAATATCGCGTGCGTGCATATCATCAGTACGATGATGTTTGGAGGATTTTCCAGGAATATATGCAACGACAATATGCAAGTTACAAGTAGTCGTAGATGAAATTGTATTACAGGGATATGCCAGCACTCTGCTTGGTACAGTAACCCAAATAGTTTCTATGGGTGCATTTGGTTGCCACAAATTGTCAACAATAGCACAATATTCCCGACGCACTATGACCAAAACACCGCCGCCTATGAGCTTGCCAGTTTTCGTTAAATCGCGATCCTGACGAAAAACTACATAACGGCTATCGCACAATTCACTATCCAAAACACTATCACAAAGCCAGGTTTCTGTGATTATAATAATATCGTAATCATTGACTAATATTTCAGAGTACAAACAGTTTAGTTTCGTGCGCAGTCCTCGTGCATTTTGATAAAATATACTAAGACTAGAAGGGTTGAATTGTATAAATAGCAAATATATAACATAATAGCCACACGAAGTATGTTCCATTACGAGATGTTAATCCACAGAAAACGCACACATACAAAACCAGTTCCACGCTATCAATGTAAGGGACGACACGTTGGTCACTCATCAAAGGTATCTCCGAAACACAACCATAACACACACACATAAAAATACAGTATACGACTACTTTAATGACTAAAATTATTAACACGTAGTAAGTAGGAATGTTATTGTATAAAGAGTAGCCAGCTAAGGGACAACGACCTGAGTAGGTACATACATGATAGCCTATATTAAAACATGTTGACAATTGTATGTAAGTATACCAAAAATGCAGCGCTTGTATAGTGCCGCTACTGTTTTTCATATACATTTTTATTTTTACGCAAAACATAAAAGAGATATAGTCAAAATTGCACCGTACGCATAATATACACATACTCTTTACAATTATTAATACACAGGAAAGTAAAAGGCATAAAAACCATGTTACGCAATCAACATAAACGTTACAATGTGTAAGACAAAACGAGCGCTCACAATAGGTAGCAAAGCCAAGCTGTCGAAGATCCCGGGCATTATAAATAGTTATAGATAAGATAAATAAAATAACGGGATACATAGTAGAACAGGTTTTTGACCTATACAAATTATTATTATGTGTGTATAGATATAGGATGACAGTTACTATGCACGTATTCGCACTCAAAAGAACATTGCAATTATTGTACCACAACAAAAAGCTTATAGTATTATTCACTTTAACTTCAATATATCCGAGTCGCATTGTATAAAAAATTTGGTAGCGTTATCATCACGGCGTGCATATATCTTGCAGTTCTTGACCCACACATATTTAAAACCGACCTCAGAGGCACGCGAGCGGCATTTTTTATATAACATCTTATTGAGAGGTGTGAGATGTTCATTAACAAACACCTTTCTAGGTTCACCTGGAAAACCAAGATCTGCGGTTGAAATACCACGACGTTCACGGACACCAGCAATGATGTTGTCTTTAGAAGTGCGCTTTCTGAGCTTTATTATGATGTTGCGTGGGCGCTTTCCGCCAGGGTTCATGGATTGGACTCGCGTGCAATTTTCAATGTCATCAGGTTGGAGCCGAGCACCGACACAATTACCCAGGTTAAGCGCTATACGTAACAAATCCTCGCTGTTAGACTCGGGTACCCCTACGAGTTCTAAGTTCAATTGTCTAGCCCACTGCTGGCTGCGATTGTTCTCAGCTGTCAGATGTGATATAGTATTTTGCAGGTCTGTGATTGTGCCGCAAATCTCAGATGACCTATGTTCAAGGATAGATACACGATTAATAGTTTCCTGTACGTTTTTATCTGTGTGTTCGAGAGATGATCTAAGGTCTTGGAAACATCCTGTGAGTTTGGCCAGCTCAGACGCAAAAGACTTGTTTAAACTATCCTGAAGCTGTGACATTTTGAGATCCTGGTCGTTTCGTAGTGAATTTACCGATTCCAGAATTTCGTCCTTGAATGAGGTTAAGGATTCCATAATAGAGTTATCCATTGCGCCAAACTTGCGTTTGCGTGCCTGTGTGATGAGGCACTTACTATCAGTGCTTATGCTCTGGGCAGTAAGGTTTGGATTCGAAGCGCTTCTGCTTATATCTGATGGTGAGCGCTGCTGTGACATAATACCTCACTAGTGAAGTAGATATATTTGCGCACACAAGCTAACACTCCGAGGGGTAATCAAAGCGGCACAAGTGAGATGAGATATGTATTCTGTCTCGCCTCCTCACGGTATTCCGCAACATGCAGATGAAAACAAGGCACTGGAAAACGAATTCTACGATCACCGCACAAAGCTCAATACACGATAATATTACTATCGAAACTTTTAATATTTTTAAAGGCAACCAAAAACACGTCCGCTCTCAGTGAACAGTGACTACTAATGATGAATCTATTCCTTACGTCCAAGATGTCCTTAGAGCTTGCCCTAGTCCTGATCGCGATGAATTCCTAAAATCCGAGAGAACTCTGTGCTCATTCTTAACCATTACAGCTTTTAATAAAGTCTATTACTTTATGTTTACAAAAGTTCATCACTTTGATGATCACTCATATCCCGATATTTTTAAATCTATAAAAGCCGTACGTGATGAAATAACTTTATATCCTTGGATAAAAGAAATTGGCATTTCCGATTTCAAAAATCATTTCGATAGACATTCATTCGCAAAGATTTACAACATGCTAGCCTATCTATTTCAAAATAAAAATATAACTGTACATATTTACCATAATAATATTATATATCCATCACTCAGCGAAATTCAGAAAATTCTAAAAGAAAACCATGACATTCCAATGGCTGGACATCTAGGTTCAACAAGAATGTACAACCGCATCAAAGAACAATTTTATTGGAAAAACATGGGAAGTGACATTGAAAATTATGTAAAAAAATGTCCCTCGTGTCAAACCAACAAAGCTCTCCGCAAAATAAATAGAGCACCGATGGTTATAACGTCAATTTCTTCATCTCCATTCGAAAGATTAGCCCTTGATATTGTAGGTCCTCTACCGGAATCCGGCAGAGCTAAACTCAAATATATCTTGACCATGCAAGATGACTTAACCAAGTTTACGTTAGCATATCCTATTCGCAGCACTACCGCTGAAGAAACTAGCGAATGTCTCCTCCATTTCATTTCTCTATTCGGTATCCCGAAACATATACTTACTGACCAAGGTACTAACTTTACGTCAGATCTCTTTAAGAAAACATGCGAGTTCCTAAAAATCAAACAACTCTGGTCATCACCTTATCACCCGCAGACACAAGGTGCACTAGAACGATCACACTCTACTCTTAAGGAATACCTTAAATCCTATGTAAATAACGGCCAAGATAACTGGCCTAAATATGTTTATACCTCTATGTTAGCATACAACACCGCTGTACATTCAACTACGCATTACTCACCATATGAGTTATTATTCGGTCACAAACCTTATATCCCTAATTCAGTATACGACGATAACTCTAATACTACCTATCCTGAGTATGTAAAGCTATTACAACATCGAATGACTCATTCGCGAAACAAAGCATTAGAATATATAAATCGATCTAAGATAAACTCCAAAAACTATTATGACTCACACACTCGTCCTGTAGAATACAAAGTAGGCGACTTTGTGCTCTTAAAGAATCATCTTCGTCTACGCAAGGCCCTTTCACCCGTTTGGAAAGGTCCCTACAAGGTTGTCAAAATACATGGCAACCATACCTTATCTCTACTTATAAATAGACGCTATGTAAAACATCACTATGATGAAGTTAAACGTTACGTAGCAACTCCTACGTAAATAATAATTAGGTACATCAAGTTTATACCTTTTTATATATACCTATACCTACCTTAGAATATATACCTACATATTATTTAATGTACAATTATATTTCCCTTAAACTTTATACACTTACATACCTTAGATTAATTTTAAGAATAGATTGACAAAACTCGTAGTTTATGAGTTAATATTTTAGTTAGAATAGATATCCTAAATACTATACACTTAATCTTATTATAATCATACACTTATCCTATTTTACAGCGTACCGGCCCAAGGTCAACAAGAATATGTCCGAGCAATTAATTCAAGCTCCGGTATATACTTTGATTCAATCGGAGAACTTAAAATTAATGTTGGTCACTTAGATATTGTAACTCCTTTCGATATTTCGCATGTCGAACACCATATTCAAAACATTAATACTATATTAGGTACGACACGCTTTATTTGCAATCAAGTCCAAATAGAAGTCCCAAACTACCTAGAATGTCATAATGTTTGAGAGCCGCTTACTATTAGATATAATGACCTAGTCTCAGCATATTCTTCTATCTCTCATCTAGTAACCAATAATAGATTCAGACGTGAAGCATGGATAGGTGGCATAGGCAAGTTATCCAAAACTATCTTTGGGACTCTAGACGAAGACGATGCTATTAAATACGACAATGCCTTGCAAAATTTACAGAATAATGATAAAAGACTAGCCTCATTAGTAAACGAAAACATATTAATTACGATTTCTACTTTAAGTAAATTTAATAAAACCTTATTTGACTTAAATATTAACGAAGCTAGACTTAATAATGCTATCGACAAACTTTCGGGAAACATAAAAAATATTTCAGTATTAATTAATGATTTAAATACAAGAGCCAATATTATCTCGATCCTGAATAGCTTAGAAGCAGCTTTACTCACCTTATCTTTCCAGTTAGAAGACATAACAAACGCTATCGCGTTCAGCAGTCAAAACATCCTTCATCCGGCGATATTGCCTCCCGCGTTGTTATACCAAGAGCTTGTCGATAACTATAGGCATTTAGATATAGATATGAAATTACCTGTAAGTTTAGAGTTAAGAAACATACATATTCTATTAAATATTTCTAATGTAGTGTGCTTTAGTTTGCACAATAAGATAATGTTTGTTCTTAAGATACCGTTAATATCATCTAAAGATTTTAATTTGTTTCATACATTTGCTCTCCCGACGCCACATGATAATATGAAACCTAATATGTTCAGTTTTATTGTTCCTAGTACTAAGTATATCGCAATGACCAAAGATAAATCGGAATATTGTAACTTAGAGTCACTAGAAAAATGCAGAGCGATAAGTTACCGCAACTACATTTGTGACGTAATGACGGTGTTCCCTACGAGTGCAAATCCCATCTGTGAAAGTGAACTACTGTCAAATGTGATAAGTGCTTTACCAGTGCAGTGTCAAACGGACTTTATTCATGGAAATATAGATATCTGGAAATCTCTATCCGGTAATAGTTGGATTTATGTACAATCCAAAATTACAATATTATACGTCGAATGTATTAATATGAAAATTCAATATTCCAAACAATTGCATTGCCTATTGTAAAACTACAAAATTAATACCTAAATTCAATAACTTAATGTTTAATATAACTGTAATTAATTCTGATTTCAACATCATAAATGATTCATGTTGTACTTTAGATAAATTTAAATTAGAAATAAATACGGAGAATGAGCCTAATATAAAATTAAAAAATATTGACTTAGATACTTTCACATTAGAATCAAAATTAAAATTAAAATCATTATCTTACGAAACTAATAAACTGATAAATCAACATCAAATAATTAAATATGAGACTCATTACTCCATTATATTAATATTGATTATTTCTTTAATTGTGTTATACTGTATGTGTAAACTTTATTTTATAATTAAATCCCACAGCCGTCTATCCTGTCGCTCCTTCCGTTTACCTCAATCCAATCCTGTAGCTTCAACTGAGCTTCAGTCTATTCAGACTCCTAAACCTGAACCTAAAATCGTCCCTGTTAAGATGCATCAACATCGACCAATAGTGGAAGATGTTCCATCTCCTAGTATTAGAGTAAAGATATAATGTTCATTTTCCCAAACTTCGAATTTCATCCCCGAAGTTTAGTCTACCCCTGGGAGGTGTTATATATACGTATTGTACCCTTTTTAGCTTACTAAGCTCCAATCTTGCCCCGTCAGCAATTCCTCGCCATAGTGCTCGTCATTCCCACGTTTCCTGCCAGTCTCGTTCCATCCTCCATACCCGCTAGACGGCTGCCTTATTCTAATTCTAAATTGTAGTTTTTTTAAAAAGCTATTTCCCTCGAGGCTCATAACAGTACGCATGACTCATCGCGCCTTCAACACGCACATGCATAGCGTGTGACGACCGGCGCCGGACTACCAACAGCTATATGAAATCGCGTCAAATAGAAAATAGCGTATTCGTGACTTGTCATTGGTTACCAACAGCTATATGAAATTGCGTCAACTAGAATATAGCGTTTTCACGACTTGTCATTGGCGGGATAAGAATATAGCGTATTCGTTCAGTCATTCATTCGTGACTTGTGATTTGTGCACAACTCGTAACGTTATAACGTCACGGAAAAAATAGCGCGCTATATACATGTAGCATATCACTTTCACGCGTTCCGAGAATATAACTTTTTTGAACACCACTAGCAGACGGAACCATGCAAATCCTAGAACGCGATATCAAAGTTTTTCACAATGGTTGTAATATACATGGACCAAACAATAACTAGTGGCACCGATGGGGCCGGAAGCGCTTCCCTTTTCACCACCCCCATGTATGTATGTAGCTTACCTAACTTGTCCGCGGTTAGTTCTTGGTCCACGGAATGCGCCCGTGTTGCCCCGGTATCATGTCTAGTAGGTATTCAAAGATTTAATCTATGAATATGTTAGCTTACCTAACTTGTCTGTGTCTAGTTCTTGGTCCACGGGTTGCGTGCATGTTGTCCTGGGATCATGTCCAGCAGGTATTGTCTCTGCGCCTCAGCCACGCGCTGCATTTCCGCTATGGCCGCGTTGTTGCTGCTACTGCCGCCTTTGCCCGCTGTTAATGTGATTGGGTAGTATTAAACATGATAGCAAATAGGGTGGACTGTTCTTATCTGAATAATATTGCGAAAGTACATGTTTGGAAAAAGTGATATTATTCGGGTAAGAGCATATCGAAAACAACTATATAAATTGTGTCTTACTAACAGAATTTATGTGGTGTTTTTATGTAATTACTAACAAATGGATTGCGTTATTTAGGTATTTAATTTTGTTCAGGTATTGTACCATAGTAAGTCATTCACAGATTATCCCATATTAAAATAGTTATTAATAAAAAAAATAGTTACTAAGAAATAAATATATGTAGTAATAAGTTGCACATTGAACATGAGCCCTGCGTATGCCTACGTGTGTAAATTATTATTAACGCGTGTCTATGTAACTGCTATATCTGTTATGGCCAAGCTATAGGTATATCACCATACGTTAGTCTACACCACAAGGCTACTGCCATTGGAGGGTGTTTTTACATTTTCACCGCAGTGTAATTTTCGGACTATGTTAACAACATGGGAGGCGCTGCTGCCCACCTCCCAGAAACCTTTAATTTGCTAGCTGATAACAATTCGTAGGGGCACACTTATCCTGCATTATCCTCCTTATCATGTAAAGGAGGTGTACACTTACACTACATCATGTAAATGAGGCACTAGGTGTACACTTACACTGCATCATGTAAATGAGGCACTAGGGGTACACTTACACTGCATCATGTAAATGAGGCACTCGGTGTACACTTACACTGCATCGTGTAAATGAGGCACAAGGGGTACACTTACACTGCATCATGTAAATGAGGCACTAGGTGTACACTTACACTGCATCATGTAAATGAGGCACTAGGTGTACACTTACACTGCATCGTGTAAATGAGGCACTAGGTGTACACTTACACTGCATCGTGTAAATGAGGCACTAGGGGTACACTTACACTGCATCATGTAAATGAGGCACTAGGTGTACACTTACACTGCATCATGTAAATGAGGCACTAGGGGTACACTTACACCGCTTGCCCAGCGCCGACGCCTGCGCCATGGCCAGTTGGTACGTGTACAGGAGCGGCGAGAATTGCATCATGGCTGCCGCTGCCGCCGCCTGTGACATGCCGCCTGCGCTGCTGTTCGACGATAGACCTGGAAAATAGATAAATAAATAAATATTCACACACTTCACAACTCATTAACTTAGTCCCACACTAAGATCCCTAAGGTCTTGTGTCGTGGGTACTAAGCAACGGTATATAAATACATAGATAACTATAGAAACATCCATGACTCGGAAACAAAGATCGATATTCATCATATGAATGTTTGTACCTACCTGGATTCGAACCCAAGATCTATGGAGTCGGAGGCAGTGTCACTACCTACTACACCAATCGGCCGTATATATATGTAAGTCTTTAAGCAAGATTAAAATAAATACACATACTTTGCAACGCATTAAATCTAGCCTAGCAAATTATTAGCCACCCTCGGAAAGCTTTCCTAAATGAATCATATCGAGTATTTAAGTAATACAAAACAACATATCACAATGAGAATAATAATGAGTGAGTGCAGTTACCTCTAAGCAACTGGTGTTGTATCGCCTGCATGGCGCTGTGTTGCTCGAACGCCATCTGTGCTGCGGCGGCTGCTGCCAACTGAACCAAACAAACATACATATTTACACAATATATATTACACTTACACCTCAGAATAACAGAGAGAAGATATCTGACTATCCGTTGATTTTGACAGCTACTAACTGAACTGACTTTCCTTTGATTTTGACAGCTACTAACTGAAACGGAGACATCGTTCCTTATTTTGACCAATTATGTTGAACGTATTAAGGGTTTCCGGGAGGTGGGCAGCAGCGCCTCCCGTGTTGACAACATAGTCCAAAATACAAACTGCCCAACCAACCCGCCTGCCCAGCGTGGTGACTATGGGCAAATACCCCCTGTGGCAGTCTTGCGGCGTGCCCTGGGGGAGGCCTACGTCAAGCAGTGGACTGCAATGGGCTGATGATGATGATGTACTGGTGTCACCATTATTGTAGTAGATTATTTTTATTTATCGACTATCCACATTCGTTTGTTGACAAATATTGTACATACCTGATGTTGTTTACTGCTTCCCTGGCTAGTGGAGCTTGATGAAGAGCCTGTAACATACAAACATGAGGCAGGTAATACAATGTATGTATGAACTTACATTATGTGTATGTCACACCATTTATAGTTTAATTTATTCGATTTGTTCACGCAGAATTTATTTTAAATATTCATTAGGTGAAAGAGGAATCAAGAAGAATTGTGGCCATTAGGACCCTGTACCAAATGAAGGTGCGTGATCTCTGCCTAACTCAGGGATTTTATGTATGTACTAGCAGACGCCCACGGTTTCGTCTTTTCCCGTTTTTCCCGTTCTCGTCGGAATTTCTTAAGTAGGGGTGAGCCCACCGTCGCTTTTCGGGTACAAATACAACAATCTAGCTAGTTTATAAGATACATACATATAATCACGTCTTTGTCCCTTACAGGGTAGGCAGAGCACCAAGGGCCGATAGAACCACATGGTGCCACTTCTAGCCAATTTTGAGGGTATAGTTGAGATGTACAAGTTCGGTTAGTTAGCCTACAAAACACCAAGACCCTCTTGTCCTTCTACTGACTTGTACAGTAATATAAGATAATAATATAAAAGTATGTAACAGTTCGATATCTCTCGTTACCTTTACCTTTCTTGGCGGGCGCCTCGCCGGCGTCGCGCGTGCGCTCCGAATGATGTCCACGAAGAGACTCCGATGTGGACATTGACCTAGAATAATAATATTTTTTTTACTCTGGTTTAATTTTTTTTCGCTAAGGTTCCTAGAGTACTATTATGAATAGATTAATGGCGTTGTCTAGTTGTGTTAAGCCGGGTCTGTTACTTTTTTTTTTTTTCAAAAAATGTAACAAAATCGTCGATAGTGATATTGGTTGACTATCAATAGCAGAGAGAAGCCAACCTACCACTAGTGGGAATTTTGGTACATTTCAACATTTGCAGCAGACCCGGGGCTGATTGATTACCTAATTTGCAATAGCAAAGCTGAAGCAAAGCGATTGTACTAGATTCGCCTTGAAATGTCAAAATTCCTTTGAAATTCGTTTTACGTAATACGAATTTGACAAGCAATCAGCGATTTTTGTACAATTTTCGCTATCTCTTTGCTTTTGCTAGTTAGGTTATAAGGGAGCCGGTTCTATTCCGTATTAATGGCGTCATAGTTTTTCAGACTTTAACTTGACAGTTCTAAAATTCTTGACTACAGAAAGCCCGAAATAGGATATATATATCTAATTTGCTGTTGTTTTTGTGTAATAAGTTTTGGCTATCCCAATTTGCATATTATGTAACTAGCAATTCACCTGGGACTCCGACCGCGTTATCGTAGTTACCCCCTTTTATAGAATAGAATTTTTCAAAAACCCATCCTAATGAAACTCGTCATACAAGGAAGCGGTCCATATTGCATGTTTCTACCATTAGCGCTAACAGCTGTGAATTTGTGGTAACATTATGTCAGTTAGTGGTAACATCTCCTTATACAGGGTGTTTTTTCATTTGCCACCCTTTACGAAGGGTACGTACTCTACACATCAAATAAAGTAAATTTATTGCAAAAAATTTGCGTGGAAACGAAGTAAATTTTTTGATTTTTTTTTTATAATTACTTGTTCGGGCGATATTTATAGCATCCAGTGTTTGTGTTAGTTTTCTTATAGCCATATTTTAATTACTTTTCGTGAAAAATTTTGTTACACGGATCTATGTGCATTTATGCAAAACAACAAAAACAGTGTATTTGCTCAACTTTGGACCCTAATATCTTGGGTCAGGACCAGTCACTTCCCAGGTATGCTTCCACGGAGAAAAATAATCGTGATGATGGGGAGATTCCGTAGTACCTACCTATTCGGGAACATTGACGACCAAAAAACATCCTGTATGCACAAATTGGTATCTCTGACCTGGCGGGAGAGGGTGCGGGCGGCGGTGTGGGCTTGGCGGGCGCGGCGGGCGGCCCGGGTGTGGCGGTCGACACGGGACGTGACGATGAACGTGACACCGACATCTGTAGGCAATAGGGTGTCAGGGTGTCAAACGCTGCGATGGCTCAATGGTTAACGCATTCACAACTAGCGACTATGTGACTTTCTAGAGATGCCGTCGTATTTGCGTCCCGACACTAGGCGTTGAGCTGACGTCTCGGCATGCTTAGAAAAACTGCCGACAGCGAATGTGTTAAGCGATAGTTTCCTGAGGCTGGTTGGCGGTGAAAAGTTATATAAGGTCTACCCAAAATTAGTTATTATTATCTTTTGACACGTAACTAGGTAGTTAAAAAGAAACAACTTTCACTATGGGAGCAACTCTGAAATATAGAAAAAAAAACAGCTGTTCCAAACAATCTTGAATAATTACTGCACTGATAAGTCACTACTTGTGACTTGACTGACACGCGCGAAAGTAAGCGTCAATGGCCACCTTAAGAATTATTGTCTCTTAGCTCGTACCTCAGAAAGCATAATTAATCTGTAAAGTTGTTAGAAACACTCTAACAACTAAAGGTAATAAAAATTCATAAAAACGCAATAAAAAAATAAACAAAACAACAGCAGCAAAACCTATCAATAAGCTAGTTATAATACCTGCTGCGAGTGTTTATGCGCGGGCGGCGGCGCCGGCGTTGACAGACGATGCTCTTGATCTTGATCCTGATGCAATGCGATAAATAACGACCGAACATGTTATTCAGTGCACTATTTTATTTAACCTTTATTAGTAATTATAAATAGATAGAGCTTAGTGTAATGTGTGTTAGTGTAAAGTAGGCTGGTATAAAAGTGTGTCAGGATAAATATAGGCAAAGGAAAATGTGTGGCAGTGTAAATGTAGGACGGTATGTGTGGTAGCGTAATAAATGTAGGTCAGTCTAGATGTGCGACAGGGTAAATATATGATATTGTAAATGTGTGTAAGTATAAAAGTAGGATGGTATAAAAGTAGGATGTTATAAATGTAGGACAGTGTAATAAATGTAGAACAGTGTTAATTATGTAGTAGGGTAAATATAGGACAAGGTAAATGCAGGACAGTAAAAATGTGTGGTAGTGTAATGTAGGACAATGTAATGTAAGTCTGTGGCAGGCTAAATATAGGAGAAAGTATAAATGTGTGTTGAGTGAAATGAATGACAGTGTAAATTTAAGACTGTTTATATGTGTGACAGTGTAAGCTTAAGCAAGTATAAATATTTGTATATGTAAAGCGTAGCTGTGTATTTACCTGCGCGTGTTAATGCGTCAATGTAACTGTAAATTACCCGCTCGTGTTTATGCGTCAGTGTCAATGTGTAATTTACACCGGCGTGTTAATGCGTCAGTGTGTGTATTTACCTGCGCATGTTAATGCGTCAGTGTAACTGTAAATTACCCGCTCGTGTTTATGCGTCAGTGTCAATGTGTAATTAACACCAGCGTGTAAATGCGTCAGTGTGTGCATTTACCTGCGCGTGTTTGTGCGCGGGCGGCGGCGACGGCGCGGGCGCGGCGAGGCGGCGCTCGATCTCTTGTTCCTGCTGTAAAGCGCGAACGAACGCTGTTTTAAGACGCGCTGTGTGTTCCGCCTGGTGCCAAATGAAATATAAACTAGGTCAAATCAACTAAACAAAAGTAAAGGAAAATAATAACTGAACGGTAACTTTCATACTGGGCCACGCGACGATGGTTAGTAGCAGAATGGTGGTGGTCTAGTTGAAATTTAAACAGGCGAAAATACGCGTAATTTAAACTAAATAAATGTATGAAATGTTGACTAATTTTTTAACACATCAAACTATAATTTTGTCCTTGCATTTGTATCGAGAGTTCCAAGCAATAGTATAAAAAAATAAATAGTATGTAAATAGATAGATAAATAGAACAATAACTTTTATGCAGAGTCAACATGTTTAGAAACAAACGGTTATTTATTTCAAGTATATATTTACTAGGATAGATGCCTCAACATGTTAAAGTATTTCCATTATATTATGTATAGCTATGAAGATGAAGAATAACGTTGCCAATATGTAATTTAGAAAAGAGATGGTAAAATTCATCATCCGCGTAATTGACCCGGTGGCTTAGTTGTTATAGCGGTTGGCATGGTTTGCAGTGGTCGTGGGTTCGATTCCCACTCGGGTGAAGATTTTTTTTCCATTTTCTTTATTAATAATTTTATAATATTTCCATTATGTTAATCAGTACATCATGAATTATAATTAATGAATGCAAATGATTTTTCTAATGGTCAAATAGCCTATCTGAAGGATAAAGGTGATGATGTTTCTGTCTTCATCAAGTTTTAGAGTAATACCAACACCAATGTTAGTTCGTACAGGTAATTTTACGATATTTTTTTAGTACAATAATATCCAATGGAACATTCTGCTACTAATCCGCAACAAATAACGTCAAACGTGGAAGAAGCCCATATCTAACCCTGGACAATCACAAGCATAAAATTTGTATTTAGAATCTGCATTATTGTAAAGATAAACATAATATGAGAAGGGATTTATACGCTTGTGAGTGACAGGGCTAGAACATCCATACAGACGGAAAATAAAATAAAATCTGTTGTAAATCTGCCCAAAGGTATTAAATGGGATTCGAACCCACAGGCTATGGAATGGCAAGCATTAAAACTATTCAACAATGGTAATACACATCAATCTGATAACGCTTAGGCCTGAAAGGAAATACAAAAATTATATCTTATTCTTGTATGAAATAAAATACAAAAAACGATATGTTTTTAATGCTACTTACACACTCACTTCATAACAAAAATACTGTAAATATAATATTTTTATTCAATGTCTGTGCTGATGCAGTGTTTCACTAGAATACATCAGTTGCATCTCCTTTCGTGTAAGTCGACCAAGGAACTCAGGGGCGTACTCTCAGGCGATGAGGTAGCAACTTGCAGAGATAAGCACGCCTTTGTATGCATTTCTTTTGTAAATTTCTCTGTATTTATTGTAATGTTTTGCGTACAATAAAGAATAAGAATTTGTCACTGATCTTTTACATCCGGTCCCGCTATGACAAATGTAGCTACAGGAGTACAGGATCACTTTTGTTATCCGTGGTTACCCCATTTTGAAAATAGTGTGTTTATATCCGGAAGGCTGATCTTAATATCCGGAAATTACTACATTTTGTGAGAAAATTATTTACACTGTTGTAGGAACAAATATTGGGGAAAAACAATATTGGGTATTGATCCATATCAGTCAGAACAGTAGTGTATTTATGTGTGTATGTGGTGTGGTGTGGTGTGGTGTGCAGTTACCTTGAGCGCGCGCTTGACGTTCCCGGACACGCACAGTTCGCACAGACGACGCGCGCAGTGCGTGGTGCTGAAGGTGGCGTCGTGTCGTCGCGGCGGGGCTCGCTCCCAGCGCCACACCGGCGTGAAGTCGCAGCCGCACTGCGCGCACACGGCCGGCACGGTCGAACGCGGCATCCTATGTGTTGGATTTATTCAACTCTAAGTTAAAAACATACAGACAGACAGACTTACTTTTAATTATATTAGCAAGTGAATCCAAGCATCACCACATGTTTGTAAAAACAGTCTAAAATAAATTCACGTTGAAGACGGACGTTAGTTTCTATTTCCAAAAACTAGTATTAATTTGCCCAAAATCAAATACAACCTTATTGCCCACAACACTATGTATTATTTATTTCTTAATTTATATTTTAGGAAGACATACAGACTACTAGTAGTTATTCTAAGCATTTATTTATTCGTTTTTTTTTAATTACAGCAATGCGAAATATGTGATGGAAATCTCAAAATATCCGCAGGGCATCCGCAATTAATTTGCAGTTACCGAGCCAAAGCAAAAAAATTGAGAATGTGTGAATGCGCAGGGCATTTTCGCTATCGCAAAGTTACGTAATATGGGGGCGGATATACCTATAATGTTCCAAATAAATAAATATTTAAAGCGTTTTCAAAATTAGTAATTTGCTTTTGACTAAGTTAGTATAAAGAAACTAAATTTACTATGGGACCACCTGCAACATTGAGAAAAAATCTGCTGTTCCATACAAACTTAAATCAAGTCAAAACTACTACACAATCAATAATCACTAGTAAGCACAATATTACAAAAACAATTTATAAAAAACATTTAAGTCTTACATCTGTTCCTGCTATACCTATTTATACTGGACTTTGTATGAGACTGTGTATATAGATACTTATAAATATAAGTTATAATACATATATCGATGAGCATAGCACATATCTGGTGTAAACGCAACTACTACTAAAAGAAAAATACATGCAAAAAACACACCTACCAACAATATTAAGCAAATACACGAAAAGAATCGAGAGGTGTGGACTCAAAAGGGGGATGCCTTTGCCCAGCAGTGGGACCACTATGGCTACATAAAAAAAGCAAAAACACAGTAAATACAAGTGGACTAACACCAACCTGTCCTCATTGGTGAGGTAGTCGACCACATGTTCTAGCCCCACCAAATAGACAAAGTCCGTGTTGCTCGGGGAGGGGATGAAGTTCATCTCTGGTGGTGGGGGCTTAGGGGGTGGGATCTGTTGAACAAAACAAACTTTTTTAGTGATTTTCTTTTCACATAGTGGAGACCTGTGGGGCAAGCATGAACCTGTCATAACTCATAGATTTTACTTGTAAGTCGATAGCATTACGCCGCCGTGTAAAAAGGTTCATGCATACCCAAGTGGAATGAAAACGAAAAAAAAAAAAGATCTGTGGATGCCCTGTTTCCATAGCCTGTTTCCATCTGGGGGGAGCAATTAGGAGCGAAAGTCAAGTAAGTCAATTTCGTAATAGTGAAGTTCTGCCTACCGCCTGCGCCAGGACGATGTCGAATGTATATTACTTTGGCACGCAGGCTTGTCACTTGTCGCGTTTAGTGTCATTGAGATAGAAGAGTTATCAATGGTTGTGATGATCCAGGGGGCTTCATCACCTAGAATACATCAGCTTCATCTCCTTCCTTGCATGTAGTAAGAGTCGACTAAGGAACTCGGGAGCGTTCTCTCAGGCGATGAGCTAGCGATTTGTCACCGATCTTTTACATTTAGCCCGTTATGCTAAAAGTGGTTGAAGAAGATTTCCTTCAAAGCCCTGCCGTTCTAGCTACCCCACTTTGGAAACGTGTGTGTGAATATGTAATATAATGTAATGTTACAGTGACGTGTTTATAGGTAGACGCGGGGTTTCATAATGAAATCTTTATAAAAACCAGTAAATCTATATAAACGTAACAACTGCATTAGATTAGATTATTAAACTTGAATCTTATGTGGTTACCATAAGACTCGACTTTGCTTGTATCAATTTATGACAATAGATGCCCAGCCATACAATTGAGCACCTATTTGTCGTGTCATTTTTTGAGCGCTGTCACTGAATCTAGTTATAATTCATCTAAGTAATATTATTACAAACGGGAAAGATTTTTTGATTGCTACATTTTCACATTTAATTTACTCAACCTATCTTCTTATTTCTTTTGTGTTATCTAGAGTGTATTTCCTCACCTGCAGCAGAGTTTTCTCGAGTTGTTTCCGCAGAGCTAGTTTGGCCGCCGCCTGTTTCTGCGCCGGCGTCTGACTGTCTTCAGTACTGCGAGTGCTTGCCTGGGGACCGTATACAGAAAATGTTATATACCAGGATAGCAACTCATCCCGCCACTGTACCTCCTGTTATTGCAGACATTACATTACATACATTTCAAATGTAATTTTGTAAACAGTAAACATATGATAAACCGATATATCGACATTTAGCCTGTCGAAATACGATAAATATAGCCGCCATGTTGAATTTTGTATAGAGACGATACGATATCCTCGATGCGTGGTCATGCTAGGGGAGCTGGTCTATCCCTCTCCATTCTTAACATAAATGGCTGAGTGAGCAAGGGATGTCAAAATTGGTCAGAAACCAATATACTGAACATTATTGTTTTTAGAGCTAGTTTTAACTAACTACAATTCTAATTCAGAATTTAGAAATGATATTTTGTTTTGTAATAATTCGAAGATGCCTAATACCTTAAGTAGTCATTTATCTACAAATATTTGAATAGGTACATACTTAAAACATAAGAAATATATGAAATTTCAATCACATTCTGTACTCACTGCATCGCTGGTGCTACTGGTCACAGAGGAATTATCCTGAGCCGGCTTGCAAAGTAAATATTACTTGTTACATTACTTTGTCACGATGTTTACAAACTTATTACTAAATGTTTGTGTTAGGATCCCTCTTTAATGATCCTCTGGCTACCCAAAATGCAATGTAATAACTCAACTTTGGACCTCTTAGAATCAGACACTTCCCAGGTATGTTTCATACATACATACATAACCTCACGCCTATATCCCATAGGGGTAGGCAGAGACTACAGATCTCCATTTAGTACGTTCTAAACATACCTCTTTCGCCTCATCCACATTCATTAACATCTTCATACATGCTCGCCGGTTTCGGGTGCTCTTGACTAGCCCTTTTTTTAGCACATCCCCAATTTGGTCTATGTATGTATGTATGTTTCTATATAGAAAAATGTGTTGATGAGAATGTGTAGTAGTCGGAAACGTTGACGAAAAAAATACACTTTATAATTGTACCTAAGCTAATGCAGTATAAATTTTTCTTAGTGACTGACTGACAAAGTATATCCCGATGCTGAATTTGCGATAATATGCATCCTTAAAGATGTATAAGGAACCACTTTAGACAGTATTTCCAAAAAAAAGGGATTTTATTAAGTCTACCCTAAGAAATCTGTTTAGCAAAATTCGTGGAATATATTATGATGTTCCTATACAGGGTGATTTTTGGTCGTCAACGTTCCCGAAAACTACGGAATCTCCTCATCATCACGATCATTTTTCTCCATGGAAGCATACCTGGGAAGTGTCCGGTTTCCAAAATATTAGGGTCCAAAGTTGAGTAAATAGACTGCGTTTTTCTGCATAAATGCACATAGACGCGCGTAGCAGGATTTTTTCACGAAAACTAATTAATATTTGTCTATAAAAAAAACTAACATAAACACTAGACACTATAAATTTCGCACGATCAAGGAATTTAAAATTTAAAAAAAAAAATTCCCAGCATTTTTTTTTGCATAAACTTACTTTATTTCATGTATAGAATACGTAACCTTCGTTAAAGGTGGCCACAAAAAAACAACCTGTATAAATAAATAAACTACAAATAATATAATTACCTTGGCAGTAGCATTGTGAGAGGCAGGGGGCGGGGCCGGCGTGATTGTGACCGACGGAGTGATGCTAGCGCCGCCGCTAGTTGACGACTGCGGAAGGAAGGGGAACTAATTTATACTGTCGAAAAAAATTGCCCCTGGAGAGGATAATTGCTACAATTATATTTAAAAGTAAATAACATGGGCTTATGTTGAATAATAATACCACAGTAAATGTGAAAAATGATGCATTCTTATTTTCAAGATTTTTATTCAGGAACTAGTAGAGGCGCGCGATCCGTCCGCGTGGACTGCAGAAAAACAAGATGTCGAAATTATCCGGGACATTTTTTTTTCCCTATATGTTAAGTGGGACCTGTCACAATAAATTCCTGAAAACTGCATCAAAATCGGTTCAGCCGTTTCTGAGATTAGCGTACACAAACATATAGATATACAAACAGACAAAATGGAAAAACATTGTTTTGGCTTCTCTTGCGTATATAAAGATCGCCCATTATAATTTTTTCAATATATTTTCCACATACAGACAGAAATCAATCCGTTACAATTTATGATATGTATAGAAGATATACATACATAAATATAATACATATAATCACGCCTTTGTCCCTTACGGGGTAGGCAGAGCACCAAGGGCCGATAGAACCACATGGTACCACTTCTGACCATTTTGAGGGTATAGTTGAGATGTACAAGTTCGGTTAGTAGTGAAAGGTGGTCAGCCCATCGCCTACACCCTCTTGTCCCTCTACTGACTTGTACAGTATGCCCGGGAAGAGAAGCAGCTGTAGTATTATACGTTTTTTTTATACTCCCAGAGCAGCATAGAAGATATAGATCACAGTATATATCAACCTGTGCTCTGTAGCGCAGATACATACCTGTGCCTGTTTCGTACATACTAGGGATGTGTCCGATATCCGTATCCTCATTCGTATCTGCGGATATTCGAGGGAGAAGCCGGGGTAAGAGCGTGGCGATATACCTGTGAGCGGTAGGCGCCGGGTGTGAGTGTGGCTCCGCCGGGAAGGCTGGCGGTCCGCCGCGCGGCGCCGCCCGGGGCGGTGGCAGGAGCGGTTGGAGCGGGTCGCTAGGGATACAATACATAGAAATATAGACAACATATTAACCTAATTATTTACCAAACTAAGGCTCAATTCATATCATACTAATGCGCAGAGTCGAAACATCAAACCAAAACGCGTCGCTTTACCAAATTTCACCTGATTTGGTCTAATAGACAGATAGATGCACAAGTTTAGTGATCCTATAAGATCCTATGAGTATGACGACCGATTGATGTAGTATGTAGTGACCAGTCAGTGGGTTGAATCTCGGAAGGTGCAAACATTGATATGATGAATATCAATGGTTGTTTCCGAGTCATGGATGTTTATACTTATATATAGGTACATACCGTTGCTTAGTACCCACAACACAAGACCTTAGGGACCTTAATGTGGGACTAAGTTAATGTGTAGTGAAGTGTGTGAATATGAATTAATTTGCTTACCTTCCCCTGTTGGTGCGCAGGCGGAGGCGCGGGAGTGACGGTGACTCCGGGCGGCACCACACATCCACTGCTGGCCAAGGCCGTGCCTGTGCCAGGGTCCTAACAAAAGATAGATGATATCACTTTTTTATTTAATCCGGCTCAAAGGACCAATATTATACACTTTTTTCGTTGCCACTGTTTGCGTGAAGTTCGTATTGTATACGAACTTCACATGGAATAAAGAATGAATGAATGATATGAAATAAAGTAGGTAAATAAGATCCTACTATACCATGGTCGTAAATAAGAATGTGACATAGAACAAAAAATAATGTTTGCCTGATGATAATGACAGCCGTGAGTTGAGTACATTAATTTTTTTGTTTTTTATTCGTTGTTACAACACAGCTATTACATAACATTAACAATAAGTTAACATTTAATGCCAATAACAGTAACACTTACGTAGATGTAAGTTTATGTAAAGTACACAGTACAAAGTACAAAGTTTTGGTAAATAAAAAAATAAAAAATACACCTTCTTTATGAGAGTATTACCTGTCCTATGTTCAATAAATTACTTAACTAGTCCACAAACCTTAGCGGGAGGCAGGCCGGCAGTTTGCTGCGACTGTCTGATCTTCCTGAGTAGAACCAGGCGCGTTTCCTCCGCGCGAAGTTTCTCTCTCAGTGCACGCAACCGTCGGTCTCGCTCCCATATTTCTGCACTTGAGAGCTCCTGTTGAAATAAATTATATAATGTATCGAATGATAATGTAAATAATATGTATATACTAGTGGACGCCCGCGACTCCGTCCGCGTAGACTACAGAAAAAACAAAATGTCGAAATTATCCGGTATATATATTTATATAACTATATGTTAAGTAGGACCTGTCACTATATATTCCTGAAAACTGCTTCAAAATCGGTTCAGCCGTTTCTGAGATTAGCGTGCACAAACGCACAGACAAACCGACAAACAGACAAAAATTCCAAAAATCATTGTTTCAGGTACTATTGCATTGATAAAGGTCTCCTATAATATCATATAAATTTGTCATATATCTTCCATGTACAGACAGCGATCTGTTACATATTTATTATATACAGGGTGATATTTGGTCGTCAACGTTCCTGAAAACTACGGAATCTCCTCATCATCACTATCATTTTTCTCCATGGAAGTATGCCTGGGAAGTGTCTAGTTTCCAAAATATTAGGGTCCTAAGTTAAGTAAATAGACTGCGTTTTTCTGCATAAATGCACATTGACGCGTGTAGCAAGATGTTTTCATGAAAAATAATTAATATCTGTCTATAAAAAACTAACATAAACACTAGACACTATAAATTTCGCCGGATCAAGTAATAAAAAATAAAAAATCCCAGCATTTTTTGGCATAAACTTACTTTATTTGATGTATAGAGTACGTACCCTTCGTTAAAGGTGGCCACGAAAAAATACCCTGTATGTATAGAATAGATAACTGTGTAGCTGTATGTTATCAATTTTAAAAAAAATTTATTTATAGAAAGCAAAATGTAATAGTTGCTACATATTGGTAAGGAAGGAAAGGATTTTGACAAAGAACATAACAAAGAATATTTGTTGAAATACTAGCATTCATTGAGGAAAAAAAAACTAAAAGTCGAATCCTCAGATTTTTATGAGATAACCTTTGTTTGCTGCCGGCAGATTTTCTAAGGGTGTCGACGTAAGGTCAACAGGCAAATAAGCGTCAGCAGCACCTCTAGAAAGCCAAGAGGACGCAAATATCTCACCCTATGCTGCGGCACGGGCAGCGGCGGCTCGTTCTCGTCCTCGTCAGACTCGTCCTCTCTCGGCTCGCGCGGGGACTCGGCCCGCGATGACGTCAGAGACACGTTCACTCCGCCCGCGTTCAACTTGCTGCTTATGTCTGGAATGTGGAGACGAATGTGAATGATTCATTCGAATGGCCTAGGTATTCGATTGTTGGAAACAGTAGATTCGAAATGTTCGGAGTTCAACTTGCTGCTTATGTCTGCAAGGCGGAGACGAGCGAATATGAATGATTGTTTCGAATGGCCTAGGTATTCGATTGTTGGATAGAGTAGATTCGAAATATTCGGAGTTTAACTTGCTACTTATGTCTTCAAGGTGGAGGCGAGCGAATGTGAATGATTCATTCGAATGGCCTAGGTATTCGATTGTTGGAAAGAGTAGTTTAGAAATGTTATGAGTTCAAATTGCTGCTTATGTCTGTAATGCAGGTAGGCGATTCCAGGCGAGGCTGGGTGATAAAACAGCTGCTATTTCTTACGGTCTTTTCATACTAAACCCGCCTGACAGTCAGAATGGAATATATTCAATGTCTAATTCATTTGAAATTGCTGTTTACCTAATAGGAATTTACAAGCAATCAGCGAATTTTGACCATTTTTTGCCATCGCATTACTTTTGCTAGTTAATCACATCGCTTCACTGGAATACATCAGCTGCATCTCTTTCCGACTAAGGAACTCAGGTCGGGCGCTCTTTCGAGCTAGCGACTTGTCACTGATATTAACATGGCCGCGCTATGCTAAACCTGGTTATAGGATCACTCTCATGATCCTGCAGTTCCAGCTACCCCATTTTGAGGAGACAATCGTGTGTATATGTATGTATTATGTTCATGCAAGTAATCTCACTAAATTCATCCAGTTTCCCTTGCCACGGCTGCTCGTTCGGCATTGATAGAAGCTCGCTTAGGTGCGAGCGCGCCGGTTTTCTACCTATGCAAGTTTCTTCTAATATGAGACACTTATCATATTTCATTACACTTAAAATACACAAATAGTAATTGAAATGTACAAGGGCAAGCTAGCCGAAAGATTTTGTTGAGCCCATCTATGTAAAACGAGGTTTTATACAATGGCAAGCTAGCAAAGAGATTTCTTACACTCAACAGGTGTTAGTCCACTCTAGTCATGATCTGTTGTAAATGGAAACTGATGATGCGTTTTGGTACACTCTAAATCATCGATATAAGTCATATAAGTTTCGCCTCAAAAGATTAAAAAGTAGAATCTGATTCCATTGAGAAAAAGACAATGTAATAATGTCGACTCTTCTCAACTTTCCGAATTTTCCAGCAAAAAATTTCGATGGTTTTCCGTTCAGAATCATGGTCTGAACTCAGCATATCAATATTTGCCTGGCTGTTACTTAGGTTTTCGCTTCAGAATCATTGCCTGAACTCGCATACAAATATTTGACTGGCCATCACTTGCAGCCTTTATGTTCTCAATTTTGTGTGTAAAATAGATTACCTGAGAAAGGCTTGGGCGTGGACAGCGAAGGTTTGCGGTGAGGCGGCGCCGCCGGCAGCAGCACAATGTCAGGACTTTCTGCATAACTGCGCTGCTCTGACCGCGGTCGCAATACACGCTTGCCACTCGCGCCCTGGGTTAAAATAAATGTGGGATGAGGTACGTTAAATCACTTGAAACTACAACTGATTGTGTAATGTTAATGTCTAAAAACGCCTGTGTCCGTTTCATTTAAATCTAAAGGCCTCGTCGAACAGATTTGAGGATTCAAAACTTCGAGATCAAAAAACCTCTATATCTAAGCATATTATGGAGGAAAACTATTGAAATGTTTATTCACTTTAATTGTAAAACAATTATACCTAACTACCCTACATCATACCAGCTTTTTACTTTATGAAAATTGGTGTAGATTGTAGTGTAGAATATTAACTAGTTGATTGACTGATACATTGTCAAATTGAACACATAACAAAATGTGTGTTTGAAGTGGAAGATGTATGAAAGGTTTCACATTCACATTCACACACTTCACAACACATTAACTTAGACCCACACTAAGATACCTAAGGTCTTGTGTTGTGGGTACTTAGCAATGGTATATTGTATATACAAACTGTATAATGCAAATACATAAATAAGTATAGAAACATCCATGACTCGGAAACAAACATCGATATTTATTATATCAATGTTTGCACCTACCAGGATTCGAACCCAGGACCTATGGCGTTGCAGGCAGGGCAATTACACCAATCGGCCGTCCTAGGCCGGTTTAGGCTGCTTTTTCACCAGAGATTATATATACTATTTTATTATAGGCGTGTTTGAAATCCATCCACCAATTAGACACATGAGATTATCAACAAACGAACATAATTGGTGGGCATGACATGCATTCGTATGTAATAAATAGCACATATCTGGTGCTACACTGTTTTTGTGTAAAAATACCCTAAGTATACTTACCCTATCAATCTAGCCATCGAAGAGGTAATGTTGAAACAATGTAATTTATAATTTAGATTATCTCATAGTTATAAGAAGGTTCCTTAGTTTTATCAAGATAAGAACTCCTTTGTTTACCACTTTGGATGTTATATGGGGACACATCCAATAACATGGGACCTAATAGAGCCAGAAGTGACATTTTCTGTTGATATCACAAAATTGGTGTGGGTTAAGTGTAAATATCTTTATATAAAATATCCTGGTATTCCACAAATATCTGTGCCTAACAGCAGACAAGTGGGAACAAACTCAAGCAATATTTAAAATTTTATTTAAAATTAACTAGAACATACATACATAATAACAATGAAAGAACAATGCCTATTTTGGTCCAAGTTGTTTTATGTTTACCTGTAAATGAAACACAACCTACCTTTCATGAACAAACAATACATTCTGTATTCATAAACATAAAAATCAAGATTTTCAAAATAGTCCTTTCTGGTTTTATATTTTTGAATGCTTTAGTGGTTAATTTACTTTGATACTTTATCCTAGAGTTGCCGAAACTTTAACCTACGGTTGCAACAAACTTTTATAGCAGTTTTCATTGTGGAAGTGAGATATTGCTTTAGGCAGTGTAGGAAAACATCTCACTTTCACAATGGATACAATCCTGTATTTGACTGGACTTATTATGCATGGTAACTCAAAAACAATTAACTCTTTACCAGCATTGTTCAACGGTAAGATAGCTTTAATCTGTTGCCTTTATTTACACTAAATAGAAAAAGGAATTAGTAATGTTTACATCTAATAATGGTGAATAATTACTGCCACATTAATTCCTTATAAGTATACCACCATAATACATGTATCTACCATATTTTAATTGTGGTATTCTGGTATCACAATACAAGTATGCATAATTATGAATTGTAAAACTTAACTTAATGACAATTTAAGTATAGGAATTTACCTGAGGTGGTGGTTGGGCAGGGGTAATAGTAAGTCCACTAGCCGTCAAGGCACGTAGTTCACTCAACTCCGGCGGTAAAGACCTACAGAAAACAGAATTACATAATTTACAAACAATAACAATGAAAATTAAAGCAATTTTTACATTTTGTAACGTTCTACTAACCTGACGCTGAGGTCCACCGCTGAGTCGTCTACGTCCATTGTGTAAGTACTTGTCACACTAAAACAATACGCATAACCAATTAGCAAATCATTAGTCGAAAATCAATACAAACCACAATATCATAAACGATTGCAACTACAGCAAATATAACACTAGGGTGTCAATAATTTTAAAGGAATCATTGTTATGTATTTTCAGTGCAGTCACCTAAGAAATTATACAAATATATCAACAAAATTTATAATTTCGGGAGATCAAAAAGCAATGCTCGTCTTTCACCTGCCTGACAACAAATAGGCCACACAATGAATGAAAATAATTAACTGTTTTATGCTAGATAAAATTTGATTATGTACATATTTTTCTATATAAATACTCACCTTTTGCGCTATTTTCTTTTGTCTTTTCTAACAAAATCTTGAATCACATAAAAAAACCAACCGACAGCATAACATACGACGGCCATTGAAATTCTACAGATTATGTAAAAAATAATCCTTGCGTTGAGGGTGTATAAATTTTAACATGGCCAATAAGCTGAATAAGCATCAAAACATGCACTACCAATACATACGACCCAATCTTTTGAATAATCCGAAAGGGATAACTATATTAGCAAGAAAGAGACAGAGCTAGAAATATATAAAAAAAACCTAAATCAGATTGAATCATTGATGATCTTTAACGATTGATAGTGTGAAATTATGGAAATTATCTATGGTGAATAGGCAACCCCACGTTTAACCAACAGCTTCATTCTGCTTTCGCGAGAGTTGGTAAACACACGTGTCAGTGGGATTTTGTGGCTTAGGATAACCTCAAATAATTAGATTTCTACTATTTTTATTTTTACTTAATTGTTGTGTAGTGTCCTCGGTTGCGGTAAGTAGTTAAGTTTAAACTAATATTTCCGTCCTTACTTTCTAGTATGGACATTCCTCCGAAACCCCCGGATCCCCAGGGTTCTGAAATTATACTGGACGCTCCTAAAACACCTGAGAATTGTTTTTCTCCTCCTTTATTTTCACAGGAATCCAAGGAACACAATTATTCTCGAAAACGACCTAGCGATATGGTACTATCGAATACGGCTAAAAAAACTATTGTAGATATTGAATCCTCGAATCTAACTTCACAGAACATCTATGTCCACCCTAGCTTGACTCAGGTCAAAAATTACAATAATGGTTATAAAGGCCCCTTTATTGTCCACGTTGCACGGGAAGAGACAGATCCCTCTTCTGGGGTCAGTCTTCGCACCATTAAATTTGGTCAATTTTTGGTAAAAAACAAGTTTAAAAATATTATTTGTGACGGCGTAAAAAGCGAAGGACGAAATAGAATCTCAGTCGAATTCGATAATCCCGTAGATGCTAATAAGTTCCTTACAAACGAACTACTTGCTCTTCACAAGTATACTGCTACCATTCCTACATATAATATCACCCGTATGGGCATTGTTAAGAGTGTCCCCACTGATATGGACATGCAGGAATTAGTCGATTCTCTTGTTCTACCTGTAGGCTGTGGCATGGTTCTCAAAGCTCGCAGATTAAATAGAAAGACGGTGAATGAGGGCACAGTTGCTTGGGTTCCTACCCAATCGGTTGTGCTCACATTTCAAGTTCTCCCAGCAAGAGTATTCTGTTATCACACTTCACTTCCAGTGGAAACGTACCAGCTGCCAACCATACAATGCATGAATTGTTGCCGATTTGGTCACGTAAAGAATCAATGCAGATCTAAACCTCGTTGCTTTAAATGTGCCCAACCTCATTCAGGTGAGTCTTGCTCAGTTCCGGAAGAAAACGTATCATGCTTGTATTGCTCAGGTCACCACTCTGCAACTAGCCATTCTTGTCCAGAACAATCCAGACAGAAGTCCATTAAGATAACGATGTCCCAAGACTGTGTGTCTTATGCAGAAGCTGCTTCCCGTTATCCTGAAGTTCGCAGATCTTACGCAAATGTCACTACAGAGATCCCCTTATCTTCCTCTAGCTCTCCTTCCCAAGTTCCTTTATCCCAAACATCTCATTCATATAATAAAACTGTGATCCTTCCGCCACGCCAGCATTCCCAACCGGGTAAGGGCTATGATAGGGCTGTTCATCAGTCCATTGTTCGTACCCCCTCCCCCTCCCTCCCCAATGGTTCTGCTTTTCCAAATGATGTTCCTTCTCCCATAAGCAATCTATTAAATAATTCTAATCTTATAGAGCTTGTGATAGGCACTATTGCTTCTATTTTAAAAATATATAACAACTGCTTACCGCCCAACGTTGCTTTATTACTTAATCAAATATCTGATATTGTTAAAAATGTATCCACTAAAAATTCTCCAATGGAATGCTAAAAGCATTCGTCGCAAATCTTATGACTTGACCCTTCTGGTCCGGAAGTATGACCCCGCTGTCATTGCCATCTCCGAGTCCTGGCTGCTTCCTGGAACCCGATTCCGGTTTCCAGGCTACCACTGCTTGAGGGATGACAGAGGTGACGGATACGGAGGTAGTGTCCTCCTATTAAAACACATCATACCCTTCTCCCAAATCCCTCTCCCTCCTCACAGTGAAAATATTAATGCTGTTGCAGCGAAAACTGCAGGCATTTCTATTATTTCTGTGTATATCCCTCATCCTTCTTCTGCTCTTGTTCCCGAACTTTCCTCTATTCTCTCTTCCCTTTCCTCTCCATCCATTATCTTGGGCGACTTTAACGCTCACCATACAATGTGGGGTTGCTACTACACTGATTCGTTCTCTTCCCACTTGTTAGACATTTTTGACACTATTAATGTTATCGTGTTGAATGACGGTTCACCAACTCGTAGGGTCAACCCAGGCACTGGAAACCCGAATACCGCTGTGGATTTGTCCGCTTGCTCACCTTCCATTCTGTCATCAATTTCCTGGGATCGCCTACCATTCACAAATGGAAGTGACCATTACCCAATTTTACTTTCCGTTTCCACTCCCACTCCAGGCCCACCTGATCCTAACCCTCTACTTAAGTATAAGATAGCATCAGCGGACTGGATTAGTTATCAGGCCGCTGTTGATACCAAAATCTCCTCCATTCCCACAACTTCTATTTCCAACTCCCTTAGCAACTATACCTTCTTCATGGAGGCTCTTACGTCCTCTGCCGATTCCCATATTCCACTCAAAAACTCCTCTCGTCGCAAGCTATCCTCTCCTCCATGGTGGGACCATGAATGCACTGAGATGATTAAGAAGAGACGCAAAGCGGAATCTGACTATGATGCTGCCATGACTATGGAAAACTATCTATCTTATCAACAAACTGCTGCTCGAACCAGACGCCTTTTATCAAAGAAAAAAAAACAGGGTTGGTTTCGATTCTGTAAGAGCTTATCACCCAGAACTCCTCCGAGTATTGTTTGGAGAGAACTCAAAAAATTTCGCTGTGCGGCGTCTTCAGTTTCGAACGTGTCATCAAATGACCCATCTATATGGTTGGACAATTTTGCTGATAAGCTTGCTCCCCCTTCTGTTCCCTCTTCTGATTCCTTCCCTTCACCTCTCACATCTATCTCCTCCTCAGATAGAATGGATGATCCTTTCTCATTTAACGAACTCCATCTAGCGTTGAATGGGCTTGTGGACTCATCCCCAGGGATAGACGGTGTTACCTATTCCTTTATTTCGAAATGTAGTGATTCAGCCAAGACCCTATTTTTAGATTTAATAAATAACTTTTTCCTCTCAGGTATTCTTCCTAACTCTTGGAAAACCCAGATCATCATCCCTATCCTAAAGCCTGGAAAAGACCCTGTATCCGCTTCGTCATACCGACCCATCGCTCTATCGTCCGTTTTGCTTAAAATTATGGAACATCTTATCAAGGCCCGACTTGAATGGATAATAGAGAGTCGCAAAATTTTTCCCAAATCCCAATTTGGTTTCCGCAAAGGTTCTGGTACAATGGACAGTTTGGGTATTCTCATTTCAGACATTCGACTGGCTTTTGCAAGAGGCCAAGTCTTAATCGGTGCCTTCCTAGACATTTCATCAGCCTATGACAACGTGCTTCTTCCGGTGCTCAGGCAGAAAATGCTTCAGCTGAGTCTCCCAGTGAGGTTAACACACATCATAAGCAACATCTTGATGGACAGATCCATATGCATTCGCTCTCAAGGTTCTCTTCTTCCTCCTAGACAGGTCTGGAAGGGCCTCCCACAGGGCTCAGTTCTTAGTCCGCTCCTCTATAATCTATATACATATGACCTCGATCAAACCGTCAATAGTTTTTGCAACATCCTACAATATGCTGATGATCTAGCCCTATACATCTCCCTTAAATCGGTTGAAGAAGCCTCCTCCCGGCTTAATTCGGCTTTACAATACCTGGATTTGTGGTTGACAGAACATGGACTTTCTTTATCAGCTTCCAAAAGCAGTATCGTTATGTTTACTAGGAAACGTTCCATCCCGCAAGTCAACATTTCTATACAAGGTCAAGCTATACCAGTCCACAATAAAGTAAAGTTCCTGGGTCTGATTCTGGATCGTAGATTGACAGGTGAAGCCCATTTCAATTATATTGCTGAGAAATGTGAAAGAGGCGTTAATGTTCTCAGAGCTCTGTCAGGGGTGTGGTGGGGATCCCACCCATTTACCCAGAAAATTTTGTATAACGCAATAGTACGCAGCCACATGGATTACGGTTCTTTCCTTTTGATTCCCTGTAATAAGGGTCCACTCGATGCTTTGAACAAAATTCAATCTAAATGCCTCAGGATTATATTAGGTGCCATGAAATCATCCCCTATTAATGCGATGCAGGTGGAATGCGTTGAGCCTCCTTTATGTCTCCGCAGACAATATCTCTGTGATCGTTTTATATTTAAGACCTACCAGGACTCATGCCATCCTCTTATCACCAAACTCCATGATCTCTCTCTTCTGTCTTCGGCACAAAATAAAACTCCTCTAATGGTCAATAGCTTTTCCTTCTGTTCCCTCCTTCCTCACTCTGTTTTTCAATCTGATACCCAACCTCTATTCCAAAAGAGTTTTAACTCCCTTACCTTTTCCCCCAATGTTATTCTTGACATGGGCATATCAAAGCAGTGTCCCGAAGCCAATTCGCTTTTTCTATCGTTAATGGCAAAAAATTGGCAGGATTGGCTCCCAATCTACACCGATGCGTCTAAACTGTCTGATAAGGGCAGCGTGGGGGCATCGGTCTGGATTCCCCGATTCAAAATCGTCTTGTCCTTCAAATGTCCCAATCATCCTTCCCAATCTTCCCAATATATCTATCTCTTCCCAATCATCAGTATTCTCTGGTGAGGCTATTGCCATTTTAGAAGCGATCAAATACTCCCTATCACATAATCTTAAATCCATCATTCTGTCCGACTCACGGAGCTCATTACAGGCAATTTTATCAAATCCATTCAAATCTAAATCCAATTTCCCCATAATACTAGACATCAGAGAAGCCCTTTACAATTGTCACCTGCAGGGCCTTAATATTATTCTCGCGTGGATTCCTGGTCACTGCGGCATCGCTGGTAATGATACTGTGGATACTCTAGCGAAGGCTGCTACTCGGATGGGATCACCTGACCACAGTCATATATTTTGTCACGACTTCAGGGAGTCTGCCGGGCCACGGTTGACATCAGAATGGCAGGCCTCATGGAATATAAACAGACTTGTTAAGGGTAGATATTATGGAAATATAAAACCGATTATTCCATGCAAACCCTGGTTTAATAAATACAAGAGGGTGAATAAGACAGTCACGTCTACCATTTGTCGCCTTCGCCTAGGACATGCTTGCACACCTGTTCACTTGGCTAAGATCCGAGTAAAAGACAGTTCTCTGTGCGAGTGTGGTCTGGACGAAGGTAATGTAGAACATATATTTTTTAATTGTCCCAAGCTATCTTCTTCTCTTTATAACTTCCTCCCTCCTGACGTCCCTCTCCATACTAATTTTCAATGTTTACTAACTCTTACTAACTCCCCCATAATGAAAGCCCTGGCCAAATTTATCAAAATTAACAATATTAAACTCTAGTCTATATGTTGTGATGTTTTCATGTGTTTTCCCTTGTTTTAGGTCCAAATAGTTGGGTAACTGGGCACCTATAATATTAAGTTAAAATAAATATTTCCCTTTTTTTTTTTTTTTACATTGCCCAATCCCCAACGTGTTTTTCTTCTCTACGTGACATTGGCGGAATTATTGTTCTTGACACGATCATAAAGGCCATAAACAAAAATAGAATAGAATAGAACCAACAGCTTCATTGTTTATTGTTTCGTTTTTAGGGTTCCGACATAAAACGTATAAACAGAACCCTCATGCGAAGACTCCGCTAGCCGTCTGTCTTGTCACACACAAGTACTCACTATCCTGCCCCCTAATTACGTAAAAGCAATAACAAGCCGAAGCCGCGCGATCACGATAGTTGAGAGTGTCTGTGTGTGCGCGAGGCGAGGTGCGGGTGCGGGAGGACGCCGAGCGCTCGTTGCGTGCACGCATTGCTATTGCTTATAATCAGGGGGCTGGAGGGCAATCGCGCAAAATTACAACGTTAACGAAACGTTTTAAGCAGGAACTTGGTATCTACTATCTATACAATTCTATGGTTTTAGGTTTAGGTTTATATTGCGATAAAAATGACTATGTGATTATTTGTACAGGAAATAACGACACAAATCCCAACAAAGTACACTGTAATCTATGTGTCGCAATTAGTGTTTTAGACAAGACAAATGTCTTATTACTGCCAGTAAATAGGAATAACAACCTAAATGAAAATATGTTAAATTATAAACTTAAAATGCTATCTAATACATTTGACAATTGTTATTTTATTGAATCAAATTTTTTAATTGACCAGAGATATTATATGAAATTGACATGTGATAAAATAAATAATTATATAGACTATCAGACATACAAACTACAGTTCCTGACGTTTAGAAAAACGTACCAAACTGGAAATGCAAACAGACTTAGACAATTACATAATGATAAGACTTTTCCAAAAAAGGGAACTATTCCATATTACTTCCCTAAATTAGATAAACAAAAAATAGTCACCCTCTTATCCGATGAAAAATCACAAAAATTTTTTCGTCAATCAGAATAATAAAAATAATTTTACCATTTTCCACCAAAACTTTCAAGGACTCTTAAATAAACAAGATCTTTTACATTTAGTACTGCAAGAATTTAAAGATAATGGCAAATATATAGACGTATTATGTATTACAGAAAGTTTTTTGACAAAAGGGGACGAAAATAATTTGAACATTAGAAATTACAAATTAGCTGCCCAATACTCCAGACCTAAACAAAGGAGAGGTGGTGTTTGTGTAATGGTTAGGGATAATATATTGTGTACAAATGTAACATTAGACGAATTTACAATAAGAAAACATTTTGAATGTGCAGGCATTAATATCTCAAATGAAAATGTTACAATTATATGCATATACCGAACTCCGGACGCGGATTTAGAGATTTTCTTTAGTAAATTAGAATCACTCCTAACAAAAATGAATCAAAAAACAAGAAAACGCATAATTTTATGTGGTGACATCAATATTAACACAATGACAATTAATTCTCCTCATACCAGATTGACTAATTTATTAAATTCTTTTGACATGAAACTACATATAACAGAACCGACAAGAAAACATAACTGTATAGATCATATGATAAGTAATATATCTGGAGCTATAGGCACCGTATACAATCTAGGAATTTCAGACCACACTGGTCAAACTCTAGATATTAAACTAAAGATAAAAAAAGTTACGACACAATGGTTTGAGGAAAAAAGGAATTTTTTACCAATTTTCATGACCTTCTAAAATTACTCTCCAACCTGTGCTTTCCAAAAATTACAATAAAAGTTACAAAAAAGACAAATAAATGTAGATTATTAGAGGTATTAAGCAATCATGCAAGGAAAAGAGGAATCTGTACATTAAATATACATCTGCTAAAAAAGACAAACAGATCCTTAAACAGAAATATATGACCTACTCAAAAATACTTAAAAGATGTATTCTGTATAGACAAAAACATGGCAATGTAAATAAAATTATTCAAGCGGAAAATAAAAGTAAAGCAATGTGGAACATAATAAATACAAATATACAAAATATAACACAAAAAAATGACATTGAAAAGATTTATATTAATAATGACATAATAGATAATCCTCAAAATATAGCAAACCATTTTAACAACTTTTTTATTAACCTTACAAACAATACAAAGGAAACAAACCTAAAAGATATTGACATCCAAAATTACGAGTCAAGTATTTTTCTGTTTCCTACAACTAGTGATGAAGTATATAAAATAATAGTATCTCTTCGTAACACAAATTCAATGGGTTATGATGAGTTACCAACTAAAATAATAAAACAAATAGCCACTTATATATCTCCAGTACTTTCACATATTATAAACCTATCTTTTAACGAGGGCATATATCCTGATAAACTTAAATTCTCGGTTGTCAAACCACTATACAAAAAAGGTGATAAATCAGATATGAATAATTATAGGCCAATTACACTCATACCAATTTTAGCTAAAATAATAGAAAAAGCAGTCTACAGCAGACTTCTCGCGTTCATTGACAAATTTAATATAATAAAGGAAGAACAATTTGGCTTTAGAAAAAATAAAAGTACAATTACAGCAAATTTCTCCGTAATAAAGTCCGCCATAGAGTGTATAGATAAGGGAATTCCTAACATAGCTCTATTTTTCGATATGAGCAAAGCCTTTGATTTTGTTAATCATAACAGACTGACAGAAAAACTATACAAATATGGAATAAGGGGAGTAGCTCATGATTGGTCTGTAAACTATCTAAAAGATAGATATCAATGCGTAGAAGTTTCAAAAACTATAATACGCAAAAATTACGCATATAAAAGAACTACTTATAAATCAGACTTCATGCTGAATAAATGCGGTATTCCCCAAGGTACTATTTTGGCTCCTCTTCTGTTTATTTTATATATAAATGACATTCCAAATATAACTAAACACAAAACAGTACTATTTGCAGACGATACCACTATCCTTATTAAAGCTAATGACAAATATTCAAATATAAATATAGACGAAATAGAATTAGATATAAACATGACGGCAAGAAAAATAATTGAATGGATGTACAAAAATAATCTTAACGTTAACATTGAAAAAACAAAATTTATAGAATTTGGGACTCACCGAACAAACAGACTGAAATTAAATGTGACCTATAACAGAAAACAAATACAAAATGTACAATATACAAAGTTTTTAGGAATCATAATAGATGAAAACTGCGATTGGAAATATCATGTAGAATATGTGTGTGAGAGACTTAATAGATTCCCATATGCTCTACGGCGTTTAAGAGAGATAGCCTCTATTGAATGTGCTTTATCTGCATACCATGGACATGTAGCCTCTATTCTGCAGTATGGCCTTATGATATGGGGAAATTGTACTGAAATAAAATCTGTGTTTAGGGTACAAAAACGGTGTATACGAGCTCTATGTGGATTGGCTTATCTAGACTCATGTAAACCTCTCTTCAAAAAGTATAAACTACTCACATTGACAGGGTTATATATAAAACAGCTCTCTGTCTTTGTTAAGGAACACCCAGAATATTTCAAGGAAAAAGAACCCACTTCAAATAGGCTTCGCCCTAGACCGACAAAAAAAGTAGAAATACCGCCATGTAAATTAACTGTAGCGAAAAAAAAATGTTTACAATATGGCTTCTAGAATATATAACGCCCTACCAGATGATCTACGATCACTGACTGGAAGACCTTTTAAAAAAAGGCTTCATGAGTGGCTACTCGAGAAATGTTTTTACTCCATTAGCGAACTAAATGTGACATTCGGATGACCCATGACTCTGTAATAATGTATAACTGACTATAATAGGAATAATAATTAAATTTGATTGGTAAAGACTGTAGTGACGAATAATTTTATGTAAACTGTTTGTAGTTCTTAGTGTATGATATTTGCACGCTTAAATTTAAGTAGATTTTGTAAGGGATCAAATTGTAAACTGCCATCTTATTTTACACCCAAAATCTAGCAAATAAAAACTATTATTATTATTATTATTATTATTAGATTTTGGTTTCATTTGACTGAACTTTGGAAACGTCTGAAACGTTGTCAAATGGAAGCAAAATCCAAACCTAAAACGTTTCGTTTCGTTAACGTTGTCATTTTGCGCGATTACACTCATGCACTTCCTATTAGTCAGACAGTCTGTCGTTTACACATTAATTATTTCTGTTGTCGCTTTAACAATTAGTTATAATGTTACAGAAAAGACCATTTCAGACCGCAAGACTGAAGTGGAACTGGGCCAAACACGTATGTTAAATGCAACCAGACAGATGGACAAAGTGTTAAAACCTCTTTCTGTCACTTGTGTGCTGGTTTTATATTTTTTTTAAATATATTTTTAATGAGATGTTTTGTTTGTTTTTGTGTTGATTTGTCACTTGCTTAAAAATGTCTTTCAGGTTGTACAAGTCACATGACTAATCGAAAGGATTGGTTGCTAAATTAGTCTTCTGGTGTTAAATCACAAATTACTACTGCTAATAGTGATACGATGTATAGCGAAGGTATAGGCAATGTTAATGTGACGTTACACAATAATGATGTTAAAGTTATTACTGATGCTTTGTATGTACCAAAAGTAGCAGCGAAACTATTGTCTGTAAGTAAAATGGCAGCAAAAGGTTATGTTTTAGTATTTGATACTAATAAATAAGGGATAGTGTGTCCGTTAAAGGTTCCTGTGACCTGCAAGCTACGAATGTGGGCGGTATATATCAAAATGATCAAAAAGCGAGATGTTACTAAATATACTGAATGGGTGCCTGCACACGGAAACTGGCGTAAGTCTTCCCTTATTTACATCCAGGAGAATATGGAGGGATGACCTGGATAAATTTCAACAAGAACAAGTGTGAGCTCAAATCAAGGATGCCTTTGCCCAGCACTGGGACACGGTTTAGGCTATGAAAAAATGGCACGGAACCATATTAGCAAGTCCGAGTCGCCCTTAGCCGGTTTTTTGACATTTAGGGAAATGAGGAGAACGTCAAACACTGATCTCTATGTAGTCTGTGGAAGTGGAATTGTGGTGTGGAGGGATTCGGCGGGAAAAGCTGGAAGGGTGCAGGTGTAATTTTCTTGTGAAAATCAAAAATTATTTGTAAATGGCTTGCATGTGTCCGTAAGGTGATGTTTTCTGGTAGATAAGTTATATTTTGATTACTTGTGGTGTGAATCTAGTGCGTGTGCATGGTTTTATACGCAGGTAAGCCGAGTAAAACTTTAGCCGGATTACGATCTCTTCATGGGCGCATGTAAGTTGTTTCTGCAATATTTTTTCATTTTGACTAACTTTATTAGTTCTTGAGGATTTTCCCGACGTTTCCATTCATCATCATTGTCATTCATCATAAATTCAGAATACATTTTACTAAACAATGATTAGGCTGTATGGGCTTAGTTCCCCTTGCCTTTCCTTCGGGATAAACTAAAAAAAAAAAAATTGTGGTGTGCTCTGGTGGTGTGGGGTTTTTTCGGCGGGAAAAGCTGGAAAGGTGCAGGTGTAATTTTCTTGTGAAAATCAAAAATTATTTGTAAATGGCTTGCATGTGTCTGTAAAGTGATGTTTTCTGGTAGATAAGTTATATTTTGACTACTTGTGATGTGAATCTAGTGCGTGTGCATGGTTTTATACGCAGGTAAGCTGAGTAAAACTTTAGCCGGAATACGATCTCTTCATGGGCCCATGTAAGTTGTTTCTGCAATAATTTTTAATTTTGACTAATTTTACACTTGTTCTTGAGGATTTTCCCGACGTTTCCATTCATCATCATCATTATCATCCATCATAAATTCAGAAATCATTTACTAAAGAAAATGGCTGTATGGGCTTAGTTCCCCTTGCCTTTCCTTCGGGATAAACTAAACAAACAAAAAAAAAATCTGGTGGTGTGGAGGAGCCGAATATTTTTGTTTTGTCCCTACCTCTATAAATCTTTTTTTTAGTACCTAATAAATAATAAAAGGAAAAAGTAAACGTTTTATAATATGCCTGGAGCTGATAAGATGCCAGGTCCCGATCTGCTTTCGAGCCAAGGTCTTCGAAAAGACGGGCGCAGACCAAATGAACTCAGAAGAATTAGATGCAAACTTGGTGTATTTACTCAACCTGATGGAAGTGCTTATCTGGAACAAGGAAACACGAAAGTTTTGGCCGCTGTATATGGCCCGCATCAGGTAATGAACTGCCTACTACATGCCTATAAAACTGTAATATTTTATAACCTATAATAACCTTCATTCTCTCATGTAAGTACCTGCCTACAAAAATATAACATCATTATTTCTTTTAGGCATCAAAATCTAAAAGCTCTACAGAAAGTGTAGTAGTGAACTGTCAGTTTAGTATGGCTACATTTTCCACAGGTTTGTTTTATCTTCTATACATACTATAAAAATATAACGGATCACTGTCTGTACTTGAAAGATATAATATGAGAAAAAATATTATAGGAGACCTTTATCAACGATAAAATGGTACCCGAAAGAATGATTTTTTGAATTTTTGTCAGTTTGTCTGTGCATTTGTCCACATTAATCTCAGAAACGGCTGAACCTATTTCGATGCAGTTTTCAGGAATATATTGTGACAGGTCCCACTTAACATATAAGCTGCTTTTTATCCTGGGAAAATGTTTTTAACCTGGATAATTTTGACATTTTGGTTTTTCTGTAGTCCACGGGGACTGAGTCACGGTCATCCACTAGTTTATAATATGCTTTTAAATCTAAGTTTATTTTAATACACACCTATTTTCTCATTCACTGTGGAAAACTTTTCAACTGAGCTTATTTCTATGCAGGTGAAAGAAAAAATCGTCCAAGGGGTGATCGTAAATCACAAGAAATGTCACTGCATTTACGACAAGCTCTTACAGCTGCAATAAAGACTGAATTATATCCTAGATCACAGATTGATATCTATGTTGAAGTATTACAGGTTAGTGCGAATCATGACCCCTATTACTTCATTGACATAAATTTTAGAATACCAGTTTCTCTATTTCAGTGGGCATGCAGAGAAATCCTTTCTTATTGTTATTGGATGCCTACATCATAGAAATAACACCCTCTATGTTTCAGGTCTCTAAGATAAGAGGTGTAGGCAAAGAATAGATGAGCTTTAACTAGTGTGCAACATCTAGCTTCCACAGTAGAAATTATCATTTCATAAAACAAATTTTGTTATTTATAAGAACTTTAATATCTCATTCTAATCTACAGGCAGATGGTGGAGCATACTGCGCTAGCGTAAACGCATCGACATTGGCTCTAATAGACGCAGGCATACCACTCAGGGCCTATGTGTGTGCATGTTCAGCCTCCATGGCCTGGAAGGGTGGGGAGCCAGAGCCACTCCTCGATGTCAGCCATGTTGAAGAAGCTCAGGGTGGTGTTGTGCTTACCGCTGCTTGTTTACCTGCCAATGGTAAATTAAGAAAAGTCACCATTATTATTACAAAGGAATTCAAACATTGTTCAAGCTAATTATTGTTTAACTTTGACATATATTTCATACATGCTGTCAAATGTCATTTTTTAAACAGTGTCTAACTTTATACATGGTTTTGTAATAACTCTTTTATTAATGTGGTTCATTAGTCTTGTTAATACTTAGAGGTAATTAACCAATCTTGTAAAAAGTCCATTTTAATTTTTTAATTACTCTGCAGGTAATATAGCCCTTCTTGAAATGTCACATAGACTACACAAGGATTATTTTGAAGTAGTTCTAAGCAGAGCAATGCAGGGCTGCAGAGATATAGAGGTACAAACATATTTGCACTTAATAAATTAAATTATTCTATGAAATATTATTCCATTATTATTACCTATTGCATGCATCAGTCTGTCTTGTAGAATTTATTTGCTATTTACTGTGTTTATTTCTTACAGGTCATCCTAGACAGAGCAGTAAAAGAGCATTTAGCAGAGGGTTGGTCAAAACAAGATACTATAACAATATGAATAAAACACTATATACTATTTCGTAATTTTATTTCATTTAGATCTTATTAACTACATAGAGATGCTACATGATGTACTCTTCATGTGGAAGGATAACTTAGAACACAAATTGATTACAGCTTGATCTTGTTTGCAACTTGCACACCCATTAATAAATTATATTGGGCAAGATAGTATTGTAACTCCTAGAGAGTAGTAAGTAGTGTTCGCTATGTGGTATTTAATCCTCAACCCAGACTATTTGAATTTTATCTCTTAACACAATAAAATTAGAACGTTATATCCGTTTTCGAAGGTAATCTCAAAGTTTCCGTGCATCATCGTCTTTGATGGGTGATTACAAATACCTTGCCTAGGTACGCCTTTAGAGCAACGAGGCTTCTCTAAGGGTACGCTTGATGGATAGCTGCATGGATATGGTTTTCTTTGCTTTTCATCCGAACTCGAGATAAACGATTAAAAAAACATTAATCGTAGCTGTCAATGTCAATCATTTATGACGTTGACATGACTAATCTCTATGTTCTGGTTGGTGATTTGTTAAAATAAACTAGTGTTTTTCTCTCTTACCAAGGGAAATTTATAGGGCTGTCCTGCTTGCATAGTAAAAGTTAATGCACACAGATCTACTAACACATTTTAAGGGGACGAACGAAGGAAAATTACTGTATTGCAAACTGTATTGTTTCTTGCTGTAGATTTAGATAAATTCTGGATGAAATTTTGTGAAAACCACCATTTCAATTACCTCACAATATCACACAATGGCATCTACATCAAAAGAACCTGTCCCGGTAGATACAACTCCCGTAAATGATCCTGATATAGAACCTGGCGCCTGCCCTGAAAGTGTCCTGAACCCAACTGATTCTTTTGAGGAGTTTGCCTCAGAAATGATTCAAGATCGAAACCATACTCTGTCTGCAAAGAATAGCACTATCAGTGAAATACAGAGCGAAATAGGTGACAAAGATTTAAAGGCTACAAAGTCAAGTGATGATTTACAAAGTAAAAATGTTAGTGTAAGTTTAAATAAAAATACAATAATCTAAGTTATACTTATTGAAGCTCACATACTATTTATCGTTATTAATACCTCTGTTTTAGACTCTGCTATAAGTATTTTAAATACTTACCACCCACTTTTCATTATCACATCCTAAATATTAAGCACTTACATGATTATTTGTTAGCAGGGATCTATGTCAGCGTCAACAAGTAATTCCAACTTGGTAGATGATGGGGATGATGATGGCAGTGATAAAGATGATTATTTACAATCACCAGAACTGGTGAACAAGGAGAAACATGTCTTTATTTTGAGTTCTGCGGGTAAACCTATTTACTCCAGGTTGGTTCAAATTCTAATTTATTTATTTGTGATACACATGTATAAAATGGTATTACAATAATAGATTTAGTTTCTCTGTGCTCTGCCATTTTGGCATACAAATATAGGAAAGAGAGCATATAACATATACAAAACAAAACTTATAAATAACAAATACATGGTTTATTATAATTCTTCAATATTAGTATCAGGTTTAGTCAAGAGCAGCCAAAAACAATGAGCATGTATTAAAAATTTAATTAATTAGGCTAGACCTAGGAGTGCTCTCTCAGGTAGGTAGCTAGCAACTTTTCAATGATCTTTTACATCTAGCATATTTGGACACAGTTATGGAAAAACGAATCAAGCGACAAAATTGAAAAAAAAAAAGATTTTTGAATGCAGTTCGATTCCTGACATGATAAACTATGTATTAAGCTAATTTTCAGTTCAAAATATGCTCTTAGTGCTTTACATTAGAGGGTGAATCAAGTGATATGAAAAATTTTGTTAGGACTTTTGCACATATTTGTTACTTTGAAGCTCATTTTCTCAAATCCTTCCAAGTGTCGCTTAATCTGTTCTTTCATAACTGTGTCCTTTTAGCATATTAATGCTAAATGTGGCTAAGGATCACATTCATGCTCCTGCATACATTTCAGTGCAGTAATTATTTGAGATTGATTTGATTTGATGTGATTGTATGGAACAGCTGATTTTTTTTTTCACTTTTTCATAGTAGGTCCCATAGGGAAAGTTGTTTCTTTTTACCTACCTAGTTTCGTGTCAAATATAATCACTAATTTTAAAAAAGACCTTATATAATGACTAACATTGATGAAGGACTATTGTGCCCAATTCCACTTTTTCCACACTGAGGCATAGAGTGTACATTTTTCATAGGAATTTGATTAGCTATATGGCTGAGCGGGAAGATATTATGTAGGTCATGGTATCACACACAAACTGTCAAATAAATCTACATATAAAAAATTTTCAGATATGGCAACGAAGACAAGCTGGCAGGAGTGTGCGGGGTCATACAAGCTCTAGTCAGTGTGGTGGAGGACCAAAACCAGGACATTCTCCGATGCCTTAACACAAAGGACTGCAAGGCGGTGTTCTTGGTCAAGGGGCCGTTGATATTGGTGGCAATGTCCAAGTCAAATGAGAGTGAAACACAACTTGTTCTGCAGTTAACGTAAGTTTAGGTCGTTATGTAAAATTTTATATAGCACTTACTTGATATTTTTGTATTAAAAGTGTACTATTACCAAAAATATGTGTGATTGAGTTACTATTTCACTAAAACATACTTTATAATTTTGAGTCAATGAAATAAAATATTTAAAACACTTATGTTCAAAGATAATTTTATTCCAACTTAATTAACTTATCTTTTGGGGGGTTAATAAAAGTGCACAATTTATTACTGTAATGTTAATGTATAATTTTTTACTTAATGCCTATTTTTTTATATTGTTGTGTGCCTGAATTGTATTCGCTCTGTTTACATTAGTGGAGACCTGTTATTGGCCTGCTGTTTCGATTTCTTGTGTCTTTTCTCTTTTGTATGGCTGTTGGTCTTCCAAAAAATTGTAAAATAAAATAAATTACAAATAAGTAGTACAATACAATACAAATCTTTGTAGTTAAAAATTGTGTTTTGAATGAATTACATAATGGTTCATTGTTTTCATGTTCTAGTTATGCATTTAATCAAATCGTGTCTGTGTTGACACTGACCCAGTTGAACAGGATATTTGAACAGAGGAGGAACTATGACCTGAGACGGCTACTGTCTGGTGCAGAAAGACTTATTGATAACTTGTTGGTGTTTGTGGAGAAAGATCCAGCCTTTTTACTGGGTAAGGGGTGAAAAGGGAAATGCTCTCGGTCAAACCGGGCCACTAGTCATCATTTGACCCATGTATATGTTTTATTCTGTCTGTCTATGTTGTCTGCGTCCTATAGATGGCTCCGCTACACGTCTTAAACGTGATAGTGAGTGAAGTATGGGCTGATTTCCGCAACTCGATGTCTGTGTATCTATTTTGCGTCGTGTGTGCTCACTACTCGAGCCAGCCTATCTCCTCCAGAAATCCAGCAGCCTTTTCAGGTCTTGTTAACTAAGCCTGGAGATACGGGATATTTTTATGGTTATGATTATTTATTTATTAGTCCAGCAGTGTACTGCAATAGGCCGATTTAATAATTTTTTTGGCTGCATTTTTAATATGGCAGAATTTCGACCACGAGCCAAACACTAGTGATAATATTAATAATAATTTTAGGAGCAGTAAGATGCTTACCATTACCAGAAAAAGCGAGAGAAAACATAACCAGCGCAATAATATCAGCATGCCACAAGATCAGAGATCTTGTATTTGCAATACTGATAGCTGGAAATCAACTAATAACTTTGGTGCGTATGAAGAAGTATACGTTGCATCCATCTGATATACATCTGCTGTTTAACTTGGTACGGAGTTCAGAGTCATTTAAGACTGCTGAAAGTTGGACACCGATTTGCCTGCCTAAGTTTGATGCCACGTGAGTATTTGCTAACTTAGAAGTTAAGTAACTTAGAAGAACTTGAAGCAATGGCTAAGTATGGAGCATCTAACATACTAAAATGATTGTATTTAAGAATATACTATAATTTTAAACTAGCTGTTGCCCGCGTCTTCGTCCGCCTGGACTACAGAATGTAGCTTATGTCCTTCTCTGTAGTCCCAAATATATGTATGAAAAATTTCTCAAAAATTGGTTGACTAAATAAAGTGTGAATAGATATCAAACAAGCGAACTTAGTTTTACATTAATAATTTAGCTGGAGTATGTATGTATGTTAGGAACAAAAACATTTCATTTTAGTTGTGCCTATGTGTATGGTATGTTTAACAATTTACCATAATTTTTTAGAGGTTTTCTCCACGGCCACGTATCGTACATATCTGAGGATTGCCAAGCGTGTCTGCTGCTACTGACAGTGCAAAGGGACGCTTTCTTCCACCTGTCCCAAGCGAAGCATACTATAGCGGATAAAATGCGCAAATCTCATTGTTTGACCGCTATTAACGACGCATTGGAACGAAATGAGCATTTGTCTACGTCCAATCCGTTGAAACATATAGGTAAGTTTATAAATTTTATAACTGAGATTAAATAAAACTAAAGCCCAGCGTGTTGACATAGGTATATGGGCAAATACCCCCCATGGCAGTCTTGTGGCGTGCGCTGGGGGAGGCCTACGTCTAGCAGTGGACTGCAATAGGCTGATGATGAAAGCCTTTTGTGAGGGTGGTGTAAAGGGAAGCGCTTCCGGCCCCACCGGGCCACCAGTTATCGTTTGGCCCATGTATATATTTCAATCAATGTAAAAGACTTTGATATCGCGTTCTAGGATTTGTATTGCACTGTGGTTCAGTCTTGCGTCCGATAGCGGTGTCTCCACTACACCTTTTATATGATATCTGGCATGGCAATGAATGACTGGCCTGTGTTTCTGTTTCGTATGTCAATGTCTGATTTATGTATTTTATTGCAGGTATCCCGGAAATAAGGCATTTCATGTACAAATGTAAATCGACGGCACAGCTGTTCACGTCAGATCCGATCTGTTTGGATCGACTGCAAGACTACAGGATTCGGTGAGTAGATATTGTGAAAAATAGCGCGATCATGTCTCCACAGGGCCATTAGTTCTTATTTGGCCCTCGTATACAGGCTGTGGGTGTAAGTGACAGCCAGGCAAATACTGATATGCTAACTTCAGACCATGATTCTAAAGCCAAAACCACAGAAAATTTTCGCAGGAAAATTCAAATTCCGACGTTTTAAATCATTTCAGGACTAAAATAGTGTAGTTCGTTTAATTACGCCTTGGATAATTGCTTATGAACAAAATTTTAACAAAATGATGATTTTTAAAAAAGTTGCACATTTCATAGAGTAAAGAATTAGTAGAAAGTAATTTTTCAAGTAACATTCAAAGTTTTTTTTGTGTTTTATAGCCGAGCCCCTTGGGAACTAGTTTAATGTAAAATCCATATTTCTTTTCACTTCAGGCACAAAGAGGGCGGTGATATAAAAACAAAGAAAGTAGAAAAGATGTCCGATATAGACTATGTGAGTAACTACCGGACGTTTTGTAGTCAAATACATTGTTCGTCGACGCCTGCCAAACTTATATTTAGGTCTAATTCTGATGATACGATCCTGGCATGGGTAAGTACAAATTTTTTTTATGACATCTAATATTTGCCCCCTTACGCTGATTTTTCACCAGAGATGCGCTATTTGTAGTTATGCGTTGGATATACACGAAGAACTCCTGTATGAACCCGCAGTTGTGGCTATCCGGTTTCGGGAACGCCGCCGTGTGTATAATGTATGCCATCCATCATCTTCCTGCTCTTCACTATATATTATAAAACAAAGTCGCTTTCTGCTGTTTGTCCCTATATATGCTTAGATGTTTCAAACTAGGGAACGAATTTTGATGCGGTTTTTTTAATAGATAGAGTGATTCACAAGGAAGGTTTTTATGTATAACTAAGGACCCGCCCCGGCTTCGCACTGGAGTAATGCACTCACGCGGGCGAAGCCGTGGACGGCCGCTAGTATCCCATAATTTACGGTGTGGATGCAATATGGTTTCTTTCAAACTCATATTGCCAAGGATTTGGCGTGTGTTTCTCGTATATGTGTTTACGTGTGTAGATGTATATTATATTTCAGGTAACAAACGGCTTCGAATTGTACGTCACATTCGATCCGCTAATGGAGAAGGACCAAGCGATAAAAGCTGTCGATCGACTACTAAGGTGGATTAAAAGGGAAGAGCAGAAGATATTCATAATGCATGCTCCTACCTTCTAGCAAAAGTTGTCGCTCAGTGAGCTTATAAAGAGTACTGTGAATCGTAGTGCGAGTGTGGAAAGTGGTACTGATTGTGAAAGACTGTGAAACACTTACGGCGTTATTGTGGGGTTGAGTTACAAAGGGAAGCGCTTCCGGCCCCACCGGGCCACTAGTTATCGTTTGGCCCATGTATAATAATATATTCCAATCATTGTGAGAAACTTCAATGTTGGGATTTCTATGGTTCTGTTTGCGTCCTGTAGAGGGCTCCGCTACATTATTACAAAGCCGCGTTTAAAAGTTAGGCATGTTTAAAAATAACGTTTAACAGAAAATATATGGAATAGGTATCTAAAATTTAGGCAATGTTTTTTTTTTGTAATAACGGTAAAAGCTGTCAAAGTACTTATTTGTGGAATTAAAACGTTGGTCACCATAATAGCACAACAGTCCAGCAGGCCTATTGGCTATCTTTTTACCCGACTGCGCCATGACGGGGTGCGTTTAAATTAAGGTCGTGGACGACGAAGAATTTCGTACAATGACACGTCATTATTAATCTCTGTCACTTGCCCATAAAGATATCGACGTCAACTCGTGATAACTGACAACCTATATCCAACTTCTGTACGTCAATGAGAGAGATGAATAAAATATGAACATGCCCATAATTGGTATGCGCATTAGATAAAATACCTTATTAACTAATATTTTAATGTAGGTATATATGTATACTGTTGGTGTGTAGGTGTGTTGGTGTCAATGTACTGTATTCTTCGTACTCCGCGTCCGTACTTTAAAGTAGACCTCTTTACAGTCGTACACAGTTGTATGATTTAATTCGTACACAGTTGTAAAATAACGTAGCTAGCTATAAAGAACGAAACAAAATATATTTATACATAATTAAGTAGTTGAAACATGAACAAAGTTAGGCAAATTAAGTTAACTATCGATTTGTCATTTGTATTTGACACGTTGTTATTTTGAACTATCATTCATAAGCGTTGAACTGCGTTCGAGAAACCGGCGAGAAATCGCAGTTAATTTCGCGAAGCTGATGCATGTGCAGTCTTGTAAAGTCTTGAAAATACACTGAAAGAGGTACATTTGTGTATACAAATGTGGCTGCGGGATTACATTCGTGATCCAAATGTGGCTGCCCCACATTTTGGGAAGTCGGCCGTATAGGTATGTATGAAGGAAAGCGACGGCATGTGTTTATAGATGGCTGGCCTTAGTATATAAATGACTAAATTATGTTTTTATATGTTTTTTGTTTACTTGCCTAATCTAATATTTTATTTAATGAACTATAATCATGTTAAATACATTATAACAGATCTAGCACTATACATAAAATGAAATTTCGATGGTAGAGCCCTGACAAGTATGGTTATGTGCATCTCTTCTATTATGTACTTAAGTACTTACCTATATGATAAAATATAATATGAACTCTTGCTTTTGTCAATAAAATATCAAAGATTGATCTACTTTATTCCATTAAAAAATATATAATAATTCTCAATGTTTCTGCATATAGTGGGGATTTCTGGAACAAGAAAATAACGATCTGTCGCACGATTATTGAAATAGATCCTAAGATTTTATTGAAGTTTATGATCTCCATGATCCCTGAAATAAAATTATTGATTTGGATGGGAGGGAGTGTTCCTAACTTTTAAGTTTAAAATGTATATTACACTGTTATGTACATACTTGAGTTATATATTATAAAATGTATAGACATACCTACCTAATTAAATTATTAGGTATCAGGATGTATTTGAGATACATGTATTGTCTTTCAATAGCAATAAAATTATTGTAATCATGGGTATACTTTTATTATTAACATGTAGTCTGTTCCTTGAGTCAAACTCTGGGGTAGAAAATGCTTATTGGAGAATGCGCGCGGCTAGAGGGCTATAAGGGAACCAATGAGCGAAGCATGTAATATCGGTCCCTCTCCATTCATGTAAATGGCTGACACAGAAAGGGACAGGTAAAACAAGCTAAGGCTCAATTTACACCGCCGCGGAATGGAACGGAAGTGACTTTACGTAATATAGCATAATGAACTTTATAGCAATGTTGTAACACACAAATTAAATTCCAAAAAATTGGATTCGCGTCTTCCGCAGAATCCTCGCGCATTCTTGAGAATTCTCCGGTGATTTGACGTATCGGAATTTGGAAATTGACGCTGATGATGTAAAGTTCATTATACTATATACGATTTCGTTGCAAAAAGTCGCTTACGTTCCATTCCGCGGTGGTGTAAATTGAGCCTTACAAGTGTAAAAGGGTAGTATAGAAATATCAGATCCAATGAAAATGAAAAGCATGAGGGGCAGGTATGAAAATTTATTCAGACTAAAACTATAAATATCCTAATATCTTCCAGGTCTAGCATCTCTTCTTCTATCAGCATCATGCCTGTCTCCTCTTTCTCTCCTTCTATCTCCGTCTTTCTCCCTTTCCCTGTCACGGATGACACGGTCCCTGTCCCTTTCCTTCTCCCGTTCACGATCCCTGTCTCTTTCACGATCTCGTCTACGCCCATCTCTGTCTCTGCTTCTTGAACGTTCTCGTTTCCTATCCTTTTCTCGTCTTTCACGATCTCTTGACCTGTAACAGTGAGTTGTATAAATATAAAACAGCAGAAGCTTGTACTCTGCAATTTAATTAACATAGAGATTTTAGAGTTTCAAAGTTGTCTGGCATGACATGGCTAATAATTATTATTGGAATTAGATTGGAGTGTGAATATTGAAGTTTCACTTGAATAAAGTTATTAAATCTAGCAATGAAACCTATAATTAAATTAAAATCAATGAATATTTTTTTTACAATTAGCTAGGCAAACATTTGACCTCCATCATGCCTGATGTTAAGCAAGATGCCTATTCACTCTAGCTTTGAAGAGACCAATATGACAAAGCAGTAAACAAACCTTTCTCTCTTTCTGTCTCTATCCCTTCTATCCTTGTCTCGTCTGGCATCTTTGGCATCTACATCAATCAAATCATCATCTGAAGGCATATCTTCATCTAAATCATCGTCCAGAGCTGACACTTTGGGTTCTAATTCATTATTCTCTTCCAAGACATGTCTCTTTTGTATCCTAGGCAGAATAACATCACATAGACGTTCCTCTCTCAGGAGTTCGTCAATAAATTCATCCATGTGGACTATTTCGAACTGTCCCTGTCGACTCTGTCGCCGCAATTTTCTGTTATCATTGTACAGAGGCTCCAAATATTTGTAGCAATCTACAGAGGTTCCCGTAAGTCTCATATAAAATGCACCTAATGCACGCACGTATTTGAACTCTTCGTTCTTTATAAATTCGACCACAATATCTTTTTCCGGCTGTATTTGTAGCATTTTCAACACCAAACATAGAAACGGTGTTGGATATATAAATCCACCGTGTACGCCTCCTACATATCGTAATGCCATAGCTTTGTCGACAAGTAATTCTGCGGTTAAGGCAAAACATTCTTCCTTCCAATATTTAGAATCGTAGACACGCGATCTTATGATCTTTTCAATTAAATATTGGGGATTTGTGCCGCGAATTGATTTCGCGTCTTTCACTGTTCGATTCGCCATTTTGACAAACTGACTGACAGTGACAGATACGAACCACAGATTAAGTAGAGATGGCAGTTGTCACAGACAGAAATAAAATTACACGGAATGTGGACAACATACGAAAATAAAAATGATACACACGATCCGACATGATGAATTATGACAAACAAACACCAAACAACACACTTTTGTCTATACAATAAGTATAGAGAAAAAAAATGTCTATGGCATTTGATTACTATATTTGAGTCGGCGGGAAAAGCTGGAAGAGAGCGGGAATAATTTTCTTGTGATTCGGCGGGAAAAGCTGGAAGGGTGCAGGTGTAGTTTTCTTGTGAAAATCAAAAATTATTTGTAAATGGCTTGCATGTGTCCGTAAAGTGATGTTTTCTGGTAGATAAGTTATATTTTGATTACTTGTGATGTGAATCTAGTGCGTGTGCATGGTTTTATACGCAGGTAAGCCGAATGAAACTTTAGCCGCATTACGATCTCTTCATGGGCGCATGTAAGTTGTTTCTGCAATAATTTTTCATTTTGACTAACTTTACACTTGTTCTTGAGGATTTTCCCGACGTTTCCATTCATCACCATCATCATTATCATCCCATAAATTCAGAAATCATTTACTAAAGACAATGGCTGTATGGGCTTAGTTCCCCTTGCCTTTCCTTCGGGATAGACAAAAAAAAAAAGTAATTTTCTTGTGAAAATAAAAAAAAATATTTGTAAATGGCTTGCATGTGTCCGTAAAGTGATGTTTTCTGGTAGATAAGTTATATTTTGATTACTTGTGATGTAAATCTAGTGCGTGTGCATTGTTTTATATGCAGGTAAGCTGAGTAAAACTAAAGTTTTATTAAACTAAAGGCTAAAGCCGGAATACGATCTCTTCATGGGCCCATGTAAGTTGTTTCTGCAATTATTTTTAATTTTGACTAACTTTACACTTGTTCATGAGGATTTTCTCGACGTTTCCATTCATCATCATCATTATCATCCATCATGAATTCAGAAATCATTTACTAAAGACAATGGCTTAGTTCCCCTTGCCTTTCCTTCGGCAAAAAAATATATATCTGACATTGACAATGACAATTTTTTATATGGCGGGCTTGCTTGAGAAATTTATTGAAAACGACGGTCTTTTGATCTTTTCCAAACAATTACAATAATTTACTAGGAAGGTGGTTCGAATAGTTATTTCAGCATATTGATTGAATGCTCAAGTAGTTGTAAAAATGCAGAAAACTAAAAAGAAACGGGTGGAAGAAGAGCCTATGGAAGTAGACGAACAACAGAATGGAATTGATGCCGACGGTGAAATTGACCACATTTCTGATGACGAGGAAGGAGGTGTACGTATAGGAGACATATACATACCTCCTGCCCCGAAGCCAGCGCTTACTTTCGATGCAACCGGTCCTAGGTTGATCATAACCCATATTGTTAATGAGAACTTCAAAAGCTATGCTGGGGTGCAAACATTAGGTCCATTTCACAAGGTAAAACTGTTAAATTGCTCATCATCTTATTTTAAGGTACGGTGACATATATAGTCATATATATTAATCATGTTTCAGAGTTTTACAGCAATAATTGGACCCAATGGTAGCGGAAAGAGCAATGTTATTGACTCGATGCTCTTTGTATTTGGATACAGAGCTACTAAAATCCGTTCTAAGAAGATATCAGTGTTGATCCACTCTTCTAGCAAGTTCCCTAATCTGAACAGTGCATGTGTTGCTGTGCATTTCTGCCAAATCATTGATGGAGTAAGTTATTCTTTAATAAGTATAAAAGCCAACAATAATATACCTAATTGGTAGAATTTGTAGAATAACATTCTAATCAAGTTGTACTTGAATCTTAATATTTTTTATACATCAGAAGAACCAATCTTAATCTTGATAAGAGTAACAAATGAAAAATTTCACCACTACATATTTATTCGATAAATTCTGTAATATTCTGTCTTACCATTGTTTAATCAAATAACTTATTGTAGCTAAGTTATTAATAAATTTGAGAATAGAGCACACATTTATTACTTGTAGGGCAGGGATGGCGAACCTTTAGTGATATACGTGCCATTTTTTATGAAACAAATAATATTATAGCTATGATGTGCCATTTAATAATTTAGACTTACTGTTATTATTAAACAAAAATAAAACTAGATGGTATTAAGTATATACTATTTATAAAAAAACGCAAAAGTGCAGTGATCAGTAATGTTAATATTTTAATATTTAAAAAAATTGTGCGATTTCTGCTGTTGCAAATTGGATGCTAAATATTTTATTTTTGTAACTATTAGGTACCTACATAGATTCATCTGTATCATTCTGCGTGCCTGAACTATTTTGTTGTGTGCCAGGGGTGGCACGTGTGCCATTGGTTCGCCATCCCTGTTGTAGGGTGTACAAGACCATCTGTTTACCTGTGGTGAAATCAAGATAGTATTAAGTTAGTAAATAAACTAAGTCCAGCAAGCTGAAGTACATAGCTTGAAGAACTGATGGCCGATGGAGTCGGAAAGTTCTAGAGTGGATACCACGTATCGGCAAGCACAGAGTGGGAAGGCCACCCGTGAGGTGGACGGACAACCTGGCCAAGGTCGCAGGCGTCCGTTGGATGCAGGCTGCTTCTGACCGGTCGGAGTGGAGGTTGTTAGGGGAGGCCTATGTCCAACAGTGGACTTCTCAGGGCTGTAAATAATGATGATGAAATAAACTAATACAACTTCTTTTTCAGGAAGGGGAGGATTTCACAGTAGTACCTAACAGTGAGATTATAGTCTCTAGAACTGCATTTAAGGATAACTCCTCATATTACACTCTGAATGGGAAGAGAGTGCAGTTCAAGGAAGTGGCCAAAATGTTACGATCACATGGCATTGACCTGGACCACAACCGGTTCCTTATCCTGCAGGTAATTCTGACTTGTCGATAAGTTGTTCTGAGAACATGTTAAATGAAAATCTGCAATTTGTCTATCCCATTGGGATTGAGATATTTCAGGATCCCTATAATTTTATCCCACTTCCCAAACTGTGGTTGGTGCATGCATATCAATGGGTGTTATTAAAGCTGCATCTTAATTAAATACCATGTAAAACACAGTTTAAAATGACATTTGACTGCAGAATTATGGAATATCTGTCAGAGTTAGACTAGTGATTTTATTGTTTTAACACATCTGTAACATAAATTCCTCAGATTTCTTATTTTGTATTGTCTACATTCATCAATCTACATGCTTAGAATAATAGTGTAAAAAATAGGTAATGGATGTCTAGAATAAGTAATTGTTAGCCATCATCATTAAGATTTGTGGGGCGCAGGGGACGGAGTGCAACCGGGAACACTACCGAACACTCACCGTTTGTCAGACACAGTTGGCGGTAGCCATTTGTAAATCCTAGTTACTATTGTAAATCCTAGTTTAAAATAATATACAACTTTAAATCTATCAGCAGCCTACTTCATTCCACATCCACAATCAGCTCAACCAGTAATTAAGTAGGTATTTTACTTATTTACATATTGTTACAGGGTGAAGTGGAACAAATAGCTATGATGAAGCCAAAAGGCCTGACAGAGCACGAGTCTGGGATGCTTGAATATTTGGAGGATATTATCGGCACTTCCAGATACAAGGTAAGTACTGTTTAATACTCACATAAATGTGAGGATGGAATCTAGAATGCACTCAGTATGTAAGGCAAAAGTTGTTTTCAAGTAAACGTTTGTTAGCATTGCATAAGCAGTTATTCTTTTCTGTACAAAATAAACTGCAGTCAATACAGAGCAATTTACAAAAGAAATGTATTCTACTGATTTTTGATTACAAACTAGAGGATGCCCACACCCTGTCCACATAACTGTAGATTTCCCGTTTTATCTGCTCCCATGGGAATTTCGATGGCTCAGTGGTTAGAGTGCTAGCACGGTATGCAGAGGTCATGGGTTCGATTCCCACTCGGATGAGGATTTTTTTTCCATTTCTTTATTAATAATTTTATAATTCTTTTTTACATCATACAAAGACTAACTTAATTTTAGACCTTTAAGATTATTGGTTTAGGCTGTGTGTTGATCCAGAACTGGGTTAAAATAGGTTTTATTTATACAATAAAAAAATTCTCAGGAACCAATAGAAAAGCTGTCAATAAAAGTAGAAGAGTACTCTGAAATGCGCAAGGAGAAACTGAACAGAGTGCGATTGGTGGAACAAGAGAAGCAAAAGTTAGAGCAGCCAATGAGAGAGGCTGTGGAACAGATGAACCTGACCAATGCCGCACTCAGGACTAGGAATATGCTGCTACAGAAATATATGTGAGTGCAATTAATTTTTTTATTAATGCAATAATAATAATGGGTTATTGCGTAAGGCATGATAATTAAATTGTGCAAACCGAAAAACGCAGTAATTTCACCCATTAATATGTGAGACTTAATAGGCTAACTGGTGAAAAGTGGGTGTGTAATTTGCACACTTTTGCCCAACCCCTCTTTAGGATGATAGGTGTGACTATATAGTGACACCTATCATATGTATGTATCATCACTGCATATTATAAAACAAAGTCCCTTCATGCTGTCTGTCCCTATGCATGCTTAGACCTTTAAAACTAAGTAATAACTTAAAAGTTTATATGTATAACTAGGGACCACCCAGGCTTTGAACGGGTGCAATGCCCCTCAAGTGGACGAAATTGTGGGAGGCTAGTATTGTACATATCTGTTGCATTTTCAAAGTAGATAGAAAGGGACAACATTTTTGAGTAGGTTGTAGCTAGTTGCATTGCTTCAGTACTGCATACCTAATTACTTTTCTATTAGTTAGGAGTTATTGCAAACAAACCTTTTTTTTTTCACTTAAAACCTCTCAATTTTCCTTCAGACATGAAACAAATAAGATAATAGAGGGGAAGGAGAAAGAGATGGAAGAACTGAAGGCATCTCTTTCAGCTATTGATGACAAGCTAAAGGAGATCAACGATGTTCTGCAGGAGAAAACTAACGTGCTCAAAGCTGGCACACAGTGAGTATAATAAATAAATAAATAATAATAATCACACACTTTAGAATACATTAACTTAAGTCCCACATTAAGATCCTAACCGTGTTATTACAAAAGAATTTAAACATATTTTAAGCTAAACATGTCCTAAATTTGGCAGATATGCTGATTTTGCTGTCAAATGTCATATTTAAACCGAGTCTAACTTTAGGTGTTCTTTTGTAATAACACCGCTAAGGTCTCGTGTCTGGGTACTAAACAACGGTATATAAATACATAGATAAGTATACAGTGAGTATATTTTTATGGATTACTAGCTGTTACTAAAAATGCAGTCCATATTATTATGTTCTTCTCTGTACTCCCATCTATAATGTATCTCAAAAAGTAAGTAAGTATTTGAAAAACATTGGTCGAGTATGAGTATAGATATTTGGCAAGCTAGGGTTATTTATTATACTAACCTAATTTCACAATTTTTAAGCCATTTTACATAATGAAAAAAATTTGGCTCCATTTTGTTTTTATATTTAAGATACACATCAGAAATATTTAAATGAGATTCACATGATATTGACATAACAATCATTCAATTGTTTATAAAGGGTGTTTTTTTGTGGCCACCATTAACGAAGGGTACGTACTCTATACATCAAATAAAGTAAGTTTATGCCAAAAAAATGCTGTGAATTTTTTTGAATATTTTTTTTTATTAGTTGATCGGGTGAAATTTATTGTGTCTAGTGTTTATGTTAGTTTTTTTATAGACAGATATTAATTATTTCTCGTGAAAAAATCTTGCTACGCGCGTCTATGTGTATTTATGCAGAAAAACGCAGTCTATTTACTCAACTTTGGACCCTACTATTTTGGAAACCAGACACTTCCCAGGTATGCTTCCATGGAGAAAAATGATCGTGATGATGAGGAGATTCCGTAGTTTTCTGGAACGTTGACGACCAAAAATCACCCTGTATAGGTAGTTTTCATTACAGTGCCACAAATATTTTGTAAACTTTTGTTTTACATGTACATTTGACCTCACTATTATAAATGTGGCTGTGATCCTGGCGACCCCATTTCGGTAACACAGCCGTGCGAATTTATGTTTCGTTTTACAGAAAGTATGATGTACTCCAAAAGAAAAAGGAGGAACTAACAGAAAAACTCCAGGTTTGCAAGAGAAAGACAGTCACAGTTCAAGCAGACATCACGCAGGGAAACAAGAAGAGGAAGAATCTAGAACAACTGCTGGAGCAAGAGAAGGGGAAGCTGATCGAATTGGAAATGGTAGACTTTGTATTACTAAACTGTTTGCTTTCTGTAAAAAAAGGATAATTGAAAACTTTTCCAGGATTTTTGTTGTTGTTAAATAAATATGGTAATAAAAGAATTTAGTTAAAATTACACCTTATGTTACACCCTGTATAATATCAAATCAAATCTAATTCTGTTACTGTTTCTGAATGATATTATGTAAAGACTGACTTCTGATATTAAGGAACTAATATTCTGTTAATTATTAGGTGCCTGAAAAGAATAAACGCGAAATAGAAGACTGCGAGAAACTTCTGGAAAAACACAAGGAGAGCAAAGTACAGGCGGAGGAGGAACTGCAAACTGTCATGGCGGGGGTCAGGTAATGTTGGATTAACTAATAAACTGAAGTGTGTTCCTGGTACAAGCGGGAATTCGGTCATTGACCTTAGTACAATACCACATCAAGCTAAAATTGAAACTCCTTTATTTTTGCCATAATGCTTGTTGTTAATTACATTGTTGAAATAGGTTTGTTGCCTCTGGCCTTATACATCTATTCAGTGGCCAATAGTAGGAAAATACCGTAATATCACTATGCCTTTTAATAATATGTTATTTTCGCAGATCAAAAACCCAAGGGTTACAAGAGATCAAAGATAAGCTGCAAGCAAAACTTATAGACCTGAAAAGAATTGTGAACGATGCTAACGAGGAGTTTAAGTTAGCCGAATCTGAATTGAAGATATACCTGAGTACAGAAGAGAAGGAACAAGAGAAGTTGGAGAAGATGAAAGAGTCATACGAGAAAGCTGAGAGAGATTTGCATGAGAAGAAAAGGTATATTTTTTATTTAAAACAAAAATAAGTGTGTAGGCAAGGCAGTAACAAAATTTAGCTTCTTTACTAGAACAACGTGACATCTCATAAAGTAGTGGTTGATAAAATATCATATTGTTCTGGCAAAGAGGAGATTTATGTATGTATTTAACCATAATATTTGTGTTTTTTTTTGTATTTAATTCTAAATGTCATTCTTTCTAGTCTTATCAAATATTGTATGCAAGTGGAACCTAAAGCCTAGCATATAACAGATATATTACACAACTAGTGGACGCCCGCGACTCCGTCCGCATGGACTACAGAAAAAACAAAATGTCGAAATTATCCGGGATAAAAACATTTTCCCGGGATAAAAAGTAGCCTATATCTTAAGTGGGACCTGTCACAATATATTACTGAAAACTGCATCGAAGTCGGTTCAGCCGTTTCTGAGATTAGCGTGCACAAACGCACAGACAAACTGACAAAAAATCATTCTTTTGGGTACTATTGCGTTATAAAGGTCTTCTATAATATTTTTTCTCTTATATCTTTCATGTACAGATAGTGATCCGTTACATTTTTATTATATGTATAGCAGATAGATGAGGGATTTTCTGACAAGTTGAAATAATTGTCAAAAATAGATGGCGTGAGAGAACCTAGCTCCACCCCCTTCGCCTCCCCCTGTACGTGACCAATGACAAAACAGAATTTCAGGATGGAGATTCGCTCAATACTCAATCATTTATTGCATTTATATGTAGTTAAGGATCTTAATTATTAATTTACAGATAACATGTGACCCTGTTGGGCACAGCAACATGTTTTAGTGTGGTAGGCAGACTGAAGCATGTCACAGTCAATTACAGGTTCATTTAAATGTACCATTCATTGTGTTAATTATCATTATTTATCTCTCCATGCCATCTATCCATGTGATTGGTACTATTTTTTTTACATTCATTCTCTTGTATGTTGCATACAATTTCATTAAAGCAATAAACGCCTGGCATGGTCTAAACTGGCATTTTTAGTAAAAAAAAAAAAAATGGCATACTCGTATCAATGTGGCTTAAATTAGAATTCTGTTGTCACAAAAAGTTTTGATAACATCTATGTAATTACCCATAGTTTACAAGAAGAGCTGTCATCTCAGGTGCCTACAAATGAGCGTCAGTTGTCAGATCTGCAGTCCAAACTGCAGATGTTGAAGAAAGAGGAGACCAGTGTGTCGGTTGAAGCTAGATCTTTGAGGTAAGTGCATGTCTGCTATGCTATTTTACAGTGTGATTTCATAAGTATGTGTAACAGATTGCTATGTGTAGGTGTATGTGTAAGTGCAGGTGAATAAGTGTCAAAGAGCAAGTGTAAGTGTAGGCGCAAGTGTAAATACTCACTCCTGCAGCTGCACTTAGTAAGTAATGTATAAACGAGGCTTTAGAAGCCACAATTATTCAACTGTCTCATTCCAAAGTTCGGTACTTATTATTTATTCTATTGCTGAGTACTGCATTCCTTTGCTTATCTATTGACAGGTACTGTAGGGTAAGCACGAACCTTTTGACGCGCCGTAATGCTATCGACTCGCAAGCAAAATTATGACATGTGACAGTGCGACGATAGTGTCACGGACTACCGAGAGGTTCGTGCTTGCCACATACTCTATTTATTTGCATATAATTAACATGATGTATACACAAGGCCACCAACCCGCCTGCCCAGCGTGGCGACTATGGATAAAACCCCCCTGTGGCAGTAGACTTGTGGCGTGCCCTGTGGGAGTCCTACGTCCAGCAGTGGACTGATGTGTGTATGTTTATACAGGGTGACGTTAGAAGAGTCTCGCCAAGCGATGAGTGCGAACAGATCCCGCGGTCGAGTGCTAGACTCGCTGATGAAGGAGAAGAAGAATGGAAACCTGCCCGGGATATTTGGAAGACTGGTCAGTATCATGTGCTATGTACTACATCCTACTAATATTATAAACGCGAAAGTTTGTGAGGCTGTATGTTTATTTTTATGTGTTTAGGGAAGGGGGCTGGGCAAGAGAATTAAATGTGTGAGTAAAATACCTTGTAGGCTCGTGTTCCGTCTTTCTTCTTCCGCGCAGAATCTCGCAGGGTTCTGGGTTTCAATTCACCGGGACTAACAATGTAAAATATGTACCGGTTCCACATGTAACGATGAAGCCGTAAACGTATTATATTCCCGAACTTTATGTGGTAACTGGCATACTCGCGATATGGGGAAGTGGGCAATGTTTCAATAGCAGGTAGTGTAATAAGTACTTAGGTATACTCGTAAGTGGTGGGGGACAAGGGTCACGCATAAACTACCCAGAGATTATGTGACCCTTCATTAAATATGTTAAAAAAACCTATATTATATAATAAATAAATTAAAACACATAGGCTACAATTTATTACAAGTATCCCGGGAAATATTTTTATCCCGGATAATTTCCTTTCCATTAACCTAGTCCCGCACTAAGATCCCTAGGGTCTTGTGTCTTAGATACTACATAGATAAAAGTATAAAACGAAGTAATTTAATCGTATACAATAAATTACAACACTAATTGCACTACGCTTTCAAGATAAAAACTATCTATAATAGCTATCATTTTAGTCTACATAATTAAAAATCTGAGTACTTACCTTATAGTCTATTTCGACTGAGTATGATTTTCCGCAAACTTTCCAGGGAGACCTAGGCGGCATAGACGCCAAATACGACGTAGCGATATCAACCTGCTGCGGCGCGTTAGACAACATAGTGTGTGACACGGTGCAGACTGCGCAGGCGTGCGTCGAGTTCCTGAAGAGAGGGGATGTAGGACGCGCCACGTTCATAGCACTGGACAAACAACAGCATTTGCAGCAGTATATGGATCGACGGGTGGCTTAGTAAGTACTAGAGGTTCCCTTTTTTTGGGTAGGTACATACCAAACATACATAAAATCACGCCTCATTCCCGGAGGGGTAAACAGAGATCACGGATATCCACCTGCTACGATCCTGACACACCTCTTTCGCTTCATCTACTTTCATATTTTTTCATGCACGCTCGTCGGTTTAACTTTAGGATACTCTTGGCCTGACGTTTCTCTACAATTTCAGCAATTTGTTCGGTGAAAGTCCGGCAAGGTCTTCCCATTCCATTTTTTTTGTCTATTCTATTTTTCCGTTGTAGAGTTTCTTTGTTAGTCTACTTTCATTCATCCACAAGTTGAAGGAGGAAAATTATTTTTGTGACATAATTTATAGATAGCAAGCGACCCGCCCAGACTTCGCACGGGTGCAATGCTTATACAGGATGTAACAAAAGGGGTATGTTAATAATATGCGAAAATCTATGTAAATAGCCCACTAAAAGGAACCTATCCACAAAATTTTGGACACGAAATCACATCTTTATTTTTTCAGATAGTATGGAGAATTCCTAAACAACTCAGGAAAGTTCATACAATCTTCAAAAATAAAGAAGTGATTTCTAGTATCAAATTTTGAAAAAAGGTTCTCTATAGTGAGCTATTTACATAGCTTTTAGCTTAACATACCCTTTCTGTTACACCCTGTAGATACTTTACAGATAAACCTTCTTCGATCTATGTTATAAAACCGCATTGAAATCCGTTGCGTAGTTTAAAATATCTAAGCGCATATACGGGGAGACAGATAGCGGGAAGGCTTTGTCTGCGGGATCAAGGGTATCTTATATTATTGTTATACATTGGAAGTTCTTCTTATTATCTAATCTAATTTCTAGTTAAGTCTAGACATTAATTTTTTTTTTTACCTTATTTTTAAACTTATTTCTATTTATTTCCTGCCGTATGTCATCAGGCAATGTGTTTAAAAGGTATGGTAACCCTTTTGCTAACGTTCTGTCTCCATAGTAATTCTTGACTCTGGGTACTTTTATTTATATTAGTAGGTTCACTTGCCTTGAAGTCTTAGTCTAGGTTCTGCGTCTTACACTACTCGCCGTCGAGGATAGAGTGTAAGTGCTTTGTCGCCTGCACATCACCTATGAAAGTTACAGAAAATTATTGAACCACTAGTGGACGCCTGTGTCTCCGTCCGCGTTGACTACAGAAAAAAAAAAACAAAATATCGAAATTTTCCGGGATAAAAAGTAGCCTATATGTTAAGTGGGACCTGTTACAATATATTCCTGAAAATTGCATTGAAATCGGTCCAGCCGTTTCTGAGATTAGCAAGCACAAATATCGATCCGTTACAATTTTATTATATGTATAGAATAGATAGATGTATAATAACATAAATCCCACTAGTAAATAATAAGTATAGCTAATGACATTACCTCGTTTCAGTCCAGAGAACGTGCCCCGTCTCTTCGACCTGGTACAAGTGAAGGACCCGCGTGTCCTGCCCGCATTCTACTTCGCACTGCGCGACACGTTAGTCGCTCACGACTTGGAGCAGGCGTCGCGCGTCGCATACGGTGCGACACGATATCGGGTCGTGTCGCTTAATGGGGACGTGGTTGAGATAGCCGGTAAGTTATCTATCTATCTATCTATCTATCATCATCATCAGATTATTGCAGTCCACTGCTGGACGTAGGCCTCCCCCAGGGCACGCCACAAGGCTACTGCCATGGGGGTTATTTGCCAATAGTCATCGCGCTGGGCAGGCGGGTTGGTGACCGCAGTTTGTACTTCGGACTATGTTGTCAACACGGGAGGCGCTTCTGCCCACCTCCCGGAAACCTTAATCGCCTCGTACGATACCCACGGGCAGACATGGGGTGGTACGAATTCTACTCTGCCGGCACCACGCGGCCTAAGTTACATACATACTACTATATTAAAGAATGACACGGGAACAATTCCTACTGTATTCCTTTCCGGTCGCTAGATTGTTATATTTGTGTCTAAAAGCGACGGCAGTATGGTCACCCCTTACTACGTGGGACTTAATAGGCTAACTGGTGAAAAGTAGGTGTGTAATTTGTATGTATGTATGTATGTAATTAAAGCTACCAGACCAATCGATCGACGTTGACCGACGCTGTCGATCAATGACCGATCGGTTGGTGTAGTAAATACACATTGTACTGTACACAGGCACAATGTCCGGAGGCGGTAAGAGCACGCTGCGCGGACGCATGGCTAGTTCCGTGCAGCAGGACACGAGCGACCGAGACCCGCGGCTGATACGGGACGCTGAGGAACGACTCGCGCGCTTAGAGAACAGGTAAAGATAAATTAATTACATTACTCCGGTTTCGCGAAGGCCATTTAATCTAATACCAGTCATCACCATCATGCCCTTACCCCGTTATGTATCTTTCATCTTTCGAAACTCACATTGCCAAAGTTTCGGCATTTGTTTTTACGGCCGGCCGCCTGCCTGATGCCAACCCTTCTCGGGTATAGCTAAGTGACGATTTTAAAAAAAACTCGTACATGAAATAAATTCATGCGATACAGGCCCGTGACTGGTATCGAACTCACGCCTCCCGACTGAAAGGCGCACGTCTTAACCATTGGGCTATCACCGCCTATTTTATTTAATCTAATACCAGTATTTCCCGTAAAATGACAGGTTAGTCGAACAGTTGACAAACAGACAGCGGGTAGCGACTTTATTTTATAAATATGTAGTGATTCGATAAAATAGTTGATTAACGTTTAAGAAACTGGCTTGATTTTACTTTCCTGTATTATGTTATTTTAATAACGCAGATAACCGAATATTTGTACTGTAATTACGGTGCGTCAAAATTTGCATTTATGAATCTAAATCTTGCTAAATATATCTATACATATAATAAAAATGTAACGGGTCACTGTCTGTACATGGAAGATATATGAGAAAAAAATATTACAGTAGACCTTTATCAACGCAGTAGTACCCAAAAGAATGATTTTTTGAAATTTTGTCTGTCGGTTTGTCTGTTTGTCTGTGCACGCTAATCTCAGAAACGGTTGAACCGATTTCGATGCAGTTTTCAGGAATATATTGTGACAGGTCCCACTTAACATACAGAATGTTTTTTTGTGGCCACCACTTTTTGAAAAAAAATTGTTCATTACTTGATCTGGCGAAATTTATAGTGTCTAGTGTTTATGCTAGTTTTTTTATAGACAGATATTAATTATTTCTCGTGAAAAAATCTTGCTACGTGTGTCTATGTGCATTTATGCAGAAAAACGCAGTCTATTTACTCAACTTTGGACCCTAATATTTTGGAAACCAGACACTTCCCAGATATGCTTCCATGGAGAAATATGATCGTGATGATGAGGAGATTCCGTAGTTTTGGGAACGTTGACGACCAAAAATTACCCTGTATAGGCTACTTAGAATATTGTATGACTGAACATACTGATTCAGATTACAGGAACTGCGCAGCGAACAAGTATCTCTAGAAGATTCGATGATATCCTTACAGAGGAGCACAAAAGAGGGAAAGAGTACTCTAAACAAACTCAACTTTGAGCTGAAGAGCTTGACGGAGCAAGTGCCTGTTTTGAAGGTAAATACAAACATTTCAATTATTTATTGTTCTGTTGTTTTTAATTATTTAGTGTCGCTGATGCCCGCGGCTTCGCCCGATTTATTTTTTTTGTCTATGTGTTATTCTGATGTATAAGCTATATTCTTGGCAAGTTTTATCAAAATCCGTTCAGTAGTTTTTGTGTGAAAGAATAACAAACATACATATAACTCTGACATACATCCATCCACACAAACATTAGTAGGATATGATAATGTCTACAATAGGTAATTTTCATAGCATTTGGCTTAACATACCCCTAAGGCTGATTTTATATTCACGCTGACGGTCGGCGCTGAGCGGTCCAGCGCAACTTAAAAACGCTACCGTAACTACCTACATACAATTTGACCCTATCAGCGCCGACTGTCAGCGCACGTCAGCGTGACTCCAAAATCGGCCTTATGTTACACCCTGTATACATCTCCATAAAGCAACGTTAGAAGACTAGACATCATACAAAACATTACTTATTGGATTTGTTCCCGCTCGCTAGATGTCTGTTTTTGCGCTTGAAAAGCGGTGGTAGGCTCACGTTTTTCCAGCTTACTTAGCAACGTTTAAGTCCCGTAGTTTCTAGTTGACGATGGTAATTTTTTTAAAATTTATTTATTATTATATAATATAGGTTCTTTTACAAATTTAATGATTTAATTTAAGCAATTGTGTTCAACCAATCAAATTCTCTTCCAGAATCAAATAAAGCAACAGGAAGCAAAAGCGGCTTCCAGCAAAGTGGACAAGAAACAGAGAGGCAAGTTGGAGGCGGTGATGAACTCAGCCAGGGACAAGTTGGAGAAAGCTCAATACAATGCGGGAGAGGTCAGCTTTATGTTTTTTTTTTGGAAATCTGTTATCTTCTATACATATGATAAAAATGTAACGGATTGCTGTCTGTACATGGAAGATATATGAGAAAAAATATTACAGGAGACCTTTATCAACGCAATAGTACCCAAAAGAATGATTTGTGGAATTTTTGTCTGTTTGCCAGTTTGTCTGTGCATATGTGCACGCTAATCTCAGAAAAGGCTGAACCGATTTCGAAGCAGTTTTCAGGAATATATTGTGACAGTGCCACTTAACATATAGGCTACTTTTTATCCCGGGAAAATGAATATATCCTGGATAATTTCGACATTTTGTTTTTTCTGTAGTCCACGCGAACGGAGTCGCGGGCGTCCACTAGTTATCAATATATCATATCAAGAGTACCCTAAACCGGCGATGCATGAAGAATGTCATGAAAGTAGATGAAGCGAAAGAGGTGTGTTAGGACCGTAGCAAATGGAGATCCGTGATCTCTGCCTACCACGCAGTGAAAGTCTTTCCCTTGAGGCGTGATTTTATGTATGTACATAAACATCGTGATTTGTATACGAACAGACCTTTATTAAACTTGGCGAAAAAGAAAAAAAAATACATTTAAGATTACATTATAGTACGGCCGTGGATTACGAAGAACTTCGTACAATGGCCTCTCTCTATTTATCTCTGAATCTCTGTCACTGGCACATAAATATGTTGCTGTCTCCCTCGTGAGTGACTTCATACTAAAGTACATATTACATTTCCCACAAGCATTCAATAACTATGCCGAGTAAAATCTTACAGCTAATAGAAGAGTAGTGACAAGTTGCTAGCCCATCGCCTGAGGGAACGCTCCTGAGTTCCTTAATCAACTCTTACGACATGCACGGAAGGAGATGCAGCTGATGTGTTCTAGTGAAGCCCCGCATATCAGGATAAGATACTATAGCTTCATTATAAATATTGTAGGTAGAAAAAGAAGTGGACGGCGTGGACGTTCAAATCAATGCTGTAACTGGAGGAAAGGTGAAGGAACTGCAGAAGAATGTCAACGATCTCACAAAGAAAATAGACAAGGTCGCCAGCGAGACAACTAAACTGAGGGTTGCTATAAATACCAGTATTAGGTGAGATTTTAATACATGTATACAAATATGTATGTATGTATATTATATAATAATAATAATATTCACACTTCACAACACATTAACTTTGTCCCACATTAAGATCCATAAGGTCTTGTGTCGTGGGTACTAAGCAACGGTATATACCTATAAATACATAGATAAGTATAGAAATATCCATGACTCGGAAACAAAGATCAATATTCATCATATCAATGTTTGCACCTACCGGGATTCGAACCCAGGACCTATGGCGCTGCAGGCAGGGCCACTACCTACTAGACCAATCGGCCGTATATACAAGGAGGCTGTGTTCCCGTAATAGCGTAGTCAGAACTGCACGATCATAAAGGAAATAGCCGACAGCCATGTTTATCATTGCGGGGCCAGATGTTGGAGATCAGTGATAAATTGCTTCAATATTTTATTTATAGCCTAATAAAAAAATATGTGCATTGTGCATATTCTCCAGTTACTTTTTATTGGCCCACCACTCATTCCCACCTCTGCAACTCCTGTAAGCCAGGATCAATCAGAAAAATGCATAGAAAATCCCGGGTAAAAAGTATTAAAACTAATAGACAAACAGAATGTGAAGTATGAAGATAGGTACTAAAAGATACAACAACATTGCAGTGCAAAACAAAACTGATTTATTAAATAAGTACCCTCAATATACAATATTAATTACTCAGATGATTATTTACCTACCTACATAAATCATACATAATATACCTTTCTCTCATAATTGAAAGGCTTTGGTTGATACATTACTTTTATAGTTCAATCAACATGAAATCACAAAGAGTTAATAACGCTAACTAGATACATAAAAATCAATAATGACAAGTTATGAGTTAGGTATGCCAATTATATCTGGCCACTGTTCTGGGGATGGTATCATAATAGGTGGTTCCGGGGAACAGGAAGGAGATCGAGTAAATCCAGGTGGAATTTCTATCTGAGGTGCTGGAGTATCATTACTAGTACGTTGTGCCGTCCGAGCCAGCATCTGGTCAGCGTGTCGCCGATGCAACTGTCCATCTTCCGTCCTCACCCTGTAAGAGCTTGGGCCTTCAACCATCTCGACTGTAGCTCTTTGCCACTTTTCCCCGGAACCGTACATGCGTACGAGCACGGGTTGGTCGAGCACGAAGCTCCGCGCCGGCGCGCGCCGCGCTGCCTCCTGCATCTGCTGCCTGCCGCGAGAAGGCGCTGCGGCCGGATGCAACGCCGACACCGCCGTTCTGTATTTACGTCCGTTTAACAATTCAGCTGGGGTTTTATTAGTACTGCTGTTCGGTACAGTCCTCAGCGCGTATAAAGTTTTTGAAAGTTTTTCACTCCACGGCCTTTCAGAATCGGACATCTTTTTCAATTTATTTTTGAATGTCTGTATTGCTCTTTCAATTTGTCCATTAGACGCCGGATGGTAAGGCGGAGAGTACAAATGTTCGATTCCATTACTTTTCAAAAAAGTATTAAATTCCGTCGAGCTAAAAGTTCTTCCGTTATCTGACACTAACACATCTGGAAGGCCTTGAGACGCAAAAATTTTCCTCAAAGACGTTATAATGGTGCCACTACTCATAGATGGTACTATTTCAGCTTCAAACCATTTACTATAGCTATCTATCAAGACTATAAACGTCTTACCTTGAAATGGGCCTGCAAAGTCAATATGCACCCGGCTCCAAGGTTTCTCCGGAATAATCCAAGCTTGTGGGTCACTGGGTGGATTGTTTCTGACTGCCTGGCAAGACTCGCATTCTGCGACAATTCGCTCAATTTGTTGGTCCATACCAGCCCACCACACATATCCCCTTGCGTATGCTTTTGTTTGGACAATACCAGCATGCGGTGCATGCAACAATTTGAGTACCTCTTCTTGAAGAGATACCGGTATTATGACTCTGTTGCACCACAATAAACAATCTTTATCGTGTGAAAGAGCCTCTGCGTGTCCAAAACGGCTGTAGTGATGGGTCATTGTTTACTCGAGGCCAGCCATGCAGTACATTAAATAATACTTTCTGCAATATAGGATCTTTTTTTGTCTCTATCGCAATCTTATTAGCGTCAATATTCCAACCATCAGGCTGTGCTTCTAACAATAGCACTTCTCCCAGTGACTCTATACCATCTTTAGTTTCCGAAGTACTAACAGAGGTCCACCTGCTTAGAGCATCAGCGTTACCGATTGATTTCCCCGGTCTATATATGATGTCATAATCATAGCAACCAAGTTTAAGAGACCATCGGAGCATTCTTGGGGAAATTAAATCTGGAATCGGTTTAGCTGTGTTAAATAAGCCAACTAATGGCTTGTGGTCCGTAACAATACAAAATTTTCGACCTGCCAAATACTCATGGAATTTCGTCAATCCAAACATAATGGCTAGAGCCTCTTTATCAATTTGCCCATATCTGTTTTCATGAGGCTGCAACGTCCTCGATGCCATCATAACAGGTCTTTCAATGCCGTTATCCATAACATGGGCTAATATAGCACCCAAACCATAGTCAGAAGAATCACAAATTAAACGCAAATCCCTGTTTAAATCGTATCCGACCAATGTCATATCTGATGACAACAAGTTCTTAGCTTCATCAAAAGCACTCTGCTCTATCTTACCCCAAGTCCAAGGTCTTTTAGATTCCAGTAATCTATACAACGGCTCTAACAACGTAGCTTTATCCGGCAAAAACTTCTCATAGAAATTGTACAAGCCTAGGAAGGCACGGAGAGTGTCCTTGTTAGTTGGTGGTGCTTTCTCTCTAATCTCTTGAACTTTTAAGGGTGACGGGTGAAGTCCTTCAGTGTCAATCATATGTCCTAGGAAATTGATGCTGTTCGAAGCAAATACACATTTTTTCAGGTTTAAACGAAAACCCATATCACTAAGTTTCTCCAGTACTGCCCGTAGTCTCTGATTATGCTCATCCATTGTCTTACCAGTTATAGCGATATCGTCCAACAAACACGCTACCCCTTCCATACCCACGAAAGCTGAAGACATTACTCGCTGAAAAATTCCAGGTGCTGCATTTACGCCGTAAGCTAAGCGATTCATTTTCATGAGTCCGAGCGGTGTATTGAGTGTCAATAGCTGTGCAGTCGCCTCATCGACTTTCATTTGTAAATAAGCAAGTTTTAAATCCACTTTACTGAAAATCCTTCCCCCACTTAGTTTAACAAAAGCCTCGGCTGCTGCAGGGAGGGGATACGTATCTACCTCAATTGCAGGATTGACAGTAGACCTATAGTCACCACAGACTCGGAGAGAACCATCCTCTTTCTTTACCAGCCGGAGTGGAGTAGCCCATTTAGAGTACTTAATAGGGGTTAACACTCCAGTTTCGACCATTCGGTTAAGCTCTATTTCCACTTGTTTTTTCATAAGGAACGGAACAGGTCGTGCCTTCAGATAGCGAGGGATAGCACCCGGACGAACATATAAGGAGACTTCTGGACCCTTATATTCACCTAGGGTTTCTTTAAATAAGTCTGGAAATTCACTCATTAATGCGGCAATTTTATCCTCGGACCAACATATCCCAGAAACCTCGATACCTAATGGTTGAAACCAATTTCTACCCAATAAACTTGGTCCCCTTCCTGAAACCACTAACAATTCACATCGAGCTTCTTTGTTACCGAGAACTACATGCACTTGCGTAACACCAACCACTTTTAATTGATCACGTGTCCATGTCACTAATTTAACATTGGTAGATTGTAGCGGCGGAGGCACCTTCCAGGAGCTACGGTACGTGTCTTCAGAGATGATTGTCCTCGATGCGCCTGAATCGACTTCCATTGTAAGTCTAACTCCATCGATTTCCACATGCGCCGTTATTGGTAACCGGTGCTTTTCAGAACAGACGTACACACTCATCATCGTTTCAGTGTCCGCAACGCCGTTTTCAGCATCCCCTGCCACATGATGCATTTTGCCATTTTTCTTCAAGCAAGCAGAGGCGATATGTCCAAACCTTTTGCAATAAAAACACCTTGCTTTGATAAACGGACATCGCTCGCCGTCTTTGTGGCTCTGTGCACAATGTTGACATTCAATCGACTTAATTCTACCAATATCCATTGGTTCTATGACATTGGACGGAGTTTGTTTTGCCACACCAGTCTCAGAGTACAAGTCAGGGAACGCCGCTTGGTAGTTGAGACACGTCTGCAAAGCTATCTCATAAGAGAGATCCTTAGTCTTCAACAGTTCACGCCGCAAGCGCTCGTCCCGCACTCCCAAAACTAGCTGGTCCCGCAGTTGTCTTTTCAAATCCGTAAATTTGCACTTGGCAGCTAACAGACTGATGGCCGCCACGAAATATTGCACACTTTCGTCAGGTAATTGTAAACGTTTATGAAATTTCCCCGCTTGTAGAATTTCATTAACTTCTGGTTCAAAGAATGTGTCCAATACTGAGAGGATGTCCTTGAATTGTACATCAGTAGGTCGAGAAGGTACGAGAAGTGAAACAATCAGTGAATAAGTGTCTTTGCCACATTGCGATAAGAACAATGAACGCGCCCTTGTTAGGTCATTGTCGGATACACCCGCGACATCCAAAGCACAAAGTAACCGTTCCTTGTATTCACACCACTTATCAGTTTTAGGGTTAAACTCTCCCGGGAACACAATATTAGCCATATTAAACGCTTTTTATACATAATTACTAATAATTTATACTCGTCGCCAATAAAAGATACAACAACATTGCAGTGCAAAACAAAACTGATTTATTAAATAAGTACCCTCAATATACAATATTAATTACTCAGATGATTATTTACCTACCTACATAAATCATACATAATAGGTACACTTAATATTAAATTAAGCACTGACTGACTAAATTATTAAAATTAATATAAACAACATACTAAGCTACCTGTAAGTTATTATACCAATAATAAGTGTGACAAAATTGGTTCCGGCCTCACCAGGTCACTAGTTATTGTATGACCATATACCAATCATTGTGTGAAACTTCAATATCGCGTTCTAGGATTTGTATAGGAGTGTCGTGCTGTCTTGCATCTGAAAGGTGGCTATACTTGTCTTGTCAGAGTTTACATATATTTTTCATTACAAACATTTTTCATTAATTAATTTCTTTAGAAACGCGAAAAAGTCCAAAGACAAGATTAACCAAATGGACGCAGATCTCAAGGAAACTGAGAAGTCCTTGGAAAACTTGAGCAATCAGAAGAAACAGCTGGTGCTGGATACTTCACAGTTCCAGAAGGAAATTGAAGAGGTAGGTCTGAAACCAAAGGGGGTAGTCTCATTTAGGGGGTATACTTGGCTAAAACTTACTGTGGATACTTTATCAGAAAGATATTGAAGAGGTAAGTAGGTCTGAAACCAACCAAATTGGGGGTGGGGGTTAGTTTCATTTAGGTTTTTACTCAGTTAAAACTAAGCTGTGGAACTTTACGTTCTAGTTCGTATGGACTAATTCCATACTAAGACGCAGAGCTTTTTGAGATATTTATTCAACTCCCCAAGAGCTATCTTCTATATTCCCATACTAGCTGTGGCCCGCGACTTGGTCCGCGTGGACTTCAGAAGCCTAAGTACTTCAGTGTACACTCAGATTTATGTATGTATGCAAAGTTTCAAAACACTTGGCAATTTCAAACTTACTGTCGCAAATTACAAATACCAGGTAGCCTATTAGTTAGTCCCGCGTGGTAAGGGGTGAGCATACCGCCGCTTTTCTTACACAAATATACAACAATCTAGTTACTGGTAATGAATCCAATGGGAAATGTTTCCGTGCCATTCTAAATATATAGGTATTATAAGCGTCAGAGCCTCGTCCGCTAAATATCTGGTTGCACTATTTGAATTTAAGTGTCATTATTATGGACCGATGACTTGAAGACGGCTGGTAGTGACTGGATGGCAAAAACGGGAGCTCGAGCCATGTGACGTGCTATGGGGGAGGCCTACGTCCAGCAGTGGATTGTAATAGGCTGACGATGTTATTAGTGCGCCATTTGCAACTAATGACGTGTTATTATTATTACGCAGTTGGATGAAGAGATATCGGAGGGTACAAGCGAGTTCTCCGATCTCCGTAAAGAGATATCCAAACTGCAAGGCAAAGAGAACAAAGTGAAAAGTGAGAGACTTGAGGCGAATAATGCGGTCGAGAAGATGAAGAAAACTATACTCGATTGTAGGGGCAAGACGCCTATGTGGGAGAAAGAGGTAAGATATTAAAAACACATACATTCATACATACACACGCCTGTGATTTTTTCAAAATGGGGTAGACAGAATTGCAGGAATACTAGAAGGATGTAGCAAGTAATGTTATGTAACCATATTTATAAACGCAACATTTTATCTGTCGAGTAAAAGTTCTTTTAGTTCTTTAAAGTTACTCAAGTGTGACGTCGTAATAGAGTAGATACGTACACGGAGCTTAAAAAAAATTGTTTAAAATTATATCTAGCATTTTAAAAAATTATTTTAGGAAATTATACTTTCGCCAATGTTTCAGTAATGAGGGATTTTCTGACACCTTTTAAAAGTAGAAAAAGCGAATCTCTTACCAGAAATACGTTTTCACCAGACATTAATAGTTTTTAGGAACTACCTATAGATAGGCGATATATGGCCAGTTTACCTAGTCGATCCCTAAGTTCTGTCACATACTGGCACATCTAACGCCTATCTATAGGTATATGATGTATAGTGATGATTATGTTTGTCACCAGTTAACCACGCTAAAACTAGAAGACCCCGGTCTCGAAGGTATACCCGGCGTGGAGAAGCCGGATCCTCTCCATCATCACACTCCTGAAGAGTTGGAGGAGGCGTCGGTCGACGAGCTCAGGAACAGACTGCAGGCGCAGAAGACCAGGCTTGGGGACGCCAAGCCTAATATTCAGGCTATACAGGTAATTTATTAACCGACAAAGGAGAGGTTCTTAATACGAGTGTATTTTTATGCGTGTTCTCATAACTCCGTCATCTAAACACATTATATTTTTCTTTTTAAATTCTATCTATCTACTATCTATCTATAGCTATATCTCTGTAGGTTCGCCTGGGGCAACCCTACCCGTATTGCCATCCACTCCTGCTACTATCTTTTTTGTTAATCAACTTCCTCATCCTTAATTCTAAAATTTATTTTATGCCTTGTCGTAAATGACTGATAGGCATAGAGAAGGTATAAAAGAGGAGGTGGGACTATGAACTGAGTCGTGTGGCAATCGCGAGGCCATGACGTCATGATAGGGGCGGAGCTTCAGGGCCAGTGTGGGTACACAGTAGCTGTAACCACACGCTTATGCAAGTAGTTTGACTAGTCACTACAAGGTGGTTTCTATGTAAATGGGCAGGGTTACAGTGTTAGGATGCTCCCCTCGTCCCATACTTCACCCCCGCTCCGCGGCACGCTATTTTTGTATGAAAATATACTTAGCCGCTCCTCTTTTATTTCTCTATGATGATAGGTCAACGTACAACGCAGTAACTTAACCGCTGATCTTAAAGACCTGAAACTTGGAAGGTGTGTTTTTTGTATGACGCAGGCATCCAATAAAAAAGGACTTCCCGAAATTCTCACGAATGATTGATGAATGGTAATTTCATTTATCTAAAAAATTAACATTTTCTAGGACTACAAAGCGAAAGAAGAGTTGTTTTTGCGGCGGGCTGCGGAATTAGACGAGATCACTACAAAGAGGAACGAAATGCGCGCCCTCTATGATCAGCTGAGGAAGAAACGTACTACGGACTTCTTGTGTGGTAAGGTTTTTATTTTTCTATCTTTGGTTTTATGTCTATGTATGTATACAGGGTGTAGGGGGTCGGGTAAAAGGGGCTTTAATTTGGCTAAATTACCCCTTGGTTACCTGCCATGAAGATAACCCACTGAATACCTATTCACAAAATTTGAAACTCGAAATCACTGTTTAATTTTAAGCATTGTATGAACATTCCCAAGTTTATTTACGTCTGAAATTTTGTAGATAGATAGGCTCTCTATAGTGGGCTAACATAACCCTTTTGTTACACTCTGTCTTTCTTTGGCACGCTCTAGAAGATTAGAGCCTAAACAGCTTATCGCATTTCAGCTTGAGAGGTATCATTAGACTCGTCTTATTCGTGAGAATGACACTGAGTCAAAAAATTATGCACTCCGCCCCCTGATTACGTATGAGCAATAGCAAAGCCGAAGCCGCGCGATCGCGATAATCTCGAGTGTGTGCGTGCGCGCAACGAGCGCTCGGTGTCCTCCCGGGCCCCGCACCTCGCACAAGCACATACACACTCGAGATTATCGCGATCGCGCGGCTTCGGCTTTGCTATTACGTAATCAGGGGGCGGGTTTTTTCTTTAGGTAAATAAGGTTATTCGAGTGTTTTATTTTAGGAGTACAGCCATGTGTATAAATGTATTTATTATAGTACATATTTTGTTATACATATTATAGGTTTCAACACAATCACAGCAAAGTTGAAGGAAATGTACCAAATGATAACTTTGGGAGGAGATGCAGAGTTGGAGCTTGTCGACTCGTTGGATCCCTTTACTGAGGGAATTATATTTAGGTGAGTTCATATTTATTAATTCTCTTACCATTTACCTGACAAGCGAGTATATACACAAATTTTACTACACAGTCCACACTAAGATCCCAGTCTTAGGTCTGTATTGATATTCACCAATGTTTGCACCTATCAAAACCCAGGACCTATGATGCGGCAAGCGAGGTCACTATCATCTCAGTCCTTAATATCTGTCAAATATATTTTTCTTACCAGCGTGCGCCCCCCAAACAAGTCATGGAAGAACATATCGAATCTCTCAGGCGGTGAGAAGACGCTATCCTCGCTAGCGTTGGTATTCGCCTTGCACTACTACAAACCCACGCCACTTTATGTAATGGACGAAATTGATGCCGCTTTGGACTTCAAGAACGTGTCTATTGTCGCCAATTATATTAAGGTATGTATACCCTCTGCTGATGCGGGGCTTCACTAGAATACATCAGCTGCATCTTCTAAGGACTAAGGAACTTTTGGGCATTCTTTCAGGCAAGCTAGCAACTTGTTACTGATCTCTGTGTGATCTCCCTTCTGCAGTTCTGGCTGCCCTCTTTCGGGAGCCCAGGCGTGTCTATATGTATTATGAAACAATCATTTTGCGACAAGCACATGCTACTAAAAGTGAAATTACCATTTCCAGGATCGCACGAAAAACGCCCAGTTCATAATAATCTCGCTTCGATACAACATGTTTGAGGTGTCTAACCGTTTGGTGGGGATTTACAAGACTGAGGACTGCACCAAATCTGTTACAATCGAGAATAAAGTGCCCGAACAAACTATGGAAGATGTGGTGTGTTAGCATTGAACAACTATAAAGTAGGTAGGTAGTGATGGGAATGTACAAAAATAGACGTGTAAGTCTGTGAAGCCTGAAATTGTGCCTTAATTTTGAAGGTAAGATAGGTGTAATGCTACCCTACCGCGGAATAAAAGCGTGAATTTGCTCATTCATTCACACGCGAGAAGTCACGGGAATTGTAGCAAATTACCACCAGCTCAATATTATAATAAGGGGTCATCCATATATTACGTCACAGGGTTAAGGGGGAGGGAGGGGGTCGTCAAACTGTGACATTGTGTGACAAGGGGGTGGGAGGTGTCCTAAATTTCGTGACGTCACATTTTCATTCAATAATCTCTAAATATAAATATGCAAAAAAGCTAAATGTGACGTCACACTAGGGAGGGGGATGTCACAAATGTGGCCAGCTGTGACAAGGAGGGAGGGAGGGGCAAAAAATCATGAAATTCGTGTGACGTAATTTATGGATGACTCCTAATCCAAAATGTTTGTTTTATGGGATGGCCAAACATCATTACATTAGGCTGCCATTATGCCAGAGATGTACCATGCTACGTTACTACAGATGCTTGCGATATCTCTCGATCATGTTAATTGGTCCATGATGTTAATTTTGATCCGAGGACATTTAACACAAAGTATTAAGCACATCTCTAGTGGAACGTCTAATTCGGAAAAAATGGTTGAGGTATTCTCACATCGAATTTGCTACACCCGAATTTAGAAATGGACCAATTGAGAATTGTTTTTTTTTTGTTTGTTTAGTTTATCCCGAAGGAAAGGCAAGGGGAACTAAGCCCATACAGCCATTGTCTTTAGTAAACGATTTCTGAATTTATGGGATGATAATGATGATGGTGATGAATGGAAACGTCGGGAAAATCCTCAAGAACAAGTGTAAAGTTAGTCAAAATGAAAAATAATTGCAGAAACAACTTACATGGGCCCATGAAGAGATCGTATTCCGGCTAAAGTTTTACTCAGCTTACCTGCGTATAAAACCATGCACACGCACTAGATTCACATCACAAGTAATCAAAATATAACTTATCTACCAGAAAACATCACTTTACGGACACATGCAAGCCATTTACAAATAATTTTTGATTTTCACAAGAAAATTACACCTGCACCCTTCCAGCTTTTCCCGACGAATCTCTTGAGAATTGGGCATTCGGCGAATTGGATATTTTGTGCGTAAATGGAATCATTAAATTAAACATTAAAATAAATGGAAAAATATGAACTCGTAAAAATGAAAAAAAAAACTACTGCTGTATAAGTATAAAGGTAACATCAATTTACGTCCTAGATTTATGTATTTTTGTAATTGAATAAAACCATTTTAAGTTTAACGATATTGTAATTTTATTTCGCGAACATCTTCATATACATATAAGTTCTTATATGCTAAGAATAAATTAAAACAATAGCATATATTTTATCTCTTTCATTAAACTCTTGCATACGATTATTATTTTGTATTATTTTAAATACAATCACTACATAGTCTTAAATATCAAATTAATTTTAACACAATCGCTACCTGCAGATTTTCCGACATTACGCCAACGCCTAGCGCCATGACGCAAATAAGCGTCGCCGGTACCTCTAGAAAGCCTAGAAGACGCAAATACGTAGTCACCGACACTGAATGTAAGCACATTCAGTTTGTCAGTATTTTGAACACTTATGCCGAGATAATAATCCACAGAGTATAGAACAGGGGTGGCTAACAGTACGTCTTGGGTCTAACCAAGTTAACCACCCCTGGTATAAGTAAGCATACTCAATTTGCAATTTGCTTGAGTAAAAATAGTGTTTCTTATACATGATGTAACAGAAAGGGTATGTTAAGCGAAAAGATATGTAAATAGCCCACTATAGAGAACCTATTTCCGATAATTTGAAACTCGAAATCACAAATATTGTATTAACATTCCTGGGTTGTTAGGAATTCGCCATACTATCTAGAAAAAATTCAAGTCTGAAATTTTGGGGATAGGTTCCTGTTACTGGGCTATTTACATAGATTTTCGCTTTACATACCCCTTTTGTTACACCCTGTATAAGTACCTATTTTCATACTTACAATTTTACCATCTAAAAATGGCTTACATGGATTAGTCAATTTGAAAACTAGACCAATGGGATATTTTGCGACATTCCCCGAAATAGCATGTCTATTGGATTTGTCAATAACGAGACTAAAACTATTCGATAAATTCGATGAAGTGCTCCAACAATAACTAGAAATATCCTTGATGCATACTTCATTAATAAATATGTAGCACATAATGAAATAACCTCTGTATGTTAACTATATTAAAGGGACGGGTTATTAAACTAAAATAATACTTACTGATGATGACAATGGAAATAACTTCTTAAAATAAGTATTAATAACAAAAGTGCTTGATAAAAGGGTACATTATGTAGAATGCAGTCTTTTCTATAATTAACGGATGGAAGCGAGAAAATATAGCCGTGCAGTCTTAGTAAAAAATATGTATCAAATATACAAGAGAAAACTCAAATAAATTAACAATATACATATAGGAAAACTAAATATACAATACTCGTAACATGTTATTACAAACTTGTAGTCATAATAAAATTGTATATTAATTATTATCACATCCCTAATGTCATTCAAATCTGTTGAATACAGCTCTCTCACTCACTCCAATAGGTTATCAATTTGAGTAACAAGAAAAGTGTCAAAGATAACCCAATTTTAAAGACAAATAATGTTAATTCTAATTCCATTGTAAAGCGTGAGTTATAATTTAAACTTTATGGAAGAGATAACTTTAAATTGTTTTGTCTGTAAAATGATAAAAAATAGCAAAGGAGGCTTAAATATGTTGTTAAAGCTACATAAGTTGCCAGAAATTGTAGATATAATTATGTGGCATTTTTTAAATGTGGTCACTTATTTGACAACGTCAATGTGTTTCTGTCCATTTTTTGAAAAAAAAAACTTCGGTCAAAATTACAATAATACGTAGGTTGACTTTCGGCCCTTAAGTGGAGACCCCCCCACATTTATCGACGCGGAATCGGAATTATCGAGTTCGTATCACCACACTACTGTTGACATGCGTTCGGCAGTCGATTACTCCGAATGACCGTCACGACGGCTGTTCACTTACGTTCGGCAGTCGCCTCCTTCGAACGGCTGTCGCGACGTATGTTCACATGCGAGGCATGCGAACGGGTCATTCGACTGCTACCCAACGCCGATCGGTCGTCTCTGGCGCCGTTCGGCTACCGTCGAAAATAAAGGCATGCGAGAGGATCATTCGACTGCCGTCCAACGCCGTTCAGCCGTCTCCGGCGTTGTTGCGCAGCAGTCGGAAACGTTCTGCTAGATTCAGCGCCGTACGGATGCGATCAGCTAATCGACAAACGGCTCGTTTCACCAGCGGCCGGCGTCGCGTTGTCCGAGCCGATGCGAATGGTATTAGTACCCTTATTTCGTAGACATAAAGGCTTTTCTGACCGGCTTAAGCCGATTCCGCGTCGATAAATGCGGGGAGACCCCCTTCTTAATCTCATATCAATTATCGTTGACTCGAGGTTGACTCAAACTCCAATCACACTCAACCATGAAAACAAATGTTACGTCAAAGAAATTAAAGTACATCTGTCTGTCATTGTACATATTAAGTTTATGCCCAAACAATGATAAAAAATATAGCAACATGAGATAACATAACTTGATTACAGCTCTTGCACCAAAACCATTACTTCTGGCTTCAAATAGACATCTTTATTTGGACTATTATTAATTTCGTCGATCACCGATGCGTGCCACGCGAAATTCAGCACAGTTGCCGGTACCAGTCGCAGATCAATAAGGGACTTATTGCCGTCCTCTTCGACGCTTAGCCGATGACCCGTCGGAGTGTTTAGTATGAAAGGCAATCCGCTGTGTTCGAGGTTTTCTTGCACGAACTCGTGGATTTCTGTGTATCGCTCGTAGACTGAGAAAGTTCCCTGTGAAATGAAATATTTTCGTTATTTGTAGAAATTTGTAGAAGATGGCGTGAGCGAATCTCCTACCCGAAATTCTGTTTTGTCATTGGTCACGTACAGGGGGAGGAGCTAGGGTAGGAAATTCGCTCACGCCATATATTTTTCACAAAAAAAAATGCCATTTTTTTGCAAGCAATGTAATTGTTTGTTGCACAAAGTAGAAACGTATCTACAAAACTATCATTTTAACATAATGACATGGTATCTTATTGAAAAAAATGTTTAATATCCGATTCCAGATGGATTTATGTAAAAAAATACTAATATTAATGTAACCTTGAAACTCAATATCTTGGAAACCGGTGGTTACCCAGGGGTGCTTCCATAGAAAAAAATTATCGTGATGTTACAAAGAATACAAGGTATTGAAAGAACAACGTTGTCTTTTTACACCCAGTATAGGGTGTTTTTTCGTTGCCATCCTGTACGAAGGGTATGTACTCTATATATTGAACCCTATACAAAGGGTACGTACTCTATATATTGAATAAAGCTTATGCAAAAAAAAAAAGCGTGGTAACTATATACATAATTTAAAAAAAAACTTGATCGGGCGAAATTTGTAGTGTCCAGTGTTTGTTAGTTTTTTTATATAGACATATTTTAATTATTTCTCGTGAAAAACGCACGCACGCATCTACTGCATCTGCATCTAGTCTATTTACACAACTTTGGAGTCTAATATCTTGGGAACCAGACACTTTCCATGTATGCTTCCATGGAGAAAAATGATCGTGATGATTCCTTACTATTCGGGAACGTTGATGACCAAAAAACACCTGTATAAACGTTTTTACTGTACACTCTATTTTTTGATCTCATACTTTACTTTGTACTTATATTGGGCTAAGCATAACAAGCTGTTCTAAAAGTAATCGGCCATTTTAAGCCAGAAGCCTCGAATCTTTCCCTCGCTATTCTGCTAAAGAACTTCGTTCCTAACCAAAAGTAATCTATACTAATATTACCTACATAAAGCTGAAGAGTTTGTTTGAACACACTAATCTCAGGAAGTACAGCTCCGATTTGAAAAATTCTTCAAGTGTTAAACAGCCCATTTATCGAGGAAGGCTATATAGCAACCCACCCCAGCTTTGCATGGATGCAATGCCCCCTCACGCGGACAAAGTCGTGGACGGTCGCTAGTATAGAATAGATATTAAACAAAATAGCAACAATAAAATCCCACCTGGAGCAATATCCCGTCCGGGAATCGTATCCTGATGATGGCGAACTTGTATTTGCGCATTTCCCTCAGCTCGTCTTTCTCTCTCATCGCCTTCGTGCGTAACATTTGACTCCTTTCTATGGCTTCAGCTCTGGAAATATAATAAAAAATACAATATTCACATATAATAATAACCCACATAAATGCCTAAATGCGATTATTATGCATTTTCATAAATCGCGTTTTTTATTGATATTTCTTAGTGAAAAAAAAAGTGTCACATGGTTCATGAAGTTACTGTTATTTGTAAGTACAAATAAAGTAAAAATAATTAAAGTATTTTAAAAAAAGTATGTAAAAACAATAAAGGTTCTGAGTGGTACATGGCTTAGTTACCATTAGGCGTGTTTTCAACGACGCCGATATCCTAAATCCAGGGCTTAGACAAAGTAACATCGAAACGTTTACTCCATGCGTTCGTGATGCAAGTCTATGCTATTGTTGTGAATATTACGAGTCGTAATTTACGACAACGAACGTCAATGTGAAACGATGTTACATAGCCTAAGCACCATGTTATGATGGATAGTTATCTTCAATACTAACCTAAGTTGTGCCTCTCTTTTTATCTCCTCAGGAGAGAGTGCGTAAAAAGATGGCGGTAGTTGGACCCTTGTTGCCGCTTGCGACGGAAGCAGTACTAGAAGGTTCCGGTCTAATTCCAGATGAATGGGTTCCGCTGATCGAAGCGCGTCTATTAGGGTCTAAAATATAATAAGACTATTATGGTAGATTCTGAATTTAACTCATGTACGGATTTTCTAAAAATTTACACTTAACTATACCCGAGGAAGCGTGGTGCCGGCAGAGTAGAGTTTGTACTACTCCTGCCTGCCCGTGAGTATCGTACGAGGCGATTAAGGGTATCCGGGAGGTGGGCAGCAACGCCTCCCGTGCTGACAACATTGTCCAAAAATCACACTGCGGTCACCAACCCGCCTGCCCAGCGTGGTGACTATGGGCAAAACCCCCCTGTGGCAGTAGCCTTGTGGCGTGCCCTGGGGGAGGCCTACGTCCAGCAGTGGACTGCAATGAAGAAGATACCCGAGGAGGGTTGGCGTCAGGCAGGCAGCTGGCCGTAAAATAAACTGCCAAAGATTTGGCAATATGAGTTTTATAAAAAACTATATTGTGGCAACCCAAAAAATGGGATAAGGGCAGGAAGATGATAGTCGCTTCTGACCGTAACACTTAAACCTAAACTTTAAACTAGTCATGTCTGTCCCTCTCTTAAGAATTTAAGACGGAAAAAGACAGGTAGGACTAACTTTAGGTGTGACAACGGTCAGAATTGACCACAATATGTATCGAACTATGTATAAAACAAAATGGAAAAAATTCTAAACAATATCAATTTCAATAAAGATATCGAAGTTTGCTAAGTTATTAAAATATTCACTCCAAAAGGAAAGCCTTCATTTAGCGCGATTGTTCAGTAACATCATGAAGTTTAACCGCTATTGGTGGAAATGTTTAGATAACTTTGTGAACATCATTGTAATTTATCGGTTATATTGTCTAATACCTTAGGTACTCACCGTTAAACTTTCAATGGAAGGCACGTTATCCCTCTGAAACACGAGGTAATCTTCCTCAGCTCCCTCCGGGTTTGTGGCAGTTTGTTGAACGAACCCAGCTGCGGTTAGTAACTCTAGCGCGCCTTCTATTGGTTGCACGCGCTCTTTAAACGCTCTGGAATAAAAGATTTATGATCTAAATATAATTTACTAGCGGCCGCCCACGGCTTCGCCCGCGTGAGTGTGTAGCCGGGGCGGGTCCCTAGTTATACATTATAAACTTTCCTCGCGAATCACTCTATCTATTTAAAAAACCGCATCAAAATCCGTTCCCTACTTTGAAAGATCTAAGCATACATAGGGACGGACAGACAGCAGCAAGCGTCTTTGTTTTATAATATGTAGTGATAGTGATTCAACGTAAAAGCAGTCTGCACCGTGGCAAGTGGTGATCAGTGATCTCTGTCTGCCCCTGCGGGAAAGAGGTGTGATTTTATGTTTATGTATGTGAATGTAGTAAGTGTAAGTATCTACACTAATATTATAAAAGTGAAAGTGTGTGTGTGTGTATGTTTGTACATCTTTCACGGCAAATCTACTGAACAGATTTGAATTAAATTTGGTACACAGATAGTCTAGAGCCCGAGAAAGGCTACTTTTTATTGCTGTAGGTAGCACCACCGCGCGATAATCGAATACCGTACGGTCGAAGTCGCGGGCAACAGCTAGTAATATTCTTTTATGTAATTCTCGGCACTACAGTCCCCGTCCTTTGAGAAGCGTGCATTGGGCCGCAATGAAGATGTAGAGGCTCTATTTGAGAACTTTAATATGGAGTGGGATACACATTGCGGATACCATCGCTGATCGCACAATATGATACACCCTACAATTTATTTATATAAGTATTTTATTTATATTATTGTTATTATCCTGAGTTTACGGAAATGTGGATAAGGGAATCATAATAAGAATATCAAAATACATATGTTGTCTGATTTAAATAGTGCCATAATATACATACCTGTTCGACATTCGAATCTTCTGGTATTTCTCCTCTTCCGGGTAAGTGACTATGTTCTCTAAGTATTTACATAAGGTCTCCACACAAGTTTCCACCTGTAATTTAATGAGTATTATTGCACAGAAAATTATATAAAAGTAGCATCTGATGAATGATTCATTGATACCAAGGCAAGACTACTGTTAGAAATATGCTATTTGGACTGTCGCCTTCTTTTGTGACACCAAATTCCCATGGGAACAGTAAATAATGAGAATTATTCTAATACAAGTGTGCTTATTTCATGCATAAGTTTATGCAAGAACCATAAAATGAAGACCCGACCCATAGAGGCAACTAAACAAATGTCAGTAAGTGATTGGATCATACCGTGCTGTATAGGCATCACATCTCCTAGAATAGTTTGTTGTTTGTTTGTTGTCATGCAGACTACATATTACATATAATCACGCCTTTATCCCTTATGGGGTAGGCAGAGCACCAAGGGCCGATAGAATCACATGGTGCCACTTCTGACCAATTTTGAGAGTGAAGTTGAGATGTACAAGTTCGGTAAGTAGTGACAGGTGGTCAGCCCATCTCCTACAAAACACCAAGACCCTCTTGTCCCTTTACTGACTTGCACAGTATGCCTGGGAAGAGAAGCAGCTGTAGTATTATACGTTTTTTTTTCCACTCCCAGAGCAGCATAGAAGAATCACTCCCAGAGCAGCATAGAAGAAGACTACAGTAATACAAAACACTTGTTATCCATACCTTTTCCCTATTACTATTACAAGAGTGTATGATGAGACAGGCTGTCAGCCCTCTCTCTTCCTCCAACTGTTCATAGAGGAAAGTCTTTATTTTCCGTTTCCATTCATCGCGCGGCAGTATATCATTGCTGATTATTGTACATCTGTAAGGTAAGATTATGTCAATAACACTGGCGGCTCGTCCTAAGGAGCGCTGGTGCAGTGCACTCCCACCCACGAAGATTACATACACATAGACAATCTATATTTATAATTATCTTTCAATTCTACTATGTTTATACAATAGTGTCTACGCGTTCGTCTCAAGTAAGTTGTAATCTTATGTATCGAGTGGAGCGCTAGCGATCGCGCTCCAATGAAACGAAATTTGCTACGATTCCTAGTACTGTATTCAATGAGTGCGAAGATTTCGTATGAAAAATTAGCTTAATCTGGAGCGCCGCTCCCGTTAATTCGTAGTGTGCGTATGCGGCCACTAGATGTCGCTTAGTCCGAGTTAGAACGCGATGTGGTTATCTTTAATGTGTTTCATTAGGTCATCTGAATTTTAATAAGAGTGAGGATAGTTTCATTCAGTTAAGGGAGTGAACACTGGTGAACGCGCGCGGCGGCGTTTCCAAAAATGTGAACTCCCATCTAACAATGTCAGTAGCCGCCACTGGTCAATAATATTCACAATGTGAATTTCACATACTCTAGACCATGGTATGGTATGGTATCTACTAGATACATGTTCTTCATTCTAAATACATTTTCGCCTTCTTATATTGTAGCTACTATCACTACTAGTTACTGGAACTGATGTGGGGCTTCACTAGAATATGTAAGCTGCATGCAGACTAAGAAACTCTGGCATTCTCCCAGATGAGCAACTCGTCATTGATCATTTACGTCATCTGTCCCTGATAAATATGACTGTGGGAACTATGGTTCCCATACTGTGGGACTATTAGTCTGTGTCAATAGATGGCCTACTATTATTTCTATAAGATAGATTTAGTGAGAAGAAAATGGGATAGCAAAACATACTTGAAATAGACCCCAGCTGCAGCATAGTTGCCTGGTAAGTCAACATCACTTTGTTCCTTCACGGGTTCACTAGTTGAAGGTCTGTTCTCCGAAGCAGCCTTCTCATTATCCAGTTCTCTTCGTACTTGTGCCTGTAATGATGATAGAATAGAATAGTTTTCAACTGAAATTCAATTTATGTTGAAAAGACAAACAATAATCACATTAATGGAAAAAAATCTGTTAGAGATAACCATTCCTTTGCTATGTACATAAATCAATGAAACTGTTTTTCTGCATAAAATATATTTTATTTTATACTTACTGAACATTTATATTATATAACACAAAGCTGTAAACCAGCAAGGAACCTTTTTTTACCAATAAAACATAAATTTGTAGAATAAACTAAAGGATCTAATTCCTTAAATTGTTAACTTTTTTGTTCCTCAACCAACATAATTTAAAATCAATTGTACTACCTGAATAGCAGCCACTGAAGTGTTAAATGCTGGGTTGACTCTCTTCTGTTGGAGTCTAGCTAATGCTGCTTCCGCTGCCACTTTACTTTCCTCAGTCAGCCCTGTTCGCTTGACTACTGGTGTTTCTCTCCTAGATTCAGAGCTAGATTGACTACTGATAGTTGATTCACTCAGTCTGTGGCCAGGCCCAGCCAATTTGAATTTGGTATCAACCTTCTTTTTTTGAAAGAACTTCTTTATTTTTTCAGCCATGGTGTTTAAATTCTTGGAGTGTGTTCTTTAGGTAGTTTAAGTTTGGAAACACTTTCCTTTAGCTGTTCTATAGTTGCAGATGTTGCTGTCAAGATAACAAATAAATTTAAGACCAAAATAGATAGATTAATATTGTTTACATCAATGAGTCATACTCCTTTGTGATGCAACTTGTTAAAAGTGTAACATGTCAGTTATTCACATCCTAGAGACCACACATTGCAGAAAACATAGACTGACAGAGTAACTTCCATATAGTTAATTGTATTATTAGCATAGATTACTCATACAAAGGTACAAAATAATACAAGACAATATAAGTATTTAATGTACCTGTACTTATATTGTCATTTAGTGTTAACAAGCATATATCTTTAATATAGGTTAAAATGAGCTAAGCTATACTATTCAATTCAATTTTGGTTGTATGGCTCCGTCGATTGACCGACGATCTTAATTAACAACAACACTCACCCGGTCTCATAAAACGTTCAGAGATACGGTTGCCGTACACTCGCCACGAAAAAAAAATCAATAACAAAGTGAACAGCAGAATAAGGAGAAATGTCTTCAAAAGCAGTAACTGGAACTCGTTGAAATAAAATACTCCTACTACGTCCTCGTAGAAAGATAACTCAGATAAATTAACAAACAATAGTTTTGGGACGTTTTCCAAAGGCAAAGATGACACGCACGAATCCAAGAAGTCCCTTGTGAAAGACAAAGTACCTTCGATTTGAAGATACAGAGCCTCGTAAAGGGTAGAATTAAAGACCGCGTTGTCGAATAAAGACATTACACATAAATTCCTTACGTTAAAATAATTTTATTGATAAAATTATTAACCATGCTGAAGAAAATCGAACAAAAAGAACAGTTTACTATGGTTTACACAGTTGATTGAACTGACGTTGACATATTATTCAAGCAAGTGTCAACTTGACAGTGATATTTTGTTCTTTTAATTTACTTCAACACAGAGCATTCATAGCATTATGTTCCTAAAATACGTTTTATGTATCTGTAACTGAAACACTAGAATTTTCTGGAATTACACCTGTTTAGCACACCAATAGCCACTTTAGATAAACTGAACACTGGCGCCGTATTACGTACCTATCGTCAGCGTATAAGGTGTGATAAAAATCTACACTACTACCATGGAGGTAATACTACTACAATCTACTTATTGATGGAAGATTGGATATAATGTTTTTGTATAAAATTTTCCGAAACAAAATAGACTGTCCTCAACTGCTGAGTCAATTTAGGATTAATGTTCCTGCCAGGTATCCGCGTGCACAGGTGAAGCCTCTGTCTATGCCATTTCGCAGAACAGTATTGGGTAGGAACTCTCCGGTACCTCGATTGTCTAACTTGTTCAACCAAGTTCACCATGCTAGCGCCGACTTATTTGTGACCGCTGAACCGGTGTTTAGAAATTCAATATTGAAGTGTATTGGTAAATAAGTTTTTGTTTAGTTTTCTTCAAACTACCAAATTGTATTTGGTTATTATATACTTAATATATCTAATTATAATATATCTATAAAATGTTTAGTATGAACCTAGTCTAAGTATTATTACAAATGTTGTGTTTATCTATAAGTAGCTGTGCTATTACACAAGTGTGGTAAAATTACGAGTAAGCTAAAACCATGTAAGTAATATAGTAACAGTTGTTGATAAACCTAATAAATAAATAAATAAAAAAAAAAAGATAGGGATCGAATAGGAAGTAGGTACCTACTTACATTAAAATTAATTACGAGCCTATGTAATAGATAGATAGGTACCAAGAACATGGTAATAATACCTACTTGTAGGTACTAATTAAGCATTGGCATGACACTGATGAACACGGTGGTCGTCCATACATACCTATAGGTAAGTAGGTATGCGTTTTTGTAGTCGGGTAAAAAAAGTAATAAGAGAAACCACCTTCAGCAATCAGGTTGCAAGCAATATACATAAAGATAGGTAAATACAGCTGTATCTTACCGGATAGAATTCTACATTTTATCTTAATTCACAAAAGCTAAACGCCGCCGCCGCCAGCAAAAATTCTGCAACAGAATTTTAATTTTATTAATAATCCATGCAAACTTCACTACACGTCCTCGTGATCAATAAAAAAAAAAGCTCAGCGCCGGCAATAAAAAAAATTGCTGCATTGTATTCATAAAGAACTGGAAAGGGCATCTGGTCACTCAGACCATGAAAAGCTCCTGAATAATAACTAACCTGGTGTTTTTGGGTTTCTTTGCGAGAACAAATAAAAAATAAGGACGGGACTTGTTAAAATTGTTTACGAGCGACGAAAGCTGGAGAAATTTCCAATATGAAGCGTTTGTTTAGCGCGTTCTTTAAATTTCGTGATGAAGTTAACGAATTTGACCGACATAGCTCAACAGCCGCGTGGTGCCGGTTAGCCGCGTGGTGCCGGCAGAGTAGAGTTTGTACAACCCCTGCCAGCCCGTGGGTATCGTACGAGGCGATTAAGGGTTTCCGGGAGGTGAGCAGCAGCCTCTTGAGCCTCTCCTATACTAAAAACATAGTCTGAAAATCTCACTGCGGTCACCAACCCGCCTGCCCAGCGTGGTGACTATGGGCAAAACCCCCCTGTGGCGGTATCTGAAAATCTCACTGCGGTCACCAACCCGCCTGCCCAGCGTGGTGACTATGGGCAAAACCCCCATGTGGCAGTAGCCTTGTGGCGTGCCCTGGGGGAGGCCTACGTCCAGCAGTGGACTGCAATAGGCTGAAGAAGAAGAAGAAGCCCAACAGTCTACCTCTGTGGACCACGGACTATCATGCTAAAGTGGCGACACAAAGGTCGAAGAACCAATGGCCGATGTGGCAGAAATCTAGAGTGGAGACCACGTACCGGCAAGCATAGCGTCGGAAGGCAACAGTTGGGCAAGCACGAACCTCTCGATAGTCCGTAACGCTATCGTCGTCGCTACGGCGGGCGCTGATCATTTGGAAAGTTCCGAATATTAACGCAAGTAAGTAATGCAGCCACTCCATCACTTCTACACCATACTGTCATACTGCCAACTCCATAGATCTTGTTCCACGTCCCCATATGTTGGTTTATTTGTTACCTACACATCAATGAGCACTATGCTTAATTAATACGAACACGCAAGTCGCGAAACGGATCGCATATGGTTTTATTCCACACGTCGTCGTAAGAGAATTATAAAGAATGTTTTATTGCGACAACGGAGTGATACAAAGTCGATTTATCTGCATTTTTAATAAGCTAGGTCAACGCTTGTTTTAAATGACCCACCGAAAGCAAATGCCAAAGAGTAGGAAATTTAACTCTAGGGTTCCTTCGTCCAAATGTATATTCACTAGAACTTAGCTGCATCTCCTTCAATGCATATCTTGGGTTAGAGGGAAACTGGTCTCTGGGACGCGGCCCAGATCACACACATTGGAGACAATAGTGGAAAAGCTGGGCCGAATGCGAGGGCTAGAAGACCACGATGAAATAAGTAATATTATATGCAGGTAGGTACCTATACAGGTGTTTATTCGTTGCCACCCTTAACGAAGGGTACATACTCTATACATCAAATAAAGTAAGTTTATGCCAAAAAAAATGCTGGGAAACGATGTAAATTATTTAGATTTTTTTTAAATTACTTGGTCGGGCGAAATGTTCAGTGTTTATGCTAGTTTTTTCATAGACAGATATTAATTATTTCTCGTGAAAAAATCTTGCTACACGCGTCAATGTGAATTTATGCCGAAAAACGCAGTCTATTTACTCAACTTTGTACCCTAATATTTTGGAAACCAGACACTATATTGAAGGATCGCCCGCCACCGGGCCCTATACCCTCCGCTGACCCTCGGATCTGCCTACTCATGATCACGAACACAAGACACTACAGTCGCAACGAGAAGCCAGATCCAAGCACCTAGCATGCAACCATAAATACATAGCTGCTAATCCTAACGATGCGAATCCTAATGGAAAACTAATCCTGATGATGCCACGGGTGTTGGCGAAACATATGTCGATTAAAATTTTAATTGGTTTTCGGATTAGCAGCTATGTATTTATGGTTGCATGCATAATAATAATGGACGAAGTTATCAAGACGAATAACTACCGGAAATATATCCTGAAGGACGGCACGACCGACATATGTCGAGCATGTCACCGTCCCGGCGAGTCACTCAGGCATATTATCTCCGGTTGTTCTCATCTTGCTAACGGCGAGTACTTGCACAGACACAACCAAGTAGGACCAGGATTATCCACCAGCAACTTGCCCTGAAATATAACCTTGTACCCTCGGAAGTACCATACTATAGATATTCACCACAACCAGTTCTCGAAAATGGTCATGCAACGCTCTACTGGGACCGATCTATCATCACTGACAGGACTATTTTATACTTTTATACGTAATATATTCATATACATCAAATGTAAAAAAATAAGAAAAATAATAATAAATAGAGATAATAATAATAAATTCATTTATTTCTCACCACAAATGACACAATATGACACATAACATAATATGATGCTTGAAAGGAGGAGCAGTTGTCATTCATGGGAGACTGGTGCCTGTGTAGGTTCAGAGACCCGTGTTTCAGGTCACCAGGCCCCCTTACAATATAGTGGACATACATGATAATAAAGTTAGCACTACACAGTATCAGATCTCATGATCGTGATGATGAGGAGATTCCATAGTTTTCGAGAACGTTGACGACCAAAAATCATCCTGTATAGTTGGAGGTGCCTAACATAAACTACATAAAAAAAATAGTAGGTACTAAGTAGAAAACTGTTGTTTTATTTGTTTATCTACTTACGCACTGGGTATTACCGTAAAATTATGCAATAAAAATGGAAAACCGGCCATGGGTTCCGTACCCTTGAATAGGTAAACAACAGTGTGAAAATTTCAGCTGTCTAGCTATCGCAGTTCCTAAGATACAGCCTGGTGACAGACAGACCGAACGAACGGACGGACAGACACACAGTGAAGTCTAGTAATAGGGTCGTTTTTAGCCTTTGGGTACGGAACCCTAAAAACAAAGCATACCTATCTACCTTGTTTTCTAAATGAGAGAGATATATTGTTAAGATAATGCCTGCTATACACATAGGTAAACAAGTTAATATGATGTCGATTAGATAAATATCTTCAGTTTATCGTTATCTAGGCATCCGCAGCAGATGAAGACGGAAAACAAGATTAATTCAGTGTTATAAGTAGGTGGCGCTAAAGTCTATGCTAATGCCATTTTTTTATATGCATGGAATGTGTTTTTGCGAAAAAAACGTTGGAGCTAAAATTTTGTAAGTTTCCCCACGTGGGGTTAGGGTATGAGGATGGAGATAATAACTCTTTGGATTCATCCAGTTCGAGAAACCAGTCTGATTTAGGAGTTCGGGATCATACCTATACTACTAAAGTTGCAGATTTCGGTAAGTTTTATTTTTTTCATTAAGTATGTATTTGGATTAAGCTATCAAACAGTTTTTCTGCCAGCTGCATCACCATTACAGATTTTAGGAACATCAGTACGAGTATTTAAATAATACCTAAACGTGTTAGGTAACAAAATATTAGGAATAAATCTAAAAAACAAAAGATAAAAATCACAGTAAAAAATATAGATTCGTCCTTAATTATTTACTTGCCTAAAATTAGATATATATATATATATATATATAGGCTCTTTAGTCAACTTATCCCACTCGAACTCATCCAACGGGATGAGTTGACCTATTGAATTGGTTAACTCATCCCACTGATACTTTTTATGATTTATACAGTCGCGAATAAAATTGTTTGACAGTAGATTTACGTATTTTATAACTATGATTTCAATTACCTTCACATTGTATTATTTTTTAATGTGTAATTTTATATTATTATTTTTCAACCAAAATAGGTAATAATAAAAGTTTTTTTTTCAAATCTTTAAACAATGTTATACATACTAGATTTCTTTTTTTTATTATTTATCAAGCGGCTGTGATTTTTAAAAATACATCAATATAACAAAACCATAGTAACTATGTCAATATTTTAAACACTTTTGCTCACGAGTGTACTTAAATTTCAAATAACACAATACATTACATTTTTTTATAAAGTGGGATGAGTTGACTAAAAAAAGTAATTAAATTTATGTTTTAGTCAACTCTACCCGCGGGATGAGTGTAGAGCTATGGGTTAATTAAAAAACTAAATGAATCAATATGTAACGAAGTGAGTATTTATCTTAAATATAGTTAAGTAGACTTTTTAATAGTTCTATTCATCCTACATTATGCTAGTGTTATAAATAGTTTCAGCACTTGTAGGTATAGGAAGGATGCTTTTCAATAATTCAATTGAAGAGATTTCACCAAAATAATTTATATTTTTGTGGTCAAATAAGCGAAGCTGTATTGCATTCAAAAATATTTCAATAGATTCACACCCTAATGAGTAACAGACTAAATCCATCTAGGATTAAAAATCCAAGCCAGATTTTAAAGTTTGATTATGACGTCCTCCATTATTAGGTTCATAATAGTTTCCAGAATGATCCACACAGAATAATTGAAAATCTTGTTAATAGTGCCAGAGCTAATAGATTGAATTCACGTGATTTTGTCAAGTATCAAATTAAGGTCGACAGTTCGACACGATGGTTACGAGTTTAATTCAGTGACAGGGATAAAAGCTTTCGCATTTTTTATTATTATCTTCACCTTGTACTAAAATATGTATTATTAACTAAATGTTCGTATTTACTAAATTAAACTAATTGTTAGTTTAATTTTCATAACTTCCACATATCAGGACTTTAAAACGACTAAGTAGCTACTACGGATGCTAATCGTACAAAAGATTTTAAACATTGTTTAAGCTAAACATTGGTGATCGAACACTATTTCAAAATACATACCTACATAATGATTACCTACTTATGAAGGTACCTAACTAAACTGATAAAAAATTGTTTTGTTGAACTACACTATACAAGTTGTTTTTTCATTGCCACCCTTAACGAAGGGTACGTATTCTATACATCAAATAAAGTAAGTTTCCGGCAAAAAAATGCTGGGAAACGATGTAATTTTTTTTACAATTTTTTTTTATTTCTTGATTGGGCGAAATTTATAGTTTCCAGTGTTCGTGGTAGTTTTTTCATAGACGGATATTAATTTTTTCTAAAGTACGTACCCTTTGTTAAGGGTGGCAACGAAAAAATATCCTGTATAGTTCTGGTGGGAAACGATGTAAATTATTTTGAATTTTATTTCTTGATCGGGCAAAATTTATAGTGTCCAGTGTTAAAGCTAGTTTTTTCATAGACAGATAATTATCGTGAAAAAATCTTGCTACACGCGTCAATGTGCATTTATGCAGAAAAACGCAGTCTATTTACTCAACTTTGGACCCAAATATTTTGAAAACCAGACACTTACCAGATATGCTTCCATGGAGAAAAATGATCGTGATGATGACGTTCAAAAATCATCATGTATAATATATTATTATCTCTATAAAATACCTGTTAGATTTGTAGCAACACGATCCTTTACTTGGATTAACTAGGCATATAGTAGAAATCCCACGAGTTGCGTTAAGTATTCATAGCTACTAACAGGCACACAGCTCTGGGACTATACGTATTTTGGAAGTTACAGCTCATTTCCTCTCGAACTAAAGTTGTTATGTAAACGCTTGTATGTAATTTAAATTGGTTTTCTTGAGGCGTAAATAGGTGATTAGGGAAACTTGCGAGAAACTTTAGGGAAAAGGAATTAAATATTGAACATATTGAACGTAGATAAAGCAGGTGCAAGATAGGCGTAAAAAAAATTTATAACTAAGGGCCGATTTTTCTATTTAAAGGATAAATTTAAGCTATATCTTCATATCTATATCTCGGTCAAGTTTTGGAGAAAGACTGCATCATACATAGACTTATCTTATATTACTATCGATGGCATCATAATTATGTAAATGCTGAATAAATATTTTCTTTCTTTCTATATTGCGTGGATTATGCTGTTGATAGTGCATTTATTATACCAGATGATACCTAATTATGTTACACAATAGTTTTGTAAGTTTAATGTACCTACTTACTACCTACTGTTTTTCGTCCCTAATAAAAAAAATATTCATCAGAAATCGCTGCGTATGGAAAAAAACTGCCATAAAATTCTTAATATCTAAAGAATATATACGAGTAGGTACCTATGAAGTTTTATTTCAGAGAATAAAATCTCCTTTGCTAAGATAACTCCAGAAAGTAATACAAATACCTACATATTACCTACTTGTGTGTTGAGGATATCTCGCTCTTTTCCTTTGATCTCACTTCGCAATCGCAAAATGACCGGTTTTCCCATATTTTTCTATAAGAAAACTATCTCATTACGTCAACTTTTGTAAAAAAAAATCTTTTTGAATGATAGCGCTAGTTACTTACTAGTGTAGGTACCTACCTAATGTACCTGCCTACCATAATGCATAGGAGTTATTCTATGAAGCGGACTCTGCCTATACAGAATGATTTTTGGTCGTCAACGTTCCCGAAAACTACGGAATCTCCTCATCACCACGATCATTTTTCTCCATAGAAGCATATCTGGGAAGTGTCTGGTTTCCAAAATATTAGGGTCTAAAGTTGAGTAAATAGACTGCGTTCTTCTGCATAAATGCACATTGACGCGTGTAGGAAGATTTTTTCACGAGAAATAATTAATATATGTCTATGAACTAACTGTCTATAAACTAGCACAAACACTGAATACTATAGATTTTGCCCAATCAAGTAATAAATTTTTTTCTTCAAAAATATTTACATCGTTTCCCAGCATTTTTTTGGGCATAAACTTACTTTATTTGATGTATTGAGTACGTACCCTTTGTTAAGGGTGGCAACGAAAAAATATCCTGTATAGTTCTGGTGGGAAACGATGTAAATTATTTTGAATTTTATTTCTTGATCGGGCAAAATTTATAGTGTCCAGTGTTAAAGCTAGTTTTTTCATAGACAGATAATTATCGTGAAAAAATCTTGCTACACGCGTCAATGTGCATTTATGCAGAAAAACGCAGTCTATTTACTCAACTTTGGACCCTAATATTTTGGAAACCAGACACTTTCCAGGTATGCTTCCATGGAGAAAAATGATCGTGATGACGAGGAGATTCCGTAGTTTTCGGGAACGTTGACGACCAAAAATCACCCCGTATAGGTTCTCCTTCATGACTCTGTAGTTCTGCCCTATTTTAGGATACGTAGGCAATAATTTTGTCAGTATATGAAACTATAATAAATAATAAATAAACTATTTAGTAAGTACCTATACCATCATCATCATCTTCTTATCCTTATCCCATTATTTATGGTGTCTCCGTGCAATATGGTTATAGGGATTTGGCATTTGTTTTACGGACGGCTGCCTGCCTGACGCCGACTCTCCTTGGGTACCTTGTTCTGAGAAAATTCATGGTCCGATCTAATAGGGCTGCAGTTAGTTTTATACAGGGTGTAACAGAAGGGTTATTTTAAGCAAAATGCCATGAAAAAAGGCCGCTAAAGGCCCAATTCCCAAAATTTGTCTAAACTTGTAGCCCATATATTTTATATAGACTGTAACTTGTTTTGTTGGTCAAGTAAAAAAAGAAATATGTACATATTAAGATATTTTTTTTCTTTTTTGATATTCAGATAGGCAAAGTACCTACCGTAAACCGTTTTGCATCGTTATTAATGAGAAAAATTTACAATTCCTAGTATAAATTAAGGATGCATGCTTCATCCAATAGACAGGGCAATTAATTAGAACTACAATAAAAGCCTAAGTGGTTGTTATGATTAGGATGTAAGAAGTGATTAAGGTTAGTTACTACTAACTAGGTAGGTACAAACATAACATGGTGTCCAAATTCTATGAAAGAAAAATATTAATTTGAATAATTGTTATATCATTTAACCACTAAAAATAAACAGCTTATCTACTGATTACATTATTTCTTTTGTTTTTATTTTTAATTTACCACAGAGGTACCAAAAGTATAAAAAACCTACATACCGAATGTATCGATGTAGATATTAGTAGACGCCACCCATACCACAATCTGCATGAAGTACAAGCGTGACAGTTTTTTGTATTTGACGTCCTAATTATGCTTTACTAGCGATTGCTCATGAATTCATCCACGTGAACTTTAAATTTCCCGTTATTTCCCGTTCCCATGAGAATTTCGGGGAATCCTAATTTCCCTAGGTACGAGTAAGGCCTTCCTTATTACCTCAGAAATATGCCGGTGAAAGTCCCGTTAAAATCGTAAAAGCCGCCTCAAAGATTAGCGAGAACAAACAGACAGACAGACAGACAATACTCGTATTTTTAAATATATTTTTTATACCACCGGATTATATATAGTTATATGATTCGACAAGAAGTGTATTCTCTGAAAGATCGTTAAGTTAATAATAAAAATAACTTATTATTATAATTTTATATTAGTGTTCGATTTTAGTCGGAGCCCGTAAAAGGCCGTCAAATGTAACTATGTCTTAATCAAAAATTCCAAACTTGCGCACCGCCGCCTACCTAGGCGTCTGTCTATAACCTAGGTCAAACTATTTCAGCCAAGTTCTATCTCTTTCAGTTTATTGTCTCTAAGAAATTCGTCTGGGCACAAAGCAAGACGTAGGCGGCGCTCCGTCTAAGTGTACAATAAAATTATTGCCACTACCATATATCTAAGATGTATAAAATGAATTATATAGAGCTGTTACGATCACGAATTGTAAAATAATTGAAAAGAATATGGTATACCTGAACTAGAAGAATATAATAATGAAAGAATGAAATGGAGAATTATATACTGATGTAAGTTTTTTATAACATGATGTTAGCGCTTAATGTTTATTTAGATAAATATATATACCAACTAGCCACATAAAAAATGTTTACAAGTGAATAACTTAAATACGAGTAGCTTAATAATTTTGTCAAAATTTGACTGATTTTACTATACTCAAATTAGTAACAACCCCGTACAAACTAGTAGATTAAGACCAGTTATTCGCCGCATTTCTTTTTGCGTATAAACTTGTCAAAAATTTAAATAATCTGTAAAAAAGTTTACGTGTACAAACAAACGCCGAGATAAGTATTAAAAAATGTAAATTATACTATCCTAAAATCTAATATATCATAATATTGTTATTATCATAATCTGACAGTATTATCTGATTATTCAATCTTTATTTGTCAAGAGAGAAACTTTCCATTTCATTAATAATGTTACTAAGGCGTATAATATCGCAAAAAGTAGAAATACTTATAATTTACTGTAAGTATGTTCATAAAAAATAATACACTAAATAATTATAATATACCTATACATATAATTATATAAGTCACCGCCGTCTTAAACTAAGTTGGGGCCCTTGGGCACACAAGAATTGGAGGCCCTTTTGGAAAGTAAAAAACGCGAATTATACTAACATTTTTAAAATAAGTTTAATCATTTATTATAGGTAAATCAGATACAGTATAATGTTATATGTCATTAATGATATTCGAATGCTGCTATTTTTGCTTCTGATTACGATAATGGTTTCTTTCGGGATTTTTGTTGAGCAAAATCTTCTATTATATCTTTAAAGTCAATGTTTTGAAGGATATCACTTTCAATGCACATAATCGACAAATTACTTAGTCGTTCTTGTAACATTGTTGTTCGCAATTCATTTTTTATTCTCTTAAGCTGCGAAAATAATCGCTCTCCACTACAATTGGTAACCATCAGGCAAAGGAATATTCTTGTAGCAATTTCTACGTTTGGAAAAGTTTCTTCCAATTTATCTGCTTTTATTAAGTTATGTAAGGTTGAGATATTTAAATCCGCCGATTTCTTTGCTATGTTTTTTACATATTGACTTAAATGAAAACATTCTGTTTTGAACTCATCTGCATTTATGTCTTCATGATAAAATTCTGCAAATTCTTTGCATTTTTTGGTCAACTCATCAGATTCTATTGTTGTTAACTGACAAAGAAAACTAAATCGACAATCAATTTCTTGGTATGCTGCCGAACGTTTTTTTAAATGTGTAATTAATGTGTCAATTATGGGAATGAAAGTATCTACACGAAACTTTTCCTTGCCTCTCAACTGTGCCGCCTCCAATGATCCTTCAAAAAAAGTGATGCGTGTGCTGCGAAATCTTTTTCTTTCAAATGTGTCTTTGTAGTCAGCATATGGATTTTTTTCTTTAGCAGCCGTTTCGTACTGATCAAAATTATCGCGTGCGGTATTGGCATAACTGATCAGAGACTCGTAAAGTTTCGTTACAACGTCCATGGTCATAGTGCTATTCTGTAAACTTAGACTTGTTTTATTCATGATTCCCAAAAGATCATTCCATATTTCCGTTAGAAGAGCAGTCTCAAATTTTTCCATTTTTTTTGCTAGGCTCTGGGCTTCCTTTCTAGTGTCTCCTGGTTGATTAATGTCACTTGCGATTGAACACAATGCTTTAGAAATATTTGAATAACCATTTTTCAAAGCATTAATAGCATTGGCACGTGCAGACCATCTAGTTTCCGAAAGAGACTTCAAGACTGTATTTGCACCTAAATGCTCTGTCAAAATTTTCCATCGTTTTGTCGAAGCCGAAAAAAAGTTAAACAATTTTTGTACAAATTGAAAGAATGTTACTGCTTCAGTAACACACTCAACAGCCTGAACACCCACTAAATTTAGCGAATGTGCCGCACATGGAACGTAAATCGCAAATTCACAAACTTTTTATATTCTTGACTGAACACCAGAGTACTTTCCAGACATATTTGATGCATTGTCGTAGCTCTGCCCGCGACAATCTTTTATAGAAATATCAAGGCTTTCAAAAAAGTTTAAAATGGTATCTGCTATATATTGCGCATTATGTTCATCCATAGGCAAAAATTGCAAAAATCTCTCAATAGGCTGTCCGTCTTTTACGTATCTAACTATAAAAGTCAGTTGGTCAACGTGGGATAGATCTGGTGTAGAATCTACGCTAATAGAGTAGTACTTTGCTGTTTTAAGTTCTTTGACAATGGTTTTCAAAACTTGCTGTCCCATTAAATTAATAAATTCATTACAAATATTTGCCGATAAATATGATGTATTTCCTTTTCCACGATTTCCGCAGTTTTGTATGTGATCAGCAAGAAAAGGATCAAACTCACTAATCAGTTCTAAGCATCCCAAATAATTCCCATTATTTTGCGATCCTAATGTCTCATTATCACCACGAAAAGCAAGACCTCTTGAAGCCAAAAATTTCACTACTGCAACAATCCTCTTAAGTACATTCTTCCAATAGTTAATTTCTCTATTATATTGGTACAGCAACTCAGTATCAATTCGTCCAGTAGTTTTCATTCTTGCAACATAATTCATCATAAATTCCCTGTGCTGTAAACTGTTCTCATGCTCTATCAATAAGTTACTTATATGCTTCCAATCTTTATATCCATTAGGAGAACTTAAATTATGTCCAGCACCAGTAGTGGTATTAAATAGACGGCAGCAATAACAGTATACAGATTTCTTTGCTGGTGAATAAAGAAGCCATTTTCTTTCTAAAGACTCACCATTCGTCAATTTACGAATAAAAATATTTTTTGTCAAGCATCTTGTTTTTGTTTTACCATTTGAATCTGGAAAACTAGTAGAAGTTTCGGAGAAGTCACTATTTATATTTTGGAAAAACTCTGGCCCTTTTCGAATCCAAATATCACGGACTTTTTCCGGTAAAATGTCGTCACAGTAAGTACCAGGGTCAGGAGACACAGATACATTCTCTAAGCTTGCAGTTATTAATTCACAGTAGGTTGAAGTCAATGGTTTTGAATCTAATGTGTGATTGTCATTTTCGTCACACGTAAACTCTTTTTCCTGGTGACATTCAGAGGTACTTTTGTCTTGCGGTGATGAGAATGAATAATCTCTCGGCTTATTTGTTTCTTCAACCGTAAAAAACGAAGTGAGCTTTGGAAGTTTTTCTGTTATTTCTTTTTGAGCTGTAACTTTTTTTCTTTTTTGTGAACCAGTTAAATATATTCTTTTTGACATAATGAAATAATGTTTAAACGAACCACAAACGAACAAATCAAAACTTCTGTTTATCTTACTAAATTTTAAATATAAAACGAAACAAAATAACTCCACTCACTCATAACAGACTGAAAGTTTAATACATTATTCGGGGATTCCCCCGACCATAGACGATGTCGACATTTATGTTAGGCCTTGTTTAGACGGTGCAGCTTGACTTTGCAATTGGAGTGATTGCGTGAGTGATCGCTAGATGGTGTACTTAAGAAATTAGGTCGGATGCGTTCGGAAATATTATTAATTAATTTTTTTCGGCACTTCAAATAATGCCAAAAGCGACCTCGTATGACGCATAGTAGCAGATATAAACGGCGTTAAAGTTTTTCGGCTTTGGTTTTCAGTTTAAATAACATCAGAATATATTTTCCAGTATAAGGACATGCTTGCGCCATCCCGCGGTTGGAATACTGCACTAAAATAACGTTACCGATTAAGCAATTTCGACGCTAGCGCTTCAGTTGTTGGAATCCCGGCCTACAAATCCATAGGCGTCTCTCGGCCTCAGCTTCCAGATAGAAATGAGCCTTCTTGGACCGTCTGTCTTCGTTGATATAATGGCGTAGTTTATGCCATGTAAATACCTTCTTATAAAGTTACTAATTTGCGAAAAAAAGTAATGTCTAATGTGTCCGACAAAAATGTTTTGAGAATAAATGGTAGAGAGAAATTTAGGACCTTCGGGGGCCCCCCTGAGAATGGGGGCCCTGGGCACGGGCCCCGTGTGCCCTTATGGTAAAGACGGTATTGATATAAGTATAGGTAAAATGCTTTGTTCTGATTGACTGGCTGACGTGTAAACGCATAGCCTAAACCGCTGATTTTCAGACCTGGAACTTGGAGATTGTCCAATACGAAAGGGTTCCTCCGAAATTCCTACGGGAATGGGAAAAACCGAAAGTGTTTTAAAGTTTACGCGGGGCGTGATTTATTCTAATAAAATTATGTAAAGGTTTACTTAGGTACTGTCATACTTTAGATAAGATTAATAGTAGGTGTATTAAATTCTATGATATGTGTGTCAAAACAAAACCGTTATCAAATACATAGTAAAATAGTCAATGGTTTGCTGTAAGAAATCTCTTTTTACAGATAAGCACGCCTTTGTACTATTTTTTTTATGATACACTCTGATACAAGGATAAATGTTATGTGTATAATAAATGGTTGTATCAGCTCGATGTGTCACACGAGACTTGCCGTATGTGGAGCCCTAAGCCATATACACACGTACATATAGCGCATGCAATGGTCTTAAATTATTAAGCGGGATATTTGACGATGTAAAGGATTGTGAGGGTTCAGTCTCGTACGGAGATCGCGTGGGCCTAGATGCTCGTTTGAACGTCTTTAAAGATACTATTCCGGCCATTAAAGGATAATTTTCCAATAAAAATAAATAATCGAGAGTGAGGCGCGGTCAAAATAGCATGGCCTATAACCTATGTAGTAAGTCGTGATTTTTAGTCTGGTGACGTGGTGTACAGTTTTTAAATTATCGCGCGAAATTCCGGGTGGGAGCTGTGTAATTTTTTAATTGCGGGATGGACACAGAAATACATTTTGAACAGTGACTTGATTTGGGCATAATACATTTTGATACGATTGTTCGAACGATCGTGACTATTGAAAAGATTGTCACAGTGGATCCATTCGTAAAGAGAAAGATGAAAGTTTTCAAAAAGAAGCTCCGTTTCTCAATAGCTTCGAGTTATTTGTAGACTTTATAGCATTCGGTTCAAGGGTCCTATTATTTTAGTAGTTTGTGATATATTCACATATCAGCAGCGACATTTTGAAGATTTTGAACGACGGATTTAGAGGTAAGTCAGTAAGATTTTTCAGTTTTAGTAGATCTAAATGTTCTAGTCCAGACACATTTGTCCCGTGTGGGCTGTAGCATGAAAAATAAAATAAAAAATCCTAGGACAAAAGATAGACTGTGTCCTTGACCAAGCATTCCTTTATACTTATAATCATTATAATAATATATGCCATATTTATTTAAAAAAATTGTAGATACACTAAAAAGAAAGATAGATTTGCTAGTGTCTTATGTAGATACTTATATAAAATATTGTAATGGATATGATTATACGATAACTGGAGATGCGAGATATTATCATGTGTTTCGCGAGAAGATAACCATTTTTTTACATTGAAATATTTATAGGTATTGTGTAATATTTCACCACTGTACTTAGTACATAGCTAGTAGTAGTTAGTATCTTATTGTCAATCACGGAATCATATCTTGAAAGTGGCCATAATGATTTTATTATATTTTATACATTCATGTAAGTCGGCTTCTTCTATGCTGCTCTGAGAGTGAAAAAAAAGTTTAATACTATAGCTGCTTCTCTTCCCGGGCATACTGTGCAAGTCAGTAGAGGGACAAGAGGGTCATGGTGTTTTGTAGGCGATGGGCTGACCACCTGTCACTACTAACCGAACTTGTACGTCTCAACTATACCCTTAAAATTGGTCAGAAGTGGCACCATGTGGTTCTATCGGCCCTTGGTGCTCTGCCTACCCCGTAAGGGATAAAGGCGTGATTATATGTATGTATGTAAGTCGGCTGTGTTTCCGAAATGAGGAGCCAGAATGTCAGGATCATTAAGAAAATTCCGGAGAGAATGCCCGCGCTCGTTATCCATTTGTCGCTTACAGAAAAAGCAAAAAGTTTTAAAACAATTTTTTTGTCAGTTCAGTAGTTTTGGCGTAAAAGCGCGACAGATAGACAGAGTAACTTTCAAATACTTAATTTATTTATATTATTAGTAAGGATTCAAAAACGGAACCACATGGAATTTCCATTAACTTTTGGGTACATTAATTCTAAGCTATAATTCTACATTTTTACTCATCGTGCTTGCGCTTTTATGGCGTAGGTATAAAAGCGCAAGCACAATGCTACCGGACACAAATTGTAATAATTAAATTGTGTGATCGATCCATTTCGCCTGTCACTCTAAATTGCTATGAAATATCATGAATTCAGCTCATGAATCACGATGACTCATTGTAAGATAATTAGGTGTCTAAAATGTAATTTGAGAATTGGTTGCGCCACTTACGTTACGAGAACGTGAAAGAATGACAGTTTCTTATAAGCAAAATTTTAGTGCCATTTCAGGACTTTATGTACAGGCTCTACGTACCTAGTCATGTGACACAGACCGAAAAGCATATCGTGGTAAGAACGTGACTACAGGGTGATCACACACATCAGCTTATTGCAGTCCACTGCTGAACGTAACCCTTCCCCAGGGCACGCCACCAGGCTCCTGCCATAGTCACCACGCTGGGAGAGCGGATTGGTGACCGTGGTATGATTTTCCGACTACATTGTAAACACGGGAGGCACTGCTGCCCACCTTCCGGAAACCCTTATTCGCCTCTTACGATACCTACGGGCAGAAATTGTGAGAAATCCTCCCGTCTTTTTTATTTTTAAAGAGTCCGTCTAAATATTTCTTTGCTTACATTAAGCAGATTTAAGCACAATACAGCCAACTTAAACTATGTGCAGTTCCTTTGAATGATGACTCTAGTTACTATGTGTATGACAATTGACTACATTAGCTGCATACAAAAAAATGCATCCTACTAAAGGAATGCAGACCACTTACCACCTGGGACCTAATAGGCTAACTGGCGAAAAGTGTGTAATTTGCATATTTCTCCCCAACCTCTTTGGGGGATAATAGTCGTGACTTTAGTATATGTATGTATGTAGGTATGTAATCATCATTTACAGCCCTGAGAAGTCCACTGTTGGACATAGGCCTCCCCTAACAACCTCCACTCCGACCGGTCGGAAGCAGCCTGCATCCAACCGACGCCGTATGTATGTAAAAAATGTTAGTTCCGAAATCGGGCATAGGAGTTATCCTATGAAATGAACTGTAGAAGCGGTCATCGGACGCACTAATGGGGTCACCCCCTATAAGTGAAGCAGTGAATCAACTGCGTCATGTGATCTCTTGTCTAGACTTCAGATCTGCCTCATAAGGGGCTGTGCATAGGCAAATGCCGAAAATAAGCTCATTTTCTTTTGAATTTGTATAGACTCGATTAGGTATACTACTTACAGTTGACTGGTTACTCCAAAATACAAACTGCGGTCACCAACCCGTCTGCCCAGCGTGGTGACTATGGGCAAATACCCCTCATGCCAATCTTGTGGCGTGCCCTGGGGGAGGCCTACGTCCAGCAGTGGATGATGACTGGTTTCTACGTAGTTTAGTTTTCAATCTTTCAGGCCAGTTGCTTTACATGTACCTAGATAAATAGCATTTTACCTTTTACATACGAATGGAATCGTTACTATTGAGAAAAAGTAAACCGGGAAATATGATAGGTACCTATAGAGAAAGAAAACAACCTGGTAAATTTTGCCAATTAAAAATTTGCTATCAGATAAGAAGGATTTTGGCAAAAATATCGCCAGACTCGTATACACCAGCTTTGGTTTGACGTGATTGATATACAGACCTGTGATGACTAGTTGGGCCCTTCTTACTGAAATTTAAACACCTATGAACATGCCACACCCTACAGCGGAAAGAAAGAAAGGGCTTTGTATCGCGCTTGGATCTTCCAGAACAACAAACTTTAGTTTATGATTTTTTACAACTTTATCTTACCTAGTCTCGTTAGTTTACATACATACATACAAATACAAACAACTGTGTTCACAAAGTTGGTAGCCAGAACTGAAGAATCACGAAGGAAATCCCACAACCATTTAAACGTTCTATGGCCCACCAAATATCTTTTTCATACTTACACCATTTAAAGCATAAAGTGCCTTGTGTTTTATCGCGTGTGTGTCCACGACTTTAACTGCAGATATTTGACACCCGACCTAGTTTTTTCTCTCTTTTTTAAACCCTATTGACTCACGCCAGATGCGGTCGTTTTGGTCGCTACTGACCACAGAGTTACAGTGACATGTAGAGAGTTATGTGCAACATCGTTCTTTAAAGTAAAAAAAAATGGATCCAGCCAAACAGAGCAGCAATGCAAAATAAGCACGGTACTTAATACATTTTATTTTGCATACATATAAATAAAATACGGGTTTTAAATGTATAATTCTACTTAATTAAAAAACATAAAGACAGAAGCGTGGCAAAATATTGTTGAAATTATAGGCAATAGAATTTACATTGCGGCAATAGAGTACACTCTTCTATATTTTGGTTACTCTAAGATACTGACACTCTTCATTAAAATAGTTAAACCACGTATATTAGGTATCGTATGTTGTATCTATATATATAATATCGTATGAACATTAATGATATCCATCAAAATAATCATCAATTAGAATTCATCAATCAAAATTATGTACTTACGGTATTATTACAAAACCGTGTCTAAAGTTAGACAATGTTTAAAAATGACATTTGATAGCAAAATATATGGAATATCTGTCGAATTTAGATAATAATTAGCTTAAACAATGTGTAAATTTCTTTGTAACAATACGGACAGTGTCTAAATATCCGCCGCATCGATTAAGGCGCCTACATGACCTAAACGCGAGTTTTTGAAGAACGAAACTGACATAATCCACTGCTTTAAACCAGCTCAAAAAAATATATAATATTCTTGAGGATATGTAGATAGGTATTGGTGCTTTGTACGCAATACAACTATTTTGACTCTATAGAAAAAAATCGCAAACATACCTCTAAAAAAATTTTAAAACACCTATAATTAGTAAAGTACTAAACAGCTTCGTTAGCAAAGGAAGTGATTTAGTATCGCCTATTCGCCTAAATATAATTTGGAATGTTTACTGGCCGACGCAGGAGTGAGTCCAATTTGTAGGTATCGTTTCTAAATAGCTGAAAAACTATTAAAAGCTTACCGTTTCTGTAAGGAGACATAATGGCATAGCTTGAACATGCATTTAGATAACTTGCAAGTTGTCATTGATTTTTTACAATTACCCCGCTATGGTGGCTGCAAGATCTCTATTGTAACCTATCCCAATTTGGGTAAATAGCCGTGTGTATGTGTATGTGTGTATATATACCTATATACAGGGTGTTTTTTCGTTGCCACCCTCAACGAAGGGTACTTATAAGTAAGTGAGTAATTACTCTATACCACAAATAAAGTAAGTTTGTACCAAAAAAAAATGTTCGGAATCGATGTAAAATTTTTTATTTATTTTTTATTTTACTTGATCGGGCGAAATTTATACTGTCCAGTGTTTATGATAGTTTTTTCATAGACAGATATTAATTATTTCTCGTGAAAAAATCTTGCTACACGCGTCAATGTGCATTTATGCAGAAAAACGCAGTCTATTTACTCAACTTTGGACAGTAATATCTTGGGAACCAGACATTTCCCAGGTATGTTTCCATGGAGAAAAATGATCGTGATGATGAGAAGAATCTGTAGTTTTCGGGAACGTTGCCGACCAAAAATCATTCTGTATACTATGTAAGATGATAATTATTTATCATTATAAAGTTACAGAGAGCTGTCTGTGCATTATATTGTACAGTTGTCTTTTAGAGACATTCTAGAAAGATCTTTCTAGGCAATGTTTATTATTATAGAACTCTAAACGTGACCTGATTTATTAGAAAACGCAAGTAATATTCCACTGTGAGTCCATAGTTTGTTATTGAAGTACACTGACTTTATTGGATGTGACCATTTAGGGGGTAAGATGGAAATTGAACGTAGACTATGAGTAATGTTGTCACTTAATTGGCGATGTTTTGAGAATGATCTGTTACTGATAGTATGCTAGGTATGTTCTCGTTTTCACGGTTAGGTACAATAATAATTCTGAAAGGATTGTTACTAAGTATTTTGAGATGCCACTAAATATAAGTGGCGCGACAGTTTTCTTCGAGGATGGAAACTATCCTGCCGTCAGAATAGTGTTGCCAACCCATATCCAATGTTACCCCAAGATTTTTGAATTTTCTTAATTAGCGTCATCACCATCGGAACTACTCTATGAAACGGAAAATACACGTTAAGTATCCCTGAAAAGCAAAAAAAAAATTTGCCTCTAAAAGTCCTCCTAGTTATCTTTTTCACCCTAAATTGAGGAGTAAAACCCCTAAGTTGTCACCACTGCCAGAATAAGTACCTATAGTTATGGGAACTTCTGAGGCCAGGTACTGAGGAACAAAAACATAGATAACTAAGCGCCCACAATTGTAGGTACAACTAATCCTGTAACAATGACACGTGACTAACCGCCAAAGCCGCCATTTTCTCAACGCTATATTTTCATGATAAATGTCGATCGAGTCCATTGTAAAATAGTCCAATCAACGAGGAAATCTTTCGTATGGAGACTCAACATTAATTCCTCTGTCGCTGAAACTTTGCAGGGTTATACAGTAAAGTTAGTAGATTACGATTGACAAAGAATCCAGGATTTTTTCGCTTTGAAACTTTGTTTTTTTTACCTAAACAAAAAAAAAACGTATATATTGCTGCGGAAAATTTCTCTGTTCGAAATTCCTTCAGTATATGTATGTTAGGATTTATTAATAATTATAGAAAAATAATAAAAGCCGGGAATATTTCCATTTCGGAGAACCACAAATTTTTCGTAAGAAAATTATAGTAGAAAAAAGGGAATTTGCTATTTGTGGCTCTCTAAAATCGAAATATTCCTGAATTTTATTATTTATTTATAAAAGTTAGTATATCCTGACATATCTTGAAGGAATTTCAGACGGAGAAATTTTCCGCAGCGACTAACATGCGATTTAATTTCCAAATCGAAAAAATCCTGGATTCTTTATTAATCGTAATCTAATAACGTTATTTTATCATCCTGCAAAATATTAGGAACGGAGGAATTATTGTTGGGTCAAACCCCCCATTGATTGGACTAAAATAACAGTTAAAACCAACGGTGCCCTTGCGGTACCGTAAGATAGTGGCGCTAAAGGAACATTTCACCGCAATATCGGCCGAAAGCTTCAGCATTTGAGAATCTAGCAACTAAACATTACTAAACGGTTTCTAACACCTATTTAAAGTTTGACGCACGCTTTTCCAAGTAGGTATTTTATAAAGACTTGTTTTCATTTCTTGTTTTCCGTTCAGTGAGTGTATCACAACTTCGACGGTTACTGTTGCCAGCAACTGTCGCATATAAGTTTTATGGAAGACTAGTGGACGCCCGCGACTCCGACCGCGTGGACTGCAGAAAAAAACGAAATGTCAAAATTATCCGGTATAAAAACATTTTCCCGAGATATAAAGTAGCCTATATGTTATGTAGGACCTGTCACAAATATTCCTGAAAACTGCATCGACATCGATTCCGCCGTTTCTGAGATTAGCGTGCACAAACATCGATCCGTTACAATTTTATTATACAGGATGTTTGTGACAGCCAGGCAAATATTGATACCACGGGCAGGCATGGGGTGGTACAAACTCTACTCTGCCGGCACCATGCGGCTAGAAGATTACACATTAAAAAGTACAACATAAATTACAATACGAATAGCCGTGCACCCTATCTGGAGCCTGTAACATACTCGTATTCGGGACTCGGGTCCCTTTTCAGCTGGATGCTGCTGAGAAAGGCTAGGGTTTGCCATGCAAACAACGCTGGTTTTCATACGAGACCTATATATACCTCTATGAGTTCATGTCATACTTTTGATGACGAACCTTTGTTACACGTGAGCTAAGAGATAATCCGAATATAGTACTAAACTTATCAGTACAAGTGGTTATACCAATGAGTACTTCAATGAAGAGAGGCGACAGTCGACTCACCTATCTCGACAGTTTCAATTATCTATTCTATGAGTTTAGTGCTCAGATAAAATAAAAGATAGGTTGGATCAATAACTATATATACAGGATGTAACAGAAACCCTTTCTGTTACACCCATGTTAAGCGAAAAGCTATGTAAATATTGAATTGTATCAGGCGTCACTATTCGGAAGTTCAAATATCTATTGAGGGATCGCCCACCACCGGGCCCTATACCCTCCGCTGACCCTCGGATCTGCCGACTCATGATCACGAACACAAGACACTACAGTCGCAACGAGAAGCCAGATCCAAGCACCTAGCATGCAACCATAAATACATAGCTGCTAATCCGAAAACCAATTAAAATTTTAATCGACATATGTTTCGCCAACACCCGTGGCATCATCAGGATTAGTTTTACATGTTAGTTCTATCTACATCATGTTAGTTGGTTCGGTAGATAGAACGTCGATTAAAATTTTAATTGGTTTTCGGATTAGCAGCTATGTATTTATGGTTGCATGCTAGGTGCTTGGATCTGGCTTCTCTTAAATTAAATAGCTATGTAAATAGCCCACTATAGAGATCCTATTTCCAAAATTTGAGACTCGAAATCACATTTTTATTTTTCAAGATTGTATGGACATTCCTGAGTTGTTTCGGAATTCAATTCATACTATCTGGAAAAATATAAATGTGAATTTGAATCTGAAATTTTGGAAAAAGGTTCTCTATAGTGGGCTATTTACATAGCTTTTCTCTTAACATACCCTTTCTGTTACACCCTGTATATACATAGAGACACGGCTGTGTTCCCAAAAAATGGGGTAGCCAAAACTGCAGGGTAGATTCTATAGATTCTGGTCACGTTTACCATAACAACTATACCAATGATATATTAGAATCAAGAATCTTGTGAGAGTGGTATGTTATCTTATCACCAAATTTTTCAATACTTTATATAACCTATTATAACACTTTTTATATATTAAGCAATAAAATATTACGTGTGAAATTTTTTAAACAAATATTTTTATCGAATAAGTTACAAGTTCTTATAGTTTCTTAAAGTTCACTATATTGCTATTTTTGTTTTGTATGGTAAACATCTTTATTTATTTAGGCATTTATAGCTACATACATACATTTTACTATATTTAAATTTCACTATAAAATTCATATTCAAGTAAGGTAGGCGATATCGGTTTCTTACATAGATATTGCCATGTTGTTATCACCCACGTCTCTGTATTAACTTATTGAGTTTATTAGAATTTCCTCTGAGCAGTAATATTTTTCCGCGACTATACTTCAGATGAAATCAACTCTCTATCGCAGCTGATCTTTCCGCCATCATTCAAACTACATCAGTTAACACAAAAACTCCAAATAATTTAGTTAGCTGTTTATCTTTAAAAATATATATAATAACTAGTGGACGCCCGCGACTCCGTCCGCGTGGACTGCAGAAAAACTTGTTCTAGTTGATCGAATTGTGAATCTAAATCATTCTCGTACCCACTTGAACACACACAAAAAATTTCATCGAAATTGGTCCAGCCGTTTAGAGGGAGTTCAATTACAAACACACGAACAGACTTATTGTGACATACCTTATTTGTAATATTAGTACCAAATTAGAGTTAGAATTACTTCTCAAAGAAACCTAGTAATACGGGCATGAGTACCTACCAGACAATTTATAAATAACTATTCAGGGGGCTAATTCTTGAAATGTCTCGAGTTGGAACGAAGCCGAAACGGAACCGTTGTAGACGCTCAAAACAAAGTTTGGGAATGAAGGCGCTGTAGATGAGGCGCCTGGGTCCCTTATTGAAGTCAACTCGTATGTGGGATGGATGAATGAAAAAAAAAGAGAAAGTGGCGATGTTTGGCGAAGACAATGTAGAGGCGTGAGACCTCTATCGACTATGGCACGCGGTGCCACCAATCGGTCGTCCGGTGAAACCGGGCGAATAAGGTTCGGGTTTACACGCACCCGATAATTTCCACCACAACCACAAAAGCAATAATTACCTTTACGGTGACGTAATTAGACATATTTCAGCACGAGACAGATATTTGATTTTATTCTGTCATACTCGCGACCGATGCGTGCTAAAATTTAAATATACTTACCATATAACTCAAGCGGTAAGTAATTGCTTCGCACCGCGTTTCGTTAACGGCTCGTTAGTGGTTGCGTTTCAACTCAAAAATTTTCAAGAATTGCCCCCCTGGTCGTTAATTCAAATTTTATTACGCCAACTTTTACTAAGATTTTATGTTCTTCCATACATGTCGTAAGAATTGGCCATGTAATAATGAGTCCCCAGAAGGAGTACAACGAACGAATCCCCGGGTAGTGAAGCAAAAACGAGGCAAAAATCCCGCATCTTCCGCTCTTCTAACCCGCGAATTGTTGCTTTTAATTACAGGGTGTGGCTTACAGCCAGGCAAATACTGAAATCCTGAATAAGTACCATTGTGTTGAGTTATACGACAGTGTTATTAGGTACTCGCAGGAAATGTATTTTTGATTTGATTATCACTTTTCAGTAATCTTTGCTCTGCTAATAGGCTTATTGGTTATTGTGTGACACATTGCTGTTTTTGGAACACTCGTGACTCTCCTTTAGGGTTGATCAGTTATTTGAACTTCTTTGAAAATCATATTTTGGTTAAAATTTTATTTTTAAATCATTATCTAAGGCCTAGTTAAACGAACTAAACTATTTTTTCCTGTAAATATGAAAAAAATGTAACGGAAAATTTTGGAATTTTCTTGCGGAAATTTTTAGTGTTTTCCGCCTCATAATCATGGTCTGAAGTCATGGTATCAATATTTGCCTGGCTGTCACAAACACCCTGTAAGTATAATATAATAAATAGGGTGTAAAAATTACCCATATGCCTGAATAGGGCGAATATGACTCATAAACGATAGATATAAAATTCAAGGAGGACTGGCAAAAAGTTACTTCAAAAGTATACCTACGTGATCATGGGATCTGGGGAACTTATAACTCTATAGTGTCGACTTAGGAAGTCACCTAGGTGCATTCTCTGTGGTGTGCCTGTAGGATCTCGTTCGTGATCTTACAGTTCTAGCTGCTCCATTTTATAAACACAGTCGTGTGTATTATGTTTGTATGTATAAATTACTATTGTAATATGTAAGTAGTAAATAATGAGGACAGAACAAAATTGCATTTAGCGGTTTTTTATTGACCATAATATTTTATGTTTGAAAGAACGACAAAGAACAAGGGCATTAAGCTGCTAGGTATTACAGTGTAGTAATTTACTTACATAATATCCACTACTTTATTTATTACCTGAACTATTTTATGAAGGATCACATATACTATGTTATTTATTGTTCAATTATTTAATGTTAACATCCACTTAGCTCGTGCCTCGGAAAGTACGAATTAAACCGTAAGGCCCTGTGCCAGATCTCTGTCCAGTCGTGTTGGCTTTCCGGCTCATCGGACTATAGGGGTTGAGGAATAGAGAGTGCACCTGTGTGTGTTTGTGCACATCAATTATCTCCAAAATGAAAATATTACTATTATTTTTTCCTATTGTAAAAGGACACACCTGGATTTTCTCCATTTCTATATTTATCCCAACTGGGTTCCAAACGAAAATGTACAATAGCTACATCCTTGTATTTTGCAGCTTGAAATAGAGTGCAGCTCGTGAACATCTTCGTAAGGATTCAGTTATTAGGGTGCAAGGTTAACTTTGTAAAGGTATACAATAGGACCATTACTGTGATTGCACGACAAAGCTTATGTAGGTACACCTACTTACTTTGTATTGATCGTTGCGCTAGACCGCTGGGATTCCCAAACTTGTTATTTCATAGATCCCTTTTAAAATATACTGGTTCCGGTGGACCCCCTAAAGGCCTACACCACATACAAATTAATTGTGAACCCCCATTTTTTTACGCCAACGTAGACCCCCATCGAGTCTCCTGTGGACCCCTGGGGGTCCACCTGGACCACTTTAGGAACCACTGGTCTAGTGAGACTATATAGATAAGATAAGGTACCACATAGGCACTATGTAGAGTTTATTGTTATTTGCAACGATTATGTATCTACACACAGCTGTTTTCCCAAAACATCTTCTTCTATACTGCTCTGGGGGTGAAAAAAAAAAGTATAATACTACAGCTGCTTCTCTTCCCGGGCATACTGTACAAGTCAGTAGAAGGACAAGAGGGTCTTGGTATTTTGTAGGCGATGGGCTGACCATCTGTCACTACTAACCAAGCTAGTACATCTCAACTATACCCTCGAAATTGGTCAGAAGTGGCACCATCACCGGAATGATGAATTTGGTGAGAGCGAGATGTCTCAGTTTTAAACGTCAAATTCACAGAGCTATTAATAAATAGATAAACTAAGTGTATGTACTTTGCATGTAAAAAATAAACTTAAGAATTAGAATAGACACTCGTTCTCGAGCCGAACTGAGGAATTAGGGCTGATAGAAGTGGTTTGCAATCCCTTTTTACACACCAAGTAGAAACACTTGCCTTATCTAGTTATTACTATCATTGTGGATTTGACGTTTAAAAGTGAGACATCTCGCTCTCACCAAATTCATCATACCGGTGCATGTGGTTCTATCCACCCTTGGTGCTCTGCCTACCCCGTAAGGGATAAAGGCGTGATAAAGGAGATGCAGCAATCCCCGCATCAGCACAGTAAACAAACAGCACGATTGATGTGCTTATACATGGCTTATACGCTTATACCTACTTATTCAATTATTGAGAGATATTATGAATTTGAGAATCCCTAGTTAACTATAGAAATCTAAATAAATACTTTCACGCTCTTTAGAAGTGCATTATACGAGTATATGCATATAATCACACCTTTATCCCTTACGGAGTAGGCAGAGCACCAAGGGCCGATAGAACCACATGGTGCCACTTCTGACCAATTTTGAGGGTATAGTTGAGATGTACAAGTGCGGTTAGTAGTGACAGGTGGTCAGCCCATCGCCTACAAAACACCAACACCCTCTTGTCCCTCTAATGACTTGTACAGTATGCCCGGGAAGAGAAGAGTGCCTTATTAATTTATAATAGCAGATCTGTATGTATGAAGATACCACATGAGAATATTACTCGGTATTTTGACCTCCTTTTTTTTTTTTTTTTTTTTTTTTTTTTTTTTTTTTTTTTTTTTAACCTTGGGAAAATGCGTTACGCATACCCGCCGGCGTGGGGTTCGCGGGGCGGGTTATGTGGGACTCGGCGCCGGGGAAACAAAAGAAAACCCCGACGCAATACCCACTAAAAACCCAAGGGTGTTCCTCAGCGTCGCTTAAGTCCGCGGGCCCATGGGACTACTGAAGCATTCTACCACGGGAGGTATTTTGACCTCCTGTGCTGATGTGGGGCTTCACTGGAATACATCAGCTGCATCTCCTTCTGTGTACGTCGTAAGAGTCGACTCGGGCATTATACAAGACGATAAACTAGCTTCTCGTCACTGATCATTAAGGCGCTGTTATTAGACTAAAGAGGCATTTTAGAACATATTAATAATATACTTGTCCGATTACCATAGCTCCAATTTTTATATATGTTTTATTTAAACCTTTATGAAGTTTTTAGGTAACGTAAAAGCTCAATCTATACTAATATTATAAATATATAAATAATATTATATTATATTATATATATTTACATATTATAAAGCTGAAGAGTTTGTTTGTTTGTTTGTTTGATTGAACGCGCTAATCTCCGGAACTACTGGGTCGAATTAAAAAATTCTTTTTGTGTTGGATAGTCCATTTATCGAGGAAGGCTTTAGGCTATATATCATCACAGTGCGACCAATAGGGACGAAGAATAAGAGGAAAATGTGGAAAAAACGGGGAAAATTATTCAACTTTGGAGACTTCCGTTGCGTGCGCTGCGTAAACGGTTCAAGTTATCCAAAAAATATGTATGAAAGAATAAAATGACGTAGAAATGATATGAAAGAAAAAAATTGAAGGTCTAGACTGCCTGATGCAGAACCCTTAGCAGCCCAGCTAAACTTTGAGAGATATGAAAATACCGTCTTAGGAAAAGTTGCTCAGCATGATAAGCACTTTCTAATAACGTAATAAAATTGAAGGTCTAGATAACCTGATGCAGAACCCTTAACAGCCCAGCTAAATTTTGAGAGATATGAAAATACCGTCTTAGGAAAAGTTATTCAACATTTTAAAAGAATTCAATTCCCTGTTAAGTTATCTTTTGCTGTAACAATTAATAAATCACAGGGGCAAACGTTTAAACACGTTGGAATTGACTTACGTCAAGACTGCTTTTCACACGGCCAATTATATGTCGCGTTGTCAAGATCGGGTTGCGGAGAAATTCAGTATGTTCTTCTGCCACAAGAAAATAAAACAAAAAATATAATTTACGCAGAAGTACTTTAAAATATTTTATTCTGTTTGTTGACGCGGACGAAGTCGCGGGCAACAGCTAGTTACTTATAAAATGCTCGATAGAATTTTGATTTGAAAATTTGCTTTTTTATGTTCTTTTAAGTCAAATAAAATGAAAACTTTTGTGAATATGAACAGGAAACATGCTTAGTTGTATAGCGCTTTATCAAATTTAGTTTGTGGCAAAAGTACTTTTTATTGTAAAATTTGTAGATAATTAACAATTAATTAAAAATCAAATATTGCGCTGGTTGCGGGTGCGCCCTGCTATACGTCTACCTCACTCCTTCATTAGGTGTTTGAGGGAGTAAGGTAGACGCACTGCGTGTTCACCTATAAGAGCGCCTTAACATCCTGCCTCCGCTACGCTAAACGTGGCTGTGGGATCTCCTTTTAAGATCCTGCAGTTCTAGCTACCCCACTTCAGGAACACTTGGCACGCCATTCTACATGCCAAATAAATATAGACACCGGAGACTGGTATTTAATAATATTCCTCAACATTAACCCAAAAATTATTAATGAAAGCACATAGAAGCAAGAGGTCCCCCGAGACCTGTTGTTCGCCATAACTATACAACATTTAAACGTTATTCGCGCACATAACAATAACGTTCTCGTTAATTAGTTAATTTTCCGGCATGGCCGGTAGGTAGGGTAACGAAACGAACATAATCGTTTAACGGTAATAGCTGTAACTGATTGCGCTTTTAAAAGATGTGCAATTTGGTACGGACATTCCAAAAAGGTTTTTGTGTATTTTAAAGTTAAATTTACTTCAATTAGTCACTTTTATTCACAATTTTGCGTATGCCTTGCTAATTTAACTATATTATCACATACACATTACATTACCACGTCATAAGAGATTTATTTTCAATGGTTTCTTTCAGGTTACACGGAAAACTGGAGAGATGTTGGGTTGTTTTCCTAAACTTATCAATTCCGCGTAGCATATTTTCCAAACTCAGTAATTTTCATAGTTAATCGAGAGTAATTAGTGTCATACACGTAACGTTACCGTAGAAAGCGTACGAGTAACTTTACCCCGAGGTAAACCATGTGGTACCTATTGATTAGAATGAGCAGTAAAGTTTTCTAGAAGTTGACGATAGATTTCCGTAGTACTTATATTTATATTGTGTCTTGCCTGTCCACACGTTTGAACACTGTTTTAGATAAACATGTTTTAATTTGATAAACATTTGAACCGGTCGATATTAATGTCTGACTTTGCAATCGAATTTTGTAATAGTACCTACCTAAACCCAAGTTTAGTGAAATAAATCTTAAGATTTGTTTCACTGGTATCCACTGGTGCTACGTGGGTAGTTATTGGTACCGGTTTTTATACCAGATCCTCAACACGTCAAGATGAAATCATCAAGGAAATACCATAGGATATGCTTTATCTTCTTGCTTCACTAATATGAGGAACTATTTATAGCACAAAGTATTATCTATTCTATTATATACCTTGGCCGCGTGGTGCCGGCCAAGGTAAAGTCCAAAATACAAACTGTGGTCACCAACCCGCCTGCCCAGCGTGGTGACTATGGGCAAAACCCCCTTGTGGCGTGCCCAGGGGGAGGACTACGTCCAGCAGTGGATTGTAATAGGCTGATGATGATGATGATGATTATATACCTATACGAATCATACATCTGTACTAATATGTAATAATTATATTTGTCTAATTGGTCTGTCAGCTTTTGGTTGGTTGGTTTCTTTTACGTCTGCTGGATGAAATTTGGTAACTATAGCGTCCGAAAACCTTTGATGGGCCTTAGCACGGACCTGAAGGTGTTTGGTTTAATCAGTGGATTAGATTAATATCACTGTTCATTCATTTTTACACACGTCTGTGTTCCCAAAAATGGGGTAGCCGATGATTCGATGGATTCTACAGCCATGTTCAAAATACGATAATTATAGCCGCCATGTTGAATTTTGTATAGACTGAAATATGCAGAGATAGAAATATAGAGATTGAAATATGCAGCTTAAGCTTAATTGACTGGTTATTGAATCAACGTTTTCCAAGTGGCGATTTTCCATCGTCAATGGGTAGCGGTTCTGGCGACAGATTGGTGCAATGGTGTCATGGAGCACCTGGTTTCGTTGTGTACCCTTCAAGGGCCAAGTCACATAACATTAACTATAATAATGAAGAAATCGCAGTAAGGAACCTTAGACTTAGCACGACTAGATTTCATTACTTTTTAGAGATAAACAAGCAGCTCCATCGAGACTTGTGTAGTTTTTTATAGAATATTTTTGGTGGGATTTCACTTCTTTTTGTAGAAACGTGGGCTTTATATGCGTATTAAAAGCAGAAGGGGAGGCATTTGCCCAGCAGTGGGACGCTATAGGCTAGTTTAATTTAGAAGATGTGTCCCACTACTCTGGATTTTTGCAATGACAGACGATTTTTAATGTACCAATAGTAGAAGGGGGCATTACCATATCTCTAATACAGCTGAGACCAGCTGAGGGTTCTTCATCAGATACTTCAGACCTTCGATTTTTGACATCAAATGAAGCGGCCCACCAAGTTAAATATTTTTTGTAAAGGCGGTATGTCGATCTCTAATAGTTTGGTTGGGGTCTTGTGTTTTCTAATCAGGGTCACCAGGTACTCCAGATCTTCGATTATCCTAGTTTTTATAGTTTTCCCTTTATGTGGCCATTAAACCCCAACTCTGTACCAAATTTCAGTTCTCTGAGTTTATGGGAAGTACTAGTTCTATTTTGATGATCATGAGTGAGTGAGTGTCTGTCATAAATGCGTAACTTTGCTTTCGCTTTACTTCGGAACTAAATGACCTATAGACTTGAAATTTTGGATTTTAAGTATGTGATTATAGCTTACTGGGTGACGAAAATTTCTGCGTTCTGGTCTTATCCAGAGGTTCTCAAATAGGGGCCTGAAAATGCGGCGAAATGGTCCCAGTAAAGGATGGTACGGCAGTGTTTGCTTCGCGCCCGACTTGGCGGGGCACTGCCGTGCCCCCCGATTAGAGACGATACGATATCGTGCGATACAATATCCACGATATGTGGTCATGCTAGGGGGGCTGATGTTAAAAATCAGTGACACGTTGCTGGCTCATAGCCTGAGAAAACACGCCTAAATTTCTTAGTCGACTCTTACGACATGTACGGAAGGAGATGCACATCCAATTTCTATAACCGATCTCGAGATTTTTTATTTTCATACAAAATTTCAAATTTTAAACTAAAAAAGTCCGAGATACTTTATTAAGTAAGTATTAAAATTGGCCGGCAGCTGATGTATTCTAATAAAGCCCCGCATCAGCACAGGCAACCTCTCATGTTCACACTATTGATTTGAGTTTTACAAAGAGCATTTGAATAAAGTGTCAGCTGTAAAATTAAATAGTTGAATGTGTCGTAAAAGCAATTTTATTTGCGTACGGTAAGTCGCTGTCAAGCAACAATATTTTGGTCAGTTTATGTTTCAATTATTGGTCCAAATGATCATTTTTTTCGAAAGTAGGTCTAGGTATCACATGACCAATTTTAATGGCATTTAATTTTATAGCATTTCGTATTCCTTGCAATACTTATTGGGGTAACAGCGGTGCCAAAGTCCATTCGACATTTTGTTTTAATAAACAATACTTACTCTGCAATATTTATGTTACATACATATATAAATACTCAGTTGTAGTCTCAAAATGTGTAATCCGTGCTGTGGATCTCGAAGGACATCCAATAACCACGCTTAGAACAGTGGAGTCAGATGTGAAAAGATATGATATTATCCCGGAATAGTCTATCCGGGTAGTTTAATTGTTCCGTAGCCTTAGCAGAACCGCGGGTCCATTTTGCAGCCAAATATAATAAGTATAGAAACAGCAGTTTATTCCTATACATATTGAGTGCATAATTTATATATTGCATATACAGAATTTACAGATGGGCAAAACCCGATCCACCGGGATCAAAAAATATCACACATTTCGTCGCATTCTTACATGGAGTAGTTGAAAAGGGGAGGTTAACTACCACAGGTTGATATCACGTCAATGTCTTACTATCGCCCCCAAAAATTATAACTACGATAAAATCCTATTTTGTCTCCCTACCATATCCACCCACGGTTGGTCATTATGTAAAAACCTGACATCCACGAAATCATCCGTTTCGAATATAAACCTTTATGATTAAGATTTACACAAGAGTGATCAGAACAACTCCTGTCTGTACCTGCTCCATAACCATGTATGAGTCATATAAAACTTGATAGTATGTTTCTTTATTTCTGCATCTGTTTTTGTAGGCACGGGAAAGTATCTGGTGAGGCGGGAAAACCAACTGGCGAAGCCATGTTTGAAGATCCTATATAGTAACTAGTTATGAGTATTAGTATATTGAGATTATCATTTGTCATTAATACATACATACATACATGCACCGTTGCACATTGGCACAGAGGATGTGGAAAGGGTCCACAAATTCACTTACCTCGGTAGTGTAGTGTTGGAAACTGGAGGGACCGAAGAGGTCATCACTTCGAGAATCTCAAAGCAAGAGCGACCTTCGCACAGCTGCGCCCTGTTTGGCAATCACGGAAACTGACTAGGAGAGTCAAGCTCAAGATATTCCGGTCTAATATTAAAACCGTGTACGAGTACGAGTGTGAAACGTGGAAGGAATGTAATACACCCAGACAGAGTCGCGGACAACACCTAGTATTTTTATTAAAAACACGAGAAAATGAAAGAACATTTTCCACAAAGAATGTAAACTGAGAAAATAAAATCGTCTTAAAGCACGAAAAAGATATAAAATATATTTTAATAACTCAATTTGAGTTTGTTCTAAAGTACCTACTTGTTGCTATAAAGATAAGCGTATTGATATTTTGCACGAGATTACATGTAGGTATATGCGTTATTTTGAAACCTAGAGCCGATGTGTCATCTAATCAGCTAACAGCCAAATAACTCAAGAGATTTTTACATGTCTTAGATTTATTCGGTAATTGTATTAATACAAAATTTAAAATTCCCAAGAAAATCTCAGCTGCATATAGCATACCTAGTGTGAAACTTTAGTTAAATACATACTATAAAGCACACCTACGACAGCGTTTCTCAACCCTTTTCAATCCGTGCACCCTTAGAAAATTAAGCACAACTTTAAGGACCCCTTCTCATGATAAAAAACATGGGAATAAGAAGTTTAGTGCTGCAAAAAAAGGTGTTCGAATACTCATAGATAAGACGATGGACACCTATACACATTGACTAAGTAGGTACTTACTTAATTATATCTAGTACGCTAAGTACTACCTAAGTGTCAAGTATTACTAAGTATTTAGTTTGAGCAATTAGTAGTTACAACTATTTAGGTTGCCGATACTCATTTAAGTACCTACATATTGGGATAAGTAAGGACTAATCCTATCTACCTACGCAGTGTGACACATATTGGTCTTTTAGAAAATTTCCAGATCAATTTCATCATACTGTGTAAGTTCTTAGGTACCATGCATTTACCCACTCGTAACCTACCTAGGTAAATAAACAAAAAGATTAGGTACATACGTTACGTACAATCTCGCAGGTTTAATATGTTATGGAAATATCTTTTAGAACACGATAAACGACAGTTTTTTTAATCTATTGAGGGGTCGTCCACCACCGGACCCTACACCCTCCGCTGACCCTCGGATCTGCCGACTCATGATCACTCGTGATAGAAACGATAGAAAGGCAGCCATAATCACTGCTCTCATTCAGCCACTCAATTGGAACGCCGGTTTTGCCGCCAAAAATTCCCGCGCCAGCAAGGTCGCTAGGTGTACCTACGCGAGATGCATGCATCCGGCAAAGGCATCAAACTAAACAGCCGCAAGTGCTCCAACCACTTGCCGGCCAACACATGCCGTTTGCGGGTGAACGCGGATTTTTTAAAAATAGCCGCACGCCGCGAAATTCCATTTTTGAAATATTTTTTTTATTTCTGTTTTCGATACAGTGTTTTTTGCGTTTGCGAAATTATGTTTTGATGTGAATTTTTTTGTGAATTTGTGTGAGGAAGTCTAGATTTTTAATAATTATTTTTTGGTGAGTAAAAGCTACTTATTGTAAGTTTAAAAGTTTATTTATTTTTTAACATTACGTACCTACGTAAGTAAACAATCAAAAATAAATTTTCAAAGAATTTATCATACTTACTTTTAATTTATGTACATACTGATTTTGAATTAAAAACTATAAAATTTATTAACAATATTAAAAAATTGTAGCGAATAAATCTTAAGTATAGTCAATGTTAAGTTCGTAATAAAATTTATAGACACATAAAAATTTATTATACCAGAGAGCTTAGATATTATTAAGTACCTAACATTTAATAAGTACCTACTTACCTATACATACTGTGACTATACTTACTTACATAGATTTTAATAGTTTATAATATATGTATTTTAATAACTCCCAATAAAATTAACAGAAGCTTTTTCTTTTTTTCTTCTTGGCTTTGTGTGTAGATAAATATTCAAATCATAAGTTAATCTAGTGGCTTCCTCTGATCTTACAAACAAAATGAAAAATCGAAAAAATAATTAATACTAAAAAACTTCGTAATAATTAATAACGAAATAAAATACATATTATGTATGTACCACATAAAAAAAACAGTAGTAGCAAAATAAAAAAAAATACAAAACTACAGTCAACGACTGATAATTTTTTTTTTTTTTTCGAAATGTTTAACAAATTATCTAATAAAATATAGATAAGTAGTTACTAAGTATAGTAAATTTGTTTTGAGACAGGTCTCTCTAGTACTCGATTTTGAACATCATAAATTAAAAATAAGTTTATGCAGATCTAGTTTAGTTACGCTAGACAAGTAGCAAATAAGTAGGGTCCGTTTCTTAGAATACCTATAATTCTCGTGCATAATTCTGGAACTAACAGTTATTGTATGCGGTTATACAGATCACGTAGTCATATAAAAAGCAACTAGCGCCATCATTCAAAGGAGCTGTTTAGTAGAACGCAATCTAGGTATTGCTTAATATCAACTTGTGCTCGTGGGGTATCCTTGACCGGCCTAATATGCAAGTTAAACTTAACTACACGGCCCAACTAAGTATAAATAAATACATGTATATTAGCCTATTGCAGTTCACTGCTGGACATAGGCTTCCTAGGAAATGCCACAAGACCAAGGACTGCCATAGGGGTGTTAAACATAGTCACTACCTAACAGGCGGGTTGGTGAATGCAGTGTGAAATTCGATACGCTGAAAACGTCTAAAACGCTGTCAAATAAACGTTTTTGGACACAGACAAATCAAATCTAAACCAAAACTTATAAACTATACGAAAAACGTCACTTAGCACGATTGTGTTATAGGAAGAGCCAGTGACGTGAAGGGAAGAGCCATTAAAAGCTGCGGTTGCCAGAAATTGGCATTGTCCTTTGACCCACGAGGCAACTACTAGTACAATTAAATATTTCTATGTAAGAATAGATATAAAAAGAAAATTAACTCTCATTTAATTTCTTTTTCTAAATTATTAATGAAACTTTTCCTCAGAAAAATAATAATAACCAAGTAATTGGAAAATTCTGCGATTAAATAAATAAACCCGTAGACGTCTGTAGATATCTCTACGTTGAATGTACCTAAATTAGTTTATTTTTAACTTTTTAATAAAAACAAAATCGTTTAGTGTAGGTATAAAAGTAATATCCGTTTATTAGAATTACCTCCCATTGAACCGCATAAAAATACAGACAGACAGAATTACAGGACTAGCATAGTCTTAAAAATATAGATAGACAGAAATATAGAAGTAGCTTGTGGTGCCGGCAGAGTAGAGTTTGTACCACCCCTGCCTGCCCGGGGGTATCGTACGAGGCGATTAAGGGTTTCCGGGAGGTGGGCAGCAGCGCCTCCCGTACTGACAACATAGTCCGAAAATCACACTTCACCAACCCGCCTGCCCAGCGTGGTAACTTTGGGCAAAACCCCCCTGTGGCAGTAGCCTTGTGGTGTGCCCTGGGGGAGGCCTACGTCCAGCAATGGACTGCAATAGGCTGGAGAAGAAGATAGGACTAGCTTAGTTTTGAAAATAGATATCAAACATAAATAAAATAGGTATAACGAAACTGGCTTGACCATAACATTATTTTACATACCTACAAATAATAAAAGGATTCCAAATACAAATCCGGTTTTGGATTTATATTTTGGCAATAACAACATTATAACAAATAAAACTGTAAAAGATCCTATTAAAATAAATTTACTGACAGATTTTAGAAGGATCCAAGACAAAGACTAAGTCCAATTCGATTATCGGCCAATTTCAATATTTGTACCTACTAGAGATTATAAAGAATAACGGATTCTTTTTATTCCAAATTTGAAATTTTGTTTTGAAAAAAATTGAAGATTTAATCTGAAATAGGTGTGCAAAAAATCTCTTGAGATCGGTTATTGAAATTGGCTGTTAAACTCAGTACGAGTGCGTACATCCACGTCGATCGTAAGAGTCGACTAAGGAAGTTTGGCATACCCCCAGACAATGAGCTATCAACTTGTCTTCGATCGATATGCTAAACGTAGCTATGGGATCTCCTATTTATGACCCTGTAATAATAACTACTCCATTGCGGAAACACAGCCGTGTGTTTCAACATCATTTTTCTGCTTTGTCCCATTACGAGTGTTTATCGGGTCGGCGCAATATGGTTTGTTTCGAAACACATATTGCCAAGGATTTAGTGTTTGTTTAACCGCCTGCTGCCTGCCTGACGGGAATTGTTCTTATGTAGTACCTACGTATCATACAGAATAGATATACAGGGTGTGGGTGACAGCCAGGCAAATACTGAAATACTGAATAAGTACCATTTGTGTTGAGTTATACGACAGTGTTATTATCCGCAGGAAATGTATTTTTGATTTGATTATCAGTAATCTTTGCTCTCCGCGCTAATTGTATGGGGCGATCCTGTGACTAATTAAATGGGTTTATTGGTTATTGTGTGATATATTGCTGTTTTTTTGGATCACTTGTGACTGACATTAGGGCTGATCAGGTTTTTGAACTTTTTTCAAAGCAACTTTTTTGAAAATCATCGATTTATAAAATTTTATTTTACATCATTATGAAAGGACTAATTAAACGAACAAAACAATTTTTTTCCTGAAAATATGAAAAAAATGTAGGAAAATTTTGGAATTTTCGTGCGAAAATTTTCAGTGTTTTCCGATTCAGAATTATGGTCTGAAGTCACGGTATCAATATTTGCCTGGCTGTCACAAACATCCTGTATGTAATAATATAGTTTATTGAAACAAAAAATTCAGTTGTTGCTCTGTAAAGAGAAATTCAATTTAGGAATTTTACAACCATTTTACACAAGTTATTTTTATCAAAGATTTGTACACTTATGTACCTACTAAGTAATTTATTAATCACTAACCTGTAAAGAGAAACAAAATTAAAAGCTATTGCTTCAAAAATTATGAAATTGTTTCCTTTAAAATCCACGTTAATGTTTTACTGTAAAAAAGCCAGTCACCATTTTGCAGCCAACATAGATAAATAATATTTTGATGTGAAACGTCTACGCGAGTAATGAGCGGGAAATTCAAATTAAATACAATAGCTTTATTTACATATATTATTTTGACATATTTCCCATAAAAAATTAAAACTTATACAAGTTGAGTCATCTAAAGTAATAGCTTGACTCTACCTAAGTTAAAAATTTCCGAATTACCGTTAGTCCGCGTTACTTAAGGATAACAGAGTTTAATGGGGTTTTTACCCTTCGATAATGCAGTTTTTAAGATGGTTTTACAAAATATAAACATTATAAAATTATTGATAAAGAAAATGGAAAAAATTCTTCACCCGAGCGGGAATCGAACCCACGACCACTGCAAACCGTGCCAGCCGCTATAACCACTAAGCCACCGGGTCAATTACTCGGATGACGAATTTTACCATCTCTTATCTAAATTACATATTGGCAACGTTATTCTTCATCCCGATAGCTATACACTAGCCAAATATACATATATATTTATTCACTACAGTGAAAATAAGGGGGATATTTATGTTTAACTAGTTATCCGATTTGACTTTGTTTGCATACAGAATGTAGCCTATGTGCTCCCAACTATAATATGTATGCTAAATTTCAATAAGATTGGTAGATAAAGCGTGAAGAGGTATCAAACAAATAAATAAACATACAAATAAACAATCTTGCTTTCGCATTTATAATATTTTAGTTGGGATACCTACCTGAGAGCCGAGCAATACATTTTTTATTTAAAAACGGATAACTACCGTTTGCCTATAACACCAGCGTAAAATCCCAAAGTTCGTGTATAGTCAAACGTATTTAGTCAATAATTTAATTAATAGGCACCGCACCATATATACCTACATTTCTAGAACATACCTCCGAAATTCGGTCATTGAAAAAATGTCATCAAGTAGCGTCAATAGTGTTTCGAAACTCTGACCTCCCATATAAAGTCAATGTTACTCGTATGTTTTGATGTGCAACTAAACATGTTGTTGTGAGTAATACCAACCTTAGAGAGATACCATATACAGAGAGATATAGAATATGATAATCATTATCATCATCATCACCAGCCTATTGCAGTCCACTGCTGGAAGTAGGCCTCCCCCAGGGCACGCCACAAGACTGCCACGGGGGGTGTTTGCCCATAGTCACCACGAGGGCAGGCGGGTTGGTGACCGCAGTTTGTATTTTGGACTATGTTGTCAACACGGGAGGCGCTGCTGCCCACCTCCCGGAAACCCTTAATCGCCTCGTACGATACCCACGGGCAGACATGGGGTGGTACGAATTCTACTCTGCCGGCACCACGCGGCCAGAATATGATATGATAATAGTCATAATAATTATCTTAGTACATACATATAGACATATATATAATACATAGCTCGAAGAACTGATGGCCGATGGAGTCGGAAAGTTCTAGAGTGGATACCACGTATCGGCAAGCGCAGCGTGGGAAGGCCACCCGCGAGGTGGACGGACGACCTGGCCAAGGTTGCGGGCGTCGGTTGGATGCAGGCTGCTTCCGACCGGTCGGAGTGGAGGTTGTTGGGGGAGGCCTATGTCCAACAGTGAGTGGACTTCTCAGGGCTGTAAATGATGATGATGATGATACATATAGACACGGCTGTGTTCCTGAAATAGGGTAGCCAGACCTGCAGGATCATAGAGTAGATCCCACGGCCACGTTTAATATAGCGTGTACACATATAAATGATCAGTGACAAGTTGCTAGCTGAACGCCTGAGAGAATGCTCAAGTTCCTTAGTCGACTCTTACGCGACATGCACGGAAGGAAAGGGATGCAGTTATAAACAATTTAGGTAAAAGTAAAATTTTAGTTTTCTTAATTGACAAATAATAAGCGATAAGAGTTTGTACCACCCCTGCCTACCCGTGGGTATCGTACGAGAGGTTTCTGGGAGGTGGGCAGCAGCACCTTCCGTACTGACAACATAGCCCGAAAATCACACTGCGGTCACCAACCCGCCTGCCCAGCATGGTGACTATGTGCAAAACCCCCCTATGGCAGTAGCCTTGTGGCGTGCCCTGGGGGAGGCCTACGTCCAGCAGTGGACTGCAATAGGCTGATGAAGAAGAAGAAGAAGCGATAAGCCAACAACTTGTCACAGATCATGAACACCTGTCCCAGCTATGCTATAAGTTGTAGGATGTCATTTATGATTCTGCAGCTCTAGCTACGCCATTTCGGGATCACAGGCCTGTGTATTATGTAAATCGACAAATAAATGAATGAGGAAAACGGATACAGATGGGAATCCCAACACAAAACACCCGTATGTCCCAAGCATTCCATAATTCACGACACGACATTAGATATGGTCCTTTGATAATTTAAAATGAGCTGTGCAAATTAATGTATGAAACAAAACAATTTATATGTAAAGAGCGCTAGCCGAGTTATATGAATGAAACGAAAAAAACGGCCAAGTGTGTGTAGGGGGTAATCTGTGGTGTAGAGACATGCAATTTAGAGTTCTGTAGTTACCCGTTACAAAATTATACACATTATATTTAACACTAGGCTATTAATGTAACGTCAATGTAAAACCTACTTCAACATCAAAATACTTATTTGGAGTACACCATATGCCTGGTGGAAGTAGTTAGACATCAATCTTTCTTCCTTCCTATGAAAAACTCATGTGCTGATCTGCTTCACTAAAATAGCTGCATCTCCTTCTATGCACGTCGACATAGTCAACTAAGGAACTCGGGCATTGTTTCAGGCGATAAGCTAGCTATATTGAGAGGAAGACGCTGAACTCCACAGCACAGGGTATCCTAGTGTGGAAGGCAGCGAGTTTACTACACCAAGTGTATGATTTTTGTGCAAATAAACGATTTTTTTTATTGATCTCCACTATGCTTAACCTGGCTGTGGGGTCTCTTTTATGATGCTGCATTATGATAACTCATTTTGGGACCCACAACCGTGTGTATGTCTATGGAGAAACAGGCTAATCATTGTTCAAAATTAACGACGAAATCATATATCTAGGTCCATTTGTATATTAAAATATTTTATAAATATTATTAAGAAATGAAAAAAAAAAATTCACCTGAGTGTGAGTGAAAATAATTTACTCATTTGCTGCTGCTGCAAGTGGTCAATAGACGGGTCTCAATACCACGGACAGTATGTTTATAAGGTCGTCGTATTTAAATTATGGCAGACCAGGGCGTTCAAAACGGATCTGGCACAATTAATGCAAAATATTGCTAATATATGCCGCTTTCGTACTATGTTATAGTTGTTCTGTGTTATTGTTTGTTGCCAAGCGCAGGTACCATTCAACATAAACTTACATTATGTTATTTTGTAGCCATTCACAATTTATATTTATGTTAGGTTAGGATAATATAAGTACACGGTCCCATAATACGTGTCCCGAAAAAACAATGCGACAGCAAATTTTTTTTGATGAGTCATTCAGGCCCATTATTACTATGATTTAATTTACGCCATCCGACTGAAAGGCGCACCACTACAGCGATGGTTTCTTATGATGGCGGTGCCGTCATATAGCGGTCGTACTAAAGCAAAAACAGCCGTATTTTCGATGCTGATATGAGAGAAGTTACTTAAATTCCATATCCGAGAAAACCCAGGCTATCTATGCCAGACCATCAGATCTTCACCAAAAAGAGCACACCTACAGAAAAGTGAATTCCTCAGTCAATGATAACCAAAAGTGCAAACTCTGTAACATACCTGCGTGAATAAAACAATATGGTGTGTATAAAAGTCCATAAATCCCGCTATTCGCCGACCGAGTGAGCAGTGTAGTGCATAAATAACTTTTTTCTATGAGTGCTTCAGCGCACACGGCAATGGGTTACGGATCAAAGAGCTGATTAATTTGCTAATAGACGAAGAGTTATAAAATAATTGTGCTGTTACAGATTAAAATACACGCTACCAGCTATATGAGAAATTCTGCCCCCGTATTGACTATCTTATTTTGACCACATTTAATAGTAGACAGTTAATAGTGATGATACTTAAAACCAGTGCTTGAAACTTAATAAATGGACGTGGCATACATGTGTTGAAATAACGCAGCATAATTAGGAACTATCAAAAAAGATATTAGATACGAGGGCTAGTCCCCACTATCCCTAAAGCGAGATTCGATTCGTCAGCTTATTGCAGTCCACTACTGGACGTAAGCCTCCCCCAGTGCACGCCACAAAGCTCGATATCCCGTTTTTGCCATCCAGTCACTACCAGCTGCCCTCTTCAAGTCATCGGTCCATCTGGCCGGATGGCGTCCAACGCTACGCTTGCAGAGGCGCATTCTCCATTCGAGAATCCGTTTACTTCACCGGCTATCGGTTTTACGACAGATGTGACCAGCTCACTGCCATACTGTGGTCTTCTGCCGGATAATCTTGATTCGGACTTTGTCCATTAGCGACATCCCGAGCATTCCATAGCTCTCTGAGTGATATGCAATCGGTGGGCCAGCCCCACCGTCAGGTTCTACGTCTCGGCTTCGTAAGTCATGATATAGAGCGGAATAACGCCATTAACTTCAAAAATGTTCCGTAACGCCACAAGAGAAAAAACAATGGGAATAATTTAATTAATGTATATTTTTTATAATTGTAATATTTACAGTGATTTATATTCTTTTATATATAATATTTATGAGCGGAGCATACATTTTACTCGTTATATTTTTATTTTACTGGAAAATTATTAATACATTTTGAATCAGAAATGTTTTAATGATGAACGTAATGCATATAGCGAACCTATTTGTTACATTTAAACCTTTTTTAAACAAAAAAAGAAGAAAACTGTATAATCCGGGAAAATTGTAAGGAAAAAACCTAAACACGCGCCATTCAATTTTTTTCCTTAAATTACCTAATTTTCCTTTACTTAATCTATAAGAAAATTCCTGTTATAACGGTTTTAATTTGTTTCGGCAACTTAACGGAAAACATAATTAATTTATATAGATTGCCAATACAATGTTTATAATATGTATTTATCTAATTTGAATGTTACATGCATCATCTTTATCTTTATATATATAAATCCTCTGTTCGTGTACCTACTTGAATTTTGATGTCATTTTTTATGAACTAGAACAAGTTTTTCTGCAGTCCACAGCGGACATAGTCGCGGGCGTCCACTAGCATCCAATATAAATCAATTGGTTTACAGCGAACTCATGCTCTATAGGATTCCAGCAGGACTGTTTCCATCGTGTAAGTGAGAGATCGTTATTAGCTGACCTTGCAACGCACCCTAGGCTTAGTAGTGACCCTACCGGGGTAGGTCCACCACTCATTCCCGCCACTGCAACTCCTGTAAGCTAGGCCACCATACAAATGCCTATAAAGAAAATCCCGGGCAGGCGACTGTGAAGTATCAAAACTAATAGGAATACAGATTTTGAAGTAGTTAGTACGCGAGCGAGGGATATGTACCTATCTTCTATATAAAAATGAACAGAATTTAGTATTGCTAAGTGACGATCTCGAGAACAGCTGAACCGATTTCGCGATTTTTTAAAAATATATTCCTTGAAGTATAAGGATGGTTTTTATGGAGAGAAAAATGAAAATATTGCCTGAAAAAGTCTAAAAACACTTTTCTATATCGCTGCTCACAATTTTGTGCACGTGAACGGGTATTACACCCGTGAAAAACCGGGGCGGATTCCTAGTATAGATATAAATAAAAGCTTTTTAAAAAACCTAATGAGAGCTAATGCAAGTAAGGTGTGGGTACTATTTCTAATTTTAACTATTTCGATTTTGCGGGATACCACATGGATGCAGCACGCAACGTGCTCAGTTACAACCAATTACATAGCATACATATTTTACACAATTAGTTCAGCTGCAAACTATGTAAAGGCTAATTATCCGCAAACTTTAAAACTTTTAAATTAGCACATACTCGTATTGTTATATTTTAACAAACTTTGTTATGAGCGTGACAAAAGTAATGATAACATAACATAAATAACATGCATACAAAATGTTATTGACATTGTTAGGTTACACCGAGTTGCTCTTTGCATTTTAATCCATGAAAAATGGTACAATTTCTGACAGCTTATAAAAAGAAGATAATTTTAATATTAGTTCAAAAGTCACAGGGATGGGTCGGGGCCGGGTACATTTTACTAAACCATTTGTAGTAAGTATAGGTACCTATATAGATATTTATAACTTACCTAAAATTTAAAGTCATCATAATGTTTGTGCAAATAGCTATCATTTGTTAATGTAATTAAGTCATCCTTAAAAACCAAGCTATAGATAGAGAACCAAATAAACAAGAGAAATCCTATTTGTCAACTTTTCACATCAAATTGATTCCATAGAGAAACGTTAACGCTTAGGTCGCCTTTTATAACATAGGGGTAAGCACGAACCTCTCGATAGTTCGTAACGCTATCAAACTATCAAATCCCATAGATTTTGCTAGCGAGTCGCTAGCGTTACGCCGCGTAAAAAGGTTCGTGCTAACCTCACAGAGATGTGCTTTGCTACCTTGCTACGGATGCGTAAGATATTCACCAATCGTATTGATTGACAATGTCCATGAAAACATTACTCATCGCTGATGGAAAAGCAGTATTTTACCCGGAAAGAACAGCTTGTTTCCATGTCGGTATATGTCTAAACATAGTACAAAACAAAAACAAAGACAAACAAAACATCCAGCCTCCCCAGCCGTGTCATTACAGAACACTCTAAACAATTATCTATGGTAAATAAAACGTATTTTCCCTTTAAAACAACCCTCAATCTGATACATTAAACATTGGAAAGACAATCAGCTGTCTTCCTCTAATTTAAAAGTACTGGAAAGAAGCAATTATTCGAGTGGATGGCCTTCATGCGTATTATTGAACTATAGAAGGCTATGCTGGTTGTAGGCAAACGGTATTTGGCATACTCGTAGTATATTATGCCTAAGCATTATTGTAGTAGTTTTGTAGGATAAAATTTGGCTTAGTTCCAGTCACGGGCCTGTACAACTGAAATTATTTAATAGACGGATTTTAATATTCTAAAATAATAAATTTTGGAAGTAAAATAATAAAATCTAAGATAACATGAGTTTCTAAATTAACTATAGTGTGCCGACCCATAATTAAGGGTAGGAAGGAAGTAACCTCAAGTCGATGTCAAGAAACAACCACAAACACTGGTGCTAGGTGAAATATCCTATGTTCTACTCGTATTTGTCAAAGAGTCTAGGAATATATTCGTCACTTAGCCCCTTAGAAACGTAACGTGCTACTCACAGGCTAGAGATGTGATGTAATATCGTTAACACCTAAACGGCTTAGTTCCTCTTCAATCCAATTTTTAGCCTTAGGCCTTTAAATCATGCCTTACCTTTCCACATTCTGATAACAGATGGCGATGTAAAAATTGACACTATTAAAAATCGCGTAAACTTATTATTCAGCCGACTGCGCCATAAGGAGGGTTATGTTTTTCGCGAGTATGTATGTATGTATATTTCTTTAGCACGCTTTGAGAGGTAGGTATCATTAGACTCGTCGTAAGAGTGACACTGGGTCAAAAAAATTTACGCAGACTTTTTTTTTCTTTAAGTAAACGAGGTTATTTTAAAATCTTTAAGCGATTCTAATTTCCAGTGCGTTCTAGCCCTAATAATGTTGTAGGAAAGCCTCGAACCTCGTCGTTTGTCCTTTGTGCGTTTTAGAGAGTCGCAACCTTGATAGATACATCGGAAGGAGCGCGATGTGCCGTGAAATTAATTACATATTGTCTTGTTTTGTCCACAGATAAGACAGGTGTGATTTTTAATCGTCTGTGCTGTTAGCATAGATAATTTACTAGCTACGAGTAACAGCGCTAATAAAAATGGACGGACATGTATAAAAATTTTTATGAGATAAAGGATCACTACTGGGAAGTAAAACTTCCTTGAATAAGAGCATTTTATTAGTTACATTATCTGAATTGACAGAAACTGACGACGAAAAAAGTTAATTAAATATGTATGTATGTAATCTTAGGATGGTAATGATATCATAAGTAGGTATATAATATGATCTTTTAAGTGGTAAATAGTTGCTTATGTTGTAATAATCTTAGTGTCAACCGTTTGTTTCCCGAATAAAATAAATAAATAGCTGATTATTCGTTAATTGCAAACTTTTAGTGGAAACATAGTACCTATATTTGCCTCATAGGTTCAGTATCTTTTGCAACAAAAAGACTATACAAATTTTGATAAAATGTATGAGGTAAGAATTGAAAAAAATATCCTTTATCTAAAAAATAATATTACGATATTCCACAGTGCAGTAAATAAATGCATTTAAAAAAAAAAACAGTAAGATAGCTTTTCTGCGGTTTTATCTATGTAATTATTGTGATATATATGGGTATTATGCCGTTTATTTATTATACTATTCTATAACATACAATGCGCTAATAATAATAAAATATAAATTCTTAGTGAGAAGTATTATTAGTTACATATTTGTATGTTGATATTAACTGCCATCCTTGAGTCTATCATAAGTCTATATATCTAAGGATTATATGGTATTTATTTTTCCCGGATTTACAATAGGTTTTACGCATGACAACTAAGTATACTCGTGTTATGTGTAATAAAATGTTATAATAATATCCTAGTAAGATACATTAGGAAGTTTTTTACACAAATGTATGACGTATTTTTATAGGTCCTGTTATTGATCAACCATACATAAATTAAAAGATTTTTTTTATTCTCACACAGTACCTGTGTATGACGCATAGTTCGTGACTATTATAGGAAATTAGTTTTATTTGGGCCATTATATATGAAAGCGTGAACCACAGATTTAATAATACTATAGATAGGTTTTTTTAGATCGAGTGCGTCAAATATTGGATGATGGCGCTAGTTACTATGTGTATGACTACATTATCTGTGTCACAGCAAACAAAAAATGTTAGTTCCGAAATCAGGCATAGGAGTTATTCTATGAAACGGCCCCCTTATTACCTAACTAGCAAAAGCAAAGCGATAGCGAAAATTGTACAAAAATCGCTGATTGCTTGTCAAATTCGTATTATGTAAAATGAATTTCAAAGGAACTTTGATATTTCAAGGCGAATATTGTACAATTTTCGCTATCGCATTGCTTTGGCTTTGCTATTGCTAATTAGGTAATCAGGGAGGCGGGTTCAACTCGTGAACAAGATAAACTAGAGTTTATTATGGGATACATACGAACCAATAGTAACTGTATACCTATAGCCTATGCATAGATACTAAAATTGGACGGAAACTTATAAGTACAACTTATACAATACTTATCACGATTTTCAGTACAATGCCTTATTTTCCTATTTCACAGTAAATTCTCAAGCGCACAGAATACATTTTAAAAAGTATGTAATCTCATTTCTGAGAGAGAATTTCCGAACAAAAATGGGAGTTATGTAAAAAAATAACGATACGAACTAAAAGCTTACTTAACAAATAAGCAAATAAACAACTGTTATACATTGTAGTTTTCTACTTTGGCCTAAGCTCAGTTTTAAATCAGTGTGCTTGTGTTAGAATTGCCGTTGTGCGTTGACCTAGAGTCAAGGGCGGATCTAGACTTGGAATCAGGGGATGGTCATATTCGATAACTTTGCGAACTTCTCGGTCGTTCGTAATATTGTAACTTTACCTAAGCTGGTCTAAAGCCCGATGTGGTCATGACCCCCTGGATCCGCCCTTGCCTAGAGTGCGTCGCTTTCTTTGCTTGATTCAGCAAATACTAAGCTGAGCTTATGCTGCGCGCACCATAGGTAGCAAAGTATGTAGCTAAGATATCCCAAAGCAGTCATTATCGCGCTAGACTGCATTCTGTACGAAAACACACGTCATTGACACACATTCATTACTGTGATGCAACTAGCTTGGTGTCCATTAAGTGTGGTTTACTGTCAAAATACAGTCGTATTCTGATGTTTTACGTAAGTCGAAAGTGGTCATCGAAAATGGTTGTCGAAAGTGATAGCGATGGTATTATATTATGTACATCCACAGTAATGTAAGCTTGAACTTTTTGACGGATTGTAACGTAGTCGTCACGTTATCGAATTTCATAGATTATGTTTGCGTGACGATAGAGTCACAGGTTGTCAAGAAGTTAACTCTATTGGGCTTTTAATTTCCCGTGGATGTTGTCGGAATAAATGTATTATGTAATTTATTAATTATCTGTTACATGTGTAAAGATATCAGAATTCTGGCCTCGTTATGCTAATGGTGTCTGTGGAATCTTTTTTTTAATCCTGCAATTCCGGTTAGTTACCCCTTATTTGGAACTCAGCCGTGAGTTCAATGTATTTCATTTAACCTATGTATGTACTCGTACAAGTTTGAACTTTATTATATTTGTGGACCTGTGTATATGTATCATGGAGAATGTTTGTATGCATAGTCAACTTATATACGAGTAAAATTGATCTCATTTCTGATGAATCATGACTTTATTGTTTCAATGGTCATTGCGAACGGTGTCAAATAAACAGAACAAGTCAATGATTTACCTTTATAATCATGCCTGACATAGATAAAGAAATAATGATTAAAGTTGAAATTTTATGAATATGTTCGATCATTTCAATGTACGATGCTTAATAATTTTTATATTTGTTTTAATTAAAAATAACGTCACGGCTAATTATTATTGCTTTTGTTTAAAATTATAAAATGATTTTGCTTTCTGCTAAAAATAACTGCACAGTTTTTGATTTATAATAATAATAATAATAAGCCCGCAGGGCAGCTTGTGGCGAGCTGTTGGGAGGTAGCGTTCCCACGGACCTGAAGTACTCCCGGGGGAAGACCCTGTTCCTCATCTCCGGCACCGGAGTGAAGTATGACGAGGAACAGTTCCCCCGCCTCTGCCTTGCCTTCGCCGGCCGGGCAGAGTGGAGTCGCGAGAGCTATGACAGCTCGAGGGTGGACGTGCCCGTCAGTAAGTGGCGAGTTGGCTTCGGTTTAAAGTCCAGGGGCACCCCTCCACCCTAGCCACTCACCAAATGTTGCCCCCTTTGTCGCTCCGTGCGTGCGGCCGTTTCAGGGGCCCATGAAATGAGTCGGCGAGTCACCGCCTGCCACCAAACAATTATGAGACTTGGTTGTAATGGCAGGCGTCCGTTAGTCTCCTTCAATAGCCCAGTTACCCAACCCCACCCAATATTCAGCCTCATAGCCCATGACCTTTGTTTCCATCGCATGACATAGATCTGCACTCCAATAGTCTTGCACATGGCGGGGACCATCGCCGGGTGTATCTTATTGTGCGGTCGGCGATGGTATCCGCCATGTGTATCCCACACAATATTAAAGTTCTCTAAAAAGGGCCTCTACATCTTGGCCACGGCCCGATGCACGCCTCTCAAAGGACCGGGACTCTGTAGTCCCGAGAATTTAAACAGAGATATAATAATAATAATATAAATTTTATTTCAGAAAATTGATTTCCATATTTGTATTAGTAAAAGTCTTAACCTATGTTAGTAAGTAATTGCGGACATTAATTAAATTGAATTGATGAAAGTATAGGTATATTAAAAAGTAAGCGAAACAAATAAAATAAATCAATTTAAATAAAACTAAATCAGATCTAAATCAAATTAAACTAAATAATAAAATAAAATAAAACAAATTAAAAATAAATTAAATCATAACAAGTTGCACCCATTCCATTCCATAAAAATATTATGCACCAATACTGGTCCCTATTATGTGATTAAGCATGGCCGAATCACATTTGCCTAACAATGTTTTCAGGATGCCATTGCTACTGCTACGCATCCTTGCTAGCAGAAAAGACGCTCTATTCCTTCCTGAATCCATTGTTATACTGTATACGTAGATCATTGAAAGTCTTTTTTGTATATCTGGCCCACAAGGCGCACGTGTAGAATGTCTGACAATAGGCCTTAAATAAAGTGATTTTGGCTTTGTCACTACAACGCGCGAACCTGCGCACCAGCATATTACACCTGGCTGCCAACACCCTACGCTCACGTTCCATATCCATCTGATCTTTAAGGTCCTCAGCAATATTGTATATATGTCCATCAGTCTCCTTACTTCAGCTTAATTTATTCACTCCAGACTATAAAAAGGCATTTTAAATATACTTTAAGTATATAAAAAAATCGAAACAATCAATACAGACAAAATTACGAGAAACAATCGATAGAAAAAAATCTAGCTCCGTGCATACATTGCAAAATAAATTCACTGCACAATCTATTTCTATTGATTTAAAATATTTATTCTACTTTGGCCACCAAATTAATAAATGTCAAGAACAAAACATAATTTAGATCGTATCGTCAATGCGAGTAATCCAATGCCATTCTCATTCGGTCACTCGATAACAACTTTACTATCGTTCACAGAATAAGGACTGAGGTCATTCAACGATGCACATAGCCCACATTACCTGTAACCTTCGTGATGTCGCTAGTGTCTATGTATTAAGTGATTATTTAATTTAGGATTATGGCAATTGTTAGTTATGACACCTGTTTGTTTAAGTTTGCGATTGTGAATTCATTATCATCACGTGATTTGTGTTTTTAGGTCTCATTATGTTTGCATGTATGCTTGTGCTGATTTGTTTGAAAGTTTGTTTTCATAGATCACGTGCAATTTCAGTTGTGGTAGCAACCACACCTGTTCCAATAAAAATTGCTAAGTTTAGATTTAAGTTAAATCCTCTCCCAGCATGCCACAAGGCTGCCATTATTGGTGCTTACCCCACTTTGTTTATTACCCCTGGAATATCTAAACATTAATGAGCTCTCTCTCCCTCTGTTTGTGTAAAAATTATACTAATTTGCGATAAATCAAGGTTAGTGTATTTTATTAAGACTTAAAAGCTATCGTTTCCTAGGATAGTTGTCTTATCTATTTGCGTTCTTATGACCGCTATACCACTGAAAACCTAAGAAAACATAGGTGTTAAAAATAATAATGTTTTATTAATTGTATACATCAAGGTGCGTGAATGAAGAGTAATAATTGACCCGGTGGCTCAGTGGTTAGAGCACTGACACGCGGAATGCAGAGGTCGTGGGTTCGATTCCCACCCGGGTGAGGAATTTTTTCCATTTCTTTATTAATAATTTTATAGTAATACATTCTATGAACACATATACGGTTTTACTTAAGAGTGACGAAGCTGCTCTGTTCGTGTGAACTAAAAATAGCTGTGTAGTCTATACAAAATGTTAGCAAAAATTAACTATTTTTGAGTCTCTCAGGTGATGAAATAGCCAATTTATATAATCAGGTAAAGTGGTTTGTGTTCTAGCTGTTAGAATAATATAGTCGGCATCCGGTTTTACCTGTGTTGCTATTTTAATTGTTGCCAAAAACTCATGAAGGAAAGATTAATTAGAGTTGTTAGTCTCTCTCTCTCTCTCGTCAGTCTATTGCAGTTACTGCTGGACGTAGGCCTCCCCCAGAGCACGCCACAAGGCTCCCGTTTTCATTATTAGCCTACCCGCTTTAAGTCATCGGTCCATCTGGCCGAAGAAAAAGTGTCTTAAATATGAACTTGGGATAAATGAATATTCACACACTACAATTCATTGAACTAGTCTTATACCTGAGGTCTTGTGTTATGGATACTAATCAACAGTATATAAATACATAGATAGATTATTATAGTAATATTCATGACTACTTCTATGCTGCTCTGGGAGTGAAAAAAAAAAACGTATAATTCTACAGTTGCTTTTCTTCCCGAGCATACTGTACAAGTCAGTAGAGGGACAAGAGGGTCTTGGTGTTTTGTAGGCGATGGGCTGACCACCTGTACTACTAACCGAACTTGTACATCTCAACTATACTCTCAAAATGGTCAGAAGTGAGGGATGAAGGCGTGATTATACATATGTATATATGTATGTATAGTCATGACTTAGAAACGCACATCGATATTAAACATATTCATCAATGCTTCGCACTTACGGGCATTCGAATTAAGGAAATAAGGCGACAGGGAGTTTCACTACACAAATTAGTGGTCGAATATTCACCATTTTCTATAGCTAACATTATCACACGGCTATAAGTACCCCTGAAAAGGGTAGCCAGAACTGAAAGATCATGATGAAAGTCACACAGCCAAGTTTAGCCTAGCGGGGCTAGATGTAAAAGATCAGTGACTAGTTGCTAGACTCCGAGTTTCTTAGTCGACTTTTACGACATGCACGGAAGGAGATGCAGCTGAGTACCTGTTCTAGTGAAGCCCCGCATCATTACAGTTTTAATTAACTAATATAATGTTTTTGTTTCAGATTAAGCAAATATGTCTCAACAAAGAAGTATCGCCGTTTCCTTATTTGCAGCTCTTTTTATTAGTTGTAAGTATTTAAAGTATCATAAATATTTTTACTGGTATGTAACCTATACATAGTTACTTCTTAAAGTGTTAAGATATTTTTTAAAATTTATAGTTATAGTTAGGAGTAAAAAAATTTACTAATATTTAAACTTATCAATAAATACGTAGGGTAGGTATCTAAAAAGTTTAAAAATTTAATTAAAAACGCCTACATGTTAACGGGGGAGCTCTATATAAAGATTATCCCGAAATTTCCACAGGAACGGAAATTAAAGTTATCGCTGGAAATCGTTAGCAGCTAGTGATACATAATAACTAGGTGTTTCTAAAAGGTAAAACATATATTTCCCCTCTCTTTCTCTCCCACTATCAAATTAATAATTAAACTCGGTTGCCTTTGTCCTACCACCAATCCTATAGAAACCGAGCTTCCCATTCTACTTGTCTCCATACCATATGAGATACTATAGGTGTTTAATTGGGACATCTACTGCAATACTCCGACAAGTCATTTTGATACTTTAAATGTTTGAATTGGTATCTCTTTATATATTTTTGTAACAGTACAAGTACTGGCACAGTTTAACCAAACAAAAAGATGCGGTATTTTTCTACTTATTTAAATTTTAATAGTTCATCCGACCATAATTTGTAATACCAACATAATTTTCTTGATAATAATTTGTGGTTGATATTGTAATAAATTATTACTTCAGTTGATTTCAATCATCGATAGTCTTAATGATAAAGAACATGATAGGGTCGGAATTTGTCATAACAAGTTACTCAACGAATAACTTTATTAATAAACATTACTTATAACCGCCATATAAAATAATCAAATAAAAATCCGACAAGTGCGAGTTGAACTCGCGTGAAGAGGGTTCCGTACGATGTTACCTATCATGTTTTTTTAAATCTGACAAAAAGTTGGTACGCCCAATATTGAGTGATTTACCATGTTATTTTAATATCATGGACTTCTTATAGGTTTTCCTATAATCTATAAGGAGAAAACTAATTTCTGTATTTTTTTCAAAATTTTAGGTTCAGTAGTTTCGGAGATAAGGGGGGGGGGAATGGTCAATTTTCGTCTATTTTCTTGAATAACTTGGAAACTATTTATTTTAAAATTACAAAAAAATATATTTAAGATCTTCTCAACAAGACCTTTCATTTGATATGCCACACGATGCAGTTTTCAGAATTTTTTTTTTAATTTTCCCCTTCCCCCCCAAAAATGACCCCCCATATACAGATTTCATCTGCTCACGTCACACCTCTGTGTTTGGGTCACAGGAATTGATATGTGTACCAAATTTCAACTTAATCGGTCTAATAGATTCGGAAATAATTGACTGTAAGCGACGGACGGACAGACACACGAGTGATCCTATAAGGGTTCCGTTTTTGTATTCAGACGTACGGAACCCTAAAAAAAAACGATTGGGTTAGTAAATCAGATATCATAACAAAAAATCACATACCTACGTTTCCCCGCCAAGGTAGTATATAAAATAATAAAATATGGTTATAAACCGGATGCGTATGCGTGCACGTAAGCGTAGACGTACACGTACCTCTGAGTTTAATGTATGGAACTGTCACCGCTTGACGTCCATGCTTACGTCTACGCATACGCATCGGATCTGCCCGTGCCTTTACAGTTCCATACATTACAACTCAGAGATACGTGTACATTTACGTGTACGCATATGCATCCGGTGTGCTCTAGGCTTACAAGTATCAAAACGGTCCAATCGCAACACTCAAGAGATGTATAGCCCGATTAGGTGAACAACTCCGTGCAACCATGATTGGTGGAAAACATAGTCAGTAACGACAATTGTGCTATCAGGTTCAGACCTGCTATGAACTCCTTGATTGTTAACAATGTGGAAGCGAGATGTCGATCTACACTGCTGCATAGACGTGTCTCGCTTCTACAGTGATACCAATTTTGCTTAAGGCTGGGTTTCCATTAAAATAAATAAATAAATATTGACACACTTCACAACACATTAACCTAGTCCCACACTAAGATCCCTAAGGTCTTGTGTCGTGGGTACTAAGCAACAGTATATAAATGCATAGATAAATATAGAAACATCCATGACTCACAAACAAACATCGATATTCATCATTCTATGTTTGCACCTACCGGGATTCGAACCCAGGACCTATGGCGTTGGAGTTAGGGTTACTACCTACTAAACCAATTGGCCGTCTATGCTATGAACCCTGTGGCTTGATTGTTAACATGGAAGCAAGTTGTCGATATACACTGCTTGTAGCCGTGTCTCTCTTTAATAACGATACCAATTTTGCTTAAGGCTGGGTTTCTATCAGAAATGTACGAGATCAATAGAATTAAAGAGGGAGAGTATACATTAAGGGAGAGCAGGAAAATGATGATGATACTCGTATCTGGTGGAAACGCACCCTACTGTAGACACCGCAATGTTCATAATAAGCTCGCTGATCCACTGTGTGATGAGTTCCTTAATTATTTGTCTTTATTATTGTTATGGGCTAACTTGATAAAATAAACCTCATTAAAATCTCGACACAACCGGTAGATTTGTACATTTAAGTATGATTTATTAAATAAAATTAACTTCTGTCAAGGTTGATTTAACAATCATGTGATTTACTTTTTTATTGTACACCACGATGATATTTAATCATCGCTCTACACAGTAAAAACAAACTCGTAGTTTATCAGAATCGGACTCTACATATCCATAGTGTCCGTTAGCACACGTTTCTGTGTTTATATGAATATAGTCTGGTAGTAAACATACACATGGCTATCTTGTCTTCAAAAATTCTTAATCTAGTATATCAGTATCATAGTCGTTGCTTAGGATCTACGACATAAAACCTCAGGGATTTCGTGGTAGCACTAGATTAATGTGTTGTAAATTCTATGAATAATTGTTTATCAAATGAAATTCCTATTTAGGTAGTTACATACACACGACTGTATTCCCACTCAAATAGAATGCCTGAGTTCCCAATATCTCAATAGTTGTCAATATAAAAGTTATTTCATAGTCTTTAACTAAATTATAATAAGTTTTATGCACAGCTATTAAAATAATATAGCAGTTGTTGTAGATAAACTACGGGTATTCTTATACAATGGTAGAGCTTACTGAGTACTTAATAATCTGTTTTTGCGTGCATTAAATAAACTCTACATATTCTTTTAGTTACACATCTTTTAGTCGTTTTTGTTTAATTTATTGCACGTGTAGGTACCTACCTAAATATGGCCAGAGACGAGGATAGATAAATAAATATGTATGGTAATGCGAAAGTATGTACGCATGTTATACAAATATTAACTTATGATATTTATTTATTTAGTCATAGTAGAATACATTCTAGAATGCATTAAAAGAATAATTTAGAACGTATTATGTGTACTTTTAGTGTGTATGTATTCTGGGTATTTACTCACACATGTATGAAACACTAGCTGCCCGCGACTCTACCCACGAAAATTTAAATTAAATAGCCTTTGTGTTATATTCATGTAAGTATAAGCTATATTACTGCCAAGTTTCATCAAAATCCGTTCGATAGGTTTTACATAAAAGCCTCTCTTATTGTCATATTCGTAGTTAATGACTATTTGAAATAGCTTTATACATATTCAAAATCTATACGACCTAGTACTATTTTAGGATATGCCGGTAATATTATAAAATAAAATAAATGAAAGGAAAAACTCTCAAAAAAATTTTCTTCAAACAATTTTTGCAAACATTGAGTTTATTTAGTTAACAATCTGATGAAAACAGGCTAAAGTCAAGTGTGATTTGACACTGGATTTGACCCATAAAGGTCTAGTTTTTTACGGTTGGTCCTGCGCCTAATCCTCTCCGGTCGTGTCGGCTTTCCGTCCCATCGGACTATGAGAGCAACAGAATAGAGAGTGCATGTGTGTTTGTGGAGGAGACCTCCTCAAATACCTGGTCAATCTCCGTAGAGATTGGTCGCCTTGGCCGAAATACGGTCGGAGGTCATCATCATTTGCATACTAATATGCAAAATTTTAAGAAGATTGGTTGACTAATTATTATCTACTTGGGATGGGATTGGGATTTTATTGCCTTGCGGAATCCAGAAAAGTTCGATTCACTCTAAACTGTCTTCAAGTGACTTAACTCGCGAATTAATTTGCTTAACTGAACCTTTTGTCGGAATTGAGCGTGGCTCCAGTCGATTACCTTTGAATTTTAATAAATCTTTGGGAGTTTTGTCGATGAGATGCTGTTAAAGCGATTAGAGTGTTTACGAAACTGCCTTAGGTATTTTAAATGGGATTATAGTGAAATAACAAGCCGTTTAGATATTAACTTACTGATTTTATTGATATTGATTGACCATTGTGCTGGTTATGCAATAATATGTATTTTTTTAAATATTATGCTGCACAACCGCTGTATTTTTAATTTGTAAAAATATCCTTTAAGAGACGACAAATGAAACTTTAACAATGTGCCAACAAACAATAAATTGTTTTATTTTGTTCCAGATATACAAGGAATAAACTCACAGATAAAACAAGAGACAGCTACAGAATATTTAGTAGAAACTACACTGCACCACGAGAACGACAGTTACGCAGATTTCACAAACTACAGACTAAGTAGAAATAAGAGAAATGATACGTTGGATGATGTGTCTATGGAAGTAGAAGACTCTCATGTAGTCTCACATGATGTGCATGAAGATCATAATGGGCCAAATGATCATGAGGTTAACAAGGAAAACGATGAGCATAAAGTTCATAACGTGCCAAATGACCACGAGGTTAACAATAAACACGATATGCAAGAAGATCAGAACATGTCAAATGACCACAAAGTCTACGATGAAGACAATACACCACATATGGATGTACACGATGTTCAAGCACATAATTCTCACGAAGTAGTCGATGCACATGAAATACATGATACACCAGATACACATAGTCAAGTATCTGAACCCAGTCAAGAATCTACTTCAAAAGTTATAATGCCGGTGAGAAATCTATCTGTTAATAACTTGCATACAATGAATGCACATAGTGAGCCTATAAATCGGCACCCCATAAAAAATCTCGATGATAACGCGTTTAAAAGTATTTTACGAAAGAAATTAGAGAAAAACGGTAAAGTAAACGCTCGCGCACAGTACAGTGACGTTACCGGAGAAGTCATAGGGGGAGCACACCCTTGCCAAAGGGAATGTAAGGAAGGAGAAGAACCAATGATATGTTACTATCATTTCAGTGTTGAATGGTATCACACCATGAGTAAAGCATGCTATGATTGTCCATACAAAGAAGAAGATTGCAGAAATGTAGACTGTATACCCGCTGATGGAATGAGTAGACCTATTATAGTGGTGAATAGGCAAATGCCAGGAATTTCGATCGAGGTAAGTCCTATATTTATCATATTTTTTATCTTAATGATCTCGACCTTCGAAGCGTACAAAAGGAAGCTGCGCATTTGCTAGTAATTAAATAATTCCCACTGATATTTTTTTGCTTCCATTTCATCACGTTCGTTGCTATGGTTGGATAGGTGTAACGAATTGGGAAAATCCGTGTTGACTTTGTACTGTTTTTTGATAGCAACGTGGCAACTTTATGTATAGCAAAAGATTTTTTGCACGGTTTAATTTTATTGTTACAATATTAGTTTTATAATGAAATACTTTGTAGCACTATATTCTAAAAAGTTGATGAGATGTTACCAAAAGCTAAGCTCAGTCCAGCTAGCCAACATCTATAATTAGCTTTGCCCTATACAAACGATATAAGGTCAATAGTAGGTGTAAATAAAACTACTGGTGTGTATTTTCCCAACATTTTTGTCAACTTCTATTGCGGAAGAGGAAAAGCATCTCGCTACCATAGTAGAAACAATCTTTCATCAAAAGTTCATAATTATGTAGGATTTTGTTTTCTAATTTAATTGTATATTTGGTCATTCCAGGTATGCCAAAATGACAGAATAATTGCGGACGTGGAAAACGACTTGATGACAGAAGCAACCACCGTACATTGGCACGGCCAGCACCAGAGAGGAACTCCTTATATGGACGGCACACCCATGGTCACGCAGTGCCCTATTATGCCTGAGTCTACATTCAGGTACGTCAATAATTTGAGCTATTTTGTTTCATTCTAGCTTTCGTCAAAAAGGCTTTACGATAATTTTTCTGCCATCGGATGAGGCTCCATAGACGGTGCAGGCGGTCTATCTATAGAGCTGGCAAGACTACTATCTATACATATAATAAAAATGAACCGGGTACTACATGGAAGATATATGAGAAAAAATATTATAGGAGACCTTTATTAACGCAATAGTACTCAAAATAATGATTTTTGTAATTTTTGTCTGTGCGTTTGTGCACGCTAATTTCAGAAATTCTGAACCGATTTCGATGCAGTTTTCAGGAATATATTGTGACAGGTCCCACTTAACATATAGGCTACTTTTTATCCCGGGAAAATATTTTTATCCCGGATAATTTCGACATTTTGTTTTTTTTCTGTAGTCCACACGGACAAAGTCGCGGGCGTCCACTAGTTTGTAATAATAATGACATCTTGCTCCCATGATGGAAACAATCTTGCTTTTATATTTAGGTACTACGCATTTTTATGTGAATCCTTTTCTGACTTCACCGTGTAAATATCAAACATGGCACCCTATATGCTTTTGTAGCAGGCGTAATACGGCGCTTAACCGAAAAATCCCTACACGTCCACCAATTAATTATTTAGGTCAATATCATCCGTTATGACGGGCAAAAATTCCATTATTCATGTTCCACCCGATCCGAGTTGTTTTCCAACCGACGCATTAATCTTTGCCCTTTTCCTTTTTTGATATTCATAAGCAATTAATTTAGCTACGTGCTGTAAATGCTGATTTAAGCTCTATTGGCCACATGGTGCTTGTTTACAAGCTGTTTACCGCAGTTTTGTATGACATAATTATTTATGTCCTTAAGTGTCAATTCAAAAGTATTGAAAGTTCACAATAAAACTGGATATATTTAGACAGTTTTGGGTTTAAAAAAGCTGTGATAACAGCTTTTTAAAAAAGCTGTGAATATGGCCCAATATAAAGAACCTACGAGTATCTACTTACTTTTCATCAAAATATGCTTAATGAGCGATACACAACAAAGTTTTCTGTATCTTCTTTCAGGTATCAATTTAATGCAACGCACGCTGGTACCCACTTTTGGCATTCCCACTCTGGGCTTCAAAGAGCCGAAGGTGCTGCCGGGCCGTTAATCATCAAGAAACCTAAGTCCCAGGAGGTGCATGGACGACTGTACGACTATGATAGGTAAGATATCACTACGCTTATATCATTAGTCGTGCACTCACAATAGAATACTTAACTGTTAAATACATCTTTATATCAAGGGCACTTAGTAGGTACCTACCTAGTAAAGTGGCTTCAAGGGAGCTTCACTATTGGTAATTATCTGAAGGTAGATCTAGTATTTAGTAAGTCCCGTTTATAAAGTAGTTTTAAATTATTTCACTTCGTTTTCAATACGAGAATAGATATGGAGTTAGGAGAAGAATTTTTATAACGAATTTGTCAGAAAACCATCTCAGACTCCTTGTGACCTACCTCGCCTTGTATATTAGTATAAAGTTGCATTAGTATAATAATAGAAAGAGATTGGAACAAGAAGCTTGTAGTTAGGAAATTACATTGTTTAGTCTCCAAGCAGAGTTTGAGTAAAGTTTAAGTATACGTGGTATGTAGATCTTCAGCTTAGGACTTATGTATACAGGGTGTAACAATAAGGGTATGTTAAGCGAAAAGATATGTAAATAGCCCACTAAAAGGAACCTATCCACAAAATTTCAGACTCGAAATCACATGTTTATTTCTCCAGATAGTATGGAGAATTCCTAAACAACCCAGGAATGTTTATACAATCTTGAAAAATAAACATGCGATTTCGAGTCTCAAATTTTGGAAATATATTATATATAGTGGGCTGTTTACATAGCTTTTCGCTTAACATACCCTTTTTGTTACACCCTGTATAACATCAACTCCAAGTATGTATATATATAAAATGTTATAAAGTCATGAGTAACTTTCCAAGTGATTTGATCTTAGGTCAGTTTCCCATGCGTCATGAAAAAACCGGTCCCATGTAAAGAACATTTTAGAAATCCCTTTATACCATAGGGTAATTCCAAATATTTTTTATTAGATGGCATATTCCATTGACTCATCGTGTAGGTATATTAAAGATTTGATGGCAATCCTACTAATATTAGAATTTCGCACAAAACATGACATATTTAGCAAAAAGTCCTTGACGTCTGATTGATGTATCTAGTCGGTAGTGACCCTCTGCCTGACACGCCATAGATTCTAAATTAGAATCCTTGTACATAAAAACATTTGTAGGTATACAGGGTATAGGTGACAGCCAGGCAAATACTGAAATGCTGAACAAGTACCATTCTGTTGAGTTATATGACAGTGTTATTACTCGCAGGAAATGTATTTTTGATATGATTTTCAGTAATCTTTGCTCTCCGCGCTAGTTGTATCGGGCGATCCTGTGACAAATTAAATGGGCTTATTATTTATTGTGTGACCCATTTCTGTTTTTTGGATCAATTGTGACCCTCCATTAGGGTTGATCAGTTTTTTAAAATTTTTTGAAGGCAACTTTTTTTTTTTAAATCATCTTTTGGTTAAAATCTTATTTTTATCTCGTTATGTAAGGCCTAATTCAAGGAAGTAAACTTTTTTTCCTGAAAATATTAAAAAAATGTCGGAAAATTTCAGAATTTTCTTGCGAAAATTTTCTAGTGTTTTCCGCCTCAGAATCATGGTCTTAAGTCATGGTATCAATATTTGCCCGGCTGTCACAAACACCCTGTATGATGAATATCGATATTTTCCGAATCATAAATCATTTTGTACGCGCTGGGCTGACCACCTGTCACTACTAACCGAATTTGTACATCTCAACTATACGCTCAAAATTGGTCAGAAGTGGCACCATGTGGTCCTATCGGCCCTTGGTGCTCTGCCTACCCCGGGATAACGGCATGATTATGGTATGATTATATGTATGTAAATCGTTCTATAAAAATAGTCCTGCATCCTTCTATAACTTCTAAGACGGCCGATTGATCTAGTAGGTAGTGACCCTGCCTGCGACGCCATAGGTCCTGGGTTCGAATCCCGGTAGGTGCAAACATTGATATATTGAATATCGATGTTTGTTTCCGAGTCAAGGATGTTTCTATACTTATCTATGTATTTATATACCGTTGCTTAGTACCCACGACACAAGACCTTAGGGATCTTAGTGTGGGACTAGGTTAATATGTTGTGTAGTGTGTAAAAAAATATATATATAATTTGTTACAATTGCTTAGTACCCACGCACGCAATCTTAGTGTTGTATCAGATTAATATGTTGTTAAGTGTGTCCTAAATATACTCACGGCTATGTTCCCCAAATGGTATAGCCAGATCTGCAAGATCATAAATGAGATCCCACGGCAGTTTATCGTCTGTGAGAATACCCGAGTTCCTTAGTCGACTCTTACGACATCTGCGGAAGGAGATGCAGATGATCTATTCTAGTGAAGCCTCGCAACAGCACAGGAGTGTATCCTAAACTCATATTAGTCTCTTTCTTCCAGGATAGACCACGTGATGCTAGTCACTGACTGGATCCACGAGCTATCTGTGGGCATGTTCACCGACCACCATCACTCTGTGGGAGACAATAAGCCTCCGACGCTGCTGATAAATGGTCTGGGCAGATTTAAAGTCTTCAATGATACCACAAAGCCGTTTTATATGAAGACTGCAAGGTTTAATGTGGAACAGGTGAGGATGAACTGTTGACGTCACGGTTTAACATGTTGCCTTAAGAAACCCCCATAGGTTTTCTATAGTCTTTACCTAATATAAAACTCTTCCGTTTCTAACTGATTGTATGACTGGCGAATCACGGACAGCCGAAACTACTGTGCTTATGATTTAAGGAGTGTGAGGAAGAGGATTTCCCGAATTTTCCACGGAATAGGGAAAATCGGGAATTATAAAGTCTACGTGGACAAAGTTGTGGGGTCGTTTGTTACGTACTGAATCTGGCACTCCTTTCTAAATTGTTAAGTTCCATATTAGTTTAATTTTATCTAGGATTCTCATTTCGATGTAGAAACATCCAGGAATCTATCTGAAAGCTTGTACACGTGTTATTTGTTGAAATGTGTTCTATACAGTGTGTAACAGAAAGGGTATGTTAAGCGAAAAGCTATGTAAATAGCCCACTATAGAGAACCTATTTTCAAAATTTGAGACTCAAGTGTTTTCATTATTGTATGAACATTCCTGAGTTGTTTCGGAATTCTCCATACTATCTGGAAAAACAAACATGTGATTTCGAGTCTAAAATTTTGTGGGTAGGTTCCTTTTAGTGGGCTATTTACATAGCTTTTCGCTTAACATACTCCTTTTGTTACACCCTGTATAACACGTGTTATAATATGTTGCGCATTTGCTAGTACTTTAGCGTGACATCAGCGGACTAAGTTACTAGGGCTTGCTAATTGGATAACAAAGTTCAATTCAACAACATTAACTTAGTTTTCATTGTATAGACCCAAGTGAATTTTAATGAAAGTGCTACTGCACAGATTAACCATGCTGATTTACAGTTATCTACGAAATTGTATTAATTAAATGTGTCGTTTAATAAAGAAGAAACACTGAAAAATATGGATAGTTCTGTGTATTAAAGCTGCTATTTAGAATAGCAATTATTTATTATATTATTGAATTAATTTAGTAATGTTGTGCTAGCCTGTAAGTGGCATATATATCAGAATATTTTCTCAAATAATGTGTGATATTTATGTTGTTGGCAAGCCTCATTCAAATAAATAAATAAATAGCTTTTTAACGTCGCCAAGTAACGACATTACGAACTGTTTTTTATTAGCTTAATGTAGGTTAGGTATTAACAAAAATAAATGAAAATCCATAAGACTTTTGCCCTTGATTTAAATTCCTTTTAGGCACGTTGCCAGTGGAGGAATTCCAGGCTACCTTTTATATCGACAGTGGAAAGGCAAAAACGCTAAAACGCCCGCCACCATGGTCAAAAATTAGTTATAAACTTAAGTTACCTACATACTATGTAAATAATATTTATGTTGTAGATTCAACCGATTATAATTATTTTTATTCCCCAGGGTTACAAATATCGGTTTCGAGTGATCAATGCGGAGTTCCTCAATTGTCCGATCGAGATGTCAGTGGATGGTCACAACATTACTGTCATAGCGTCTGACGGCTACGACCTCGAGCCTATTACAGGTAAGACTAATTTATTATATAACTAAAGACACGCACATTTGTTCAAATTCAAAATCATTTATTCGACATAAAAGCATTAACAACTTGTTTGACGATGGTCATTATATATGTTACTTTCTATGTTTTGTCTTATTCATGTATTATTTTGGGGTGCGCCAAATTGAAACCGCTACCAAACAAAAAAGGAGGTGAATTTAAACAACCTAAAAAATTAAATCGCAAAGCTTTTGCTTTGGCAACGGTCACCACCGAAAGGTGCGATTTGTGACGGTCTGTCAGGCATAAGTTGGCAATTCGGAGCTGAATAGCACCAACGTGGATCTAATAAGAGTTAAGGTCGCCTAAAGACGAAATCCAGGAGAGCTGCTAGACAGTTCTCCTTTATGGCAAAACCAACATTAGGTCTGACACACCCCATGATTCTACTATTACTGTTACACTATTTCAGTAAAGTATCATTACTTGGAAGAAGAAATAGCAAGAAAGCTCCCAGCGACACAGTCAAAACTAAGTAACATATTAACAAAAGAATCTTAGATTGGATTAGATATCAGATAATCATAGTAACATAATTATATCATACACTCAACATAATCATAGTAAAATAAATATAAATTACATACCCACTTACACAATGTAAGTACAGGTTCCATGTCAAATTAAAACTGTATAAAATAAAAAAATGTGTACCTACACAGACAGTTGAAACAACTTTTGTCTTATATGGAGACAATTCACAATAAATATCGATATTGGGGCACAGAATACACGCGCTATTATGTCTGCTCTACGCACCCACTAGTGTTGACTAAATTATTATTCAGTGATGTTTCCAGTCATGGGCAAATGACCTCTTTTAACCTATTTAATATTTTATGTAAATGCTAACTTTTCAATTCATAAATACCAAAATTTAAAAAGCTTCCAGTTATTTAAAGACCTGAAATTCAGTAAGTAGTTTGTATGTACCTACATCAAAATAATTCGAAATAAGTACTACTTTGACGACAGCGTAGGCCCAATATATTTGATAAGAAAAGGTTTTACAAAAAACTTTACTTTTTCAACATAACCAAATGTGAGCCCAAAAGAAGAAAGGTTCGTTCAAAAGAAAGATTAAACCCTTTTAAAGTCTTCCATGCGAGTAAATATGAGCATATAGTGAATTAACAATCGTGAAAAAATATGCAATATGCGTTAAGAGCAGCGAGCTTAACTTATTAAAATTTATTTATAAAACCCGAATAGCGAACACAAGTGGCAGACTCGTTAAAATGGTGAAACTAGCGGGGAATGCGACTTTGCTCACTACTTTTGAGATATTGTTATATAAATGGAATTGGATCATTTAATATTATTATAATAATTTAGATGCTTACAGTGATATCCTATGTTATATCCCATGATGGCACTAATGATCGATTCTGAGAGGTTGATCTTCACTAAATGTAGAGGTTTGTAACCATTAAATGTCTCTGAGTGCGGCAGTTATTCTGCAGAGGTGCCTACTAGTAGAGATATTTAGAAATAATCATCTGTAAATTAGACCAAACCAGCGATGTATAGTTAATTGATAGGTAATGAAAGCTTTAAAAATAAATCTTTTACCTTGTAACAAGCAAACTTTTAATACTAGCGATAAAATGTAAAAAAACCCGGTACCGACTTAATTGAAACTCTTGTAGACTCGTTACAAAATGCAAAGTGGAGTCATTCGTCGAATTCTCGACAGAATGAAGTTCGCGTGCAACCATTTTCGAGCTGCAGTTTTGCTTCGACTAATTATTTTAGCAAACTAAGTAAATTAATTACAAAATAATTTGCTGTAATATAAAATAACTGGAAGAATTCCCAAAAGAAATACATTATGACTAGCAAGCCGCCTCGACATCGTTCGTGTAAACTTTAGAATTGATTTCCGTTGTTTCCTATTCCCGAAGAATTTTTGGGAAAACTTTTATTATCGGATGCTTCTGTCATACAAAGAATATCCTCCAAGTTTCACGTCTCTAAGATCAGGGATTTGCGCTGTGTGTTGATCCGTCAGTCATTCAGGACAAAGTATTTTATATGCAGGTACGAGGAAAGTGACTAGGTTCTTATTATTATGTGTTTATATTTTAGGTAGATACGTAGGTACATACATGTCTATTATATCTAGGTCTATGAGAATAGGAAGGGCCAGCTGGCTGTCTGCTTGAAGCCAACCCTTAAAGGGTATAAAAACTGTAGTATTATGCATTGTAGTTTTAAATGGTGTTCTTCTATTTAGTACAATTGTTATAAATTTAATATGTTTACAAACTTACAATCTAAACTACTGTCTCTGTATTGCTTTTTATAAGTGTTATAACATAACAACCAGGATGTAAGTTTAAATTAGAGTTTTCTTAACATTTTCCACGTAATATCTCGTGCTTTAGTAACTAAGTAAATGGACTACGCTTTGTTTGTAATTTATAAGTATGAAAGTTTCTCGTCTCCAACATTTATAAGCTCATAGTAGTAAAGTTGTGGTAAAATATGACTAAATGCACATAAAGGAATCTCAGTTGCAGTTTTGATTTTACGAGAGTATGTACTTTTTTTTATTCTTGCTCTATTGTACACAAATTTTCACAAATTTAGTTCATAAAAATTAAAATGTATGTACTTACAAAGGCGTGCTTATCTCTTAGGGTCGATTTTTCCAAACTTAAGATAGCCTATCAGAGGAATAGAGTTGATATTGTCTCTACCATGATTAAGTTTTAGAGAGAGCATTAACTTTATTCCTCTGATAGGCTATCTGACGTTTGGAAAAATCGGCACTTGAAAGAAATTTGCTATTTTTAAAATAAAATGGAATAGGCTAAAACCTCTCCTTTTCATTTTTGTAAAATATTTAAATAGTAATCGTGGATGCCGCAGAGTCCGAGGGGAACATCTTTTTTACCCGCGAAATAATTTACAAACAAAACGGGGTAAATATAAATTTTGTATTCGGACACAAAAACTAATGTTATGAGAAAGTTGAAAACTCCTGAATAGTTTATTTTTAGGATAGTTTTCTAGCAAGGCGCTTGTCCATTACGTAAAAATATGCTACGTTTTTTCATAAATTAAAATGAAACGAATATTATGTACCCCTTTGGAAATTTCGGCTACCCTGGCCGCTAACCTCAAACCATTTATTACTTATTTTAAAATAGACATTTAGCGTCAGGCAGGCAGCTGGCCATAAAAAACAAACGCCAAATCCTTGGCAATATGAGTTTCGAAAAACACCATATTGCGCCAACCTATTCAATAATGAGATAAGGACAGGAAGATTAAATAAGTCCACAACCCACCACTAGAAATTTGATGATTAGATGTTGATTGAGTCAAATAAGTTCTAACGGTAGATGATTTTTAGATCCACATTGAAATATCTGCCTAAAGATGAGTAACGTTTATACACGCAAAGGACTTTTTACTTTATACTTACTGAAAAGTGTTACACCATGAATGTATAAAGAACACCGGACGTAATGCTGTCATTGCACAGATTGAAGCACCGAAATGGCGGCGCGTTGGGCATGTGTGCGTATTTTCCAGTAGGCGCCGAGCTTACTATGGTTTGTATGAGTGTGTGAATAACGCGTCAATACACATCCCTACTCCATGGAATATCATTGCCGAGCTTACTATGAATGCTTCACTCTGTGTAGTAACAACACTCTGTCCGTTATTTTTTATACGTTCATGTGTTACACATTAACAAAGATCCGAGGTTGACAAATGGCAGTTATAACACAGTGTTAGTGGACGTGTTTTCAAAAGCATTTTCATTGCTTGTTGAACGCCATGCTTTACAAAGTAATTTGTTCAAATATCCGCGTAACATATTTTATGTAAACTCCATATAACTTCTAAGATAACTTGCAGTGTCGCTACTGTGTATACGTGGAATCTTTCTTGTATTATCAGATGTGAGTTTTGCAGTACTTTCGCCAGCAAACGATAGATTTGCGTCGCCACACGAAGTCTATGTCGTAAATTAAAAACGTACATTGTATCACCGAATAATGAAACACAATGAAAACTTTTTTCTAAATGAAAAGGCAACATTGTTTTAAATTGAATTGTTTTTGTTATTCGATATTTTTTTTGTATTTGTTGTTCAAGTTATCGTAGCTAACAAAGTTGTTTCCTGCAGTGTATAGTTTGTAAAACCTTTGTTTGTCTAAGCCTTTCGGCCATAAAATATCATTTTAGCCCAATTAAGTAAGTAGGGAAATACTCACTATTTGTTAAAACATTTCATATTGTTTGTTGTACACAAATAATTACCCTATTTTCGCGCAGCGTGAGATTCTGAGGAAATGGCAGAATTCTTAGCTAAATTATTTTTAGAAAAAAAAACCCGACTTTTTAAAAATTTTGGTCACCTTATGACTAATATGACTCTAAAGATATCTCTCAAGCTCAAATAGGACAAGTCGTTTAGGCTCTAGATTGTGCCAAAGATACAACATACACTCGAAAAAAATAACCCTCCTTCTGGTGGGTAAAAATACCTATAGAAAGAAATACAACCGAATCGACCATTCTAGATAAAAGTCATTGACAGTCGTTGTTTACCCTCACATAGAAACAGTACGATAAACCGACTCAGTTTCATTTCCTCGCATGGAGATCACGCTAAGCATTTGATTTGGCAAACTAAACAATCTAAATTCAAAATCAACATTCCCCGGAAACGGAAACGCGCCAATTCAGTTGGCTAGCCCGACTTAGGCATTTCATCCTTTTAAAATTACCATATTCAAATGTGCCAGGGAGATCAAAGAGCGCCCAAAACGCCATTGGCCGCCGCCGGCGCTAAGGGCATATACACGTTTCTTCTATAGGTATATCCTATTATGTTTTCCATTAAACTTTCTACAAAACTTTCTTTGGGTTCTGAGATGTATTTTTTCGCAAAAACTACATAATATTACATACACACGGCTGTGTGCACTTAATGATCTGTAGGAGCATGAAGGAGAATCTGCAGCCATATTTAACATAGCCTGTTATATTCAGGACTATGCTGATGCGATGATTCACTAGAATACATCAGTTGTATCTCGTAAGAGTCAACTAAGAAACTCAGGGGCGCTTAGCATAGATTTATTGAATTAATTAAATTTTTCTAATAGTTAATCTTCTGAAAGAACACGAAAAGTTCCCCAAAGTTTCGTTCGCTAATTATCACGACTCCCTAAAAACAGGGAGATTCGAATTAGGGGAATAGAGTCGGTAAGAACGCGCACTTAAAACTTTTAAAAGCCTATAATTTGAGGCTGGAGGATAATTAGATATTATCAAAGAGTAGGTAAAGGGTAAAGAAGGGATACCTCTTGTAAGTGTACGAGCCTATGCGGCTATATTTACAGCAAGTTTTTTTTACATAATTCTTTTTACTAACTACAATTAACAGTTATCTGAAATAGGCATAGATCTAGTTTCTTTAAAACAAAATTTTTGTTTCTATAAAAGTCATGGGACAATTTGTGATCTTTTTGGCAAATACTACAATAACACTGGTTGTTATACTCGTAGTCGGTGGAATAGTAAAACAGCGATAAAGTGAATTTTCAAATGAATAAGTATTAAAATTTGACACTTTCGCCAATGACATGCCATACTAAGGCCACTATCATACCCCTATCGATTGCATTCTCTATGAACTAAATTGTACTATTCTACAACCCTAATAGTGTAGTAACGTTGCTGGTACGACTAGGTAGGTAAGTTTTAGGTGTCCCTTTCTATTCGGTTCTTCTTTTATTCTATGGTTAAATACAAGCTTTGATCAGTTTAAATTATGTCAACAACTTTTATTTGACCAATTAAGAGTAAGTCATTGGGGTAATTAAGTTTTTGGAACTTAATTATAAATTCTAAAAGGTTTGATTGTAGTTTATTCTATCGGATTGTATATGTTTTACACTAAGTATGTATTGTGTTGTTATTTCCTATATACAGGGTGTATGTGACAGCCAGGCAAATATTGATATGGCGGCTTCAGAGCATGATCCTGAGGCGAAAACAACTGAAAATTTTCGCAGGAAAAATGCAAAAATTTCCGCTCTTTTTTTCATTTTTTAGGAAAGAAATGTGTAGTTCGTTTAACAAAAGGGGGCGGGGGTCATCGGTTAATTTTAGTGTCTTCATGTATTTCCAGGGTGTTTGTGACAGCCACGCAAATATTGATACCATCACTTCAGACCATGATTCTGAGGCGGAAAACACTGAAAATTTTCTCAGGAAAATTCCATTTTTTTCTGACATTTTTTTATATATTCAGGAAAAAAATAGTTTAGTTCGTTTATTTAGGCCTTAGATAATGGCTTAAAAATAAAATTTTAACCAAGATGATTTACAAAAAAAAGTTGCCGTCAAAAAGTTGAAATAACTGATCAACTCTAATGGAGAGTCACAAGTGATCCAAAAAACAGCAATGTGTCACACAACAACCAATAAGCCCATTTAATTAGTCACAGGATCGCTCGATACAATTGTCGCACAGAGCAAAGATTACTGATATCAAATTAAAAATACATTTCCTGCGAGTAATAACACTGTCGTATAACTAAACACAATGGTACTTGTTCAGCATTTCAGTATTTGCCTGGCTGTCACCCACACCCTGTATAACAAATCTCTTGTTGCAGCCACATCCCTGGTTACATATGCTGGGGAACGCTATGACTTCATACTCGAGGCTAATGGCGAGATCGACAACTACTGGATCCGGTTCCGAGGCCTTATGGATTGCGATGAAAGGTAACGTACCTACATACTTTACAAATGTAATTTTTTCCATAAAATATGCAGAGATTTCATCACAGTATAATAACATCAGCCTATTGCAATCCACTGCTTGACGTCGGCCTTCCCCAGGGAACCCCACCTCATAGTCACCACACTCTGGGCAGGCGGGTTGGTGACCTCAGTGTGAATTTTCGATGGATAGATTTAAACCACCTAATATAATCCTACTATACGAAAGTTTGTGAAGATGGACGTGTGTGTGTATGTTTGTTACTCTTGCATGCAAAAACAACTGAACGGATTTTGAAACTTGCGAGGTATACGTTAGAATGACATATGTATGCATAATACATAACAATATACGCGTTTTACAATATATTTATTCCTCAGATTCACAAAAGCCAAGCAGTTGGCTGTGCTCCACTATGAAGGGGCAATGGAATCGGAGCCGAGCGGTGACTTCACCTGGGAAGAGTCGCATAATGAAGGATTGGTAAGTGTTTTTACTGCAATATGTTTCCTAGTCTGGTACTGGTCATAGAGACTAATAATCTAGCGACTTCATAAATCGGCTCAGACAAAGTATAGTTTCGCCAACACATGCAGCTGCTGTCAAGGATTTTAAGGGTCGATTCATATCTGACGGAACATGCGTCGCCTAACGCCAGAACAGACAAAATATATTGAAAAACACTCGACCGTTCACACTCAACCGATTATACGTTAGTGTGTTGAGCGTACGTTTGCCTGTACCTGGAGATACGCTCGACGCATCTTCCGTCAGATATGAACCGACCTTTAATCTTCTCACTACTTGTCAGTATATAAAATGTCATTTTTCTGGGAACTCAATTATGCACTGCTGCTGATTACATATATATAGTAGACAGTTCCCAAATAGTGTAGCCACTACCGATTAATTAAAACTATAATACCTTTATGAAAATGTTAAAATTGACCGAAAATCATTCCTGGAAAGAGCAACTCTGCAAACGAAGTGAACGAATAAATAAGTAAATTCGGATTGCAATTTCAATTGATTCCGTTTGTTTGTCTACCAATAGAATTGAGCTTGTCTGCACCACCGTTTAGTTTGTCGACTATTCATTAACTTGTTTGTGAAGTTTTGAGATAAGTGTTTGAATATTCACTTGATGAATAAAAACTTAATTTAATAAAAACTTTATTCAATTAATTAATACGTCGACTTTAAATCACCTGACGACCGGTGAACTTAAATATTTTCTTGCTCCGTTCTAATGACATTTTAAATACAGGGTGAATTTTGGTCGTCAACGTTCCCGAAAACTACGGAATCTTCTCATCATCACGATCATTTTTCTTCATGGAAGCATACCTGGGAAGTATCTGGTTTTCAAAAGTTCAGGGTCCAACGTTGAGTTAATAGACTGCGTTTTTTGCATAAATGCACATTGACGTGTGTAGCAAGATTTTTTCACGAGAAATAATTAATATTTGTCTATGAAAAAACTAGCATAAACACTGGACATTATAAATTTTGCCCGATCAAGTAGTTAAAAAAAAAAAAAAAATTACATCGTTTCCCAGCATTTTTTTGGCATAAACTTACTTTATTTGATGCATAGAGTACGTACCCTTCGTTAAGGGTGGCAACGTAAAAACATCCTGTATATATTTTCATAGCATTTCGCTCAACTTGTCCCTTTTGTCAGACATTGTATAGGTGTATAATGTTTTATCCAAAACATGTAAGAGTATAAATAATAATATATGATCAATCCATAATAGGTACTCTTGCGTCACTCCGTCCGTAATTCCGTCACAAATATTAAAGATCAATGACAATTTGCTAAGCTTATCGCCTGAGAGAATGCCCGAATTCCTTGGTCGTCTCTTACGACATGCATGGAAGGCGATGCAGCTGATGTACTCTACTACTTTGAATGTAGGTAATCGAAACAACGAGGCTCAAGAGACAGAAAGCTACCCAATAAACCCCACGAATATATCTTACAGCACTTAGCTGACTCGTTATATTCCACACACTGATATAGGTCGGTCATTTTCCAACTCCGTAAAAGAATATTGGCATTTTCGTGAGGATATTTTGGACATAGATGTAAAATTCACAGAAATGCTATTGATGTTTGATTTATTTTTTAATCGGTCAAGCTACACATTCACAACTTAAACTAAACATAACTACTCAAATTGTTTTAGGGTCTTACTATTGAAAAGATTTAAATATTGTATAATTTTTTTATTTTGACTATATTTCATACATTTTGCTGTTAAAAAATGTCGTGTTTAATGGATGTACCACACCGTTAATGTAGTTCTTTTCGATATATCCTTAGAGAAACTAATATATAAAATAATATTTTAATACATATCCAAAATGGTTCGATGTCAGAGTTTTTTGAACTGAACGTCTTATTAACTAAGATTATATTAATATTGGCCGCGTGGTGCCGGTAGAGTAGAATTCGTACCACCCCACGTCTGCCCGTGGGTATCGTACTAGGCGATTAAGGGTTTCCGGGAGGTGGGCAGCAGCGCCTCCCGTGTTGACAATATAGGCCAAAATACAAACTGCGGTCACCAACCCGCCTGCCCAGCGTGGTGACTATGATCCCCATGGCAGTCTTGTGGCGTGCCCTGCAATAGGCTGATGATGATGATATTAACATTAATATTTACTTTATCAAGAAAGAAGCCGGGGTTAAGAAAATGTTTAAAGCTACTCGTATATTGTGTTGGTCTACACTTCAAATGCAGATACTATATCTATGTCTTCAGCGCACCCTTGTGAATCATAAAAATTGTGGTTGTCATCACGGTTTATCTGGATCTAGATATAATAATAATAATAATACTATACTGAGTAAAACGTTATTTTCGTGTAGTTATATGAATTATGATGGTGTAGCGGTTTAAGGTCTTATCTATACGTCATATTAATGCACAACAACTAAAACCGCTGATCTTAGAGACTTTTAGAATGTGTTCTTTGTAGGATAGGATTTTAGAAAGGATTTACCGAAATTTCCCGAATTTCATTGAGATTCCTAGAAAGTAAGTAAGTAATTTATTTCTCTCTCACAAAGACTTACATGTAACAGTCAATGACATAAATTCGCACTTCTGTACTCGTATTATCTTAGCTTATTTAGCGTTTAGCAATGCAGTCTGGTAAAAGTCAACTGTTTTACGCCACGCGTGTAGACGAGGCGAAAGAGTTTGTTACGTATTAAATAAAGACATCTCTCTGCCTACTGCTATTGAACATTGGATATGTAAGTGTGTAAGTGTTTTTCCTAAGTAGTTATTAGGAACTCAACTACCTAAGTTCTATGTTTTATTTTTGGCTAATCTCCAAAGATAGGTCTAGAGAGCGAACCGGGTTTTCAGGGATTATTTGTACTAAGACAGGATATTACTGTCTATTACCTGGTATTTCATCAGATATTAATTGCCTAAAAATTAATCTCGTAATATTTGAACGGAAAGTAGGTACTTATATATTTTGAAAATGATATCTAAATTTGTTCAGTTGGCTATACTCGTACGTATGCCCTGAGGGGGCATTCTATCAGGTATTGCTTTAGCAAACGTGGCTATATGATCTCTCTGTGATCCTGCATTTTTAGCTAGGTATCCTGTTTTGGGAACATATCTATTGTATTTTACTTATCAGAAATGCTTACGATTTAATAATTCTATGCTGCTATCTTTATTTTTAAGTTCCTGAACAGTTTATTTCTGAAATAACCTCATTTACCTAAAAGAAACACGACTGCGTAAAAACCCTGTCTCACTCTCATAACTAAAACAAATCTAATGATACCTTTCAAACTTAAAGCCGCCTCCTGATTATGTAAAAGCAATAGCAAAGCCGAAGCAAAGCGATAGCGAAAATTGTACAATATTCGCCTTGAAATGTCAAAGTTCCTTTGAAATTCATTTTACGTAATACGAATGTGACAAGCAATCAGCGATTTTTGTACAATTTATTTTCGCTATCGCTTTGCTTTTGCTAGTTAGGTAATAAGGGGGCAGTTAAGGCTCTAGAGAAATGTACAAACATGTACTCAAAAAACATAATCTTCCTTCTGTCGCAGTCGGGTAACTAAATTATAATTCTCATCTGAAGTTAGCTTTATGATTAGAGCGCGACTAACATAGACTTCCGAAATATGAAGCCGTTGATAAGTTGGCATGACGCCAGCCGCATAAGCCTTATAGATTGTTCTAGTAAGATGATCGCTTTTGGCCGAATATGCTTCTTGTTACCAAATTGAGATGAGCTCCAGAAAATAATGTTTGACCTAGTCCCAGCGTTGATTTTAGGTCAATCTGCCCTGCCCTAAAATCTGTAGGATTATTATAACTGGAATGTCAACTAATATACGTTTTATATTTCTAGATGCCTTAAGAGTATTGTGAAACAAAAATCTCTTCTGGTACCTACATCGCCTGCCACACCAAGCTCTTTACAATTTTACGCGACAGATTTTAAAATTTGCCTTCCGATTGAGATTTTAGAACAATTCGATTTTAGAAAACGATTATTATAATAATAAAATAAAATAAAAAGATTTAACACTATGTTTTAGATTCCAATATACGGTGTTATTAATTCAGCGCTGATCCTATTATAATTTAGCACACAAGATCGCAACTAACGTTATTACGAGTGTAAAACTAAATTATAATTTAGATGAGTTCCTACTTATGTACATGAGTACGATTTTAAAAATAAAAAATTGTCTTGCCTATATTTTCCATTTCGCTATTGTATGTATGTAAGGTTGATTGGGGAGTTGGGAGTAGCTTATGTCCAGCTGTGGACTTGTTATGACTGAAATGCTGATATTGTCGGTATACAGATATTACAATATAAGGTAGGGGATAACGATGATCAACGTCAAAATCGACGATCATACTTTGTCTGAGCCTGCCAGTGACTAACAATTCTGCAATCTGTGATCTAAATCGTAATTTTTGTTACAGCAACTAAATGCCTTGAACAAGGGAGAAGAAGAGGACGAGACAATCAGTGTGGCCGAGATGCGTTCAATTGAAGGTTACGACGACAGTCTGAAGGAGATTCCGGACTACCAGTTCTACATAGCGTATGATTTCTACGCGAAGAACAATACGCACTTCCACAAGTCGCCGTATTATGGGTATTATCAAGGTAAGGGTGTTACAACACGAAGCATGTACAATACGAAGATTATCACAGATTAATTGGATGCAGTTTAATCTTAGTCATAAATAAAAAACATTTTTTCTTTCAGTTCCCAACTCGTTGAATCGACTTTACACTCCTCAACTTAACCACATCAGCATGAAGATGCCCTCCAGCCCTCTCATGCTTGACAGACCATCAGCAGACAATTTCTGCAACTCCTCCAGTATAGAAGACTCTTGTAAGGCAGGATACTGCGAATGCCCCCATATATTGTCCGTAAAACTGAACTCTGTGATCGAAGTCATCATTCTTGATGAAGGTGTAACCTTCGATGCTAATCATCCATTCCACTTACATGGACATGCTTTTAGAGTAGTAGGAATGAGACGTCTAGGTAATGACACGACTATAGAAGAAATCAAAGCTTATGATGAAGCAGGGTTATTGAAGAGAAATCTAAAGAACGCTCCATTGAAAGATACGGTAACTGTACCTGATGGAGGGTATACTGTTATAAGATTCAAAGCCGATAACCCTGGCTACTGGCTATTTCATTGCCATATAGAGTTCCATGTTGAAGTGGGAATGGCGCTTGTTTTTAAAGTGGGTGAACATAAGGAAATGGCACCGATTCCTCCGAATTTCCCCACTTGTGGAAACTACATGCCGGATAACATGCTAGAACATTCGAACACAGAGAAACCGAAGGATGAAAACCAGTATATATCCATCAACCATTGGTGGCCCGTAGTAGTGTTTAATAACAACGGTACATCTACTTCCGCTGCAAACTCAGTGAGTTGCTTTAATAGTGTTTTATCATTTAGTTGTATGTGGCTTTTAATGTTAATTAGAACATAGTATTTTAAAAAACCAATTTTATCGACCAGTTTTCGATTTTTATGTAAATATTTTGTGACATTTCTGTCGCCCCGATATCTACTGTCTCTATCATAAGAGGATTCGTACTTACATTGGACTCTATAGATATTTTATACACATCGCTTAAATCATTCAAAGCTAAATCTTCTAATTTTAATTTATTTTTAGTTCATATGTCGAGTCCTATTTAGTGTGCATTTTTGCATAGTAGTTAAAAATAGAGACGTCTATATTAATTTAGCGATGTAGGTTTTATTTTGATTAAAAATTAGAAAATTAGAGTAGAGTTTGCTGCCGCGTATAAAATTGTGTCCACGGACTGTATTATTTATTTTTATTGTTATATATAAAGATTTGTAAGTAATAATCATGGATATTTCTATAGATGAATGAAATCACTAAGTGATGTTTATTACAATAGGGTATATTTAAGTATTCAATATCGTGCAATATTTATTACGATGGTACTTACGTTATTTTATTCTCCCATTGTTGAGTATACAATACCTACCAAATATAATATAATGTTTATTGAAAATTATTGGTTTTTTAGCATACTATGTTTGACATAATCGGTGTGCGGAAAGATTTTTTTGTAATTCTTTTACTTATAAGTAAAAAGAGTTACCTAGTAACCTAATTTGAACGGTAGACATTTTTCTAAGAAACGAATAATCTAAAAACTCTCGAGTAATTTGGTTATGGAAAATAACTTGAACGATGTGTTCTTTTGTCGATAACTACATAAGGGATGAATAATTAAAACTATAACGGATGAATACCGGAGAAGGTAACTTTGTGAAGAAGATTTTATATTGTTAAATACTCGTACCCGTTTTACTAGACCAAAATATTCTCGTACCTTAATCCGAGCCCTTTCCGTAAATCGCTATCGTTGACCCTCACTTGTATTGTTAGTGGTAACTTTACACTTGAGGGTAAGAGAGAGATGGTAGTGCTGTATTCTCGTTGATAAGAGAGTTATTTTTCAATGGTTGAGTGTGATTCAGTTTGAGTCAACGATTTATCGATATTAGAACGGAGCGCAAATACGCTCTACTTATTTGCATTCTTTAAATATAAGCATTATATTGATTTATGTTTATTTTTGATTTACTTAATAGTCGTCCTAAAAATAGAAACTTTATAGGTATTTATTGACTTAAAATGTTACCTCCACAAAAAACAATTTTAAGAGTTCCGTTTGCGGAAAGATGAAGCTTCCGCTTATCAATTTCTATTATCGTAGTATAAAGCTTTTTATATAAATTATGATCTATGTGATATAATTTTGTTGTGTAGGTAACTTGCCAAAATAAATGTTGTATTTTATAATACTTGTAATGAATATTATACAATGAGATTGTTTACTCTAAAGTGTCGCTGGTGATATGTGATATTATTAAGTTAAGGTATTTTAACTATTGTCTTGTAGTTAAGTTAGTAATAAGCATAATTATATTAAAAACAAATTTTAGTAAGTACATATATTGCAAACTGTGAGAGTTTTTATTTATTTATAACGGTTTTAATCGGTTAGCATATGCCATTCCTTTCAATAGACCTGTTTAAAGCACTATTTACAAAATTTGCTATTCTTTAATATTAAGTTATTATTGATATTTTACATCTGACCTCGCTGTGCTAAATATAACTATTTAAAGCCTCGAGCACACGGGATGCGTATGCGTACACTTAAGGCTCGAGCACACCGGATGCGTATGCGTGCACATAAGCGTAGACGTGCACGTACCTCTGAGTTTAATGTATAGAACTGTCACCGTTTGACGTCTATGCTTACGTCTACGCATACACATCCGGTCTGCCCGTGCCTATACATTACAACTCAGAGGTACGTATACGTCTACGCTTACGTGCACGCACACGCATCCGGTGTGCTTGAGCCATTATTGTATCAGGCGTCACTATTGTAATGCGAACGGCTAAGGAGTGGAATGCACTTTCTGCCGATGTATTTCCCGAGCACTACAACATTGGTCTCTTTAAAGCTAGAGTGAATAGGCACTTTCTAGGCAAACATGTACCACCCTAGGCCGCATCTTGCTTAACATCAGGCACGATGGCGGTCAAATGTTTGCCTAGCTTATTGTAAAAAAAGTTTAAATTTCCATTGAGGACTCGCCCACCACCGGGCCCTACACCCTCCCCTTATTTTTTTTAAATTTTTATTTGAATTTCGGTTCAGCAGCTATGTAGTTTGTAGATCTGGTTTCTCGTTACGACTGTAGTGTCTTGTGTTCGTGATCATGAGTCGGCAGATCCGAGGGTCAGCGGCAGGCGTAAGGCCCGGTGGCGGGCGAGCCCTCGATGGAAATCTAAATGTAACTGTAGGATCAAGGTACTAAGATGTAGCATAATTTAGAATCGACGTTCGATGTCGCAACACTCCCACAATTTGTCTATTAGAAATTATCACGAACGAGCTATAATGAAGACAACGTGTCGGTGACGAACCTCTATCGATTCGATTGAGAAATAGTGTTACTTTGTCTTACGCCCCTCATTTGCGGTTCTGCAATTCTAGCTACCCCATTTTTGGTAATCCAGTCGTGAGTATATACATACATATATATAGTCACGCCTTTATCCCTTACGGGGTAGGCAGAGTAGCAAGGGCCGATAGGACCACATGGTGCTACTTCTGACCAATTTTGAGGGTATAGTTAAGATGTACAAGATAGTTAGTAGTGACAGGTGGTCAGCCCATCGCCTACAAAACACCAAGACCCTCTTGTCCCTCTACTGACTTGTACAGTATACCCGGGAAGAGAAGCAGCTATAGTATAATACGTTGTTTTCACTCCCAGAGCAGCATATATGTAAAATTAACTGTAACAAATACCCGTACCCGTATTTAACGTACGTACCCGCTATTTAAATAAGCGGTGAATAGCTTAATGAGTAAGACGTATGCCTTCCAGTCTATATCGATTCAAGTTATGGACCCATACTACAGAATTTATCTGACGTACTCGTACGGATTTTAATGTAAAATTGTCACTTACCTAGATATTTCCTCCGCGAAAAACACGTAAGGAACGTTTTTCTACAAGTAAAACTGCGGATATTACGATTTTGCTTCGACTTGGCGTAGTTATTGCTTATACCAAAAGCCAATTTTATAAATAAGGGATTCAGCTTTGTTTGCCGAGATTTGGCTAGTGTATAGCTATCGGGATGAAAAATAACGTTGCCAATATGTAATTTAGAAAAGAGATGGTAAAATTCGTCATACGAGTAATTGACCTGGTGGCTCAGTGGTTAGAGCACTGACACGCGGAATGCAGAGGTCGTGGGTTCGATTCCCACCCGGGTGAGGAATTTTTTCCATTTCTTTATTAATAATTTTATAAATAAATTATATTATGTGTTCCTATATATTGGTTGGAGCAAAATTGTAGGTATATGTCATATTACATTCTGCCTATGAATATTATTATAAGCCTTTTATGTTTCAGTTTTATCTGCTTGATTAAATAGGCTATGTTACAACAACCACATTCGCAACCGACTGTCGAAGTGTTTCCAAATTAATTTTTAAACGCCTCCAAAAAAAGAGAGATTATAAATTTTTCGATGTATAGCCGCGTGGTGCTGGCAGAGTAGAATTCGTACCACTCCATGTCTGCCTGTGGGTATCGTACGAGGCGATTAAGGGTTTCCGGGAGGTGGATAGCAGCGCCTCCCGTGTTGACAACAGAGTCCAAAATACAAACTGCGGTCACCAACCCACCTGCCCAACGTGGTGACTGTGGGCAAATACCCCCCATGGCAGTCTTGTGGCGTGCCTTGGGGGAGGCCTACGTCCAGCAATGGACTGCAATAGGCTGATGATGATTATTTACAAGTCCTGAGAAATATGTAATTGCCAGATTTACATATTATTTTTATGCCTTAGCTGAAGTAATCCAAACAAATGCATAAATACACCCTATTTTGGTCATTAGGAGTTTAGTTAATTATTCACACGTGTAAGCAAAGAAATACGTGACGAACATCTTTAGCCGTCATGTAACTAATTTGGTACCCAATTTGGAATAGTTTTGTGATGTGGTTGGTTTTGAGCCGTGGGCCGCGGTCTGCGGTTGCTGTCAACCCTCGGGCGTCAACTACGAAGTACTGTATTTACAATTTTGTTATGTTCTCAAACAGCTAAACCTTTAGACGTGCAACTTCTAATCGGAGGGCATAAACGGAACTACGAGTATACCACTGAATTAAATGTAGTAAAATTGTCACTTAGGTAGTCGTCGCTTCAGTGCTTGCTTGTTCTATCTACCATTGGTTAAATTTTACAGGAGAAGAGTTTTTTTGATCTATATCTTTTTTAATCTTTCCTAGATTTAAACTTCTTTCTTAATTATTGAGTTATGTGTGAATTGATTGTTGTAATTTTAATCTATAGATGGTAATTGATTAAACTTTATTTTTTAATTTTTATGTGGACATAGAACAAACATGCACAAATATATTTACAAATGTGGACTTAGAACATTATCTCATTAGAGATAGGACAAAGTATATGGACATGGCTTCGCGGGCTGTGATTGGTAGATTGAGTGGACATATCACACCCAACGTCTTTTAGGTTGAAGTATTTATAACGAACACCGCTGATAGGACAAACAAGCACAATTTTTTTCACAATTTTCATTGCAGTGTCGTGTTATAAATAAAATTGAAATTTATCTTGACTCAGATAAATTTATAAAAACATTTCTCCATTAATATAATCCGTTTGGATATGGTTGATCGTTGCATCTTTAAATATTGTGCTGAGGGATTCAGCTTTGTTTGCCGAGATTTGGCTAGTGTATAGCTATCAGGATGAAGAATAACGTTGCCAATATATAATTTAGAAAAGAGATGGTAAAATTCGTCATCCGAGTAATTGACCCGGTGGATTAGTGGTTATAGCGGCTGGCACGGTTTGCAGTGGTCGTGGGTTCAATTCCCACTCGGGTGAAGAATTTTTTCCATTTTCTTTATTAATAATGTCATAAAATTGAAATGGTTTTTTTGTTGTTTTAAACTTAATTTTCGTAAATTTTGGCACATAGCACAAACAAGGCGACGACTGAGGCGACGTAGTGTCTAGGAAATCAAGAAATACCGTTGATTTTTCACCTGATCTCTCTTCGGTTGTGAGGGCTTTTGTGCCTTCAGATTGTAAAAGTGAAAATAGTCCATTGAGCTTATTTGTCATAATCATCAAGCCTCTCCTAATCTCCACTACGACTGATTGGGAACAGCTTACATCCAGCAAATACCCGCGGCTCTGACTAGCCCGTCCGTCTATCTTACGGGTGGCCCTCCCACATTATTATTGCCGGTACGAGGTATCCACATGGTATTGAGCTATCACTACTAGAAATCTCAATACAAAAATTGTAGAGCATTCAAATTCCACGATAAAATAATAGCAAATTCGCCATACTAAACAAGAGGATACCGATCTATACACTATAAAGGACCCTAACTTTACCAATTAAGATAGCGACAGAAGGAAGGCCTAAATCAAGTTGCAAAAAGAAAAGGTCCAAGTAATAAATATCACTGAAAGATGGGTCTTGAGGGGTAAATGGGGGAAAAATAGGGCGTGTTACCACTTATCTTAGATCTTTGCTTGCGTATATTACCTACGGCTGTTACGGGTGTGTGTGTTACACCGGAACGAATTTCATGACGTTCATGAGCAGCTATGCGAATATGCAGAAGTGGGAGTAAATACGTCATGACGTCATGAGTAATAAGATATAAATATTCACACACTTAAATAAGTATTCACACACTTCACAACACATTGACCTAGTCCCATAGTAAGGTCCCTAAGGTTTTGTGTCGTGGGTACTAAGCAACGGTATATAAATACATAGATAAGTATAGAAACATCCATGACTCGGAAACAAACATCGATAGTCATAATACCAATGTTTGCACCTACCGGGATTCGAACCCAGGCCTTTGGCGTTGCAGTCAGGGCCACCACCAACTACACCAATCGGTCGGCGAAGATGTTTGTTTACATTGTTGTTGAACTTTGAACCTTAACGCATGGGCATAAGTACCTACATTTGTGCATACATACATCTTATTGCTCATGACTGTACCTATTGCACGTTATGTACTCGACAGAGGTTCGTCGAGATAGGAAGCGCATTAATTTTCGCGCGTTCGCCACACAACACATTATGGAAAATATCATCTGACCATAGATGATGCATTTTGTGTTCCATATTTGTTTAGATAAATAAATCCAGAGAAGAGATATGTATGGACGGGAGATTCAGGGCATGTGTATAGAAAGGAGAACGGTACAGTGTCATAGATGGCCAGCATCCAGCAACGTCACATTCTGCTGAAGATTGGTGGATATTAGCCGTGATGGCATCAGGGCGTATCGATTTTGGAAGTACGAGCGAGCACCAAAGAGTTGAATGTACATACCTATGTACTTTTGTAAAGGGAGTTTGAAACGTCTTACAAATTGGGGCGAAGGGGGAAATAACGAGCTAAAGCTATGTAAATCATGGTTCAATAAAAATTGTAGAATGTTTTTATGTTCGTAATTTTGTAAACGATTCCGAGATGAACTTCTATTTTTAAAAAAGCAATTATATTTTTTAAATATTTTTACAGCAAGATTAGTAAGTACCTAGAGTGCGTTTTACCGTATGGTACCGTTGGACGATGGCGCTAGCTATTATGCGTATAACCACATATTCTGTGTCACTGCATAAAAGAAATGCTTGAAAATGCTTCCGAAATCAGAAATAGTGTTCTAAAAATATACTTTTGCAAGTCAAATAGATGTATAATAATTTTTTTAAAACGAAAAACCGACTTCCTCCCAAAACTCGAGCTTACTAAAGTAAAATTTTACTAAAGGGAAAATATATATTACGTTAAGCCGTATACGACGTTTAGAAGGCATAATATTGTCAGATTTATATGCCAGCAAAAGATTAAATAGGCCACATGACAAAAGAGAGAAATGACTAGGCTTCGAAACTTTACGTCTGACAATATAAGCAACATATAATTACACTCCTTCTTCCTGCCCTGTTCCCAATCATTTGGGGTCGGTGCAATATGTAGGTACTCTTCTTTCATTCATCCCTATTATCCGTCATCTCGTTATTCTCATGTCTACCTCTTCCTTTATAACCATCTTACTTCGGACACGGCTTAACGCAAAATATAATCACACGACTTAACACAATTATCTTCATCTTCATAAGCCTATTGCAGTCCACTACTGGACGTAGGTTTCCCCTTGCCATAGGGGGATTTTGTTATTAAAAAGTTCCACTATCTGTTTTTCGGCGGCTCCATCATCAGACCCTCGTTTCCTTAATATTATGTGTAGCTGACCAAAATTCTCTATAAAAATCTAAAAACTGACTACTCGTGCCTATTATATTTGAGGATATCCCTAGATTCCTTAGAGATTCCATCATCAAATGTTATGTTTTATATGTAGGTGACCAAAACGCTCAATAAAAGTGTAAAAACAGACTACATGTGCCTACAATATTCGAGGATTGCCTTCGATTTCTCCAAGATCCCATCATCAAATCCTGATGTGGTGAATATCGGACCAACCTGGAAGTATACCATGACCAACTATAAAAAAAAATTGAAATCGGTTCATAAATGACGGAGTTCTGAGGTAACGCACATTAAAACTAAAAAAACAAAAAAAAAACATACAGACGAATTGATAACCTCTCTTTTTGAAGTCGGTTAAAAAGGTAATATACCTACAGGGCAAATAAAATATTGAACATTCCTAAGATGTTTAACATCAATGATAAAATATGAAATTAGGCTAAATAGTGGACCGAATTTTAGTCAGGCGTGATCAATATGCTATGACATAATTTTATTATATGTATACTTGGACGGTGGCAATAGCACTGCACTCAGTATTAAGTACCAATATTTCGAGAGTAACCATAATATTGCACTGACGTAAAACCATAAAAAACCTATAGAATGAGACACGAGCACTGAACAATAACTATGAAATAGAATTTAAATTTCCAAAAATTAAAAAATAAACGGTAACTACTCAACCTTGAATTAAATCAAGTCCTTCTAACATTTCTTTCTCAGAATTTCACGTTTAAAATCCCGGGCTTTGCTAGCGTAAATGATATTATTAGGTACTCTTAAAAAGAAAAATACTGTAAACACGAACAGAGCTAAGCACTGTTTAATTTAAAAGGATAATTCTACGAATTCAACGTAAAATATTTAAAAGTTTTGCAGTTTATGCTAATGCTGCATCACTGAATGCTTACATTCCATTTTAAGATGGATAAAGTTACATGGTCAATATGTGGCAACTTAGGGGAACCATATTCATTTTATATTATCCTGTTATATGTATACTGATGGACGCCCATGCGTAAACTATGCATCACTCATTCATCCCGCTTTCAAGGAAGAGTTATTTTGGACAAAGCATTTAATAAGTAAAGTAAATAGATACTTGAGAGTGAAACAAAGCCTTTAGAAATAAAGGAAAAAAAAACCTCATTCAACTAAATTAAAACACGCCCTGCGTAAAAAATTTGAACCATTGTCACTCTCACATGAGACGAATCTAATTAAATCTAGGCTAGGTGTAGGCTCTAGGGCGTATCAAAGAAATGTACATACAATTGAAAAACATGACATACCCTACATCCAGCGCAGTCGGGTAAAAAATCTGAAATATCCTAGGCTGAACGAATATAATATCCAAATCTGCTGAGCGAGCGATGATGTGAATGGCATACTCTTATAACCAAATGACCCGGTAGCTCAGTGGTTAGAGCAACTAGCACGGTATGCAGAGGTCGTGGGTTCGATTCCCACTCGGGTGAGGAATTTTTTACATTTCTTTATTAATAATTTCATAACCAAATGTTTGTCACCTCCTCAAAAGTTAAATTACTTTCGAAACAAGTGAAATAATTAAAATTTAATTTATATCTTCACAGTACAGCTCACTGTTATCTTATCTTATCACATTATTACCCGTGACGTTTAACATCAATAGGCATTTAATTATCAATAACGTTTCCAACTTTTAGCAAACCGAATAATACCTATTTCAGGGAAATATTTAAATGAAAACAGAAATTCAACGCGAAATTCTCTCCGGTATCCCAAATGGATATGAATAATATACCAACTTGTTAAATTGATAATTAATTTATTCTGCCTTATTTAAATATCAATCAAAATGAAATATCATAAATTAAAAAATTATAAAAGGGAATTGTTATTAAAACTGATTTATTAGCAGAGGGCTTTTAAAATATGTGCAGATAAGATTTATTTAATTATTCACCAATAATACTGCTTTTTTAATCGCCTTTAAAAAAGAGAGGTTATCTATTTTTATATCGTTTATATATCGTTCTTCTATGCTGTTCTGGTAGTAAATAAAACGTATAATACTACAGCTACTTCTTTTCCCGGGCATACTGTACAAGTCTATAGAGGAACAAGAGGGTCTTAGTGTTTTGTAGGCGATGGGCTGACCACCACTACTAACAGAACTTGTACATCTCAACTATACCCTCAAAATTGTTATGAACCGATTCCAATTTTTTTTATAGTTGGCCATGGCATGCTTCCTGGATGGTCCCATATTCACCATATCAGGATCTGATCCTGGAGAAATAGAAGGTATATACTTAAATATTGTAGACAAGTGTAATCTATTAACATACATGCAACCTACATAAACACGTTTCACTAAATAGTCAATAAATCAACGAAATCTATATGAAGAGGAAGAAAAGATAAAACGCAACTTATATTGTATGCAAACATAATGAAATAAACTGTTAGGTATTCTTTTGGTACTTACATAATAACTACAGTAAATCATTATATCTCTAATACCCTCTCCTTTTTCAACATATTCTGTAAATATATAAAAGAGGAATGCCCAGCGACCATAGTAAATTAGGCTCTCGGTGCACAGACAATAAATTATACGCAAATATAATGCTTCACATAATGCACCTCCTTCCATGCATGTCCTATGAGTCTACCAAGGAACTCCAACGTCGACCTAGTAGGTATCTTGTCAATAATTATAATCTACAGGATGTTTTTTTGTGGCCACCTTTAACGAAGGGTATGTACTCTATACATGAAATAAAGTAAGTTTATGCCAAAAAAAAGGCTGGAAAAAAATTTTTTTTTTTGATTTTTTTTTTTAAATTCCTTGATCGTGCGAAATTTATAGTGTCTAGTGTTTATGTAAGTTTTTTTATAGACAGATATTAATTATTTTTCGTGAAAAAATCCTGCTACGCGCGTCTATGTGCATTTATGCAGAAAAACGCAGTCTATTAACTCAACTTTGGACCCTAATATTTTGGAAACCAGACACTTCCCAGGTATGCTTCCATGGAGAAAAATGATCGTGATGATGAGGAGATTCCGTAGTTTTCGGGAACGTTGACGACCAAAAATCATCCTGTATATCTGGCCCCGAGCATTGCTAAACGTGCCTGTAAGATCTATTCAGTTACCGTGCTGTAATGTAAAGAATAATATTAATTTTCAAGAAAAAATGTAGGCTACTTTTTATCACAGAACAAAGTTGTAAATAAGTAATCTAATAAAAGGTTCTAGCAGTGTAGCCATGGCTTAAGAATAAAACCTCGTGCTTGTAAGGTAACTCAGTCTTATACCTTTTGAACGAAATAGGAAGCGGCCCAAGTTACAAACGATTTACGATTGACATAAATATATTACAGTGAAGAATTAATTCATCACAGAAATTTCTGTGGAGCTTTATCAATTAAATAATTTTTAAACTTATTTTTTGTTTAGTCTCCTAAAAAGAACTACTTACTTACCAGAGAAGCTATCAAAAACATTATCTTTGCAACTATTCTAAGTCATTATATTGTCCAATGCTTGTGTGTACAATAAAGAATACAAGAAGAAGAAGAAAGTCCTTAAAGATAACCTTTGTCCGGAATTACAAAAACCAAAAACACATTTCTTAAACAACTTATTGTCGATTCTATAACATAATCACGTCTTTCCATTGAACGAAGCTACATAATTACCTGTACATTTAAACAGCCATCCACGGCGTAAACTTTAGACGTCTATTTTGTGGGAAATTCTGTAACTACGTTTAGTAAAGCTAACCCCCCTTTGTGTCGATGAGTGACAACTTGCTAACTCATCGACTGAGAAAACGCTCTTGAGTTCTTCAATCGACTCTTATAATATGCACAGAAGGAGAAACAGCAGAGGACGAGTTTTATATATTCATGGTTAAATAAATATATTTTCCAAACGCTTATAACTTGGCGTCGTTAAGTAGAACTAGCCTGTTAGGTCAGGCGACCCTTGCGGTTGCTTTGCGACGTCACAGTGAACGGTCGACACTACCACTGTCACCCGGGCTATTACCGGCTGCACTTTAAGTATTAGGTTTGGAGTGTACCTATGCTTATGTTACGACTGAAGTAAAGCTTCGAAGTGAGGATAATTTGAGTTTACTGGGCAAAGAGAGAGAGAGAGAGAGAGAGAGAGAGAGAGTTACGTTAGTTATAGATAGTATTTCCTATGTTTTATCTGTGGCTAGTTACATTTGAGTTTAGATAATCTAAATAAGCATGTGGGCCAATTGTTTAGATAAAACGTTTGGAGTGTAGTTTTTTCGTGGTTCCACCTATATGTACCTATGTTTTTAATTGCCGTAAGTGGAAGGCCTACGTTCAGAAGTGACTGCAATAGGCTGATGTGAAGTATGACATAAATCGAATAACAGTTACCCAGGGCACGCCATAAGGCTCGATCTTCAGTTTTTGCTATCCAGTAACTACCAGCCGCAATCTTCAAGTCATCGGTCTATGTGGCCGGAGGGCGTCTAACGTTACGCTTGCTGAGGCGCGGTCTCCATTCGAGGACCCGCTTACTCCACCGTCCATCAGTTCTACGACAGATGTGACCACTTTGCTAAAAATGTGTATAGTAGGTAGGTGTCTAATACATATCGGTTAATCATAATTACTATAAAATAACCCATCCTACGTACCTACGTATTGTGAATATATTTACAAAACAATTTTAATTTGCGAGTAAAAACTAGCAAAGAACTTTATTTAATAAAATGCTAATTTGAAGACAGTTTAGATTTTAATAAGATGATTACCCTGTAATATAATTTTGTATAACAAAACCTAATCCCGTTATTGAGTTCGATGCACTTGTTAAAAAATACAAGAAAATTTTACTTATAAGATAATGAGATTTTCTTTTACTTTGAACTATACAGGTGTTTTTTTGTTTCCACCCTTAACGAAGGGTACGTACTCTATACATCAAATAAAGTAAGTATATGCCAAAAAAAAAATGCTGGGAAAAGATGTAATAAAAAAATATATATATAATTTCTTGATCGGGCAAAATTTATAGTGTCTAGTGTTTATGCTAGATTTTTCATGGAGAGATACTAAATATTTCTCTTGAAAAATCCTGCTACGCGCGTCTATGTGGATTTATGCCGAAAAACGCAGTTTATTTACTCAACTTTGGACCCTTACTATCTTGGGAACCAGACACTTCCCATATGCTTCCATGGAGAAAAATGATCGTGATGATAAGGAGATTCCGCAGTTTTCGGGAACTTTGACGACCAAAAATCACCCTGTATGATTTAAAGTTATGAAGTTAACAAGTTTAGGTACAACAAGTCATTAAAATTAATGTTATCTGAGAAACATAATAAATTACTTGTCTTGTTCTTACATGCCTAATTTACATTTGTATAGAGGTTCACGCGTTTTAAAATGAAGGCTTTACAAATTGTAATCCACAAGATTTGAGACTCGAAATCACATGTTTATTTTTAGCATTTAGCTTAGCATAAGTACCCCTTTTGTTACACCCTGTATAGGAACTTTTATCACCATTAACCAAAAGATTAATTAATACATTCGAGCTGTTTTATCGTGAAAAAGTAATGCCGACGGAGAAATTTTCGAATTTACTATAATGATTTCGAAAAATCTTTTAAAGTTTTTGTTAATAATTTTTCACTTCTCATTTTCAACCATAATTACAATATAATAACGCGTTCAGGGTGTTGGTGGGGCTACCTCGGTTCTGTAGCGCATCAGGGATGTTTGCTGAAGCTCGGATTGACTGTTTCTACACAGTGATGCAGAAAAGGTTCGCCGGGTCCGGGCTGGCTCCAACAGCATCCTCAATATGTTTGACAGAAGGTTTGACTGTGAGTACATGCAATATTGTCATATGGTGCATGTACTCACACTCATAATGCGAGAGCGAATATAATGTGTATGGAATGAATAAACACTACTACTATAGATTAAGAAACTACTAACAAAATATGTGTTGAACAATTACATGAAATAAATGACTACATAAAAAATAAATGACTTCATTATCATGTATAAAAACCGACGGCATAAAAATTTACCTAGCGTTCCTACGTAGGTAGGTATAGGTACATACTCAGTGTCACTTCCATGCGACTAGACGAATATAATAATATCTCTCAAGCTCAAATGCAACGTTAAATATTAGGCCTTTGAGCTTAGATGAAATCGTAACTGCTTTCATAATTTACAGCCCTGAGAAGTCCACTGTTGGACATAGGCCTCCCCCAACAACCTCCACTCCGATCGGTCGAAAGCAGCCTGCATTCAACCGACGCCCGTAACCTTGGCCAGGTCGTCCGTCCACCTCGCGGGTACATGCACTGCCTTAGAGCATGCAAAATAAATATATACAAAAATTACTTACGTACCTACATACACTCGAAAAACATAACTCTCCTTTTGGCGTAGTAACGTAAATGCAACGTAAAGCTTCGTTTTATTCTTCAAAATAGCTACATTTATTTATTATAGTGGACGCCCGCGACTCCGTCCGCGTGGAATACAGAAAAAACAAAATGTCGAAATTATCCGGGATATATGTTAATTGGGACCTGTCACAATATATGTATTCCTGAAAACTGCATCGAAATCAGTTCAGCCGTTTCTGAGATTAGCGTGTACAAACGCCCAGACAAAAATTCAAAAAATCTTTCTTTTGAGTACTATTGCGTTGATATAGGTCTCTTATAATATTTTTTCTTATATATCTTCCATGTACAGACAGCGATCCGTTACATTTTAATTATATGTACATAGACGAATAAGTGTGTATTGCATCTGTAAATTGAATCTAATTGGATGTAAGTCGCGCGAAGGTGTTCGCTCAGAACCTCTTAATGACATACAATTGTGTTTGGAATTGAATTTGAATGTAATTCCACTCAGGGACTATTCAGGTTACATACATTGTACAATCATACTATTACACACTCCACGTTCACGTACGTACTGTTACATACTCCAAATATATATTTATTGCGGAATTGCATCAATTCCATTTTTGTAGTAAATAATAAGATGCAGAACAGCAATAAAGTACAAACATCGAGTTAGTCAGTATCATCTCTTGCCGAATTGCTGCCCTGCTACGGACTGGTTGCCCTTCCTGCCGGCCTGGTGCATCAATCAAGAGCTCTGGTAGTCCACTCCACAGTGGATCGTAAAGTTGTGAAAGTAAAGCTGTGCTTTTATTATATGTATAACTTGTAATAGAAATAGTGTTTAAAATAATAAGCTAAGTGTGGTGAGAAAAAATTGTTTTTCTTTTGAAACTCACATTGCCACATATGCGTACACGTAAGCGTAGACGTACACGTGCCCCTGAGTTGCAATGTTAAGGCATACAGGCAACTGGCATTAAGGCATGGGCAGACCGGATGCGTATGCGTAGACGTAAACATAGACGTCAAGCGGTGACAGTTCCATACATTAAACTTAGAGGAACGTGTACATCTACGCTTACGTTCACGCATACGCATCCGGTGTGCTCGAGGCTTTATTCTTGTGAAGCCCTACATCAATAAGGGACTAGACTATAACAAATTGCATATTCATATTTTCTACTTTAGAAAATAAAATATACTATACCTTACCTATTTATTATTTACTTATAAGTCAACTTGTGTAAAAGAAATTAAGTTAAACTACTTATTTTATTTTATAATAATACCGTGTTATAATTTTGTTGTTTGTAAATTCGTAATAGCGTATGTTAATGAGGAATATTCTCATTCCGTTTCTATAACTCTGGTATGTAGTTTGACAATCTCTATTATTATTATTATGTACCTTAATTACTAATGTAATACCATATTTATACGAACACTTTTCCGGTTATGACATAAAATATCAACAGAAGTCAAATGTGATTGTTAATAAACTTATGCTAAAGCTGCAGTTTTTTCTAAGATCAAACGTTATTAGGCCTCTGATGTTTTATAGTAGGCTATTTTCATAGCATTTCATTTAATATATCCTTTTTCTAATACACCCTGTATATGCTTTATAGCTAGATACAGGATATTTTTTATCGTCAATATCAATACTACGGATTCCCCTCATCATCACGAACATTTTTCTCTATGAAAACATACCTGGGAAGTGTCTGCTTCCCAAGATATTAAGGTCCAAAGTTAGTTAGTTCGTTAAGTTATTAGATTGCGTTTTCGTGGACGCGCGTAACATATATAAAAAAAAGTTCTTAGCAATACATTTCGATCAAGTCAGTAATTTTTATAGAATAGAACTTCTGTCCGTGCATGTGTAATTTTCAAATAAAAAAACTATTTGAAAATTACACATGCACGGACAGAAGTAACATAGAAAAAGACAATAGAAATAGGGTAGAAATACAGATCAAAAGAACCTACTAGACAGGTAGAAGCAGACATGAAACGAAGAACAATAAGAAGAACTATGTGCCCTATTTGGAGCCTATCAGTCACGTCCCGTGTACGTGCAACCGCCAAACGGATCCCTTTTCAGCTGGGTGCTGCTAAGACAAGATAGGCGTGCCTATTTTATGGCATAAACTTACTTTTTTTCTTGTATAGAGTACTTATGTCCCCTTCGTAAACGGTGGCAGCGAAAAAAACACCCAGTATATTCGGTCAAAAGTAATCAATAGGCGTTTTTCCACTAGACGACACGACTACATCATCTATCGTCACCTAAGGCGCCGTCTCCACGAGCGAGAGATTCACGGCGATATTATCGTCGTGCCACGTATTTCTATATTCTCTCTACGAACGCGTCTCCACATGGCGAAATTATTTCGGCAATGCGACTGGCAAGTTGCGTGCGTAAGTCGTCATATCGCCGCGGTATCGCCGCTACTGGTGGTGCTCTCGTAACGAGCGCGCAGCGGGCGCGATGTGAAACGCGTCATTCACTCTTTCAACAAAAGCACATCGTCAAGGAAATGTGGCGATTTCGTTACGAGTCGTTGCGGTCACGCTGTGATTCCGTAACGAGTCGTGATGATACGCTGGCGGAATAATCGCTCGTTCGTGGAGATTACCCGACGATAGAAGCGCGGACATGCCGCGATTCTCTCGCTCGTGGAGATGGTCCCTAAGGGGGGTCGTGTCGTGGTCGTGTCGTCCAGTGGAAAAATTCCCAAAAGGTTGGGTATTTTCGCACTGTCACCGATACCTTCGGCCCCAAGTAATTGAAAAATTCTTGTGGGTCATTCAATATAGGGGTGACCACGAAATGTAGTAATGTACGTTTTTTGTAAAGATCTTTTGGAACTGGGCAATCGATTAATTGTTGTCTAGACATGAAAGACTGATATCTCGGAGTGAGAGTAAATTAAATAAGTAAAAACTTAAAAGGAAAACCAACTGTATTATCTTGTTAAAACCTACGCTATATTACGGTTTCGTTTATTATCTTTGCATGTTGTAAGAATATAATAAATAAGGCCGATCTATCCAATAGTCAGAGAGCCTATCTGCAGGATATAGTTAACTTGATCAAAATAGAGATAGCATCAAGTTTTAGATCTGACCACTGGAATAATCGGTCTTAATGAAACGTATACCAAAATAAATTAATTTTCATCAGTAAATTGATAAACGTTTATCAAATAGGTAAGGTTGGTGAGCATTCTGACAGGCCTTTCGAATTATTGGTTCAACAAATTTAAAAAACCATTGACACACTTCTCTCCTCATTTCGTTCAAATGGCTAAACCGATTTACCTAAAACTTGCTGTATCGTGATGTGATAACCTTTCATTTGATACCCAACATGGCTGGATTTGTAAATATTAGATTTTTCATTACCACTTTCACACCTCATATCTGGCATATGGCCTAACCGGTCTGTTTGGGAGCTACGATGCTACAAAGAGATTGACAGACACACACACACACACCTACAAGATGATTTTTGGTCGTCAACGTTCCCAAAAACTGCGGAATCTCCTCATTATAACGATAATTTTTCTCCATGGAAGCATACCTGGGAAGTGTCTGGTTTCCAAAATATTAGGGTCCAAAGTTGAGTAAATAGACTGCGTTTTTCTGCATAAATGCACATTGACGCGTGTAGCAAGATTTTTTCACGAGAAATAATTAATATCTGTCTATGAAAAAACTAGCATAAATACTGGTCACTATAAATTTCGCCCGATCAAGTAACTAAAAAAAAAAACAAAAAATTTACATCGATTCCCAGCATTTTTTTGGCATAAACTTACTTTATTTGATGTATAGAGTACGTACCCTTCGTTAAGGGTGGCAACGAAAAAACACCCTGTATACATTTTAAACTTATAACACCCATCTTTTTACGTCGGGGTTAAAAATGTTTCCCAAATCGTAGTATTGTCAGTATGTCCACTATTGTCCACGGTAGGAGAAATTCTAGAGAAAGGTTTGGTCAAGGGTCAAGGTACCCTAAACCGATAACCGAGCATAAAGAATATCATGAAAGCCTATGAAGCGAAAGAGGTGTGTTAGAAGGACAGAGCAAAACTTCCGTGATCTTTGGCTTCCTCTCCCGGTAAAGCTGTGATTATTATGATTTCTACGTAAAGTTCATTCAAAAATATCAATTACAGTAATTTGCGTTAAGTAAGGTCTATGTCAATCCTGATTTAAACGACCAAGTCCCCTTAAATACTATCGCAGCTCTGTTAGTGAAGATGCTATCACAAAGATTTTCAGAGCAGATCAAAAGCAATAAAGGCAAAAACTTTACGTAACTTCTGTTAACTGCCTCGGGCAGTTATTAGTTGCTTGTCGGTGTATTCCCCGAAGGAGTATATATTATCTTATGTGCCTTATGTGGAGATGTATTGCGCACACTATTATTATTGTGGTAAGAGACAAAAAATGTGTCTAAGGGCCAATTTATATGTTTTTAGAACTCTACGTTATAACCGAATATAATTATAACTAATGAGATTAAATTATAGAACGTAGGTATATAATTTTAAAGCTTCTTAATTGGCATACTTTTGTAAAATTATTTTTATTTAGTTATTGTATGCAGGTTCAGCAGTGGACATCTCATGGCTGAGAAGGATGAGAATGAAGTTGATTGTATGCTTAAATCGAAGGAAAAACTGTATTCTATGTATAAACGTTGCTTATATGAGCATACTTCTTCAATTTGAGCATACTTCTTCTATTTATCTCCTTTATGTACACTCTGTACATAACTAGCCTGTAACATGAATAAAATCAATCTTGTGCTGTTTGTCACAATAAGAAGTAAAAAATAAGCGAGAATAAGAGGAAAACTTAAGAAGTTGATGTAATATAAAAACCATCTGTTTTGTTAGCAACCAGGTCAGCCCAGTCGTCAAAATTTACGATAACAATAAGCACTATTTATGTTAAAACGTAAACATTAAAACTACTTTCAAGTAGGCTTCTGCACGAACCAAACTTCGCCCCACTTTATCACGTCCCGCGGCATAGGCGTTAGTGTCTACATTTTTAAACACGGATTCATAGACTATGATGCAGTTGCTTAAAAATCTGTGGGACTTCATAATTGGGATAGTACAGTCGGTAGTATAGGAGTTGCGAACAATGTGGCTACTTCAGTGTGCAGTGGTGACGTCACAACGCACAACTTTGACGATAAAGTAGAGTAATGGCGGAGAGTTGGTGAGGATGGCGTACTAGCGGTTCTCGAAGCAATCTTTAATAATTTCGGCTAAAAATGGATAGATATTTTTTAGTACACCATCCAAGTTTCGGGTTTCTGAGATCAGCGGTTTGGCTGTGCGTTGATCCATTAGTTAGTCGAGACAAAGCATTTTATATGTATTTGATTTTAGTCACACTCTAACCGTATTTCGTTTCACCCATTTCTGACATAAAATTCCAATAAACAGAATTGTTATTATTACCATGTAAATATTTTTTAAACGCTGTACATTAAACAGTGAATAAAGCTTATAAATAATTAGAACCGACTTCTGAGAAACATACTGATATTGTTTGAGAATAGATGTAATTTGCTCGATAATAACGGTTATTATCCTACATTGTATTATGTTATTCAAGTTATCTTTCAACATTATAAAACTCGAGGTTTATGAAAATGCGAAATTGCTTGCGGATCAAAGAATATATTTCTTTTTCATATACAAGAGTTCAAACGATAGAATTATAATAATAATAATATTCACACACTTCACAACACATTAACTTAGTGCCACACTAAGATCCCTAAGGTCTTGTGTCGTGGGTACTAAGCAACGGTATATAAATACATAGATAAGTATAGAAACATCCATGACTCGGAAACAAACATCAATATTCATCATATCAATGTTTGCACCTACCGGGATTCGAACCCAGGACCTATGGCGCTGCAGGCAGGGCCACTACCTACTACACCAATCGGCCGTCGAATTCGTTTTATATAAATTTGATGTAAAGTTATGAATATCTATATTTGTTTGTATTTAGCCCAATGGTGAGACGTGTGTGGATTTTTTCAAAACTTGACACCCGAGCTTTTGTAGTGCCTCTGGTATGTTCGCAAAAAACTGAACTGTGGCGTAAGCACGAACCTTTTTACGCGGCGTAACGCTAGCGACTCGCTTGCAAAATCTATGTGATTTGACAGTTGGACGATAGCCTTACGGACTATCGAAAGGTTCGTGCTTGCCCCTCTGATGGCTTTTATGCTGTCATTCGGAAAAAAATCGCGTCTCTGTTAGGGAGGATGCGGGAAGTCACATCATCATCCCGAAGACGCTGGCAGATGATCCGCGTGGACCTCTGAAGAGGCACTTCGTGCGGTTGATGTTGGGAATAGATGATGAGCATTGGTCACCTGAATGCAGGGGGTGCCTCTCAGGTTCATGATTTATTAATCATTTAAATAATTTAATATAATAATATTTAATTACGTAATTAAATTACTTTAATATAATTAGTAATTTTGACGTAATTTAAATCTAATAACCATTTTATTTTACTGTCACTAAACTAACACATGGATTTTTGTTCTCCGAAATAAAAAAAATGAATTTAATCCAAGGAGGGTTGGCGCCAAATATTTGGCAATAAATATTTAAAAAGAAAGTATAAATAATGGGATAAGGGCAGGATGATGATGATAAAATCATATTTTTTTTATATTTATTACTTAAATATAAATAAATAACCGCTTGAACTATAAATATTTAAGGAATTGATGCTATTATTATGTGACTGATTGACCTGCCGAGATCAGTAAAGTCGACATACGAGTATACTTAATGAATGTTTAGTCCCAAAATCCCTAGACTGTGACAGCCCTTTTGAGATAGACTCGGGATAAATATTGTTATTTTAAAAGATCACAGATTTTGGATTCAAATTATACATACATACAATCACGCCTGTATCCCTTACGGGGTAGGCAGAGCACCAAGGGCCGATAGAACCACATGGTGCCACTTCTGACCAATTTTGAGTGTTTAGTTGAGATGTAGATTCAAATTATATTTGAAAACAAACTCCATGTTATGAATAAGATATCTGTACATTAGTAAAATATTCTGTATAGTCTGATACCAGTTACCGCTATCTTTTATTTGGGTTTCATTTAGATTTACACACACATAAATATTGCTGTATTCCCAATGCGTGGTATCCTAGGGTTGCCAACCGTCCTGTTTTCCCAGGACATGTCCTGTTTTTTGGGGTATCTTGCAGGCCTATCGGCTATCTTTTTTGACAGTTCTAGTGATCATCACTCAATTGAAACTTAACAACTGGAAGTGGCATAATGCCTTATCTGAAGAAAATTTTGGCAACACACACATACATGTCACTTCCAGTTCAATAAGTTTCAGTGAGTGATCATGACTATGAACTGCCAAAAAAGATAGCCAATACGGGGGCTGGATAGTTCTTAAGCATCGTCCTGAGTTTTAAAGTCCTGACATATTCGCTGTCGGCAGATTTTCTAAGGGTGCTGACATCGGGTAAATAAGTGTCAGCGGCACCTCTAGAAAGCCTAAAAGAAGCAAATACGTAGTCACCGGCACTGAATGTGTTAAAGACCTATGCTTTGAAATTCGCACGACACAAACTCTCTCCAATCGTATTGTTACTAGGCTCGCACATTGTATAGTCCTATCTTTTAATCGAAATGTCCTGGTATTTCTTCCTCAAATCCTGGTTTTCAAAGTCTTAAAGGTAGCTAGAACTGCAGTATCATTGGGGAGATTCAACAGTCATGTTCAGCATAGCGGGGACAGATGTAAATGATCGGTGACAAGTTGCTAGCTTACTAACTGAGAGAATGAGCTTCTTAGTCGACTCACACGACATGTACGGAAAGAGATATAGCTCATGTATTGTAGTGAAACCCCACATTCGCTCATACCAGGTTATCATAATTAATTGATTGTTCGTAAACAAAGGTATTTAAGAATATTGGTGTTTATTTTAAGCAAATGAATAACACTAGTCAACAAAAAATTGTTTGCTTCCTGAGATATTTTTTGTTTCTATCTTAAATTGACGACTTATCTACAATTCTTCTCTAACAGCTTTTGTTTTTGAATTATAGCTAACTACCCCCGTTTACTATTTTTGCTTAGATTTTCGTTTTTTATTGGACACTAAGATATATTTTGATGTTGTTTACCATATGGCTTCATCAAGAAGAATTATGTAAATAAGTACTCAAGCTATTAGTATGTATGTCTATCATAAATCTAACAAATTATTCTGTGTGTGTCGAGTTATAACAAGTGTGGTGTTTCTCTTTGTTTTAGGTATAATCCTTAAATTTTTTTAAAGATTCTCATTTTGACCAATCTCCAACGTGATTTTTCCTTTCTACGTGACATTGGCGGAATTATTGTGCCCGACGCAATAATGGGTGCCATTATTAAAAATTTAATTGAATTCATCAAGAAGATGTTTGTGCTAAATCCCGATTGCTTTTGCTATATTTGTGGTGAATATATATTTGCAAAATATCGAAAACCTATATCGGACATAGTGAAAACTGCGTATCATCAATACTTTAAAATAAAATTGTATGCTCATATTGTATGCCAGAAAGGTGTGGTATGTCCACGGTTATGGTCCACTGGAGAAAGAGATGCAATAATGTTCGTAACACCCATGATTTGGCGAGAACCTCGAAACCATCATGACGATTACTACTTCTGCGTTGTGGAAATAAACGGAATTAACCCTGGAAATAGAAGTAAGTGGTCATATCCTAACTTATCTTCTGCTCAACGAGAAGTAGTTAGCCGAGACCGCATCATACTTCCACCTCTTCATATTAAACTAGGCATAATGAAACAGTTTGTGAAGGCGCTTGACAAAAGTGGAAAATGTTTCAATTTTCTTTTACACAAGTTTCCAGAAAAATAGAAAGCTGGTATTTTGATGGGCCACATGGCCATATGTCTTCTTCCTTAGGTGTCCTCGCTTGAATTTTTCTTTGTGCGCCAACGTCGATCGCACACACGTAATTGTTGACGATAATTGTTGAGGGCCCTCTACCCTCGGTGTCTAGACACCACTCTGCCCACAAGCCCCTTACTTGCTGCAGACTGGGTTACAAGCGTGGAGTGTGAAATAATAACGCGATGTGAACGGTTCCAGCGACAGACGAAGACTGGCTAATTTATTTTATTGAACTTATATTTATGCAATACAGACACTACTTATGTGATAGACTATGGTAAGAAGGTATTTTGAATCTATTAACCAATTACAATGCTTAGAACAATTTAGACAACTCACCTGAGGGGTGAGGGGTTCAAGGAAAAAGATGATGCAATATTGACAAGTATTGCGTAATACAGAATTAATACGAAACTGATACAAAACTAAGGTTTTTCTAGTTATTTGAACTCATACTAATTACATTTAGGCTTTTCCAATAAGATTCTAAGTTGCTAATGAAGTTAAATGGTACAATGTGATTCTATCACTGAAAGACCGCTAAAATGACCGTTAAATTATATAATTAGCCTGTTTTTCAGGCGACAAGTCCAGGAAAGGTTACACATTAATCCTTACTAACTACAGGATAGGTTTATGCGGATATAGAAAGCTTTTACGATACATAAATTACACATTTTACCTATATTCTTTACACTATGACTCTAAATTAATCCAAAACAATAGGTAATTAACGAACAATGGATACAAACTATTTGTACATATGTTGAGAAATATATACTTTACAATATAAAATGCTGTTTTACTAATTGGAATACATACATAAGATTTTACGTTAAGTTTCATCAAAATAATTAAGCAAACAGGTTGGTATGTACTCCTACAAACTAATGAAACTAAGGTAAGATTATACAAATGTTATGATGCTTTATGTATTTAAGATACGCATCATTTAGGGCTAAGTTTTATGATTAATTATACAGATATTACTCAATGCTGAAGGCAATTACAAGCTTCTAAGTTATAACTCCAAGTGAATTTACATCAAAGATTATTACAAAATATGCGAAAATACATGCTCAAGTACGGTAAGGTACGAAGTGATAACGGGGCGGCATTTACATTTCAATTTTATGTTACTGAGCTGTGATTGGCTGAGCCAATATGAATGAATCTAAATTAACATAATACAAGATTATTACATATTACAAGATTATTAATATACTATTCGCTACAGAAACTATGCTTAATACTAATTTGTTGTCTGGTTTAAGACCAGTGTAAGTGGGAACGTAGAGTTAGTTTGGGGATGTTCAAAAATTGTCAACAATAATTTTTGTTTTATGACGGGTGAAGGACCATTGTCTACGCTTCGATAGCTGCTATTGATTTTGGTTATAAAAATGAGAAGATCTGAATTTTACTTTAAACTGATTATAATATATATATATATATATATATATATATATATAAATAACAATTGCGTGTATGAGGTATAACTCGGAATAAGGCACTGATACGAAGAAGATGGCGCCGTGGTCGCGAGCGCCCCGCGCCCCTGCGCCCCTCCGTGCTGGTAAAGGTGAAGCCGTAACACTAATTTTGTCAAATCAATGACTGAAGTTGAATCCACAGCTTGGATTTCATTTGATTAGGTTATGAGTAATTTCCTGAGCAAAAAGGAATCTGACGACCACGTCGAGCTTGTTGAGTGTATGCTATCGTACTTGCAAGGGCCAGGGTGCAATATGAGCATAAAAATCCACTTCCTCCACTCGCATTTAGATCGATTCCCACAAAATTCGGGTGATTTTAGAGGTTTTCATCAGGATCTTCGGGCAATGGAAGAGCGTTATCAGGGTCGATGGGACTTACATATGATGACAAACTAGTGCTAGTTTTGCAACGAGATCTACCTAAAGTCGTTCATTCAAGGAAATCTTATAAACGATCGTTTGATAGTGTTCAATAGAAATTTTGTTAACATAATGTATATTTTTTGTATTTTTTTTATCAAAATTTGAAAGCTGTATATTTCAAAAGATAAAGCTGTGAGCAATCACCCAGACTTTTTTTTCATAGTCAGGGCCATATAAACACCCAAGAACAGGAAAAAAATGGAAACAAGACTTGTGTTGACCAGTGTAATCATTCATTCAAGAAACATTCGGTTCACATAATTTAAACTATACAGAACACTCCAGTCTATGGATTACTCTGATTCAAAGACACTCAACCTATATCTACACTAATATTATAAAGAGGAAAACTTTGTTTGTTTGGTTGTAATGAATAGGCTCCGAAACTACTGGACCGATTTCAAAAATTCTTTCACCGTTAGAATCCTTATTGGACCTGGATGAATATAGGCTATAAGAATTTCCCGATATTCCCACGGGAAGGCGACCAACGGGAATTTAATATTTTTTACGAAAACCGCTACACATATGAAGCTGAAATCGGGCATATATGTTCATTGGGGACAACGAGGAAGGACTAAAAACGGATTTCCCGAAATTCCCACGGGAAGGGGACCAACGGGAGTTGCAAATTTTTACGAAAACCGCTGTACCTACATATGTAGTTGTAGCTATGTACTGATATGTACAGAAGCGCTATCATGTGGTTCTATCGGCCCTTGGTGCTCTGCCTACACCGTAAGGGATAAAGGCGTGATTATATGTATGTATGTATGTACCGAAGCGAAGCGAGGGCGGGCCACTAGTATTATATAACCGTGTGGGTTAACAGTTTGCGGTCGGGAAGTGTGATCTGCTGTTATGGTCGGCCATTGCGGTATTACTAATCGTTCAAGACTAGTTTAGCTTAGCACATATATATATATAAACAGGGTTCCCAATACAGGATAGCAACAACACCGCAAAGTTATATTTGTGTTATCTGCTCTAGGAATTATTCTGAAGGCCGATTTCTCAATGGTCTATGTTGTGAAGTTTTAGTAAAAGACATCATCAAAAGTATTGATCAAAAATCTGCCCTTAGTCAAAATATATTAATAAACTTGATAGGTTTATTTGTTATTTGATGATTTTGTCGCAAGTTTTATAACTTAGTAGGTACAGTGGTGTATATCCGTCTTATTAATCCCTTTCATTTTGCGAATGTGAAGATGTTTGATTGTTAAACACACATAAACTACTGAGACGATTGTGGTAAAACTTTACATTTATGTTGGTAAGTACACCAGAATAACATTAATGCTAGGCAAACGACGTTACACAGGCACGTTATGCGCTAAAGGTACTATACGCCAACCGTCGTCGCAGGCGCTGTCATATACTCGTAACGTTTTATGACTGCTTGTGCCACGACGGTTGGCGTATATAGTATAGTAGTACCTACCTAAATCATGAATGAAATTGAATCCTCGAGCACACCGGATGCGTATATGTGCACGTAAGCGTAGACGTACACCTACCTCTGAGTTTAAGCCTCGAGCACATCGGATGCGTATGCGTGCACGTCAGCACGTGCACGCAACACGTTACGTCTACGTATACGCATCCGGTCTGCCCGTGCCTATACAGTTCCATATATTACAACTGTACAGGCACGGGCAGACCGGATGCGTATGCGTAGACGTAATCATAGACGTCAAGCGGTGACAGTTCCATACATTAAACTCAGAGGTACGTGTACGTCTACGCTTACGTGCACGCATACGCATCCGGTGTGCTCGAGGCTTAAAATTTCATTATATCAAAAAAGGAAAATTTCGATTCGAGTTTCGATCTAGAACAAATAGTAGTTGACCTTAGGTGTCTCCCATTTTGGTATTAAACCATTAAACAGTCGTTGTCTGCGACCCACCTCATCTCGTATAATATCCAGTTATCATAAGCGAATTTAGCCCTAATTTACGAGCGTGCGGCCATCTAAGATTAAGTTTTTGAATGAAAAATGTCTCTTTGTGTACATTTTCATATCTAAGTATACTCGTATAAGAGCTATAATGGCGAAGGAGAGGATGTTTATGGCCGTAGCGGTTTTGACATATTTTTGTAATTTCATTTTCTAATTTCGGAATTGAATTGTTTTTTTTACAGAATATTGAGGGTGTTTCTATTATCTAAACTACATTAAAGTAGTTTTAAGTACTAAAATAATATAAGAATTAAAAAAAAATCTATGGTTATACTGGATATTGATAAAAATAAATATAAATAATCATTTTACAACCTATCAGTACAACCCATAACACCGGAGTGAACGGGTCTCAGAAAAAAATTAATTTAAATTAATAATCAACCAAACTGTTTGTTAGCAAACCCTACTCATAATACGTATGTAATACTCATACATAGCTATTATAAATAAGAAGATTTGTGAATACATGAAGATAGTTGAAATGTTTAAATATTTTCTTATTCGAATTTTCGTATTGTTTTACGTGACCATTATTTATCAAATTTTTATGAAACTTTTCATCAGAATAACACAGATTACCTAACTAGGTACATGTATCAAGTTCTAATCTCACACGGATGAAGTTGTGAGCCTTCGCTAGTAAGAAGTTATGTTATCTATTTTATCTACAATAAATATTTCAGGTTGAAAGTAAAATTTTTATTGAGCTTAACCAAACCATAGCAAAATATTCATTTAAGGAATTTTGTCGCCGTCAAAGTCCTTTAAAATATTTTCGACGCTCTAGCACTTTCGTTATATTACCAAACGTATTTGTTTAACCAAATATATTTCTTGAAATGTTTTGCTCGTAAATGATAGACGTCCCAAACATAAAAGAAGTACACACAGGAGATGCAATAGCCAATGGCTACAGCTGATGCAGTCGACGCAGTGCAGTATTCATTTTACACACTTCACAACCCATTAACCTAGTCCCACGAGGTCTTGTGGCGAGGATAAGTAGCAACATCGATAATGAAAGAAACATGCATGACTCGGTGTCTCATAACAATGTTTGAACCTGTCGAGATTCGAACCCAGAACCTATGGCGTGACAGGCGTATCAAATATACTGATAGGAAAGTTGGATTGGGAAATATTTATTAATGTTTGATTTGCATTTGTCATTTCTTAGTCGACACATAAAAAGGCACAGTCCTCTAACTCTAATAATGTACAGAAAACAGTATCACTGTTGCTTGGGTAACGAGTGACGGGTTACAAGCAAATATCAGCCAATGATTATAACCTAGTTTATACTGCGCTACGTAGGCTACATTGATTTTATTAGGTAGGTACGGGTTTTGCTTCTCTTCATGGTTCTTTCTTTATGGTCCCAACCGATGATGACTGACAACTACAGTCAAAACCAACTTATCTGTGAACTGAGGGGTGTCGACACCATCGTCTCTATTTCGCCTATTCGCATGTAATTTCAACGTATCAAGCGTAGTTCCATTTTTTGCCACTTTACAGATAAGTCGGTTTGACTACACGTTCGAGCAGTGAGCAAGATTGCGTTTGCCTCGTGGAATAAATAAAATAAGAAATGACAAGGCCGTCCGGTAATTCTCCGGTCCAGCGAAGCGGAAAACTTAACAGACACTGGAATAGATACAGCTATAGACAGGCTTCTAGGGCGGGAATGTACAACGTGGAAAGCGACTTCATAAAAGCAAATTCCCGTAATCAGCAAAGCTCATTTTGTCTTTGGAATTATTTTAGGATTGAATAAACTGACTTTTAGAAAAAAAATTTAACCGACTTCAAAGTTTAACTAAAAAGCAATAAATAACGTAACTAATTTATCTACTTAATACATATTAAATATCTCAAATTATTTAAATATTTACAACTTAATACCTAATACTTTAACAAAGTCATCTTTAACTATTTAGATATTTATAATTATCACTTATTTGGAGTCTGCCAGCCTAGGTAACGTTGTATTGATGGACGCGCGCGGCTGGCAACGACACACACACGGCAAAATACAATACGGTGTAGTAGGCAGCGGTAATGCAATTTCCTATTCTTGGTTTTACTATTTAGTGTGGGTCAGTTTTCTTAATTACATTTATTTGTTTGGCTGGCACCGACTCCAAAAAATAAGTTATAATTATAAATATTTAAATAGTTAAAGATGACTTTGTTAAAGTATTAGGTATTAAGTTGTAAATATTTAAATAATTTGAGATATTTAATATGTATTAAGTAGATAAATTAGTTACGTTATTTATTGCTTTTTAGTTAAACTTTGAAGTCGGTTAAATTTTTTTTCTAAAAGTCAGTTTATTTCTCGATTTTTAGTTGTGTTAATGCGTTGTGGACTTAAATAGATACTAGTTTATACATGGTGATTTTTGGTCGTCAACGTTCCTGAAAACTACGTAATCTCCTCATCATCACGATCATTTTTCTCCTTGGAAGCATACCTGGGAAGAGTCTGGTTTCCAAAATATTAGGGTCCTAAGTTGAGTAAATAGACTGCGTTTTTCTGCATGAATGCACATAGACGCGCGTAGCAAGATTTTTCACGAGAAATAATTAATATCTGTCTATAAAAAAAACCTAGCATAAAACCTATAAAAACTAGACACTATAAATTTCGCCGGATCAAGTAATTAAATAAAAAAAAAATCCCAGCATTTTTTTTGGTATAAACTTACTTCATTTGATGTATAGAGTACGTACCCTTCGTTAATGGTGGCCATCGACCAATTGCAGTACTGTCCCCTAACTCCTAACCGTTAAGGAGTTCTGTAGCTTGACCATCAGCACAGCAGCATCAGATGTTGATTCAAGTATACCTCACAAGCAACAAGTTAGCCCTACATACCACTATATAGTTTCCATCGACCAATTTTAGTACTGTCTTCCAACTCCTAACCGTTAAGGAGTTCTGTAGCTTCATTATCAGCACAACAGCATCAGATGTTGATTCAAGTAACACGTTAGCCCTACATACTACTAAATAGTTTCCATCGACCAATTGCAGTACTGTCTCCCAACTCCTAACCGTTAAGGAGTTCTGTAGCTTCATCATCAGCACAGCACTATCAGATGTTGATTCAAGTAACACGTCAGCTCTACACACTACTAAATAGTTTTCATCGACCAATTGCTGTACTGTCTCCCAACTCCTAACCGTTAAGGAGTTCTGTAGCTTCATCATCAGCACAGCAGCATTAGATGTTGACACCCTGAAGCATATACCTGAGTAAGACATGATTACGTAACAAAATCACCATACGAGCATACAATTTTCGGTGGTTGCCCTAGATTTCTCCTGGATCCCATCATCAGATCCTGACCTGGTGAAAATGGGACCACCTCAGAAGTGAACTCTATCCAACCGAAAAAAAATTTTTGAAATCCGTTTATAATTGACGGAAATATCGGTGAACATACATAAAAAAATATTATACATACAGACGAATTGAGAACCTCCTCCTTTTTTTGAAGTCGGTTAAAAATGACTGATTTTTTTAAAAATTTTTGATTGTTTTACATATTGTGATTAGACCTTCTCAGAACTGAGTATTTCCGAATAAATTAAAAAATAAAAGCTTTCGAAATAGCCAGAGTTTTCGAAATATATTAGCGTGATTTGATTACGGTCGACCGTAGTAGCTTCGTAGCTCTAATATTAGGATGTCTCTCCTTCTAAAGTGTACCTTCAATTTATTTTACTTTGCAACGCACCAAAAATGTTTGTTATGCGTTAACGCCTGGAGTTATTTTAACTTATAAAGCCTCATTTAACAATGACGTTGCAATGTACGGTGGCGTGTGACAAGAAGAATACAATGAGGAAAAGAGATGACATATGCAGTATGATTTAAAATCACCATCCATAAAATGGGCAAGGTTTTCGCTACACTGCTACTAACACCCTCTATTTGACGAAGAATGGTAATTTTGACCCAGATCGCGATAGTTCGTCGTCAATTTTTCTGATTGAGTTTTGTCAGGGCACCATTTTGCGAGAATATTGTCGGTTGCGGTAGGGCAGTTTTGAGTGCTCTTTCTGTGTGCTATGCTTGTATTTTTCAGCAGTTTATTTATAAAGTTAAAGTCCTCTTGCAATATTTTTGCGAAAGCTGACATGACCGAAGAGATCTGGCTTCGGACCAACGTGTTTAAGTTAACATTTAAAATCTGTACTTGGAAATTAATTCAGTGGTACAAGCCCGTAACTGGCATCGAACCTACGTACCCTGATTGAAAAGCGTATGTCTTAACTATTGGCCTAAATTAAACATAGTATAAACTACTATTGACTATAAAGTCATCTTAACAATATATCCGGTAGTAAGTTGAGTTGAGATGGCTTTGTCTTGTCTTCCTTATTATCGTGTCTTGTAAAGTATTCAGATGGATCACATTTCGCGGTTATTGCGGTCCTTTATTGTTTTGCTGGGTTTATTTCAAGAGATTAGACTATTAGACGAGATTATGGTTGTCACACTGGATTGCTTAGAGTTTGTGAAGGAAAAGCGTTTCGCTATATTTACTAGGGTTTTATCTCTTAATATTTAAAATTAGTACTATACTTTCTAAAGTGCATTCATACAGTTAAAGTAAAAAAAAGAGTATTAATTACATACCATCTTAAGCGATTTATTTGTCTATATTGGGACCTTTAAATATAATATTGACATTGAGTACTAATCAGTTGACTGAATTTCATTAGGCTGAAAATTTATATTCAGCATGTATATTCCATGGAAATATGGAGGTTAATATAAACAACACACATAAGGTCACAGGTTACTAGAGTTCAAGCTTAAAAGTGAGTGAACTTATCTACAAAAAGTTATTTACAAAAATCATATTTGCTCGGGAGTTCCTTGAAGGTGTAATGTAAAATATTATTATTGAATGTGTAAAAATGATGTGAGAAAGTATGGGAAATGACCTTTGAGAATTTTTATCAAATATTGAGATGTTCGCCACAAAACCGAAAGGTTGATGTTCGTAAGCCCGCGCATTTCACAGCAAAATCTAAAGATTACTCGTCAATTTAAATCTAAGTTTTCCTTAGAGAAGTTGTAAACTGTGAACTGCGTAATTTATGTTTCCATACTTTATAATGTATAAGTATTACTAGGTACCTGTTGTCCGCGATCTTACTTGCGTGGACTACAGCATGTAGCCTATATAATCCTCAGTACTTATAACAATATGTACAGGATGTAACAAAAAGGATATGTTAAGCGAAAAGCTATGTAAATAGCCAACTATAGAGACCCCATTTCCAAAATTTGAGACTCGAAATCACATTTTTGTTTTTCAAGATTGTATGAACATTCTGATGTGGTGAATATGGGACCAACTTAGAAGCATACCATGACCAACTTTAAAAAAAAAAAAATCGGTTCATAAATAATGGAGTTCTGAGGTAACACACATAAAAAATATAAAAAAAACATACAGACGAACTTAAAATTTAAATTAAACGAATTTAAATGTCCATGTTTCTTCGTCTTCTAAGTACCTAAATGTACCTAAATCATTGAAATTTGACGGCCGATTGGTCTAGTAGGTAGTGACCCTGCCTACGACGCCATAGGTCCTGGGTTCGAATCCCGGTAGGTGCAAACATTGATATGATGAATATTGATGTTTGTTTCCGAGTCATGGATGTTTCTATACTTATCTATGTATTTATATACCGTTACTTAGTACCCACGACACAAGACCTTAGGGATCTTAGTGTGGGACTAGGTTAACACAACACATTAAGTGTGTAAAAAAAAAAATCGTAATAATTACAAGAAGGAACATTATAGTTTATTCCGGAAACATGCCGCTACTCACTAACTCTAGATACTCGTACATAGACAGACAACATAATACTCGACAGTGATCTATCGTTCCCTTTTGAGGTGCAAAACCCTAAAAACTAAAATAAAAACCGTAGTGGAATTTGGATAAACATTTACACGACAAACTCGCGGCAACTTGCATGCCCGGACTGTGTGAAAAACGGCATCGATTTTATTTTACACTGTCCATGTGGTACGTGGTGCCATTCCGCGTATTTTTTAGATCCGAATTTAGAATTCGGTATTCTCTATAAATAAACACGTTTTAAATTTAGGTGAAAATCGACAGCATAGAGATTTTTTTAAAGCTTTTTCCATGGTACCAGTGTTTCAATCATTGAATATCATCGACAAAACCCAACGGTCTAGCTTACTAAAGTAGCAGTGGGCAAGGCTTATAGCTTAAAGAACCGATGATCGACGACCATGTACCAGTAAGATGAATTTTATTTTTATTTTTAGAATTTGGGAAGACCACGCCGAGATGGATAGAATTTATTTATTTATTTATTTATAGAAGACCTCGTATACGATAGATATCCGCTATCCTTGAGGATAGCGGATATCTGCTAGACGCAGGTCGCTTCTAACCGGTCGCAGTGAAGATTGTTGAGTTATACTTATGTACAGTTGCGAACTGTGACTAAAATGATAATCATGAGCTGCATAATACTAATTACTTCAGGTGTAGAAGGTGCACTGTCTTAAAACAGCCGCACCTTAATTATTAAGGCTCGAGCACACCGGGTGCGTATGCGTGCACGTAAGCGTAGACTTACGCGTACCTCTGAGTTTAATGTAGAGAACTGTCACCGCTTGACGTCTATACTTACGTCTACGCATACGCATCCGGTCTGCCCATGCCTATACAGTTCCATACATTACAACTCAGAGGTCGCACGCATCCGGTGTGCTCGAGCCTTTAGATCTTAACTACCAGCGCCGGACGAGCGGGGAACATTAGAGGAGACTATCTAGTGCTGGCTTACCACCTTAACAAATCGTACCGTAAATATCATACATACATATAATCACGCCTTTATCCCTTACGGGGTAGGCAGAGCACCAAGGGCCGATAGAACCACATGGTGCCACTTCTGACCAAATATCAGTTGATCATAAATCCACCAATTTATTTTGAACTCTTTGTTTGTAACTATTTTTTCATATTGTTATTATGAAAGTGTACTGAATAATAATATCAAAACTTAGTTTTCCATTAGTGAATATGTAAAAGTTACCTTCAAAGAATACAGATATAGTAAAGTTATGATATTGTATTATTCAGTTTTCCACACGCCTCTGTGTTGATGTTTGTTATTAACATACTCGGGTAGGTACTTGCTTAGAAATGGACCTGACCAATGATACGTGAAGAATGGATATGCTTTTATTACAATCGAAAGCATAATATCATCGCATCAGCATATAGCAGTCCACTGCTGGACGTAGCCTCCTTCATGGTACGCCACAAGGCTATGGCTGTAGGGGGGTTTGCCCATAGCCACCACGCTCTGGGCAGACGGGTAGGTGATTGCATTATTATATTGCACTTAGATTGCATTACTATACGTTACAATACATTAGTAATGTAGTACATTACTATACATTACACTCTAAGTGTCAAGGACTGAAATTGTGAGGCACCGAAATGTCTAATGATGCATCGAAACAGTTAGTATGACATTAGCACTCTATGACATCTTATTCCTCTATGCCGCAGCGTAATTGGACATAGTTGTGCAAACGGGAACCAACACACTAATGTATTAAATAAATTTTTAGGCTACATAAGTATTCAAAAATGAACTTTCTATCAACCTCGTAAACATCAAAATAATCTGAAATTTTTGTTAGAATTCGATGTTACTGTGTATGTGGGTTGGTTCCCGTTTGCATAACTATGTCCAAATTATTTTCGGACTATACTGTCAACACGGGAGGCGCAACTGCCTAGCTTTCGGTAATCCTCAATCGCCTCTTATGATAACCGCGGGCAGTCATGGGGTGGTGCTAATTCTATTCTGCCGCCACCAAACGGGAAGCACAATAATAAGATCTCTAAGCAGAATGATTTCCTACTACTAGGCGTATTTTTTTTTCGCGCTTCGCTCGCGCATTTATTTATTTATTTATTAGGTTTATCAACAACTGTTACTATAATACATTATATTAATAATAATAATAATCATTTATTTCAGACGGTGTATTCCATATTGTGTTAGTAACAACGGTCCTTATAAACTATTTTACTAAACTTTTAGCTTAATTTTACCACACTTGTGTAATACTATATACTTACACTTACTACTCCGCACAGCTACTTATAGATAAACACAACATTCGTAAAAGTAATACTTAGACTAGGTTCATACTAAACAATATATAGATATATAATAACTAAATACAAGAAAACAAAACAAAACAAAAACTTATTTACCAATACACTTCAATATTGAATTTCTAAACACCTATTTACAGATAACGCAATTCGAAATCGGTACAAACTACGGGAGGTAAAAAAAGGCTTCATATTAAGATATGGAGGTTCCGTGACAGGTGCATTTTCAAGTTGTAAAAACGAATTAAAATAATCTCCTTTTTTGAGTCTGTTAAAATATTGTTCATTTTTCCTGTATACTCGTATTCTAACATCCACGTAGCGCGGCTCGGTCGGTCGAGTTTTATCTTTGTTTCTGCAACGGACGTTTTGTCATATTTAACATAGGTATACAGCTATAACTCTGAGGTTATAAAGATTATTGTACAAATATAGGTAAAAATGGGAATAAGTAAAATTAATATAAAACATATTTTGTCACATACTTACATATAATATATTATCACTTTGTCTGATAGATAGATAGATAGATTTTTATTGAAGGCCCCAGCTCCACCAGCGATCTCTCAGTAGGATACCGAATCAATTTTATCACCAGCGGTACATCATCTCGAGATATTAACTAACACTTGACTCGCTTCTTAACCCCAAAATTACTGTCATGAACTCGGGCACTCAAAATTTCAAAGGGCACTTGAGTCTTCCATTAAAATTGTCTTAAAACAAATTAAGATTTAGCAGATAAACCGGCCCTCGGCGCTCATAATAAAAACCGCTTATTTTGCGATTACAGCGGAAAGGAGATAATTTTTTTTAAAGAAACTTTTTACGATTAATTTATCTTTTTCAATAAAGAAATCAATTTTTGCTGATGTTTTCAATGTGAAGGTAACTTGTGTTTGTTGAATTTACGCGACTAAAGGGCTATTAAAATTATACTGTAAACGTAGCGCAATTTTCGTTATAAACGCACATCAGCATATTGCAGTCCACTGCTGGACGTAGACCTCCCCTATGGCACGCCACTAGGCTACTGCTATAGTCACTACGCTGGGCTGGCGGGTTGGTGACTGCAGTGGGATTATTAGACTAGGTTGTCAACACGAGAGGCGTTGCTGCCCTCGTCGCTGGGAATCCTTAAACGCCTCTTACGCTACCCACGGTCAGATATGTATATATTTTTATGTTTCCAACAAAATGACAAAAGTTCAAACAAAATGTCCGAATTATAAAAAAACGAAGAAACTTCGTAAAACAGGATTCAATTAACAAAGACACCCATTCGAAAACCCACCGAAATGTCCTGGAAGTAAATGCCATTTTTGCACAGTTATTACCCGCGAATGTCTTTCGGAGAGGAATAATGCTAATGTTTATTAGACACCTTTGTTTTAAACACAAAAGCTCTTTTGTACGACGGAAAATTATTTTTTACACCCGTCTCGGATAATGGAGCTGTATGTAATGAAATAATTTGGGGGATATCTCGCATTTTTTGTGATAATTAGGTAGGTTATTCTTTTGGCGACATTTTATGTAGGTAGTGCAAGAAGTGCACGGAAGCAAAAGAAGGTAAACCTTGAAATTGATTTATGATCAATTAATCCTTCCTAGTCAGTACATAAAGTACCTGTCAGTCTGCCGCGTTTTTACGTCAAAACTAGGTGTTATCAAAATTATTATTAGTGATTTTATTTTGACACGAAACTAGGTGGGTCAAAAGAAACAACTTTCACTATGGGACCAACTCTGAAATAGTGAAAAAAAAAACCAGCTGATTCATACAATCTCGAATGAATACTGCACTGAATTGCATGGAATAGCTGTTTTTTTCACTATTTCGGAGTTGCTCCCATAGTGAAAGTTGTTTCTTTTTACCTACCTAGTTTCGTGTCAAAAGCAAATAACTAATTTTGAAAACACCTTATATACCTACAGGTAGATATGTGTGCCAAAACTACTGAACTTCTTTTAATTTGGTACAGAGCTGGTATAGAGCTTGAGGTCAGAAATAGGCTACTTTTCAATGCAAAAAAGGGCTATAAAAGTGTTGAAATAGAGGATAAAATTTTGTATGAAAATTACGTATTTTTAATATAAGTTTTCCCTATATCTTATTAAAAAGGTATTTACAAAATTTCACGTAAATACTTACATCGAGATAGGCAATAAAACAATTTTATTTTATTTTGGACCGATTTTTGCGAACATCAGATAGCCTATCTGAAGAATAAAGTTGATGCTGTCTCTATCATGATCAAGTTTTTGAGAAAGACAGCATCAACTTTATTCACCTGTTGGCTATCTGTCGTTTGGAAAAATCGGCTCTTAGGGTCAATTTATACTAGCGCAGCCGTATTCGCCAGAATACGCACGCACTCTTTTACGTGTAGTAATGGGCATCAACAGCAGTGCTATTGAATCACTTGCCATTGATCACTGAAGACGCGTAGGTTCACTAGTGGGCGCACGGGATACGCGAGAATGCGCGCGTACCAATCAGCGTTGGTCACACGCAGACGCGCGAATTCCGAAGAATCCACGCGTCATTTTAAAATCTCAGAAGTAATGTGTGCTTTACGCTGTGGAGTTAAGGTTGAATTTGTTATTTTCAGTTTTGGATAGATGCTTCGATGCGCTTCGACTCTGCTCTAGTATAAATTCACCCTTAGCAAAAATTAAATGCAATTACTTCAAAAGCCGTAGGCATATTCGTAGCAAATGGCGTAGCATTGCTACGAACTAGATTCGTAGCAGTTTTACGAGCGCGTAGCGTGATTGTAAACATCAAACAAGGTTATAGTTTTACGATTCAGTTTCAGTTTTGAGAAATATATGATAGAAATATTGGTTGTAAAACGTACTTGAGTGGATTTCCGACATTTCTGGTAAAATTATATCGGTTCAATAATAGATTTTTAGCAAATAAAAACGTACGCTCTGACTGCCTTTACGTACGTACAAATAAAGAGTAGGTGTGTTTACTTTTTATCCAATTTAGTTATTGGGATCTGTCTTTGTCTCTTTATGTTATAATTATAAAGTCACAAAATAATTTTAAAGGCTTATTCATAAAAAAATACCTTAAAAATTTAATGTTATTTCGTTATTGAAATTGCAAAAGATATATTTTAAAAAGCTTATTTACATATTTTGTTTATTTATTTAGTTATTATTGTGTTGTATTTTTGTGAGTTATAGAATATATTACATTTCCATTTACGTCGTTTCAGAATGCTAATTAGAAGCGAAAAAAAAAACACCTAAACCTTTGTCGGAAAAATATTGCAGAAAAGGTTTGTTTTCTTTATCGCTTCAAGGTCGATGTACGAATTTCCGTTTATTCCTTTTGTTAAGATCCATAGAGGGAAGGCTTTTTTCGACTTATTTGTTTGCCTTTTTTAGTCCCGTTATCAAATCTTCATAGTCTTTAGAACATGATCGAACCTAAGTGAGGCACTAAGTTAATGTGTTTTAAAATTATTAACAAAACATCTCCTCTTTACATTAGCTCCGCAATCGTGGCAGGTGGGAAGGCAGTGTAAACAAATACATAAACTGGGGGCAATTCTTGAAAATTTTTGAGCTGAAACGCAACCACTAACGAACCGTTAACGAAACGCGCTGCGAAGCAATATATACTTACCGCTTGAGTAATAAGGTATATTTTAGCACGCATCGGTCGCGAGTATAACAATAAAAACAAATATCTGTCTCGTGCTGAAATGTGTCTAATTACGTCACCGTAAATAAATTATTGCTTTGTTCTGAGCGTCTATAACGGTTCCGTTTCGGCTTCGTTCCAACTCGAGACTTTTTCGAGAATTGCCCCCCTGAATAATACGAACGCGGGATTCCCACAGGAGCAAAGAGAGATGACAGATTGGCACCTGCTGCCGATTTGTGTATCTATTCTAGTATTTCATTTTGGCTGATAAGTTTCTAAATAGATTGGTTAGAGGTCAGCGTATTCTTATTCCTGCTTAGTGTTTCTTTCTAATCTATAGCGCACTTTATTAAGCCTCGAGCACACCGGACGAATATGCGTAGACGTCAAGCGGTGTGTCCTGTCTTATACAGTTCCATACATTACAACTCAGAGGTACGTGTACGTCTACGCTTACGTGTACGCATCCGCATCCGGTGTGCTCGAGGCTTTATTCTTCCTACGCAATTGCGCATACTAATATGTGTTTTATTCTTATCCTTTACTGTATATAAAACATATAAACACAGTGAAATTTACAGAAATGAATACCAAGGCGTACTTATCTCTGCAAGAGATTTCTTCCAGCATACCAGAGAGCAAAGTGAGACCAATATTATAAAGGTAATAATGTATACAGAATTAAAACTAGGTAACTTTATAATAAACAAAAATAAAATATTCATACATAAATAGATACATACATCCATACAGTCAAATAATAAAAGTACATGTTAGACATAATAACAATACAGGCTAGGAAAAAATAAATAAAACAATAGGATTAGGAACAATTCAGTAAATAATTGAAACCGATCAGTCAGCCAGTGCAAGAAAGTGATCCCTAAGCTTATTTTTGAACGTCTCAACCGTCCTGCAGTCTCTTATCAAGTGAGGCAAATCATTCCAGAGTTTGACTGCATGCACTGGAAAGGAATAGCCCTAAGCACCAGAATTATGACGGGGAGTTGCTAATAGTGATGCAGTCGCAGCTCTAAGAGGCCTATCCCTAGAAAAAAGATATTCAAATCTCTGCATCGAAAAGAAAAAGAGAAAAGCATATCTTTACTAATTGAGCTATCACCGCTTTTATAACCTTCCCAATTACCCTAAGTTAAACAAAGTCCGCGTACACCTTGTTTCGAAGTATTAAATACTAAAACTTGAAGTCCGTATTTAAACTGAGGTTATAAAGCAACTCATGAACGGCAACTTGGTACAACTTGCGTAATTCGGCAAAGTTCCAACAAAGGTTAGGGCGTTCGGTAGTTGGGACCTTGTTATTTGCATTTATATTGACTTAGTTCAGGTTGATCGATTGTTTGATGACGATTAAAATTTGAGGAGATAATAGTTCCGGTCTTAGATTCGTTAACGATCTATCATGGTATGTGTGCCCTTAAAGTGGCGGTAGGCTCACTCCGTCTACGCGGACTTAAAACGATGGTGTTTTATAGGATAATCTAACACTATTGTCAGGGATCTCTCATAATGTATTATATTATATATTATTATATTTTAGCCACGTGGTGCCGGCAGAGTAGAGTTTGTACCACCCCATGCCTGCCCATGGGTATCGTACGAGGCGATTAGGGGTTTCCGGGAGGCGGGCAGCAGCGCTTGACTATGGGCAAAAACCCCCTGTGGCAGTAGCCTTGTGGCGTGCTCTGGGGGAGGCCTATGTCCAGCAGTGGACTGCAAAGGCTGAAGACGATGTCTACATTGAGTGTTTTAGTAATTGCCATTTAATGTGCCCATGTAAGTACATAAATATTAAAGACAAAAATAATTCGTGTAGATTAGATTGTTATATCGAAGGCCTTTCAAAAACTGTCCATCTTCTTTTAACATTTTCCTTGTAATCACAAAAAATAGACTTTGTTTAAGCTAAACATTGTCTTACTTTGACAGATACTCCATACATTATACTGTCAAATTAAATTAAAAAAATAACTTTAGACGCAGTTTTCTTTCTTCTCTGAGTATAACATTACATTAGGTATTTAATTTGAATGTCATAACCGGGACAAATTCTCGCTGCAATGGTTTTTACTGGAGACTCATTAGGTGCTAATAGTCGCGTAGGAACACGCGCGAGCTTGGCATTCCGCTGCGGGAGCTTCCACGTGATACACGGATCCCTATTATAGTGGGCTAATCCTCTGCTGATGCGGGGCTGTAAACCTAAGCGCCAATTGCTTACGACTAGTATCAATTACTTTAACGAAATACATGATTCTTTTACAGATAAGTGTACAAAAAACCAGGAGTTTTGAAATTGCCAGCAATGTAACGCATATAAACAGATCAGCCCATACAAACGCATGATAACATTTGGCGTAGAATGCATACATTGCGGTAAAATCAAATTAAGAACTTTCATAATGTAAGTTACTTGGTTACAATGGTTTTTTACTTGAGACTCAATAGTCGCAATAGGAACACGCGTGAGCTTGCCATTCCACTGCTGGAGCTTCCACGTGATATACGGATACCAATTATAGTGGGCTAATCCTCTGCTGATGCAGGGCTTTACTAGAATACATGAGCTGTATCTTCTTCTATGCATGTCGTAAGAGTCTTCTAAGAAACTCGGTTATTCTCTCATGCGACGAGCTGGAAATTTGTCACTAAACATCTGACCGAGCTATGCTAAACATGGCTCTGAGATCTACCTTATGATCCTGCAGTTCTGGCCCTATTTCGGGAAAACAGCCGTGTATATATGTGTGTATGTTATGTATGTTATACATTGCTCATAAACTGGTCAAGTGGTCTCACGCTGTGTAAAACTACGCCTTGCATATTTAGCTGTTTGGTGAACACTTCGTCTCTTTTCAAAATAAGCCTCATCAAGCCTGGTATGTATAGTTAAAACTTTTCTATAACATAATCTAGTACCTCCTCGAGTAAGTGTAAAATATGTCTATAAATAACAAGGATACTTATATTTTTTGCAGCACTAAAAATAAGTTCGCAAACTATTCTGCCCGTATGTCCCTCGAAAAGCAGAGTCAGACTGCATATAATTACATTGCCGCCGTGAATGTGCACTAATGATCCCGTCTTAAGGTAATGAACCCAATATCGACACTAGCGCCACTGTATGTGTTATGAAGTCAATTAAGATGTTTGAGAATTCGTAGACGTATTTTGTGGGAACTATTTTCAATGTATGTATTCCTGTGCTGATGCGAGGCTTCACTAGAATACATCAGCTGTATCTACTTCCGTGCATACCGTAAGAGGCGACTAAGGAATTTAGGGGCGTTCTCCCAGGAGATAAGCTAGCAATTTGTCACTGATCTTAAAGATATGACTCCGTTGTTCTAAAGGTGGCTATAGGATCTCCTCCACCTTCCTGAAATTCTGGCTACCCCATTCTTGGAAACATAGCCGTGTGGATGTATATATATATATATATACTGACCGATGACTTGAAGAGGGCGGCTGGTAGTAACAAGAAAAGGTAAAAAACGGGAGATCGAGCCTTGTCGCGTATACCTACTGGGAAGACCTACGTCCAGCAGTTGATTGCAATAGGCTGATGATGATGATAAGACAAGCAGTAAAAGAAGAACTAGTAGGAGCAATGGTAGTAGTAGTGGTAATAGTAAAGCGTGTTCTACTAATTCTAAGTTCAATTACATGCCTTCTTAGTCAGTTCCGGCAATAGGGCGGGTCTGCACTAACGACTTTAGTTGGCATGCGCTCATTATCATGCGGCGTTAGGGCAATTACACGCTCTACGACTTGGCTTGTGACTTTTGAGACATACGGGACGGTAATGTTGGCTATTTCCCTAATTGTTATGATACCTTTTGCAAGTAATATTTTTAGAACCTGTTTTTTTCACGAAACTAACATACAAGTTACACATATATTTTGTTTAGTCTCATTGTTGCTATTGTATCTGTGTGTGTGTAATCACCAAATAAAAAAGTATTCTATTCTATACATAGTTAGTTTGACCGGGCGTTTTCCGCACTTAGCCTCTATAAGTGAGGCCATTGTACGTATTTTACCTTACCTGTTTACTCCAACCAAACTAGATTTTCCTAGAAGGTCAGCAGCCTTCTAGGCTTGCTTCAGGCTTCCGAGAGTGATGCTGGCGATTGGAGGATCAGTGCCCGTTGTTCGGCCACGCTTGTGCATTTCATGACCACGTGCTGTGGCGTTTCTTCCGCCTCCTTGCATCCTCTGCAGAGGGGATGTTTGACACACCTATGGTGTGCAGGTGTTTTTGTAGCGGAAAGTGGCCCGTCAAGATTCAAGGTATACACATACACATGACTGTGTTCCCTAAAAAGGGCAGCCAGAATTGCGACAGGAATTTTAAAGGAGATACTATATCCACGTTTAGCATAGCGGAGCTATATCAGGGACAAGTAGCTAGCTCATTGTCAGAGAGACCGCCTCTGTGGGGTCCTTAGTAGATTTTTACAATATGGACGAAAGCTGATAGGTAAAGGTATTCTTGACGATCCGCATCAGCACAGGATTAACCAACAATTTACATAATTAAAATAAAGGTATAAATTATTATACATATAATATAATCACGCCTTTATCCTTTACGGGGTAGTCTTCTGACCAATTTTGAGGGTATAGTTGAGATGTACAAGTTCGGTTAGTAGTGACAGGTGGTCAGGCCATCGCCTACAAAACACCAAGACCCTCTTGTCCCTCTACTGACTTGTACAGTATGCCCGGGAAAAGAAACAGCTGTAGTATTATACGTTTTTTTTTCACTCCCAGAGCAGCATAGAAGAGTATAAATTATTATACCTGGATGTAATATTTTTTCTTTGGTCTATAGTTAAATTAACAAAATGCTTGTCATTGATTTCGAGTAATTAAAATCAACAGCCAGAAATGTTTATTTTATTACTAGATAATTATACAAACTTTTACACATGATCTTTAAATAAATCCACACATATTTAATATTGTCATGATTTATTTGTTTACTATACCTATATACTCAGGCGTAACAGCAGTATGTAGTGCGGCATACCCGACCAATCCTAAGGAGATTACAGCTCGACCATTAAACAGAATATTAAAATAATCCTAATTGCTGCGTTTACACCATCGGATAAGCAACGAAATTGTAAATAAATAATGTAGCTAAACCTTGTAAAATGCTCCTTGCTTACGATACAGGTATGGCATTAAATGGCGAATTGCTTACGACTAGTACACTAGACACACGTTACACGTTTAGTTACACGAAATACATGATTATTTTGCAGAAAAACGTATATAAATATCCGGAAATCTTGAAATTAGCAGCAATGTAACACAAAATAACAGAGCAGCCCATACAGCGAGTCCGACAAACGTCTGATAAAAATTGACGTAGAATGCATACATTGCGGGAAAATTAAATTAAGGACATTCGTAATCTAAGTTACTTGTTAATCATTTCAGTATTATTTGTAACTGTATATTTGAATTGATGAACTGTAAATGGACATATTTATTTCAATTTATACAGTTGGAAAATTTGTAAATATTTATGACTAACTTAAAACTATGTACTTAAGACTATGGGAGGTCGGTTGACCATCTTAATTTTTACAAGGTGGTCAACCGATCTAACTTATCAGGTAGCGTGCCCAAAATGATAAAAATTGTACTGTAAATTGATATTATTATGAAGAAAAATATGATAATTTTGTTGCAGACAATTAATAGCAGACAATTAATATAGGCTAATTTATCTCAACATGTACTAGATTTATCACGCAGTGTACGTGTATGTTGGTCTAAAATAAATAGACGACCATTTGTTTTGACTGTCTCTACAATAAGCAAATATAAAGAGGACTTGCAAACAAATAGTGTACATTATCTATTATCTTACTTATTTATTAAGGTACACTTACAGAAGAACACATTTTTAGAGTCTAATAATACTATCTATACATATAGGTAACCCTTTATAATTATACCGCGAATGCAGCTTTAAACCTACTTGTTGTAGTAAATTCTTGAATCTAGATTAAAGTGATTCAAAAGTAGAATACATGAGCTCTTTCTGTTTTGTCAAAAAAGGACGCGCTAGACTAAGATTTCTCAAAAAATTGATATTCAAAAGTGAAAGTACCTAATTGTTGAAAATCTAAGATATTTTAATAATATTTTTTGTTTTTATTTTTTTTTTTCTAATTTTTTACTTACCATTACACTCTTTGTTAGATCCTGTATGAGGCATTTCCTCATAATATTTTTTCAACGGTATACCGTTTTAGTATACTCACAGTTATTTTTATATAAAACCTAAAAATATTCGCGCAAGAATAAAAAAGCTAGGTTACTGTTAAAGGGGACTATAAATAACTCACCGTCCACAGGTAGATAGTTGGTTCAGACACGCTATAGTATACGATATTTTCGAAATATAGAGGCTGAAAAGCGCGGCAAAAATACAGGTTGGAAAAATATCGACTGTCACAACAGTGGGCAGTAGTTTTTAGTTACTTTTTATCTAAACCCTGTTTTTATGGCACACAACTTTATAAAACCCGTCAAAGCATTTGTTTTGTAAACCACAGAAATATTGTCAAATTAAGATAATAGTATTTTAGTTACCTTTATCATAAAATATTAAAGGTTATTTGAATTGTATCAGGTGTTACAAATCAGAAGTTCCCATATCGATTAATATTTACACCTTTCGCTGGCCCTCGAAACTTAGAAGTAGTCGATTCGCACAATGTGAGATTCATACAGCGATGCCAACAGTCCAAGAGTCTCATTTAAAATGGGTTGTTTTTGCACCACAGTGCGAATAGCTTAAACATTTTTGACCTGATTCATGAGTCGATCGGACCGCAGTGAGTAACAAAGCTTTCTTTTTAAATGGGTGAATTCTTACAAAAAAAAAATGTATCACACATCATAAATTTAGTACAGTCATTATTAATCATTTCAGTCAGTTAGTAATAATTTTATAATAGTACAGTCAGGAAAAAAAATAACAGGATAACTAAAATAGTTACAAATTAATATCATAAGTCCACAGTATTTTTTTACAGAATTAAAATATTAAATTGCTTCTTAAAATTTTGTCCCCGGGTCTGAGCCTGGTCTGGCCTTGGGCCATTTGGTTTGAGTCGCTTGTGGTATGAAACGACTAATACTCCGAAACTTACGACTCATGATTGCGATCACAGATAACCAGATTCGATAACCTAGCATGCAAAATAAACCTGCTACTCAGGATTTCTGGAACCATTTATAGAGGTCTGGTTACTTAGTTTTTCATTTATTTCGATTATTGAAGTAACCATTCTCCTTTTTTTAAATAAAGTTAGTGTGACCAGAAATATAACAAATGAACAATAAAAAACCTACTACTTTAATTTTACTATGACCGAAATGCAATAGGCTTAACACGGATTATATGGTATCACAATGGTGGCCTAAACTATATTGTATTAGAATGTATATGGCTGTATATGAATGTATATGAGAAAACAGGTTGGTGCGAATAATTTGTGCTTTGTTTGCCGTTTATTTTAAACTCTATCCTAGATTTTTATGATGTTATAATACAAAAATTATTATTATTATTGAAAAAAATAACAGACACTGGCAATAGGAGATATTTCAAATTATTCGGTAATATTTATCGGTTGCTAGATAGAGTATTTGAGCCAGAAAAGTGGCGGTAGACTTACCTCGTGCAACTGCGTTTCCGAGGATAGAATCGTAAAACAAACTCCGTATACGCTAGGTTAAAGTTTACTGGTCAAAACGTGCCGTTTGTTCTTGTAAGGTTTTTACTATTACCCCCTTTTGTCATAAGGTTTACATCTCCTTCCGGCTAAAATTATAAAACTAATTTCTATGAAACTTAACAGTTATATAGCTTTCTGCTATACAGTAGAATTTTATTAATTATTATTTTATATTAAACGATAATAATGGCGAATATTTTTTCATATTCTATCGTTTTTTTTCCTCTTAATGTATTATCCGTTACGAACAGATAATTCATTAAAATTACAATCTAGCCTAATTAGACTAATAAGTAATTTTTATCTAACTTAAATTGCTAAACCGTGTAAAACTAAGAATGTGTCCGTCGGCACTTTTCTTATTGTCACTATTAAGGGGAAGTCACTTTGTGCATGTGTTCTTTAAAATTAGCACACACTGCACTATATCACTAATTTAATGCACTAACTCAAAAGGTTTTGTCCTTTGGTCCTATGTTCTATCGGTGAAAAGTATTTCGCGACACCGTTGCAAACTCTAGGGGTCTACTCTGAAGTGATGATAAAGGTAGGGACAATTGAGCCCACGTACGCAACGTATGCTACGCATTATGACTTCTAGACTACGAAATTTATATGCTTGGAAACACACTTATCATACGCAACGTTGCGTACGACAAGTGTGTTTCTAAGTTATATATTTGCATGTAAAATTCGTAATCTAGATGTCATAATGCGTATTATACGTTGCGTACGTGGGCTCAGTTTGTCCCTACCTTAAACGAAGTATCGGCCGAATATCGAGGTGTTTCCTACTACGAACATCCTTCGATCGGGTCAGTTGCGCCGTTTTTTTCATTCGGTCCGATCGAACTCTATTTGATAGGTATAAGGCTAGATAATAGAAAGCTTATAATATTAGTCAATGTGAATTATTCTCTATGGTTCCGAATGAGTTGTTAACATCCGAAGCAATTTCGTAGTAGGGTCTTAGATTCGGTCGGGCTTCGGTCGGACCGAAAGATTAGAAAGCGGCATTTCAGAGTAGACCCCCAGGTTACTCGGACGAAGTTGCGGGCATCAGTTAGTTTGGAATAAACCAGTTATTAGGTATATTATTCCTAGCCATTCAAAGTTTAAGAAGTAGACCCTACTGTTTATAAACTACTTAATAAGCCAAAGGCAATGTATGGTAAGCCAAAAAGGGGTTTGTAAAACAACCCACAAGTTTTTATTTTTACAAAGTAGATTTAGTCAATTTGTTGCCGAATGAAGGCCGGATGGAGAAATAAAAATAAGGCTTGTAACTTACATGTGATTAGTCATTAAACCTATTTTTATATTAATAATTGTTCGTCTTTGATGACTAACTGACTAACTCATAACCTAAACAGCGATCTTAGACAACTGAATCTTGGAAGGTTTGACGTAGGCCGCCGATAATAACCGATTTTCGCACGGTCTCCAAAGTTTACGCCGACTAAGTCGTGGGCGGCCGCTACGTTCTGAACTGAAAATAAAGTATAAAATTATTAATAAAGAAATGGAAAAAATTCTTCACCCGAGTGGGAATCGAACCCACGACCACTGCATACCGTGCCAAGTTTAAATAAAGTATTTAATTATATCAGGCGTTACTATTCGTAAGTTCGAATATCCATCGAGGACCCTCTCACCACCGGGCTCTACACCCTCCGCTGACCCTTGGATATGCCTACTCATGGTCACGAACACAAGCCACTACAGTCGCAATGAGAAGCCAGATCCAAGCACCTAGCATGCAATACATAGCTGCTAATCCGAAAATCAAATAAAAATGTTAATTGACATATGTTAAGGTATTACTTGTCGTCTCAGTGTGATACAAACCTGAGTGATAATGCGTTTTTGTAGACTTATTTTTTGAAATGTTTACTAGTATTAGTACGTGCTGTGTTTGCCCGTAATTAATTGTGCACTACCAGGAATTGTATGATTTAGATGATATTCAATCATGTAAAAGTGTAACATTGTGGGTATTCCTCAATAAATAAATTAAAAAAAAAAGTTTCACCAACACCCGTATTTCTTCAGATTTAGGTTTTCAGGTTCTAACTACTAAACTATCTAACTAACAACTAAAGCCAATGTACCGCAAAGCAGTTTTAATATACCAATAATATAAAAATATAATTTAAAAAAGTTAATACACAAATATTAGCTTTGAAATATAAAATTATTATAGATAAATATTAAATACATCATCATTTACAGCCCTGGGAAGTCCACTGTTGGGCATTGGTCGGAAGCAGCCTGCATCCAACCGACATTCATATTAGTTATTAACTATTAAGTTAAAGAAAAAAATAAATTTATAATAATATTAAAGATATACAGGATGTTAAAAGACAACGTTGTTATTTTAATATCTCATATTCTTTGTAACGTAACGATCATTTTTTTCTATGGAACCAACCCTGGAAAACGAAAAAAAAAAAAAAATCCTTTGATTGCAAGCAATTTATTCGATTGACAAATGTACCTACAAAACTAACATTTTTAAATATTAATATGGTGTCTTTAAAAAAAAGGTTTGTTAACTGTTTCCAGGTGGATTTATTAAAAAAAAAATGCTGATATTCATGTAACTTTGGACCTTAAGAGCCAGCAGTCAAATAAAAGTCCCACGGTTGCTCCGCCCACATACCCCGCCACCCGCAATGCAAGGATACACGTTAAGATCTGCGTAGTGTTAAAATTCGAAATTCGCGCGCTTTCGAGCAGGCGGGTCAACGCTAGGTCAAACGCAGAGAACATAAAAACCCATAGAGTCGTTATTATAATTGATTTCAATGTTATGTTTATTTTATTTTTGTTTGCAAAATACAATTAAATTAAATTAATTAATTTATTAATAAGTAATATAGGTATGTTAAAAAATCATTCATACAATAGAACACATTACCTGCATCATAGTTATATTTATGTATGAAATTCATCCAATGCAACAAGTATTAGGAAGTTTTGAATAAAACGGATTAATGGTAGATATCAAAGATTTATTTTATATATCACAAAAAATAGTATCCGATACATATGTGAAATGGAACCAATTTACTCATGTAAATCGCTTTTAAAAAGGCTTTTAGGTGAGTCAATATGTTAAAATGTTACAAGTAGTAACTTAACAAATTTTAATATTAAGATGATTATGTAAAAAAATGCCGTTTCATTTAGGTAAATTGCTGTATGTTAAATATAAATAGTAGGTGTTTTTTAAAAATAAAGGGTTAACAGGTATGTATAATGTGCATTCGCAATATTAGCTGTGCATAAATAAAAAAAACTTTATTTAAAGATAAATAGCGGTATGCGTATGCCACAAATATAAATTGCAGTTTGATTAGCAATATTCTCATTAGAGGATTTTGCTGTGCAGTCAGTAATTTTTATATGAATTCCAATTATTTGTGACTAAAAAAAATCATTTTATTTGATGTGCGTTTAAATACTATACAATTAAATTAAATGATTTTTCTTACTAATTACTCCCCAAGAAATATATATGTACTATTTACCTTATACAGTAAAATACCTTCTGTTCTATGCTCCACCTCATCTGTTACCATCAAACTGTCAATCGGAGAGCTAAAATATGAAATGAGTTTAAAAATATCAAATAAGTTTTAGTAGCCAAAAGTGAAAACAAGTGAGCAAAAACAACAAAATTATAGCAGGTAGGTAGGTTCTCACTCACTTTTCTTCAAACATTACAGGTGGTATTAGTTCGGTATAAACTTTGACGGGCGACTCCAGGACTTTTTGTTCGGCACAATTTGTTTGAATTCTATAAACAAAATATTGTAGATAAGGAACTGCTGCCGAAGATGCTACGTAGTAAGTAAAGATGGGTCGGATTAGGTAAAAATCGTACCTGTTCGACCTAATACATACTAATATTTATGCAATATGGCCGTTCCATTACTGTGATCCATTACGTATTATATTAGATAAATACGTAGAATCTTTATTCGGTGAATATTTAGTATCGGTTTTCGGTGAATGATCCATTATCTAATAAATACCTACGTAGAAAGAATAGTTGTGGAAATAGAAAATATCGTGATAATAGCGAAATGCATTTTTTATATTAGGTTAAATTTTTAATATTTAGTTAAATTGTTTTTAGTTTGTGTCACATATTTTGTTTAAATAAAGGATTTTAATTTTGTAAAAAAAAAGAAGAAAAAAAAGTCTTGTCTGTACCCGGATACGAACCAGGAATATCTGATTTTCGACTCGGCCGATGTAACCGCTGGGCTATCATAAACTTGTTAAAAACGGTGAAAATTATCTTCATATTCTAATGATATTGTAGTATTTTTGCTAAATAATAAAATTGAAACTTATAGTCTATGCCTTACGGTTGATTTCTCATAATAAGATGATATTTTATGCAATACCTAATACCTAAAAAAGAATAGTTGTGGAAATAGAAAATATCGTGATAATAGCGAAATGCATTTTTTATATTAGGTTAAATTTTTAATATTTAGTTAAATTGTTTTTAGTTTGTGTCACATATTTTGTTTAAATAAAGGATTTTAATTTAAAAAAAAAAAGAAAAAAAAAAGTCTTGTCTGTACCCGGATACGAACCAGGAATATCTAATTTTCGACTCGGCCGATGTAACCGCTGGGCTATCATAAACTTGTTAAGGACGGTGAAAATTATCTTCATATTCTAATGATATTGTAGTATTTTTGCTAAAAATTAAAATTGAAACTTATAGTCTATGCCTTACGGTTGATTTCTCATAATAAGATGATATTTTATGCAATACCTAATACCTAATGTCGTCTTGTATCTGAATGCTGGGCCGTAAAAAAGAAGGATAAAAATCAATTCCATGTAAGCAAGATGAGAATGTTGAGATGGATGTGTGGAGTTACAAGAATGGATAAAATAAGAAATGTGTATATAAGAGGAAGTTTGAAAGTTGCGCCGATCACAGACAAGTTACGAAGTAACCGTCTGTCTTGGTACGGGCATGTAAAGCTATATTATGAGTCTATGATGTAAAGCGACGGGATGAAAGGCATATTTTACAGAGAGCTTTGTGCATAAGTGTGGATGGATATAAAGAAGAGGTAGACCAAAGAAATGTTGGATGGACTGTGTGAGGGAGGATATGCGTGTACTGGGAGTGAGCCATGAGATGACGGATAATAGGGATGATTGGAAGAAAAGTACATATTGTGCCGACCCCAAATAAATGGGAACAGGGCAGGAAGATGATGATGACCTAATCACGTTGTATTAGGTACCGACTAGTATTGAAAAATACCTAATCCACATATCTATTCCAATATGATATTCCAATATGCCTCACCTGTAGTAGTAAGTAAGTTCCTTAGGTGAGTGAAAGATATTGTACCTACATATACTCGTAAATGTATATAAAATTTGTGTATGTGCTTCATGTGTAAAGCAGTGCGCTTATAGAATACTTCTCATGCTGTGTGTGTGATTTCGGAACTAATTTCTTTTGTAGACTTTTACATAGATAAACAAAGCAACTAGCGCCATCGTTCAAAGGAATTCTACCAATTTATAAAGGTGAAAGTTTGTATGTTGTGTGAGTGTGTATGTTTGTTACTTCATCACGCAAAATCCTGAAATGTATGGAACAGCTGATTTTTTTCACTATATCGGAGTTGGCCCCATAGTGAAAGTTGTTTCTTTTTACTTTCCTAGTTTCGTGTCAAAGGCAAATCACTAATTTCGGAAAGACCTTATATTAGCTTAGGTACGTATCAGAATAACACATTATACTTTTTATCCCGGGTAAATATTTTATCCCGTAATTTCGACATTTTGTTTTTTCTGCTGTCCATTATAAAATGCATTCTCAGCACTAAACTTTACATACTTACTAATTATGATTATAGCTACTTACACCTTTGATTCTCTCCCCTTTTTAGAAAATTCTCTCCAACGTTGAGCCATCTTCCTTTTGGAAACATATTTTTTAGTTTTATTTCCCATTAGTCCGAACTCAATCGAGTAATACCTACACCTTAAAAATGCCACTGCCGTGGGCGAAAGCGACATAGACCCTACGTCGTCGGCGCACAGCGCGGTACTGAGCGTCAGCGGGCACGAAGTTACTATTTAACGCTTTTCTGTAAGCATTAGAGTAGAATATCGCTTGCACGCTAAACAACTGATTGAGCTCAGAAGTAAAGGGCGTAAGTCTCAAAAAGATTTTTATTAATTGTGTGTTCAATTATGATTGTTTTTTAAATTTGGCTTTACAAAAGTTTACTATCATTATTATCTTGATATCCGAATTTATTTTAAACGCCCACCTCATGTAATAGCCGAAATAAAAGTAAAAATGACTAAAAAACATGTCGATTTCAAAAAACAAAACTATCGAGCGAAAATCATTAAATCATGTTTTTGGCTTTACATGACATAGTTAAGGGTACTAAGAATATAGTGTAATAGTCTCACATTAAACAAACATGCACCTGTTTCAGCATATTTCATCAAAAAGATGCTAAATAAGGTCTGCCTCCTCTTAATATCTTGAAAACCCGTGGTTTCCCAGGGGTGTTTCCATAGAAAAAAATGATCGTGATGTTACAAAGAATACGAGGTATTAAAAGAACAAAGTTGTCTTTTTATACCCAGTATGTATAAAAAAAGACCAAGGCTGTACGACAAAGTCCATTGTCAATAGGCAAACTCCGAATTATTACCTATAAATCGACACCTAAACAGAGATGTGTCAATCGAAAGGTTATTTTTAACTTTAAAGACAAGTAAAATTGCGCGGTTTTTCCCCGAAAGCCAAGCCAATAGTAAACAACCTTGATTGAATCAACTTGACGAATGTCCTCATCGGCCATTCTGTTTTAGTCAAAGCCAAATTTGTCCTATTTTAGGCAATCAGGAGGTTTGAACAGAAATCGTCGATGTTTTTTTTTTGTAAATTAACTTGCTCTTGCAATGTTGTGGTAGAAAATTACATAAAAAAGTTGTGTACTGCAAAAAGCTGTATGGTATGGATTTCACATCCACAGGTAGGTAGAATATATAGAATATGAAGAGAAAGTCATTACTTTTGTAAAAGTTATTGCTTGAGTAAGATTTTAATTCCAAAGTTGATAGAACTACTTAGTAATCAAAAGTTAACAACTATAAAATAAGATGAAAACATAGAAGAATCCTAAATATCAACTAGTGACAAACCCTTAAAATATTACTAAGATTTCACTTTTTTATGCACGGGTTTAAGAGTAAACAAATCAGCCGAGAATCGAGAATACTTCAACAAACCCAAGTATTACCACAGGAAATCCGATGAAGCAGTGGTATATCCAGGAAAAGAAGTTAAACGATGTATAACTATGTACAACTGTTTATTCAACTATTTCACAATTAGGCTGCCTTTGGCGGTATTATATTCGAGAAAAGCAGCACCATATCACTTAATTTACACTGTTTATCTTACTTGTTATTTCAGTAACTAATTTAACAATACGATTAATATTTTTAAATACAAACGGAAGTAGTTTATTTCAAACTGCAATTGGACAGAGTACCGTCTTACAAGCTCAACAGTCAAGAATAAAGTGACACCATTTAGTTTCTACCCTACTATTTATACAACCATCGCAACCTCCCAGAACAAAATTGCAGGAGTCATAATAACTACTTTTATTAAATATAGCCCTTAATCAATTGACTTTATATAATAATAATAATTAATATTATAAGGTACGCTATATATTCATATGTATGATGTGGTGCTGACTGTAAACTGTAACATAAGTTTTTTCTGTGAAATAATTTCCTAATAATTCCGTACAATTTTTCCGTCAATCTGTATATTCTTTTGGTCGATGTCAATATAAATGCTCCTACTTTTTAGGGATTGTAATTTCTAATAGCTGTAAGCGTATTCGTAAATTACGAAAGGGACAAGCCATGTCATGGTATATTTTTTGATCGTTCATGTCTACGTCCAACTTCGAATAGACACTGTATTTTGTTTTGTGCAAACCGGTGTCGGTGTTAAAATGGTCAACTCTCAGTATTGAATTTAGATTTGACACCGTTTACATCTTGGGTAAATATCGTATGGTATCAGCAGAGTAGAAAAGTACCACCACATACTTATGGGTATCGCAAGAGGCAATTGAGGGATTCCGGGAGGTGTTGACTAGTCTAACGGTACGCGCAGTTGGGAAAAAACCCCCTATGTCAGTAGCCTTGTATCATTTATCAGCATCCAAAAGGCTAGTACATTATATCAGTTCTCGCAATGCAAAATGTAGCTGTGAAATCTCCTTTATGGCCGTACAGTCCTGGCTACCCTATTTCAGGAACACAGTCGTGTGTATGTATTTATGTAAAAATACTAAAACCTTAGTTTAAATTACCAGTCATTACCGCGAATACGGACCGTACACTCTGATTGTAGTTTACGCTGTTAGAAAAAGAAAAATGTTCTTCCGCGTAACGAGAATCTGCAGCGGATGCCGAATCCGCTACCATTGGCTCGTACAACTGGTCTAATTGAATTGTAGGTTCAATGAAAAAGGTTTTAACACATTTAGTGCTGGCGACTACGTTTCGCATTTCTAGACTTTCTAGAGGTGCCGCTGACGCTTATTTGCGTCATAGCACTAGGCGTTGACTTGATGCCGGCACCTTTAGTAAATCTGCTGGCAGCGAATGTGTAGGCTGCATTTTTTGGCTCGTGCCCTGTTTGTCCCCGACGGTGCTAAGTACAGCCTCAGACAGCGGAGGCGGAGCGGAACGTGGCTCACAGGAACTCGTAGCTTCTCCGAGCTTTAGTGCTGCTTAATGCTCCCCTGGTTTGCACCTGAATGTGACTTGTTTGCAAGTGGATGGACGATTGTGTGTCGGGATTTTCTGAGGTACTGTGAGATAGCGAACGATAGTAAGCAAGGTAACAATAAGTCTTAGTTCGTAGTTTTAATAATTTTTTACCTAAGTACCTGAAATTATTTACCTTTCAAGGCGTATTGGCGTAAGCTATAATGCTTTGAAAATGTTTTTAATAAATAAAAACTGGCCGCGTGGTGCCGGCAGAGTAGATTTCGTACCACCCCATGTCTGCCCGTGGGTACCGTACGAGGCGATAAAGGGTTTCAGGGAAGTGGGCAGCAGCGCCTCCCGTGTTGACAACATAGTCCAAAATACAAACTGCGGTCACCAACCCGCCTGCCCAGCGTGATGACTATGGGCAAATACCCCCCATGGCAGTCTTGTGGCGTGCCCTGGGGGAGGCCTACGTCCAGTAGTGGACTTGATATGTAAGGGAAACGACCGTCTGCTCGAGTAGTGGTTTATTAACTGACAGATAATACAGATTTACATAGGAAAATACATCTACCTTGTTATAGCTAACCGACACATTACACTCCTCCAACATCATCAGCAATAGGCTGATGATGATGATGATGATATACATAGGTAGAGATCCTATTTACAAATTTGAGACTCGATATCACATGTGTACTTTTCTAGATAGTATGGAGAATTCCTAAACACACAGGAATGTTCTTGTAATCATGTTTATAAAGACGGTACTTACCGCCACTGCGCCACGGCCCCTACTTTGTCCACACACCGCGAGTATTATTCGTCGTATGACAGGTCACTTTAGTTTAGAAGATAATTAAGTTTTATTGATAGATGTCACTAATCATTATGGATATAAAATTATATATATAAAATATATAAGATATAATATTATATATATAAAAACTCTAAAACTGTATTTCCAGTAGTACCCATAGTAGAGGTGGACTGTGACACCGGATGTCACCCAGTGACGTTACTATACGCTGTCGTTTTGAACGTGCTGATCCAGTTCAAACCAGTTTTATTCAGTTAGCGCTAGATTTTTTGTTACAAAGTAAATTTAATTTTACAGATTTATAGTGTTTTATGCTATTGAAATAATTTCGCGCAAAAACTACGTAACGAATTTTGATAAAACTTGGAAGTTATAAAGCTTAAACATCAATTCCGTTCAGTAGTTTTTATGGTAAGAAATAAATTTACTTTCGCATTTATTATCTTTCGCATTTAAGTTATAGGTGAGATAAAAGTGAAATAATATATATAATAAAGAAATAAATTGTCGAAAAGCATACCTATACAAATCACAGGAAAAATACACATAGACAGACCGTAATCAAAATTATAATATCTCCTAATAAAGACCTATCCTGTATTAATATTAATAACTCCGGATAGTCGTCATAATCATAACTGACCCATTTTCAGTTGAAATAAAAAGTATTTTTACTGTATATAATAATATTTTTGTCATTTTATGGTGTCGTCAAATCTTTATGTCCTTTCCGATGCGTTTATGACCCTCTCAAGTCATAAATTTGAAGTAAGCTACTTCCGACGGGTGTCTGTAGCATCAGATACTCTGTGGTGGCGGAGAGACGAAAATTCCAATAAAAAATTTCTTCTAGGTGAATGAACTTGTATCACTGAGTAATTTTATTTTCCTGTACAGATGTGGGGCTTCACTAGACTACATCAGCTGCATCTCTTTCTGTGTACGTCGTAAGAGTCGATTGAAGAACTCTGGCATTCTCAGGCGTAATTAAACTGATCATTCTATGGCTGTATATATATATATATATATATATATATATATATATATGTACTAATATTATACGCATGTAGGTATGTATTTATAAAAATCTGATTTTGAGTAAAAAAAAATATGGATAAGTTCTATAGTGGGCTAAATTCATAGTACATATTTCACCTAACCTACCCCTTTTGCTACACTCTGTATAAATATGGAGGCTAGAAAAAATCTGTTCGTTCATGATTGCTAAATTAAACTTTAGCTGAAAATTCACATCCAAATTTGAAACGAATCAAAAGGCCGGATCGTTTAAATTGATACTAATTCTTAGCTTTAACGTACTGCGAACTTTGGTCCGCCGACATCGATTTATATTAATAATCTATGACAACCTAAATAATGATGAACGACTAGCAGTTTGTTCTATTGTTTTTAGCTTAATCTTTGTTTGTTTACAGATGTATTGAATTGTTTTAAAGTCGTTTGAAACAAAGCACTTATTGAATACTTTCTATGCGATTTGTAAGAATTTGTTGTTTCATTGTTTTTGTAGTTGCAGTATTCTAGACTAAGTGAATACTTTTTTGTGAGTAACCTTAGAAATAGATTGGGCTCACTATGCTAAACGGGTCTGTAACAGGCTTTGTTTGTGAGCAGATCTGGTACCTTTATATACAGGGTGTAACAAAAGGGGTATGTTAAGCGAAAAGCTATGTAAATAGCCCAGTAAAAGGAACCTACCTACAAAATTTCAAACTCGAAATCACTTGTTAAGAATGTTCATACAATTATGAAAAATAAATACGTGATTTCGAGTCCCAAATTTTGGAAATAGGTTCTCTATAGTGGTCTATTTACATAGCTTTTCGCTTAACATACCTTTTCTATTACACCCTGTAGAGAACCTATTTTTGAGACTTGAAATCACATGTAATTCTATTTTGAATTGATTAAAGAAGGAAAAAATAAAAATGAAATATCGAGTCTCAAATTTTGGGGGTAGGTTCTGCCTACTGTAGGGCAATTTTTATTTCCTTAACATACCCCTTCTGTTACACGCTGTATACCGTATGTATTGGTAGTAATCCAGAGTGGAGTCACTGAATGAATCCTGTTTTGTAAACTAGACCGCGCAATCAGCCGCCTATGTTGCGGCTTTGACTTGAGATTACATTTCATCTAATTTTCTAGCTCTATTTGGGAAACGTTGACAAGAAAGATAGCATATTCTCACTTTTATCTCAACTTGTACTAAAAAGCTGGTTAAATTGATACTTACCTACATACACATTATACTTATTTCGGGATTATTTAAGTTACAGTTGAAAGACTAAAGATATTTTATTTTAAGGCACTTAGAAGGCAAGTATTCTAAAACAGGCCGGCTGCCTGCCTGACGCTAACCTCGGGTAAAACTAGATGGCTCTTCTAACTAAGTGACAATTTTTGAACATTAAAACCTGTACTTGAAATCAATTTAGCGATACATAAGGCTTAGATTAACATTTTTAGATTTGTGGCAGCTTTAAGAAGTGTTATTTGGATCGGTTATGAAAAATGTTTTTGTAGGTATATTTTTTTTAGGAATACCAAAAATATTATGTATTACTCAATCTTACACTAGATGACGTTTATAGTAATATACAGGGTGTAACAGAAAGGGTATGTTAAGCGAAAAGCTGTATAAATAGCCCACTATAGAGAACCTATCTACAAAATTTAAGACTCGAAATCACATTTTTATTTTTCAAGATTGTATAAAAATTCCTGAGATATTTAAAAATTCTCCATACTATCCGGAAAAATAAACATGTGTGTGTGTATAACACTATGAAAATTTTCAAATATGAATGACGACTCTTCATAAATAGTTAAAGGTGCGTATCAAGTAGGTACCTAATCACAAGAATTTTACTTCCACCGTGAAACACCTACAGAGTAAAGAAATTCATATAATGGACCCTCTAAAACCTGGACCTCCTAACATAATTATAAATAGATATTACGTTGACCAAAGCTTTAGCTTATATCCGGAATAACATACGAATTTTGGTATATTATGGGTAAGTCTTGTGTTCCACGCCTTACAAATTCCATTATCAGTGTTCACACTCCGCGACCACGCTCCAGTGGAGACCTAACTTAGAACTGTATAAGATGGCGCTTCGCAATGTAGGTTACACTAAGTTGAAGGAAGTACAGTGTAGCAGAGCCATCTATCGGACGCAGACAGAATAAATGTCCAATGTAAATCCTAGAACGCGATATTAAAGTTTCACACAATAATTGTAATAACAAGCGCCAATGGAATAAGAAAAACTCTTTTGCAACTTTTTTGATGACTTGCCCTTCATACTTCATGGCTTCTTTCGCAAACCGGCCGGCGGCGCGGCGGCCAGCGGCGCTCAAGCGGCCGGGCGCACCCTGGTATCACGTTGAATCTTTCTCTTCCCAAATGGGTCAGTCTTTCTGAACCATGTGGCTCCCCTTAAGGGCCACAATTTAGTTACCGGCGCGTTATCGCGTGCCGGTATTTCGCTCGGGTACGGGGGTTACCCCCAAGGCCCGCAACCCGGAGCGGAAAACAGCTGAATGATTGTGCGCTGCTAATTTTACCCAGTGATTGGTGTATACCGTGCAGTATATATTAAGCACATCTCCACTAAGTCTATACCTAGTTACTTCTAGTTGCGCTACTTGCGGGAAACAGCAATTTATTAAATTTAATCTGTTGCTAATGTGTAATGTCGTGGCTGGAGATACATTGGAAAAGTTGAGAGACCACTGGTGTAGAAACTATGATATGAGCTCGGTTCTTTAGATGTTAAAACTTTGGTGTTGGAAAACAATTTTGCTTATGGTGAAAAACCTGGATTTATCGTAATTTTTAGTCTAAGACGATAATTATACATTAATTTTCACTCGGCTGTGTCTCAAAATGGAGTAGTTATAACTGCAGGAACATACAGGAGATCCTTAAGTATGGTGGTCAGATTTTGTTTTAATATTGAGTACTTATTCATGTTATATATAGTGACATCTTGGCCACGCGGCCAAGAGGTCACTGTCACTATGTATTGGCCGCGTGGTGCCGGCAGAGTAGAATTCGTACCACCCCATGTCTGCCCGTGGGTATCATACGAGGCGATTAAAGGTTTCCGGGAGGCGGGCAGCAGCGCCTCCCGTGTTGACAACATAGTCCAAAATACATACTGCGGTCACCAACCCGCCTGCCCAGCTCAGCGGTGACTATGGGCATATACCCCCCATGGCAGTCTTGTAGCGTGCCCTGGGGGAGGCCTACGTCCAGCAGTGGACTGCAATAGGCTGATGATGATGATAGTGACATCAGAATCTAGGTTATATATAAGTCAACACATTCTTAATTTTACGCGGATGAAGTTGTTGGCGGCTCTTAGTAATTAATATAGCAGCGAAGGGTGCCGTATAGAATTCACAACCGCGAAGATTCACTTATATTTTTACTAGTCGATAAATGTGATAAAAGAAAATGACTAAAAATACATTTAACCCGCAGTTCCGTTGTCACTGCAATTCTGCGATAACCGAAACCTACGTGAATTGGAGCGTAAAGCCAAAATAACACTGATCAATTTCAACTCAATCTGCAATATTAAATATGACCACTATAAAAGCTATTGAAACATCTAGCTATATTTTACCATTGAACTGTAGTACAACACGATTGTGCAAATCATTTATTCGATATATTAATGTGTGTAACGCTATCAAATCGCAAGTAAAATCTATGAGATATGACGGATGATAGCGTTATGGACTATCAAGTGGTTCGTGCTTGCCCCAGCGTTTACATTTTGTTTACGTACATACATACTAACCGAACTTGTACATCTCAACTTTACCCTCAAAATTGGTCAGAAGTGGCACCATGTGGTTCTATCGGCCCTTGGTGCTCTGCCTACCCCGTAAGGGATAAAGGCGTGATTATATGTATGTACTAGTGGACGGCCGCGACTCCGTTCGCGTAGACTGCAGAAAAAATATAATGTCGAAATTATCCGAAATAAAAACATTTTCCCGGGATAAAAAAATAGCCTATATGTTAAGTGGGACCTGTCACAATATATTCCTGAAAACTACTATCGAAATAGGTCCAGTCGTTTCTGAAATTAGCGTGCACAAACATTGATCCGTTACAAGTTTATTATTAGTATAGATATACATACATAGGTATAAATTCCTGAAATGGGGTATCCAAAACTTCAGGATCATGAAGAAGATCGCACAGCTACGTTTAGCTTGCGGTAACAGATGTTAATGATAGATATCCGAGTTCCTTAGTCGACTCTTACGATATGCATGGAAAGAGATGCAGCTTATGTATTCTAGTGAAGGCTCGCATCATAGGATATTGCGTTGAGTTTAACAAATTGTTTGATCTAACGTATTTCGCGATGCGACAGGTCGAATGGTGTTAAATAAAATAACACCATAAATTCTTGAGTAGTAAGCTTAGATCAGCCAACCCTAAGGCGATATTCACACAACCTAATGTAGCGTACTACTTATTCTGAAGTTGCTTCTAAACTATTGAAAACAAATATTGGGCGTTTTTCAACTAGACGACACGATCACGGCTTTTTTGGAAGCAAAAATGTATTAGATAGTATGGCTCGTTTTTCCATTAGACGACACGACCACGACACGGATACCATACCAGAATATGATTTATTACTTTAATTAACAGTAGATAGGTTACGTTCATAGTACTCGTAAAATGCGTTAAAAATTGATAAACCGCGCGATGCGTTTCGATAAATACAATATTTTGTTAGATAATTATTAAAATGTAGTAATGTAATGTGACAAAGATACAGTTAACATGAGCGCAAAAGAGATAGCAATACTTTATAAGCAACCGCGTTAATGTGCACAACACACTTGTCACATGGAAGTGGTAGCTGCGTCATTGTCATAAATTATGAAAACTGAAAGATGGAAAGAAGTATGTTGACAGCTAGTATGTTGATAGTTAATATGTCGGACTCGATTCTGATTTAAATAATAAATAAATATAAGTTACCGGTGAACTGTAATTCCTAAGATTTTATTACATACTAGTGGACGCTCGCGACTCCGTCCGCGTGGACTACAGAAAAAACAAAATGTCGAAATTATCCGGGATAAAAACATTTTCCCGGGATAAAAGGTAGCCTTTATGTTAAGTGGGACCTGTCATAATATATTCCTGAAAACTGCATCGATATCGGTTCAGCCGTTTCTGAGATTAGCGTGCACAAACGCACAGACAAACAGACGAACAGCCAAAAATTCCCAAAATCAACGTTTTGGGTTCTATTGCGTTGATAAAGGTCTCCTATAATATTTTTTCTCATATATCTGCCATGTACAGACAGCGACCCGTTACATTTTTATTATATGTATAGATTTTAAAATATTTTTTACATCTCGTATGACACAAGGAGGCATATTTTATTTATTAAACTTCTTTGAAATTTAAACATAAGCACGTCTATTGTCATGACGAGCTCGGCGCATACTAAATAAATATCGGACATAGCTCATATATTTAAAGATCAAAAACCGTGTTCGAGAAGGCTACTAAAGAAAATAAAAACTCATTGATACCAGATGATGAAATGTCGTGGTCGTGTCGTCTAGTGGAAAAATGCCCATTGTCTAACACGCAGAATCTGTATTTCTATGATAAGAAGTTTGTTTGGCAATATTTCCAGTGCGTAGGTAGGTACAATAAAATTACGTTATCGATGGCATGCTTTAGAGCCTTAACGGCTTATCGCATATGAGCTTGAGAGGTATCATTCATCATCATCATCAGCCTATTGTAGTACACTGCCGGACGTAGGGCTCCCCCTGGGCACGCCACAAGACTGCCATGGGGGGTATTTGCCTATAGTCACCACGCTGGGCAGTCGGGTTGGTTACCGCAGTTTGTATTTTAGACTATGTTGTCAACACGGGAGGCGCTGCTGCCCACCTCCCGGAAACCCTTAATCGCCTCGTACGATACCCACGGGCAGACATGGGGTACGAATTCTACTCTGCCGGCATCACGCGGCTGTATCTTTAGATTTGTTTTACTCGTGAAACTGACACTGGGTCAACATTTTTACGCATGTTGGATTTTGTCTTTAAGTAAATGAGGTGAGAGCTACACTCCCACATCGACAAGCGAATCATCTTCCCACACAACCCGCAGCGTTTTGGGGAGCAGTGTGGATTCCGTCTTACCTATCTCCACTGACGGACGAAATTAAACAAAGCTACCCCAAAAGAATGTGGTCATTACACAAAACATTAGGTATAGTTTGTGATTCAAATGCGAAGTCGACATATGGCGGGTCATGTAGAGGAGTTACGAACAGAGTTTTTTTTGGTAGATTGTTGAGGTGCTTGCATTTTAGGTTAACACTCTGTTTTTTTTTTTACTTTTTCCTCATTGTAAATATAAATGTAATATTTTAGAGTGCCAAATAAATAATTTAATAAAGAACTTAAATATCTTAAACATTACTATAAAAATATGTATCTATAATTTTAAAATAATTGTTTTAAATAACTGTAAAATAAAATTATATTTTACTGGAGATTTTAACATTACTTAAAAAACTATTTAGCACAAAAGTAAACTTACTTCTATTACTATTCTATGTAATTACATGTTTGGATTTACCAATTTACAAGTTTAATGGTATGTACAGCAGTTATATAAACTGCTGATAATATCATTTCATTACCCTGGACATGAGGGTGGTTTGTGATTCTAATGCGGAGTCGACATATGGCGTGTTACCATAGAGTAATATGCGCCAGAGATTTTATTACTAAAGGGAGGGGCAGTCGGTGCATGGAAGCGGCGTGATATGGGGTGATGTTCTTTCGGTAAAAATTTTATTTGCTTTTTTGCTATAAACCACTCACTAGGTACTTTTCTGCATGAGCTGCATGTATAGGCTTCAGATGTAGCTACAAATTCTAAAGTTCTTCCGTAAGGTTTTGCGTATAATAGTAACGCAAACCTTCGGACACTTTTACATTTATGATGTTAGTAGGATTACGTTCATTAATTAATTATGTTATTGTTTTGCATAATTGATACATTCTACCAATATTGTTAATTAAATGTCCACACAGTTATTAAAATTAATTTTAGTTACTTAAAAAAATAGTGTATTTTGATTTAAAAAAAATAGCAACTAGGTAACAAGAAAAAAACCAAGGAAATACGAGTACAATTGTTTAAAAACAAAATCATCCTATATTTGCCAACCATCCGGCGCTGCGTACGTATATTTTATCTACAGCATTGCTGCAGACGCTGGGAGCACCCTGTGTAATTAATTAAAGATTAAAGCGTATCTTTATGGCAATTTTCCCTGTTTTATTCCTGCTCTATGTGGAAAGATATTTTGATATAATGTCAAAGAATATAAGTTATTCTTTTTATATTTTATTTAAATAATACTGTCATATTTTTCAACTGTAGAGGAACGTATATAAAGTGTAATAAAGAATATCAGAATAAATGGATAAAGATCAGTGGTCAAATTCTTAAATATAGGATACACTTTGGAGAGTGTGCGTGGGAACTTCACAATACAGTTCCACCAGCCCCTTTTCACCATCGGGATCCTAGACGCAGACTAGCGTATCACCCTTATGTAGTTGATATCCCACCCATCCGCACCAAACGTTATGCTAACTCGTTTGTAATGCGAACGGCTAAGGAGTGGAATGCACTTCCTGTCGATGTATTTCCTGAGCACTACAACATTGGTCTCTTCAAAGCTAGAGTGAATAGGCACTTTCTAGGCAAACATGTACCACCATAGGCCGCATCTTGCTTAACATCAGGTACGATGGCTGTCAAATGTTTGCCTAGCTAATTGTAAAAAAAAAAGTATTATAATGATTTTCAGCTTTTTTATAAGATGTTATTTTTATAATGCCACGTTGTTATGTTCCTATTAACACTAGCGTGAAGTTAAAAACGACTTTATAGAATTAGGGTAACCTATTATGACAAATGTTAGCTATGTGTGAAAAACAATATTTTCTAAATTGTTAGTGTACTAAAATATTTTGAAGTGATTAATTCTGTAATTGGTATACATACATTTTTTTGTAACTATAAACGCAGTTTTGTAATGTTTAATGTTACTTATATAAATGAAATTGTATTAGGCGTTACAATTCGGAAGTTCAAACATTCACTTGGTTGTTGGCGAAACATATGTAGATTATTTATCTAGTTTTTGATTTCGGAATGGTGCAATGTATTGTCTTGCATTCTAGGTGCTCGGGTCTGGTTTCTCGTGGCGATTGTAGTTAGTGCAAGTGCCTGTTTTCGCAGTTATGAGTTATCAGATCCGAGGGTCAGTGGAGGGTGTAGGGCCCGGTGGTGGGCGCACCCATAGTGAATGTTACTTATATTTATTTGCGTATGTAGGCTACCTAGAGTTCTACCCGTACGAGTATTACTATTGTACGCACTGGATAATTTACTTATTTTCGATCCAAACTATACCTATCTAGAACCTAAATTGTAAACACTGTTACGAAGTATATTTTCGGTATCGGTATTATATAGATATCGGAAACATACTCTAAAAAGTTTATAGACAAGTTCCAGCTTTGAAAATATTGCCTACTAAAATAGTCGGATGCATATAGCCAGTTTCATATAGTATTAAAATTTATATAACCTTTATATCGTATCTATACACGTCACCTCTATTTTGGATGTGTCGTGTCAAATCATGCAGTCTGTATAACAATAGCACGTGATTCTGATACGTAGAGAAAGGCGTGGTTACAGCCGTGGATGTCAATATTTTTATAGTAACGTAGTTTCTTAACATAGCAGGTAACTGTCATCATCATCTCCCTACCCATATCACAGTTATAAATGGGGTCGGCGTAATAAGGTTTCTTACCAACTCATATTACCAAAGATTTGGCATCAAGATTTGTCAAAAATATGAAATTAAGCTTCACAATACACACCCATAAATCTTCTAAAAACAGATAGCCTATTATTACCTACCTTATATATATAGCCTACCTAACTATACAGGTGTTTTTTCTTTGCCACCCTTAACGAAGGGTACGTACTCTATACATCAAATAAAGTAAGTTTATGCCCAAAAAATGCTGGGAAACGATGTAAATTTTTTGTTTTTTTTTTATTACTTGATTGGGCGAAATTTATAGTGTCCAGTGTTTATGCTAGTTTTTTCATAGACATTTATTAATTATTTATCGTGAATAAATCTTGCTACACGCGTCAATGTGCATTTATGCAGAAAAACGCAATCTATTTTCTTAACTTTGGACCCTAATATTTTGGAAACCAGACACTTCCCTGGAGAAAAATGATAGTGATAATGAGGAGATTCCGTAGTTTTCGGGAACGTTGACGACCAAAAATCACCCTGTATAGGACCTAATTTCACTAACTCTGCGCCTTAGTCAAATTATGAGACTTAACCTTTTCGTTACTAGAAGAAATTGTAACAGAAAAATAATGATGAACTTTACGCCATGGCAACATTTTACATGGAAATGTATTTGGTGCGATTTAAGTCACTCTTTTAGTACGTTACAGAGAGGGACATACATAACTAAATTTTGTGATGGTCATTATCGACTACGTTATGAATGTACCTTTACATGGTGACATAAATTTATGTGTGTCACTCTCACTTCACTATTTAGTAAATTCAAATCCTGACATAACGTGGCTTTCCAAATTTGTTGAAAATAGCATCAAAATAACAAATTCTAAATAAAGCTGTTATTTAGTTGCATTCTACACTTCGCGAAACTGTCCACTCTAATTTAAAAGTTTGTGGGATTCATTTTGTACGAAATCGCAATATTTCGCTTAATTTTCTAAATTTTTAATACTTGCATGATGCATAAACGTTTATTTTATTTTTTCCAAAAATATTACAAACATATAATACATATAATCGCGCCTTTATCCCTTACGGGGTAGGCAGAGCACCAAGGGCCGATAGAACCACGTGGTGCCACTTCTGACCAATTTTGAGGGTATAGTTGAGATGTAAAATATTAACGCAAATTTAATGTTTTATTTTTAGGTGGGAGATATTCTATACATATAATAAAAATGTAACGGATCGCTGTCTGTACATGGAAGATATATGAGAAAAAATATTATAGGAGTCCTTTATCAACGCAATAGTACCCAAAAGAATGATTTTTGGAATTTTTATCTGTTTTTCGGTTTGTCTGTTTGTCTGTGCGTTTGTGCACGCTAAACAGAAACGCTTAACCGATTTTGATGCAGTTTTCAGGAATATGTTGTGACAGGTCCCACTTAACATATAGGCTACTTTTTATCCCGGGATTTTTTTTTTATCCCGGATAATTTCGACATTTTGTTTTTCCTGTAGTCCACGCGGACGGAGTCGCGGGCGTCCACTATAAACAATAAACATATAAACAAAACTCATATACCTACCTACATGTTTGCTTCATGGCACGTAACATGCAACTGAAATCAATCAAGCATAATCCAATACTAATTACATTCATTGAGAAGTTTGCTCCATTGACCGTCTTGATTAAATTAATTCCCGTAATCTAGTCAGGAATGCAATCAATTAGAATTTCACTTGAGTTTGACTTGCCAATGGCGACTTGACAGGCTTCTAATAAACTGAGGGCAAAGATTATTTTCGACGTCTCTCAGATGCGACAATAGGCATTAGTAGGTTACGGCTAATTTCAATACTAGAGATCATAAAGTATCTCGGATGTTTAGTTCAAATTTGAAATTTTGTATGAAAACAATGGCACATCTAATCTGCCGATGCCGAACTCTGTGAAAGATAACAGGCATAAAATACGAGTACATCATACATACTATTTATCATCTATCTGATTAAGCAAACCTAACTTGCAAAAGCAAAGCAAAGCGATAGCGGGCGCGGGAGGACCGTGTCGATAAATAAAAAACCATATATGTACCTAAAATGTTTAGCAGTAACAAATATAAACCATAACATAAGAAGCGAACTCTATAACAGTAATGGGATATACCTAACGTAGGCAAAGAATAGACTCCTATATGAACTGTCACATCTATTTTAGCACTCTATGAATCAAATTACTTAGTATAACATAACGTCACGGCCTATCAGCTAGACGCTCCAATGCTTCTGATATTTTGACATCCATTCCAAATGTAAATATTTAACGTAACCACTACATAGACTGTTGTGGCTTGAAATTGCTAGTTGTTCATTAATATGGAAATTGAGACGAATAGTTTAGTGCCTAATAAGTATTTTAGGGTTTGAAATTGTTTGTATACATGTGCCTACTATAAACACATAGAATTATGAATCCCGAGAAGGAGGCATCAATGACAAATGTTAGCCGGGTAGTGAAGTAAAAAACGAGGCGATAATCCGCTCTTTTAACCCGCGGATTGATTCCAGACCGAAAAATATTATAACTTATTACAGTTTTAACATAAGCAAATAGCTTGCAAAAACTACGCATATGCTTAAGAATATCGTGAATCAGAGTCATAAAAGAGACAAATAAAAATCAATTCGGACAATTCACTGACTTAAAGTTGCTTCAAAAAGTGTGCAAGATCATGGTTTCTGGATAACTGATTATTCGGTATATAATTTTCACTCGTCAGCCTATTCGAAATGTGATAAGAGGTTAGCCCACCGCCGTGTGAACTTAATCCGTGCGAAACGGGTATGTAGCATACAGAGGGGTAAGCACGAACCTCTCGATAGTCCGTAACGCTGTCGTCAAACTGTCAAATCACATAGATTTTGCTTGCGAGTCGATAGCCTTACGCCGCGTAAAAAGGTTCGTGCTTACCCCACAGATATTTAAATGCACATAAACTTTTATCCTGTAATTTATATTTTTGTGTGTAGGCAATAAAGAATAAACTATACTTTAGTATTCCTATGTAAATAAATTCAGCATAGCCACATTATGTTCATGGGCTGGCCTGTCATTTGAAATGGGTATTTATCTGTCAAAAGGGACAGACTAATATTGCGTGCGACCTGTAATAAAACACAAAATCGTCGTGAAATGCCACCTGCTGTTACCTACGGTACGTAAAGGTACAACATAGGCATGATATAATACCAGGGATCTTACCATAAGTTTTCTAATCGATTTTGGTCAGGTCCTAAACAGAATCAAAATGCAATTTCGATCGATCTTATTTAAAACAGTTACGATTCTACTTTTAATCGTTTGATTTGAGATGATACTGATAATCGTGTTCAGAGTGTACCAAAACGCATGATCGTTTCTACTTACAACGGATTATTATGATCTGAGAGGACTAACCCTCCAATTGTGGTAAATGAAGCTTATAGCTACCACATTCAACAATATATAATAGGAACATGATCGAAAACTCATGATAAGGTATGGCAAAGGTATTTTGTTCGAGTATATAATGTCGCTACAAACACGCATACATAACAATGAGCAATAATGAACATCATCATTTTTACGTCATTATCCATAAATTATTATATTTATGGGGTCGTCGTAAGAAACTTTCAAATATCATTTTTTAGTGTTTGTTTTTGGTGGGCTGCCAGCCTGGGTTATCTGATAATTTTAAATTTTAATCCCATAAGTAAGCTAATGATATATTTTTTGGTACATATTATTATACCCTTGAATGGAATAGAACCTACGCCGCACTACCGGAATCTCTCAAAATGTATATGTCTAATTCAAGAGCGGATCATTTTATATGAGTAGGTATTTCAAATCAAATGTAACATATTGCGCTGTTTTTATTTTGTAAAGGATTAAGTTTAAAAATTTTGTAGCAAAAAAGTTTAGTTGTGCATGATCTTTAATCTCCATTGAGGCAGTAATAGGTTTTATTAAAGATTAACGTATATTCATAAATATTTGAGAAAGTAGTATCTTTTTAGAAAATATAATAAAGTTTATGCAGAAAAACAATTTGCAATACGTGCTTATCGTTAACACCTATGGTTAAAAGTTATTTGTTCCAACAAATAACTTGGAATAGCGAAAGTTGAATGTTTTACGATTATTTTCATTAGAAAAGTCGCTTAGATATATTTAGGAAACTATGTTACTATGTCAAAGTTATTATAAACCATAGTGTAATTTCACGCTACTATTTCAGTACACGTCATCCTTTACGCCGAGAACCAGGTGTCTGAACCCACATCAATGTTAACGAGGTGGACGCCTCCAGCACCGAAACTACCTATATAATAATATAGTTTTGGAACAATGTCGAATAATATTTATAATTTTATGGTATTAACCTAGAATAGAAGGACTCCTCACAATATATATTCGACTCGAGACAAACTTACTTGTACGCGGTTCTGCTGACTATCGTATGAGGCTCTTGCAAAATATCCACCAACCTGCAATGGCCATCACGTTGGTCCTATGGTCCTCAACTATTTTCCTGCCCTCATCATAAGCTCAACCATTGGGCTATCACCACCTCCAATTAACAATCCATTCTCTAAAAGTAAGACGTCTGTAGGGTAAGCATGAACCTTTTTACGCGGCGTAACGCCAGCGACTCGCTAGCAAAATCTATGGGAATTGACTGGTTGACGATAGCGTTACGGACTATCGAGAGGTTCGTGCTTACCCCTCGATCTAAGTGTACGATATTTATGAATGCTGAAATAACGAAGTACAGTCAAACCAATTTTTATATGCACTGAAGGGTGCGACACCTTCGTCACGGTGTTGATGAAATAAATACTTCAACGTGCCGTAGTTAATGTTTTTTAACTTCACAGATAAATTTGTACATTAACCTACTACGTATATAGGTACATAAACACGGCTGTGTTCCCAATATGGAGAATGGGGTAATCCTATATTACATAGGAGATCCTATAGTCACGTTTAGCATACGGGCCCAATGTAAAAGAACAGTAGCAAACTAGCTTATCGCCCGATAAGACACCTCTGAGTGCTTTAGTCGACTCCTAAGATATGTACTGCAGCTACAGCTAATGTATTCTAGTAAAGTCCCGCATCAGTATGGAACCTACACATAAAAATACTATTTGTAGGTCCCATTGATGGGTAAAGGCCTCTCCAATTCGAGCCTACACTTGTCTTGTTCCCAGATATCGTTGTTGTCTTTGCCTAGCAGTGGGACACGGAATAAGCTATTTAAAAAAAATGTAGGTGCAATTTTGACCTATTTTATCAACGAGAGACGACCCAAAGCGAAACCCTCCAATTCATAGCAGCTTATAATTTAATCATACCACTAACTAACTTTGCTCAGACACTAGATTGGACACGTTCGGGTTCCGACCTTGGCCTCTAGATCGGATGCCCAGTTTATTGGTGTCGTAATTGGAAAGGTGCGAAAGGGCTTAGTACGCGCTAATTTTAATTCTCTAAGTTATAAAAATTAATTAATTTTATTTATAAACACAGTCAATACAAAATCCATTTACCCGAGGAGGGTTGACGTCAGGCAGGCAGCCGGCAGTATAACAAACGCCAAATCCTTAGCAATATGAAAAGAAACCATTTTGCGCCGACCCCGTAAATAATGGGGTAAGGGTAGGAAAATGATGATGCGAAAATTCAGTTTACCTTTAATTTTATTACAGTTTAGATACGTTTTATAAAATTTTACATAAGAAATAAGAATGCTTGAGTAAATAAGGCGTAAAGAGGTAAGAGACAAACAAAAATCTTACTTTAGCATTTATAGTATTAGCTGAGACTGTGTTGTTTCTTTTTTTTTTGTAATTGTTTGTTAGCGGCTAGCTAATGACTTATTACCGCATTCACAATACTTAAATCTTGGTCGATTTGATTTTGAAAAGGTTATTAACATAATTGTCATAATAATATAGAAAACTAGTTTGTTTACTTAATTCTACTTGCCATGTCTTGTTGCTCACATAACACGATTATCATATTTTGTTTCAAAATATCAACTCATAATTCATGTGAGTTTAAGTACGAAAACTAACCAAAATTCAAAAATTCAAAATTCAAAATCATTTATTCGACATGAAAGCATTAACACTTGTTTGTCGATTGTCTAATTATATGTTACTTTCTATGTTCGCACCCCAAAAATGAAACCGCTACCAAACAAAAAAGGAGGTGAATTTAAACAACCCAAAAATAAATAAATCGCAAAGCTTTTGCTTTGGCAACGGTCACCACCCCAAGGTGCGATTTGTTACGGTCTGTCAGGCATAAGTTAGCGATTCGGGGCTTAATAGCCACCAGCGTGGAGAATAAGAGTTAAGGTCGCCTAAAGACGAAATCCAGAAGAGCTGCTACACAGTTCTCCTTTATGGCAAAACCAACATTAGGTCTGACACACCGCATGATTCTACTATTACTGTTACACTATCTCAGTGAAGTGTCACTGCTTGGAAGAAGAAATAGCAAGAAAACTCCCAGCGACACAGTCAAAACTAAGTAACATATTAACAAAAGAATCTTACATTGGATAAGATATCAGATAGTAACACTTAACTCATTTAGTGTGTATAAATTCAATTATCATAACATAATTAATTTAAATTCATATAAATTACATACCCACTTACACAAAGTTAAGTACAGGTCCATGTCAAATTTAAACTGTAAAAATAAAAATAAAAATGTGTACACAGAGTACAAGTCAATGTCAAATAAGTATCTACTAAACTAAACTATAAAATATAAAAAAAATATATATTTGTGTACAATAGTACAAGTCGACGGTAAAATGTGAATAGAAGAGCTAACGTGTCATTCAGAACTTAAATATATAATACCTATAGCTGGTAATAACATTTGAATGAAGAAGTCACGCATGATACACTATAGCGCTTCTGGTCACATTCACCAACACATATTAACTATACCTACTAAGCTAAATATAAAAGTAAAACATAGATTGCGTAACTTGGGGATGCTAGAACAATTCTACTTATAAACCGTTCTACTTATTCGCCTTAGCATAACAATATATTTCAATACACAGCATTTCTAAGTGAATTACAGTCTAATAACTAACACCTCCTAAATCATACAAATAAACACAGAACAGCAATTTTCTCAATTTCCATAAATCTCAATAACAAGTAACTGAATTCAACAAACATAGATCTACCAAAATACAGTAAAGGACATGAACATGAACGATTGAAAAGTGGGACTCCAAATACCTACTCAACTCGAGGGGGTCTTTTCCGTAGTCGGATTGCAATCGTAATTTTTTATTTTATTATTTTTAGGCTAGCGGACTGTAGAATACAGAAAAAAGTGTCGTATTAAGGTAAAACATGTGTCAATTTTTAAGTTAGCGTTGCCCTTATCCCGTTATATTACCACTGGCTGCCGGCTGCCTACCTGACGCGAATACTCAAGGGTATAGCGAAGTAAGAATCTTAGAATATGAAAATCCGTTCATAAAGTAAATTCAATGGTTTAAGCTCATAGATCACATTAGAGTACCTAAGCAATGTAGTACATACACAAATATATTCTCAATACCCATAAATCCTATAAGTCAACAAATCAAGAGAGCAGCTCAAATGCAAAGCGCTGTTCATTTCCTTCAGCGGGAAGGTCGTGGATTTCTCCGGCCAAATGTTATGTAGATTAAAATAGAAGAAGCGACTGTGACGTTTATGAACAATAAGGATATTTTTTGCTGACAAGTTTAATAAATATTCTCAGTTAAATACCAAATCATAGAGTCCACTGCTGGACGTAGGCCTCCCCCAGGGTACGCCACAAGGCTACTGTCATAGGGGGATTTTTACCCATAGTCACCACGCTGGGCAGGCGGGTTGGTGACCGCAGTCTGATTTTTGGACTATGTTGGCAGCACGGGACGCGCTTCTGCCCACCTCCCGGAAACCCTTAACCGCCTCGTACGATACCCACGGACGGGCATGGGGTAGTGTAAACTCTACTCTGCTGGCATTACGCGGCTATACCATAGGTAGGTAGTACGTGAAATTCGGTGATTGCTTAACGGTTAAAACGTGAGCCTCTCAGTAGGAAGACATAGATTAGATCCCAGTCACGAGCCTGTGCCACTGGATTTATTTCAAGAATAGATATTATTATGTTCTAAAATTGTTTGTTTCATTTATTAGCTCTTTAAAATAGAACAGAATTTATTTCAAAATTACACATATAGGTATACGGCCAACAACAACATAGAAGAAGACAATCGAAATAGACATATTAGAAAAGAGTTAGATAAGAACAGACATGTAAAAAAGAACAGAATGTAATAAGAAGAACTGTGCAGCCTGGCAGTCACGTTCCGTGTAAGTGCAACCGCCAAAAAGGTCCCTTTTTCAGCTGGATGCTGCTAAAACAAGATAACTCTTCCAACCAAACATTACGATAAAGTGGCACATCTGTGAAAGCGTCGATATTCTTTGGTACGTCACCATTTATTTCGATGCAAATATTTTCTCAACGGCAGTAAGTTAATAGTTTTAACAAGTTAAATTCGGTGGGAAACGGAGATAGTACTTGTAAACTGCTTTAATGGTGAACTAATTTTATGTTGCGATTTTGGCATTTCTGTTTATAGACAGAGTTAGATGTACTACTGGTTAATATTGCAGGAAGTCTGAACTGACGATAATTGCGTAGCATTGAATAGTGTAATATAATGTCTTGCCAGTTGGGCGACCGCTGTAAGGCTCATAACGACGACGCCCACTTAACGGTGCGAACATGTAAAAAGTTTCATTATGAAATTTTTGCTGGAAGTGTTATAAACAATTTATATTTTCGTAATGAGATTATCATACTGAAACTGCACTGAAACATCCATTATGTTCACGTCTAAACGTTTGCATCTTCATAATTTCGAATTATCGTCGATGTATGGAGAGAATACACAGTGCTCTTGAAATCGAATTTGCCAAACCCTATGCTTTCTTGAAAAAAAAAAAATCGATGAAAAGAACCTAATACCACCTCTAACTTGAGTATCTCTAAGGGAAAATTTACGACTAAGAATACGACGGCTGTTACCCAAAGAAGGTACTTAAAGAACCACATTATTAATGCGACGACCTCATAAAGAATGGATAATCTTTTGGCCAGTCATCCTGATATCGATTCTAGAAATTATGTTGTCTAATGCCTCTGATTCTACAAGCAACTAGCCAGTATGTCCCCGCGCTTAAAGCACAGTAAGCGCATTAGTCGAGCACAATAACTTGTATGCATTAGCATTGACTGATCGGGCCTGTCTCGCTATACCCTGTCAACAGCGACATGCATGCTGTTCATCACAATGTACCTAATTAATGCATCCTTGTGTAAGACGCTATACAATTTAGATGAGCACAGTCGCTGATAGAATTGTGACATCCAATTATGCTTGCACGGATGCCAATGTGAACCAAGGGTTTCATTGTAATTTAGATAGAAAGATAAAATACTTTATTGCACTATAAAAAACATTATGTACAAGGGCGAGCTTAATGCCTTGCAAGTAGTATACCTCAGATACCTATTATACACACGTCTGTGTTCCCAAAATGGGGTAGCCAGAACTGCAAGAACATGTTGGAGATCTCATAGCCATGTTTGTATAGCGGGACCAGCTCTAGTAGCATGATCTGCGAAACACGTTATGATAAACCGATTTATCCTCTTAAAATACGATAAATATAGACGCCAGTTGAATTTTGTATAGAGACGACACGATATCGTACGATACGATATCCACGATGCGTGGTCATGCTAGGAGGTCTCACTCATGTAAATGGTCAGTGATAAGTTGGTAGTTCATCGGAACGCTCACCCCTCGATTTCTTAGATGAAGACGTGTCGTAGGTATCGTAATTAACTACGTGCATGGAAGGAGAACAGTAGGGGTAATATGTTATCTGTAAATTAATTAAGATCTTTAACTACATATGAATGCAATAAATGATTGAGTATTGAAATGCAGTTTCTATAGTTTTATTAAGTCCCGAAAATAATATTTTAAAATCCCCATATACGCATTCATATGAATCACGAAAGAATATAACTCTCCAGATGGACGCCATCTGTACAAAAATTTATGTTTTTTAATCCAAAAGCTACAGTTTTGTTGATTATTATTAATTAAGCTCAAAGATGGCATACTTAGAACTTATCATAGTAATAAAACAAGAAAATTGTAAGACTGCTCTTACAAATAGTATGAGCATGTTATTAAACCGTGCACTTAATTTAACTTTGTTAGCCAAAAGCAACTCGAAATGTGCGAGTGAGTATGTTACGAATATGATGAGAGTTCGGAACTAAATCTCGCGTTTCTCTACTTTGTTTGCATACGAGACAAGTGCAACGTCTAACAGAAACTTGAACTTGAGCTCAAAGACATACAATGTAAGTAAATCGCACTTATTTTGATGTGTTCCATTTGGTATTTCTTACGTCTACCCCATGTGTTAAATTGCTATTTTTGTCTGTAGTATTAGTAACACTGAGCAGTATTCTATTCCTTACATCGCACCGAGTCTACTACATTTATGGAAAATGGAGTAGAAGGTGTAGAAGTAGAAGGAGAAGTATGGACAGATTAGGAGAGGTGTGGGCTGACTGATGATTAGTAACAGTAAGTTGTGTCTGAGTGTACAACTAGCCGCCAGCGTTTGCATAGAAACCACTTTTGAAATCAATATTGTTAGTGTATAGTTTTAATATTAACTACAAGATAATGACTATATTCTATTCAATACACTGAGTAACTACTAGTGCAAAAGTTCGATGGTCCAAACGTTTTGAGGGAAAAACGTAGATGTTATTATGGGGCTTCACTAAAATTATCAGTTGAATCTTCTTCTATCATGTCGGTAGAGTCAACCTAAAAACTTAGGAGCACTCTCAAGCATTTACGATGCGGAAGGATCTCATTTCGCCACCCCATTTTTACCTCAAAACAGCTGTGTGTGTGTATATATGTAAATTTTGATAAAAAAATAATAATTTAGTAAGTATAATTAACCACTGTAAACTGGAGTAAGCCTGCTAATTTTCCATGAGGTTTTAATTAATTAATTAACCTGTATGCCTTTATCTAGGGCCTTATCGCGTTTACTGTGAGATTCATGTAAACATGGAGTTTTTAAATACGAGTATAAGCTTAAGGCCGCCTTCTCCCAAAGAATAATTTACTTATTGTATTGAATTATTGGTTTTAGTTTATTAAAAAATTTGGAGTATTATATAAATCTATCCAATCACACCTCTGGGAAAACTGACTTTTGATGATTTTAAAATCGACCTTGCTTCTAAGTAGTTTTTTATCGAGTAAAATGTTAAAATAGCTTGTTTTGAATCAAAAACTCACTGGATTGAATACTTTTTCCGTTTTTAATTATTACGATTTGTTTAAAAACAACCTAATCTAAAAACGTGATTTCTGTCAAACCAGGTCTTAATCTTATTTTATTAAGGAATAGTGGCCGGCCACGAATATGTTTATAAATAAACACAGACATAAGTGGAACCGAGTCTCATCTTGCAGAGATGTAGTGTAGTGTGCATAGAGTTAAAACTTTTGCGATAATTTACGTGGAATTTGCGAAGTTTTTAACTTAAATAATAGGACGAAAGCGGCAGAGTCGCTTTACTTAGGCACTGGCAGGATTTTTTTTCTTGTACTTTGTCTCAACTATTATTTAAGAGATTATATAAGTTACATGTACCCCTTTTTTGCTTATGCGAAATGCCATGAATACAAAACTTATCCACAAAAATTGTGGACAGGACCAGCGTTTTTTATATCATATTTTATAATTTATTATCTTTCTAGCTAATAGTTATTTATTGTTAAAGTTACGTTTTAGCTTTATGAATAGGATAGACTTTCAAATTAGATTGTACTAAATTTGCTTAGGATTTTTATAAGAAAATTAGAGTAGACCTAATTAGGTTTCTAGACGGTAGAATATTTTAATTTAAATAATATTAATTTGTTGTAGGTACATTCCTAACTAATTGTTTTTATTTATCTAACTAAATTATCTATTTATGATCTTACAATTGATGATTAGTATTCTGTTAGATAATTGAAGATTCTAAGCATCATAGCGGGTTTACAAATTTTACCACAGAATTGATATCACTTGTAAAACATTGATTAAGCTTCAAGAAACTGGCGGTTACCTAATATCAATAAAGTCTGGATATAACCGAGCGGGCGTTACCTTATCCAATCTACTGAAAAGCTGTTTTTGAAATGAAGTAGGTTTTATAATGATTCTATTGAATAATGTTCAATCCAATTCCTGGGCTTGATTACCGACGTCCGAGTGCGCTCGGATTAGATGTTATGATACATACAATGAGTAGCGTCCGAAAAGTCATCCCAAGATCCATCGGTCCGAGCGTACTCGTACTGTGAAAACTCGGATTTATTAGAATAAATCAGCTGCATCTCCTTTTGGGAAGTTGTTCTAAGAGTTCACCAAAGAAGTCAGAGGCGTTCTGTCAGGCGATAAGCTAGCAACTTGTCACTGATCTTTTGCATCTAGCCCCGTTATACTAAACGTGGCTGTAGAACCTCCTTTATGATTTTGCAGTTCCAGGTATCCTATTTTGGAAACACAGACGTGGGTATATTTATGTATCCAGCAATGAGGGATTTTCTGACAACTATTAAAAAGTAAAAAAAAATAGTACAAATCACCTGGATAGATGGTGTGAGCGCATCACCATTCTGAAATTCTGTTTTGTCATTATACCATGTACAGGGGGAGGTGAAGGAAGAGCAGCTAGGAAAGGTGATGCGCTCACGCCATTTATTTTTGACAGTTACTTTAACTTGTCAGAAAATCCCTCATTCCAACAATTTTTTATTGTAATAGCTTTCTATTTCCACCGTGCCTGGTGCATAGTGGAAATTTTGTTTGTAAACCTATTTGTACCTGTATAAATAATACTTTTATAGATGCAATTACAGTACTCGATAGCGTAGAACATCAGATTTTATTAGGCTACGAAACGTTTTAATATTTTAGAAGCTGAAACTACAGCATGTCTACTAAAAGCATACTGTGTTTATTTTCTATTCGATTGCAGAATTTTTTATGCTTATACATTACTAGTGGAGGCCCGCGACTTCGTCCGCGTGGACTGCAGAAAAAACAAAATGATGAAATTATTCGGGTTAAAAATATTTTCCCGGGTTAAAAAGTAGCCTATGTATTAATCCAAAGTGCTACGAGTATAACTCCATACCAAATCTTATTAAAATCGCTCCAGCCGTTTTTACGTGAAAGAGTAACAAACATCCATCCATCCATACATCCATCCATCCAACTCACAAACTTTCGTATTTATAATATTAGTAAGATCTAGTTTTTATGTTATAGGTACGCCTTAGGGCCAATTTTTACAATCCTCAAATAGGTTCCTGATGGATAAAGTTGATGTCTCTACTCTCTCGCCGCTCTCTAGTTTTAGAGAAAGACAGCTTCAAATTTTTATTCGCCAGTTAGAATTATTATTGACGGCCGATTGGTCTAGTAGGTAGTGACCCTGCCTACGATGCCATAGGTCCTAGGTTTGAATCCCGGTAGTAGCAAACATTTATATGATGAATATTGATGAAGCAAAGCATTTTGGTCTTTAGCCAAGGCAGTTGAGTCCAACTTCTGTCGCTCATCATTACCACCACTTCAGAAACCTGATGGCACACTGGCTCACACTGCAAGAGAAAAAGCAAACTTATTTGCGTCTCTTATTTGCGAAGCAATTGAGAAGCACGGGGAAGCCATTGCTGTCTCACTTGATATCTCCAAGGCATTTGATAGAGTATGGCACGACGGCCTTTTAAGCAAGCTCCTATCGTATGGTATCTCTGATAATCTTTTCGTCTGGATTGCTGACTTTTGAAGAAGCGCTCAATACGTGTGGTCCTTGACGGTCATTTGTCTGATTAAATCACTATTGACGCTGGAGTTCCGCAAGGGTCAGTACTATCTGCAACCCTTTTCCTATTACATATAAACGATCTGCTTGTGCCTGGTTCCTTTGGGTATGCAGATGACACCACTGTTGCAGATAGATACTTTTCGGGTGCGAGGGCTACCAGAGATTAAGTCCAGTCTTGTCGAGAGTCAATGATTGAGAGAGTTGATTTGTCACTACAGGCAGTCTCCGACTGGGGCGAAGCCAATAAAGTCCAATTTAATACCTCTAAAACGCAGGCGTGTATATTTACCGCAAAACGGAGTAAGTTCGACCTGACTCCGACTTTCCAGGGTGTGTCCTTGGCAAGGACTGACCATCTTCAACTCTTAGGCCTGGACATATCAGCAACGTCGAATTTTGGCAAGTACTATCATTTAACAATTTAACAAGTAAATCTCAGCTAAAAAACTAGGCGTCCTATCCAAAGCGAAGCAAAAATTAATAAATAAGCACAAGTTCGCCCTTGTATGGAGTACTGCTGCCACCTTTGGGATGGATCAGCTAGCCGCACTGGACTCGCTGGAAAAACGGGCAATAAAACTTATTCAAGATGAAACCGTAGCAAATTCGAAACTCCAGGACCTGACCCACCGCTGTAAAATTGCTGCCTTGTCAGTGTTTTACAGGATACACGTTGGAGAGTGTGCGTGGGAACTTCACAATACAGTTCCACCAGCCCCTTTTCACTATCGGGATACTAGACGCAGACTAGCGTATTCCCCTTATGTTGTTGATATCCCACCCATCCGCACCAAACGTTATGCTAACTCGTTTGTAATGCGAATGGCTAAGGAGTGGAATGCACTTCCTGCCGATGTATTTCCCGAGCACTACAACATTGGTCTCTTCAAAGCTAGAGTGAATAGGCACTTTCTAGGCAAACATGTACCACCCTAGGCCGCATCTTGCTTAACATCAGGCACGATGGCGGTCAAATGTTTGCCTAGCTAATTGTAAAAAAAAAATATATTGTGTAAAATATAAGTATGTTTCCGAGCCATAGATGTTTCTATACTTATCTATGTATTTATATACCGTTGCTTTAGTACCCACGACACAAGACCTTAGGGATCTTAGTGTGGGACTAGGTTAATGTGTGGTGTAGTGTGTGAATATTTATTTATTTATATTTATCATCCTTTTGAAAAATATGGTCTTAGTAGGTTAATTAGTTATTAATAAATAAATACACAGATTAAATTTTTGTAATCAAATTTCGACATTATATTACTATTTTATATTATATTAGTGAGGAATTTTTTCCATTTCTTTATTAATAATTTTATAGGATGTAAATCTTCAATTCACTGATTCTGACCCTAGTGACAAATGGGGTTAGAAGGCCCACGACAATATTTTGCATGCCCTATACTCATTTTTTACATGAATATCCTCAGGCAATATGTCCACGAGTGACTTTATTCTGACGACATAATTCTGTCGTGCCATCGAATTGGAACTAAATGGTCGTATTCTTAGAACTCGTATTTAGCTATTGAATTAATGCTCGTGCAGTCTGGAACTGTATGAGACAGGACCATACATTACAACTCAATGGTACGTACACATCAATGCTTACGTATACGAATACGCATCAGGTCTGCTCGAGCCTTTATCTACACTTTTGTGGTCGTAAAAGAAGTGATAAATAAATAAAATTCTTGTATTGAAATAAATAATAATAATAAATATTCACACACTTCACAACACTAACCTAGTCCCACATTAAGATCCCTAAGGTCTTGTGTCGTGGGTACTAAGCAACGGTATATAAATACATAGATAAGTATAGAAACATCCATGACTCGGAAACAAACATCGATTTTCATCATATCAATGTTTGCACCTACCGGGATTCGAACCCAGGACCTATAGCGTCGCAGGTAGGGTCACTACTTACTAGACCAATCGCCTTTAAATGTTATATATATCTTGTGCTAATGCGGGGCGTCACTAGAATACATCAGCTACATCTCCTTCCGTGCATGTCATAAGAGTAGACTAACGAACTCATGCATTCTCATAGATGATTTACATCTGTATCGCTTGGCTTTGGGTTGTGAAACGTGGCTGTGGGATCACCCTTATGACACTGCGGTTCTGGCTACCCCATTTCACGGCCTGGTGTATTTATATCCTTTTTCGTGTCACTATTATATAAATTACCTAATCTGTTATTTTATTCATAGATAGGCTAGTAAATGTTGTATTTGCTAGCAACATTCATGTTGCCATTTCTTTACAAATAGAAGTGAAATATAAGGCATTTGACCCTGAATTTATAAATCTTAAATATACGGAACCCGGCGGCGTCCCAAGAGTCAGTGATAAATGTACTCTCGCCGAAGTCGGACATGCGACCATTTTTTGTAACCACGTGAATTTATTGTACAGTCGAAATCTGAAGTACTATAATAAAAATGAGGTCAATAATAAATAAGTATTGCATGATTGGCGATGATTTGGCCCATGAAAGATACATAAATGTCATTTTAAGTTGAGTAGAAATAAATGTGGCTATATTCTGTTCATGACTTGAATTATTCTTATAAAGCCAACGAAAGACTCTTGATTTGAAGTTATTACTAATTAATATTGCTTTCTGTTCATAACTTGAATTATTCTTAAAAAACTCATTATTAATGCAGGAGAAATTGAAATAATTTGAAACTCGAGTTTTAAATTACTAATACCATGTATCTCTTCCGTTAATATTATTGTTCGGAAAATTTTAAGCTCTTAATGCATTTTCACGTCGACTGTACAAAATAATAAAACCCCTCGCATTCTGAGTTGTAGAAATAGCTCAACCTTTTTTTATATTACTTGTAAATGGAAAGCACAATAATGTTCACTATATGAGAGGTAAGCAGGTTGTGCATATTTTTTGGGTATATGAAACGGATCGCCCTCCGTCATTTAAATTAAGTTAGTTTAGCTTCATCGAGTTGAGCAGTTTTTCATGTATTAGGTATATGTGAATTATAGTCATATTAAAGTTTACAAAAAGTTACTATTTATTTTACAAATTCGTTTGTGTCATCATAGACCAGTGCATATGCACTATAGCAATTGCTATATACCAAACTAATTTTAATATGGGTCGGTCACAATATATTGGAGTTACCTAATTATTCCTAATAAAGTATACAAGTTAGAAAATTTTATTTAGTATTGAATAAATAGCCAGTGAAAATATACATAACAATGTCTAGTCTACTGTGTTTATAATATTACTCTTGCTCGCGACTTCGCCCGCGTGAAGTACAGAATGTAGCCTATGTCTTTCTTTAAACTCCCTACTATACTTATGCGTCCAAAATTTCAAAAAAATTGGATTAAGTATGTAAATAAAGCGTGAAGTGGTAACGAAAAATACGTTATAAAAATACTTACGTTGGCATTTATAAAATTAGTTTGGATTATAATTAATATGTTAATTATAGCCGCGTGGTGCCGGCAGAGTAGAATTAGTACCACCCCATGTCTGCCCGTGGTTATCGTACGAGGCGATTAAGGGTTTCCGGGAGGAGGGCAGCAGCGCCTCCCGTGTTGACAACATAGTCCAAAATACAAACTGCGGTCACCAACCCGCCTGCCCAGCGTGGTGACTATGGGCAAATACCCCCCGTGGCAGTCTTGTGGCGTGTCCCGGGGGAGGCCTGCGTCCAGCAGTGGACTGCAAACTGCAATACTGCAATAAGCTTATGATGATGATAAATATTATATTATACACACAGCAGCCTTCGTTCATAAAAAAATTACTCTCGAAACTTTATTACAGTTTTTTTGCAGTTTCCTGCGCTCTCATAATGAGCAGAGCATCCGCCCCGTGCAACTTATATGACCTGTCACTCATCTACCCATGTATGTATGTATACATGACAAGATTGGTAAAAGTACCTACATGGTGGGCTACATGGCATTATACATGATATATAAGGGCAATGTACCATAGATGTATATGTACGAATTATGAACGAAACTATTCATTAGGGTTGGTTTTTACACATATACAAGTTGCTAGCTCACCCTGAGAGAACTCACCATAATCAAAAAGGTTTAAAACTCTCTGATTATGGATAAACTAACTACTTTCCTGCTTTTGCGCCAATTCTTAGCTTTCTTAGCTATAAGTGTAGATTTATAATTTTATTTGAATTTTATATCAATTGACGTCTGCGACAGATATATTTTTTATTGAATACCATTACAATTTTGTCAGTCATAAATAATGACCGAAAAAACCACGCTTACGACGTAATCGGCCAAATATTCTCTGAAAATACTACACCTTATTTCTTATTATTTATGGCTCAAACTGCAAGAACGGAATCCGAATTGGAGTATGCCGAAGGAAAATCTTAAGTATGTTAATGTGGAGCTACTAAATAATTTTACGCCCTCGTATAAAACCCGCTGAAACGTATAAATTGGGCGCATGTTAATATTGCCTATTTACCACGTTTATTCCTCTTAGCTTTATTGATTTATTGGATTGATTTTAACACATTCGCATCCTTGGACCCTCGTCGTGGGCTCACTGTTGCCACATTAGCGGGCACCGGAGCCCACGGCGAGGGCTCATATTAAAAATGCTTAAAACTTATTAAATACGTTATTAAAAAATGTAAAAAAAAATATACGTAATTGTTTTAACGGATTCTTTAATTGTTGAACTTGGTTTTTAGATTCAACTCGGCAAGCGTATCGTTGGACGCCCCCAGATGGACCGATGATTTAAAGAGAGCGGCTGGTAATAACTGGATGGCAAAAACGGAAGATCGAGCCGTGTGGCGTGCCTACGTCCAGTAACGGACTAGGATCCAAATGGTCTATTGAGGGATCGCCCACCACCGGGCCTTATACCCTCCGCTGACCCTCGTATCTGCCGACTCATGATCAAGAACACAAGACACTACAGTCGCAACGAGAAGCCAGATCCAAGCACCTAGCATACAACCATAAATACATAGCTGCTAATCCGAAAACCAATTAAAATTTTAATCGACATATGCTTCGCCAACACCCGTGGCATCATCCATATGGCGTTTGATCAATTCTAATTGTTCTCAAATCAGTGATGTCGTGAACAATCTCATAGGCAATATACCCACCTATATATGAGCGATGACAAACTTGATCGACTCCTGAAAGTATTACCTATCTAGCAAAAGCAATGCAATAGCCATCTTTGCTATATTTGCTGGACGCCAAATAGTCAGTAGACATAAGATTTTTGACATATAAAGGTAATTCCTTTTTATTTAAGTATGAATGAATGAATACAGAACAAAGCCAAGCAAAATCAGTACCATTTTTAAATTATGGGAATAATTACACAGGGACTAAAATGTGTCAATGTCTTTTCTTTTTTGGAGTGGTAGTTGTAGTAGATTTCTTCCAATAAATGAGTACGAATACTGATGTGGTATATGCAGTTTATTTATTGTACAACTAGGCTCACAATTTGCTTACGCACAGAGAGAGAGACGTGTGAACGCGGCGGCGGCCGACAGGCAAGAGAGAGAGCTGCCAAATATGACAGCTCATGTCAGAGACAATTAGAGTAGCGTTCTCCGCTATGGACGCGTTCACCGTTTACATTAGTGGGCGGTTTACACGCCACATCACCCCCCTACGGAGAAAAATACCTAGTATTTTACAAGATAACATGAAAAGCACATGGAAAGAACTTGAGTTATGTTGTAAGAACAAAACAAATGTAATATAATTTTTTGAAATTGTACTTACATTAAGTTTTTACAATGATAGATAACATATAAATTTGATTGTGAGAGTTATTACTATTTACATACAATAGCAAGAAACAAACCATTAACACAGTAAGTACATAGTTATAGAAATATCAAAGAAATGCGTCACAAGTAAGAAAGCATTATAATAAAATACCTATCTTAACTATTACACAGTAGTTACATAACAATGCAATTAACCAGGTAAATTTTTATGCCTGTTCTCATACAAAAATAGAGATCATTTTGTCAGGCAGAAATACAAAATACAGTTCAAATGGCAAAACAAATTATATAGTAATGTATATTTAATAGAGAGAAATTTTATAACTAAGATGGTAAGCATAAAACAATACTGCCGCGTTAACTATAACCACCGTAACTGCATCGAACATAAAGCTGAGAAAATCGCGTTCAAAGTTTTTTTTTGTTTTTTTGTTACCACGGAAAAACTATTTGAGATACAGCTTCACAAATTAGTTTTTCTGTCGGACATTAAGATTATTTTTATACTGGTATTAATTTTTTTTCAGTTTTGTGCTGGATTCTATTAATATTTCTTAAAAAACTTAATATCATTAGTAAAGGTATCTCAAACTCGATTTAGTATCCTAAGCATAAGTACCGTAAGTGCAGTAGTTACGGCTGTCATCTCTAGCAATCGCAGATAATGCGTTTATTAGTATTATTAGGTATAGTATTATCCAAAATTGTACTAACCATAACAAAACTAACTAGCGTACATACGCTATTTATGACTAGTAGAGGTATGTGTAAAATTTTTGTTCTGAATCTAACCTTACCAAAACTAAAAGGCAAGTGGGTACATTAACGCTTATTTACCTCCCATACAGACGCGCGGTAGCAATAATAAGCTGACATACTACGAATTAGGTAATTACTAGGTACCTATATTAAATTACATAATCAAAAATATTCTTATTCTTTATTGCACATACACAAAAGAAATATGGCATACAACATAAAAGAAGAGATGCATGTACAATGGCAAGCTTATCTCTACAAGAAATCTCTTCCAGCAAGCCAAGTAAGTAAAGAGAAATTGTTAACAAATACAGCGTAACATGTGCAATTAAACTAATTCTACAAAACTACATAAATACATATAAAAAAAATGAGAGAAATAAATGACAGCATATTCAAATAATGGACAGGCAGTAATCCTTTAGCTTTTTCTTAAATGTGCCAACAGTGCGACAATCTCTAACCGTATGGGGTAATTCATTCCAGAGCTTAACCGCCTGAACCGAGAAAGAATACCCAAAAGCCCCAGAATTAAATCGGGGAGTTTGCAGCAGTGATGCCGTATTGGATCGGTGAGGCCGATCTCTTGAAAAGAGATATTCAAAACGCTCACTGAGATATAATGGAGAAAGGCGATAATTTAAAATCTTAAAAAAGAGTGTTAATAAATGAGTATTCCGGTGAAAATGTATCGGGAGCCATTTTAACTCTTTACGAAAGTGAGATACGTGATCAAATTTACGTAGTCCGTATATAAATCGGATACCAAAATTCTGTAGACGTTCGAGTTTATTTAACAGCTCCTCATTGGCATCGAGATAGCAAACATCCACATAATCAATAACAGAGAGAATAAGGGTCTGGGCAAGACTTATTTTAGTTTTAAAATGCAGAAAGTTCTGAAGACGCTTAAGCGAATGAAAGGATGAGTGCACTCTCCTACTTACCTCGCCAACCTGAACTGTCCATGACAGTGCTGTCAAATATGACCCCTAGGTTTTTGACCGTATCCGTAAAGGGAATCGTGATCTGGTCGTTAAAAAATTGCTGAATATCCGACTACCGCAAGATGCTCAGATTATGCCTACTACCTATTGGCTTGCGATTTACCCGAGTTGACTAATATGCCAAATGATTTCGCCCAGTCCCGAATGCGCACTGAGTCCTCGTTCATCTCCTTCATAGTAAACCTTACATTTTCAAAGTTAAAATATTATAGAGCTGAAGGTTAACAGCGTAGAGATAAATGTAAGAGGTTAACATTTCCGAAACAGAGTTGATGAAGATTGAAAAGAGCAGGAGTGACAGTACGTCGCCCTGAGGTACGCCCGCCGTGATGCTACACCAGTATGATGTAAAATCGTCAACGCGCACGCATTTCTAACGACCATATAAGTATGAATTGAACGTTCAGTAACCAGAGGAGATAGGTAGCGTAAGATGGCAAGTAGGATGTCATAGTCAACACAGTTAAACGCACTGCTGAAGTCCAGTAAGGTTAATACTGTCATATGGTTTGTATGAATAACAAAGTTACATTTTCGGTTTTGTAAATGTGCTATATCTATGAAACTACCGACCACACATCATTAAAACAAATTTTGTATGAGAGTATACCTATATATTATGATCTACAACGTGTATATTTTTTAAATTGTTGATTCGCATAAATCAAAAGTCTGAGTGGGGACACATTTTACCAGGTTAGAAGTGTAGCTTGTAGTTAAATATGAGAAATAATGGTTTGGGGAACCTCCATTTTCTTTTTTTAAAGACCTGTCTATTGACACCTCAAATGAGTAGGTATGAGTTTCAGTTCTACGCATAAGATAATATGATAATATCAACTTCAAGCTTGAAAGGAGTCGCATGGTAAGGACAGTTCTCCGTCAGCAATTTGCCACAAGCAGGACATGATACATTCCAACTGGAAAAGAAAAAATCAATTTGCCGCCCTGGAGACCCCGGCAAGTGTTGACGAGGAGTTATATGGAATAACTAGCTGTTGCCCGCGACTTCGTCCGCGTCAACAAACAGAATAAAATATTTTAAAGTACTTCTGCGTAAATTATATTTTTTGTTTTATTTTCTTGTGGCAGAAGAACATACTGATTTTCTCCGCAACCCGATCTTGACAACGCGACATATAATTGGCCGTGTGAAAAGCAGTCTTGACGTAAGTCAATTCCAACGTGTTTAAACGTTTGCCCCTGTGATTTATTAATTGTTACAGCAAAAGATAACTTAACAGGGAATTGAATTCTTTTAAAATGTTGAATAACTTTTCCTAAGACGGTATTTTCATATCTCTCAAAATTTAGCTGGGCTGTTAAGGGTTCTGCATCAGGTTATCTAGACCTTCAATTTTATTACGTTATTAGAAAGTGCTTATCATGCTGAGCAACTTTTCCTAAGACGGTATTTTCATATCTCTCAAAGTTTAGCTGGGCTGCTAAGGGTTCTGCATCAGGCAGTCTAGACCTTCAATTTTTTTCTTTCATATCATTTCTACGTCATTTTATTCTTTCATACATATTTTTTGGATAACTTGAACCGTTTACGCATCGCACGCAACGGAAGTCTCCAAAGTTGAATAATTTTCCCCGTTTTTTCCACATTTTCCTCTTATTCTTCGTCCCTATTGGTCGCACTGTGATGATATATAGCCTAAAGCCTTCCTCGATAAATGGACTATCCAACACAAAAAGAATTTTTTTATTCGACCCAGTAGTTCTGGAGATTAGCGCGTTCAATCAAACAAACAAACAAACAAACAAACAAACTCTTTCGCTTTATAATATTAGTATAGATTAGGGTTGTATGAGAACGAGGCACTTTCGAGTCGACCAGATAAGAAGTCCAAACTTTCTAGCGAGACCTTGGGACTGATGCTACTTAGTCGCTCAACATACGCCACCACCGAAGCTGAAACACTCGCCTCGTTAAGGGACTGATTGAGGAAAATCGGGTATCGAAAGTCTTTACCCAGACACTGGGAAGGAGTCACCTGACAAAGCTTAGAACCTCGAATGGCCAAACCGTCCCATCGGTTCCAGAGATTTTCGCTGAAATTGAGGACTTTATGGACCCCAGAGCTCCACTCCAATCCCATTTTACGGACGATCTCCCGGACGTAGATATAGATGAAATGAAATCGGGGCAGCTCTCAGACAAGTCAAGGGAAAGACAGGGTGGCATCTGACCTCCTTAAGGCTGGGGAAAAACCAGTCCTTGAAGAGCTGAAAGAAAAGGTTATTTTACTTCGTAATGGTCAGTGAGACTACCCTAAAGGCATGGAGCAGAGGCTGGTATAGTGGCATTGTTTTTCAAGAAGGGAGACAAAACGCTCTTTAAAAACTATAGGCCAATCACACTTCTGAGCCACGTCAATAATCTATTCTCAAGAATCGTGACGAATCGTTTGGCATTAAGATTTGCACCCTTTTAGCCCGGTGGTGGTGGAACGGACCGGGTTTCGCAAAGGCTTTAGCACTGTGGGCCAAATCCATACTGTACGGCAGGTTATGCAGAAGTCAATAGGAGACTAACCAACCGCTGTATATGGCTTTTGTGGACCACGAAGAACCCTTCGATTTTATTGAAACCTGCAGTTCTTGCAGCGATGACAAATCGACTAACGGTATGTGGAGATTCTGAGAAATATCTACGAAATGGCAACGATGTCCATTCAAGTCCAATTCAATCAAGCAGAACTGATTCTAGATGAAATACAGGGTGATGTCACATCCCCGAAACTCACCACCAACGCGATGGAGCACGTATTCAAGATGCGTGGCATGGCCTAGGTATCAACATCAACCGTGAATATTTTACGCAGTAATATATTTTATATTATGCAGGTGCTGCAGCGATCAGCCATTCAGATTATATCGTCGATAAGTCGGAGATTTGTGTGATATTCACTGTTGACGTCAATTCCCACTGTAGCATCTTAAAAATATTCTCCGTGGCGTGGGTGCAGTTTCATATGAGGTCACCCTGTCTTACACTTTGGAGTAGTTGGATTGGTCCTTTTTGTTGGTTTGGACTTGAACGCACATCGTTGCCATTTCGTAGATATTTCTAGTGCCATCTAAGCACCTCCACATATCGCCAGTCGATTTGACATCGCTGCAAGAATTCCAAGACATCAGGTGTCAATGGAGTCGACAGGCATCAAATCTTGGAATGAGTGGTGGGCCAATCCCGGTTAGGCATCAAATCTTAATTCTTGACTCTCGAGAACAGCTTATAGACGTGGCTCAGAATTGTGATGGGCCTGTAGTTTTTGAGGAGCTTACGGAGCCTCTGCTCCACGCCTTCGGAGTGGTCCCATTGGTCAGTAAGGGCTTAAATAACATTTTGAGCTCTATAAGGAATTATTTTACCCGTTCCCGTAAGAATTTTGTAAAATCCTACAATCCTACACACTGCTCACCTACACTCCCCAAGGAATATACATGCCAAATTTCAGCTTCCTACACTGAGTAGTTTCGTCTGGGCGTTGTCAGTTAGAAACGGAAAAGTTTTATATACAGAGTGTAAGTGACAGCCAGAAAAATATGCTAACTTTAGCCCATGATTCTGAAGCGAAAACCACTGAAATTCTTCACCGGAATATTCCGAATAATTATATTCTCCAAATTTTTTACAATTTTTTCTGCACCAAAGTTGTATATTTCGTGTAAATAAAATAAGATAAAGCCTAAAATACAAGATTCCATACAATCTCGAATAATTACTGCACTGAAATGTATGGAACAGCTGAATTTTTTTTGAACGAATGCACATGCGCGGGGTACTTTCGCTAGTTATAACTACTGCATCTACCACACTTGCTTGTCTTATTCGTAGAAATACGGTAAAAATGGAGAGATAATTTACTACATAAACATACAGTTAGTACCAATGACGTTTATATATTTAGTGCACATTAGATATTTTTTATTCAACACAAGTTATAAACACTTTAAGTGTCAGTTATTGTAGTAATTTGTAGTTCCCGTTATTTGAAAACCAATGTCATGCTAAGAATAACAACAGTAAGTGCTATTACGGTGTTTATCACTAGTATGACTAGTTTAAAATTATTGTGATTAATACATATTACCACCATATAAGGTAGTTACGGTGAATATAAGTAGTAATACACATTTACCAAAAAATAGGAACACAATTATAACTAGATTATCTGCCCTTGCTGCGTTTATATTTAGGATTCGCCAATAATATTTATAATAAAAAGCGCAACAACTGCTCTTAAAGTACTTATTTCATGCAAGTCTTCCAAAAGGAACTCACTTACAGTGTTTATGTTTATTGTAATTTCTAGAATATACAATATTTCTAAATACGGGTCAGTTATACTTATAGATCTTTTATTGCTGATTCCGAATATGCCAAAAACTCATTTTTGGAAAAAATGTTACATACAGTGGTTATAATTGGTGCGGCAGAATAGTACACCTACAAAGAATTGATTAGGTAAATATAAAACATTTACAAATCCAAAATATCCTTAAAGCGTACTCTACGACCTGAACGAGTGACGGTATTAGGTTTTGGATGGTTAGGAGGGGATGCTGAAGGAGCAGGTAAGTGTGCCGGAGATGGCTGACGACTTACCTCGCGCGCTGGCTGAGGGCTCGGGGCCGGGCTCGGGCGCGCGGCGGGCGCGGGCGGTGTCGGCGCGGGGGCGGCAGCTGGAACAGACGAAGGTAAGTCAGGGTCTGGCGCGATGTAGGCTGGCTTAGTCCGGTCGATGCTCACTTCAACTTTGCGACCTGAAACGTCTAATGTGAGAGTTTTGTCAGACCGACCTATCACTTGATGCGGACCGGTGTACGGTGGTTGGAGAGCGCGACGAACGAAATCGCTGCGGAGGAAAACGTGTGAGGCGGCGGCGAGATCTTTGAAAACAAAAATTTTCGGAGAAGAATGTCGCGATGCAGGAGTAGGGCGCATGTTGGCCATCAAGCTCTGCAGCCGTGCTACGAAATCCTCGCTGACTTGCTGCGGGGAGTCGCCGGGTACCAGGAACTCGCCCGGTAATCGCAGCGGCTCGCCGTATAACAGATCTGCCGCGGAGCACTTGAGATCCTCCTTAAATGCCGATCTTATGCCGAGCAGTACTAAGGGTAGCGCTCTGTGCCAAGTGTCTCGGTGGCACATGAGTGCAGCCTTCAGATGGCGGTGGAATCGCTCCACCATGCCATTGGCTTGCGGATGGTAGCTTGTTGTGCGTACTCGTTTGGTAGAGCCTAGGTCTAGGAGTCGGTTGAAGAGTGCCGATTCAAATTGGCGGCCCTGGTCAGTGGTGACGATAGCGGGCACGCCAAACCTAGCGATCCAGCCGCGTACAAAACAGTCGGCTACTTCCTCGGCGGTGATAGACTGCATCGGCCACACCTCGGGCCACCTCGAGATACGATCCACGGCAGTCAGACAGTAAGTGTAGCCGTCGGAGGAGGGCATGGGGCCGACGATGTCGAGGTGTACATGCCTGAACCTTCCGGACGGAGTCTTAAAGTCGCCGAGCGGGGCGGTAGTGTGGCGCGTGACCTTGCAGCGCTGGCAGGCTTGGCACTGACGCGCCCAGGTGCGGCAGTCGCGCGCGACGCCGGGCCACACGAAGCGGTCGGCCACGAGGCGCGCGGAGGCGCGGGCGCCGGGGTGGCTCAGGCGGTGCAGGCGCTCGAAAGCGGCGCGGCGGTGCTCCGGCGGCAGGTACGGCCGCGGGGCGCCCGTCGACACGTCGCAGAGTAGCGTGATGTCGGTACCTGGGACGAGTTTAGGTTCTAGTTTTAGTGAACTTTTATCACGTAACACCTTAAGCTCTTCGTCCGCCTGCTGTGCGAGTGCGAGAGAGGCGTAGTCGTCTGTGAGAGAGACTGCCTCGACGCGAGACATTGCGTCTGACTACGTTGTCACTTCCTTTCACATGCTGTATATCCGTAGTGAATTGGGATATGAAGGTGAGTTGGTTCAGTTGCGGTGGCGGCAATTTCTCTCGGCGCTGAACGAAAGCATAGAGGAGTGGCTTATGGTCGGTATATATGGTGGCGTGTTGTGCCTCCAATATATACCTGAAATGCTGTACTGCTGCGTAGACTGCGAATAATTCGCGATAGTACGCGGGCCACGTACTCTGACTTGTCGTAAGCTTTTTACTGAAAAATGCCAGTGGTTGCCAATTTTGTTGAACCCACTGCTGTAGGCAGGCGCCTACGTGTGTTCCCGAAGCGTCCGTGTAGAGAGCCAGGCGGGCATCCGGCACGGGGTGTACGAGTTGTACGGCTCGGGTGAGGCTGTCGCGGCATGTGAGAAAAAGCGCTCTCTAGTTCTGGCGACCAAGGCATAGGTTTGGCACCTTTAGTTTAGTGGCCGTCAGAAAATCAACGAGAGGGGCCTGTAGCTCTGCGGCGTTAGGTAAAAATTGTCGATAATAATTAATGATACCTAGAAATCTCCTTAGACCTTGCGCGGTTTTTGGCAGCGGAAACTCGCGGAGTGCGGCCAACTTCTCTCGGGTGGACGGATGCCAGTCTTCGTCACCATGTAGCCGAGAAATCGGACCTCGCTAGCGCCGAGCACGCATTTGGCTACGTTGATAACGACACCATACTCGCTGAGCTTCTGTAATAGAATACGCAGATGGTTAGAATGCTCCTCTGCAGTTCGTGAGAAAATTAGGATGTCGTCTAGATATGGAAAACAAAAATCAAGACCTCTAACAATCTCATCTATAAAACGCTGAAACGTTTGACCGGCGTTTCGTAACCCGAACGTCATGTAGGGGAATTCGAAAAGACCGAATGGCGTTGTAATGGCCGTTTTACAAACGTCAGCGGCGGCAACCGGGATCTGTTGGTATGCCTTTACTAAATCTAGCGTGCTAAATATAGTAGCGCCCGCTAGGTTATGACCAAAGTCCCCCACATGACGCACGGGGTACCGGTCCGGCACGGTGCGTGCGTTTAACGCTCTATAATCGCCGCAGGGGCGCCATGTGGCGTCCTTTTTCGGCGCGAGATGCAGGGGAGACGACCAGGGGCTTTTAGACGGACGTGCAGTGCCCGCCTGTACCATGTTGTCAAACTCTTTCTTCGCAGCGCGGAGTTTGTCCGGTGCTAGGCGGCGCGGTCGAGACACGACAGGCGGTCCATCCGTGGTTTTGATGTAATGCACGGTGCTGTGCTTTACAATCCGGTCGATGGTTGGTGGTCGAGTCACTTCTGGAAATTCGGAAAGAATTTTTGAGAAAGATGAGTCTAAATTATTGGTCTTGATTACTGTTATGCTCAGCTGCGAATTGTTGCTACATGAGGCTGGGACAGACAGTCCAGTAAGCCCATCAAGTAATGCACCTTTGCGGCAGTCAGGCAATAAATTGTAATAACCTAAAAAATCAGAACCAATAATTGCAGAGTCTACATCGGCTATGATAAAATTCCACTTAAAATTGCGCCGTAGACCTAGATTAATATTTAAATGTATGCTGCCATAGGTACTAATAGAGCTGCCATTGGCAGCATTGAGCTCGTAACCACTTTTTGTGTGGTGACTCTTGAGTAACCGCCGGGGGAAACAGCAAATGTCAGAACCAGTGTCAATCAGATAACTGTGTTTGGTCGACTGGTCGACAATAAAAAGGCGGCGACTAGAGTAAGGGCGGTCGGTGTTCGCCGCTACCGACCGCTGTTGTAGTTTTCCTGGGTGCTAACCCAGGAGCAGGGTGGAACACACTTTGTAGCCTTAGATTTAAAACGGTTATGGTACCAACAAAAATTGCTGTTGGCTGGTTGTGAACGGGATCTACCACGGCTGCGGCTAGCACTACGGTTATGTATGCGGTTGATGCGACTGGAAGAGCTAGTAGTTAGCGTGGCCACCACACGTGTGAGCTCAGCCACTTGTTTACTAAGCTCTGTAACGGTACTTTGATCTTGGGAAATTGAATTAATTACCTCAGAAGGCTGTGCGTGGATCTCCATCAGCTGGTCGGCGAGCTTGGTGAGATCGCCGATGTCCTGACCTTGGTGCGCAGTAAGCATTATTTGCACCATGCGAGGCAGCCGGTTGCTCCATATAGTGCGCAGCAGCTGGTCAGGGAATGTAGATCCGGCCAATGTTCTGAGGTAGCGGAGGAAGGAAGATGGCTTTCGATCGCCTATCTGCTCCCTCTCCAGCAGTTTGCGGACCTTCTCCTCATATGAGTCTGTGAACCTGGATATAATAGCATCTTTAAGTGTTGTATATGGCAGTGTTTTAGGTGGCTGTATAATGAGGTCTTCAACCTCCTTGGCATAATTTGTGTCAAGGTGTGCCACGGTGAAACTAAATTTTGTAGTTTCACTTGTAATGCAATTAATATCAAATTGCGCTTCCAAGCTCGCAAACCACAAAGCAGGCCTGTCTTTGCTGAATGGGGGTGTTCGTATAGACACCCTGTTAACTTGCATCTTGCCCACAACCTCACTGCCCCCAGCGTCAGCAAATTCCTCGTCAGACATTTCCGGCGAGGTAAATGGGATGGGGTGAAAATAGGTAAGGTTAGGTTAGATAAATAGCAAAGTAGTACGTACCATGCGGTTTCACATAAATAGTGCGAAGTAAAATTTGTATAAAATTTAAAATAAAAACGTATAAAATGTAAAACTAATTGTTCCCAATGCGTGCAACACCAAACACGTGCATCACACTCAACATGCAGTATAGTTAACCACGTGCGTCCGCCACTTGGTTTGCCTGGAGAACACGCTGTATGTACACGCTGTGTAGCCGGGATCGCGGTCTGCGCGCCCGCTCGTACCTTGCCGTGCTGCGGGGCTTCGCCCCCTCGTACCAATGGCTGTAGGCTAGGAGCGTAGCCGGGTTCGCGGAATGCGCGCCCGCTCGTACCACGTGGATGATGCGGGGTAGGCTTACCCCCTCGTGCAAAAACGGGGCCTCGTACCAGAATCGTGGGCGTGCTAGCCAAATATGCGCCAGAGCACGCGGTTTCTTCCAAAAAAAATACGTAGCCAAAAGTTTTCTCCTTCAATGTGGTGATTGGGCAAAATGGCGGAGATGCGCGCACGATGCTTCCGCCGTTGCTTGCTTGCTTGGTCGATCCAATCCGCCGTCCGTGCGATCGTTCGGATCACGTCGGGGTCACCAATTTGGAGTGGTAGTTGTAGTAGATTTCTTCCAATAAATGAGTACGAATACTGATGTGGTATATGCAGTTTATTTATTGTACAACTAGGCTCACAATTTGCTTACGCACAGAGAGAGAGACGTGTGAACGCGGCGGCGGCCGACAGGCAAGAGAGAGAGCTGCCAAATATGACAGCTCATGTCAGAGACAATTAGAGTAGCGTTCTCCGCTATGGACGCGTTCACCGTTTACATTAGTGGGCGGTTTACACGCCACACTTTAATAAAGGTTATAATGAATATTCATATTATTTCAGAACCCGAAATTAGCATACTTTGAGCTACTTGTATAATTTAGGTGTGAATATTATGGGATTATGGGGCAGACTTTTAATGTTGTTCGGAAAATAAAGGAATTAAAACTAATCTAACGAGAAACTAGATAAGCATATAGGGCGTAATAAAAGGTATATGTTAAGCGATATTCTATGTGCCTATAAAAAGGGCCCGCTATAGAGAACCTATCCTCCTCTGTAAATTACATGTTTATTTTTAAGATTCATTATTGTACAATAATATAATATAAATAAAAAATATTACTATCTAAGTATACAGAAGAAATGTGCAATGTCGTGCTTATCTCTTTAAAATTGAATTAACATTCTTGAGTTGTTTAGACATTCTCCATACTATGTGTAAAAGTACACATGTGATGTGGATAGGTTCTGTAAAGTGGGCCACATTTCAGCCATTTCGCTTAACACACCCCTTTTGCTACATACTGTAATGTACGTACGTACGTACTCTATAGATCAAATAAAGTAAGTTTATGCCAAAAATATGCTGAGAAACGATGTAATTTTTTACATTACTTGATCGGGCGAAATTTATAGTATCTAGTGCTTATGCTAGTTTTTTCATAGACAGATATTAATCATTTCTCGTGAAAAAATCTTGCTACGCGCGACTATGTGCATTTATGCAGAAAAACGCAGTCTATTTACTCAACTTTGGACCATAATATCTTGGGAAACAGACACTTCCCAGGTATGCTTCCATAGAGAAAAATGATCGTGATAATGAGGAGATTCCGTAGTTTTCGGGAACGTTGACGACCAAAAATTACCCTGTATAAAAATAATTACTTAATTAAAATTTTATTAGAAGACAAAGTATCTTTAGCAGGTAGTATCTAATTATTTTCTCAACACCTAAAATGCCCCTTACATTCAAATGGCGCACCCGATACAAGCATAAATAGACTTGATACAAGGCCAGATGTAATTAATTACATGTTGACACACTTGCTGCGTCCCACATCGGCGGAACATCAGTTAAGGCCGGTGCTGCTGCATGTTCAGCCGAAAACGCCAAGCGCCGCAGATATGCAGGACTCCCAGGAGACTACATGTTTGTGCCGTTTGGCGTCGAGACACTGGGACCGTGGGGACCAGAGGCTCATCGCCTCTACCGGGAAATTTCAAATAAATTACGCGAAAGCTACCGTGACCAGAATGCTGGTCTCTTTTTTGCGCAAAAAATTAGCATTGCCATACAACGTGGCAATGCTGCCAGCATTCTGGGCACCCTCCCGGTAGAAGGCAATTTTGTAAATATATTTAATGTAGATTTCGTGTAGATTAATTTAGTTTTTAGTTTTATATAATGTAGTAGTAATATTATTGTCAATAGTAATTTAAGCTCTTTAATAATTTAAATAATAAATAAATATCCTGCTGTCAGATTGACACTAAAAAAAAAGAACACGAAAATAATCCTAGTTTTCTAATCGTACCATAATTATTACATAGACCCGATTGCCCGAGTATCATTACATGTTCATCTACACGTATTAATCTAGCACTTAGCCAGGACGGATGTGACCTGTGATTTAGGTCACTGGACTATCTTGTAGGTAATTTATATAATAAACCTACTTTACAGGATGAGAGGCGGGTTTTAGATTGAGACATAAAAGTATACATTGAGTGAAGTAAGTAAGCAAGTTAAACGTTACTATGGGATATTAATTATGATCCTGTAGTTTTGGCTACCCTATTTTCGAAAACACAGCCGTGTATATAGGGATGTATATTTAAGTAAAATCGGCCCTAAGAAGGTAAAATTAATGTGAATGAGTGATTAATATCTAGCAAACAAAGTATAGTTTCTTGTATTTCTGTACATAAAAAAGTCTTAAATCTCCATACTAAATTGAAAAATGTACACATTATTTTTTGAGTCTCTAATTTTGAGGATAGGTTCATAGTGGGCAAATTTGATAGCATTTCGCTCTACATACTTCTTTTGACACCCTGTAAAAACTTTCAAAATTTGGTAGCAATAAAACAATTTCCTACAATTCGTATGTCAAACATTTTAAGAACGTACAACGACTACAAAAGGGTCAGACCAAAGGACTCATCTGAGGTAAGAATTGGACAAGTTTTGTCTATCCTTCACAGTGTTTTGATTGGATTTAATCTCTTGACTGTCAGGTTTGGGTACAAAGGCCTCGAGTAAACAGTGGCGCTCTCGGTTGTGATATATGAAATGTCATGAAACGCAATCTGCACAGCGGAAATATTGCGATGTGCAACCGCGCGCGGTGCTGGTTAAGGTTGGAATATTGGATACTGATAGTTTCTCGAGGGTAAGATAATATTTCTGCATTTCATTCCGTGCATGTCGACGATGGAGCTCGGGTATTCTTTCAGGCGATAAGCTAGTAACTTGGTACTGATCATTTACATCTGTCCCTCTATGTTTAACATGACTGTGGGTTCTTCTTTACGATCCTGCAGTTCTAGCTATTATTTTACAAACATATCGTATCTATATACATAAAGGCACCGAGAAGTCTTCACCAGAAGAATCCATAATTATCGTGGGTAGGCGGGCTAGGAGACTTGGGGTTCGATGAAATGATGAAATACTTAGTAAACCGAAAATACACTTCTTTAATGATTCGCCAATTAAATTTACAAATCGTAACGATAAGAGATTACACGGATACAATCAGATTAGTTATTTACTGACGTTCACAATGAACACGTGAGACGCGTGCGCAACGT